>JARFJB010002109.1:1094467-2301967 GCA_036346205.1 Vesta saturnalis | reverse complement strand
GTTACACGTTGAAATCGTACTTGGCGTCATGAAGACTTACCAAGGTATGCGAGTTGCCAAGCTAACTGCAGCGGAAATGGGCCGGTTCAATATGAGGCGTAAAACGGTTGAAAGTTAGATTTAAACACCTTAAATTTACGATAAAACAATAAATAACAACATTCAATCCAGAAAAAAATAGTCTTTAGACGCCGCCACAATCTGAAGCTATTTCTTTGTTAGATTTAACTGGATTGTTTTAATCGATGTCAAGTTTCTATTTGTGAATGCTTCTATCAATTTCAAATAGAAGTTTTTCACAAATTTACACTTACATCATATTTCGATTAAATTTTGTTAAATTTGTTTCTTGGTTGACATTCTTCATTATTAGCCTTCGACCGTTAGAGGATGTTTTGATTTACCATCTTAAAGACAGTTTAACAATACTTAATTTTTTAATTCTCTAGTTATTCTTTGCTAAAATTGTATTCTATAGTTGGCTTTATACGTTTTCCAAACTGTTATGTTAATATCAGGTTTATGTTTATGTATTAATTTTTCAAATTTCACAAAATTGTTTTGAACATCTTTAACAATTTTATTAGATAATACTGCTACTGACGAAGATAACTGTAACCATTTAAAAAAGTCGAAAAAGACAGGTAAGTATTTGAATAGGAAATAAAAATTATTATGATTCATTTACTCAATAGTGTTAAACAAGATCTAAAATCTAAGGTAATTTAAGACCAAAATTACCAATTTTTATTGTAAATTATGATCATTTAGGTCTTTAGAAAGCAGATGGGAAAATTAATCTGTTTAAGTCTAGATAAAATGTTATCTGATCTGATAATACATCAAATTACAATTATTGAATAATGTACTTTATTTTCTGTATTGTCCTTTGAAAAAGGAAGAACAATAGAAATAGTTATTGAATGCTAATGACATAGGGATAGGGACATTAAGACATGAACGGAAATTCTTTATATTTATTGAAATTTGTTAATTAGTGACGTACCAAGCCATAAATTGTGAAAACGAAAACAAACAAATCACCACTCAAAAGCAATGAAAACCTACTTAACTGTAATAGAACAAAGCGGATATCTTATTCCGGGAAAATTAGTGACAACGGTAGTATGTACTATCAGATCCATTTTTTCATTGTACCTATATCTGCTTTTCGTATTTTAGCCCAAGCATCTAACTCAGGTAAATCAGATATCGAAAGCAGCGAAGCATCTAAAATATCTAATTGCGACACAAGCAGGGAAAGTGACCTAAGTATGTGTCTTTGTAATTCCCTTTGATAATTTAATATAGTTTCTTCATTTTAGCCGAAACATCCAAAGCAAGTAAATCGGTTCTCAAAAATATTAAAAATGCACGTGATTCCAAAATAGCGAAACGAAAATCTAATTTCCATACTACTGGTGGAAGTGATGTATGTTTTTCTCTAACTTTGAAAGTATGTCATTTACTCGTTTTAGCCAAAACTCCCAAAGGAAGTAAGATTCAAGTAAATAAAAAGAACCATATTAAAAATATGCACATACGTACCCGTACGTCACGTAAACATTGCCAATATTTTAAAGCTGTGCAAAAAGAATATTTTGCACATGTTTTTCTATTAAATAGTGATCCCAACGTTGCCGCATGCTGGGCCACACAACGTACCGTTCGTGAAGATCGAGAGTTTGTATATAAAAGCGACCTCTGAAGCGGCCTCCTCAGAACTATTCTGTATATAGTGGAGGTATAAACGGACATTATGAAGCCCGATCTAATTTTCGGATTTACACGTGTTAATGTCTATACAATCATATTTTGATGATATACACATGGGTACGTTGTTAAGCCCGAGGTCGGGCTCAACAAGGTTTTTTCGGGCTCAACAGAGTACGGTTTATATATGCTACGGGCTCAGCATTGACCTATATATATATATATATATATATATATATATATATATATATATATATATATATATACCAAGTGGTTCGAATTTTATGCTCATAACTTCGAGGGCGTATTCTACTTTAAAAAATAATATAAGTTTTCGATATAAACATATATCCAAAAATCATTTCGTTTCCAAGATACAGGGTGTCAAAGTTTTGTAAAATTTTTCGATTTTTTTTAATAGCTTCCACAGTTTTTCAGATATTGATTTGAAATTTGGTAAAGCTATTACCTTATCAAGAAGCATTAATTTGAGTGTTTTAAATTTTTTTTAATTGTACAGGGTGGTCCATATTTGGGGGTGTCGATACCTTAATCCGCCACAAATTTTTTTGTGGTACGCCCCTGGTGTATTTTGCAGATTTAGATTTCTTATTCAATTTAGAAAAAAGTTTGTCTCTTGCGTTTTTTTCGTAAAGTGCACGATTTTCGAGATAAATGAGAAAAACTGTTCAAAAACATAGGAATTTTAGTTTACCGCTTTTTCGCATTTTTCTCAAAAGCAATGCGTTTCTCGAACAAATGTAACTTATGAAGAATTGTTTAAATGTAATTGACATACCAAGTTTTTTTTTTAAGTCAGTGTCGCACCCCGAAGAAGTTTTGGGGGCTAGTAAATTTGCGAAGATAATTAGAGTAGGCTATGATGCATAGCAATCATTTGATATCTGACATTTTTGACAACTTAAAACGTAAATAAAGTTTAATTGCGTTTGCGTGTAAACAATTCAGTTGAATTTATTTAAGTGTTTACGTGTTTTTTAAAATGCCTAATGTGTTTACAAACGCCGAATATGCGAACATACATTTTATTTACGGTTTCACTAATGGAAATTCTTCTGAAGCGGTTAGGGAATATCGTCGGAGATTTCCCAATAGAAGACAACCTGACGTAAAAGTGTTCAGGGAGGTACCGTAAACCTGGGGAACTTCGACATCCGGGTAAACTTCGACACCTACTATAATTTTTGGCTTTTTTTAAATTTTATATTACTTAGGTATTCTTTTCTGTTGATTATGTTTCTCTTTCTTTTCAGATTGATTTTGGTGAACAATTAGAATAAGTAGGTACCTACCTAGGTAGGTATTAAGATGCCGCGCACATACACAAAGAAGGTGGGAGTTATCAAAATTATCCTCGAGAAAACATGGCCAAAGCTATTGAAGCTGTAAAGCGGGCTATGTCCCAGTTGGCTGCGAGCAAAAAGTTCAAGGTCCCGAGGACAACTTTGTTGGAAAAAATCCACGAGAAGCATCCCAGACAAGTGGCATAGTGAGCGACTGGGGTTTCCCAATGGCGCAAGCTGACGTTCGCCAGGTTATTTAAAATTTGTGACTAAACAGGGACGATCTATTCCAGAATGGAAGATTAATCAACCTGGAGAAGACTTTGTACATTGCTTTGCGACAAGGAACAACTTAAGCACTCGCTTAGCCACCAATGTTAAACGCCAACGAGCTGCGGTTGGTGCAACACAAATAACCGATTTTTTTAATAACATTAAAGATAAGTTACAGAATGTTCTGCAACTACTACGAGACGAATATATCAGATGACCCGGGGGCCAAGAAAGTTTTAGTCCCCAGGGAAACTAAGCGAGTGGAAAGGGTCCTTCGATAAGTGTGATGGTTTGCGGCACAGCAGAAGGTGACCTGCTACCCCCGATGGTTGTCTATAAAGCACATCTTTACGAAAACTGGACGATTGGGGGGCCTAAAGACACAGTGTATGACTCAACATTAAACGGGTGGTTTGATATGGTGACCTTCGAAAGATGGTTTTTTGAAATATTGCTTCCTTACGCCAAACAAAATATCGCTCCAGAGGAATTAAAAATTATGATAGGCGATAACCTCGCGTTGCACTTTTCACCTCGCGTTGTAGAAGCTGCCTTAGCCAACAATATATACATGACACCCCTCCCCGCCAACTCTACGCACTTAATGCAACCGCTGGATGTCAGTTTTTTTGCTCCGATGAAACGAAAGTGGAGGGAGGTTTTGGATAACTGGAGAAAGGAATCACGTCGAAAGCGGTCCATCCCGAAAGAGCAATTCCCATCGCTTTTAAACCGGTTATGGGTACCCATACAAGCAAATGCAGCAAAGAACCTGCAGTCCGGATCTCGATCAACAGGGATAAGCCCTTTTAGCCTTGAAACAGTTTTAGCAAAACTTCCATCTACACAGTCAAATTCGGAAAGGTCTTTGGATGAAAGTTTACTGGAATTTCTGAAGGAATCTCGTGGTTACAATGAAGAAACATTAATTCGCAAAAGGGGAAAAAGTTTCGACGAGACCAGGTGAACAAAATAAATCGAAACCAGCTACGATGGCACCCAATGTTGTAGATGCCGAAGAACTTGATGTTTTATCAGGTGAAGCAGCCACTAAGACACCCAGTTCTGCAGACACCGAAGAATGTGATGTGGCCAAAGTTGCCAAAAAAGACTGTTGCCAACAAAGTCAAATCAAAAAACAAAATACCAAAGGTAACCTGCCTTAACACTGAGGTAAAAACCACGAAGCCAGTAGCCTCAACGTCACGCGGAAATATTGATAGCAACACTGACTCTTACTGCTCTTTATGCAATTGCAGTTATAAAAATTACACTGGCAAAAATGATTGGATCTGTTACGTCAGCTGCTTAAAGTGGGTCTGTGGCACTTGTAATCTTGGTTCGGATGACCCCCAACATGAATGTTCTTCTTGTGCCTCGTGCATAATTTGCTTGATATCTTATTCCGAGTACACTAATCCGAAAGCTTGGATTAAGTGCGTAACGTGCAATAAATGGGTTTGTGTACAGTGTAATAAAGGCTCAAACCGAGCAAATTACGAATGTCCTATTTGCGAGGATGACGACGACTAAAAACTGACTATTAATATTATTATAATTTTTGTTTGTTGTTTTTATTTGTTTGTTTGTTTACTTTGTTCACTTTTTTTGAGAATGTTCCTTTTAATTTTATTTTTTATGAAATTTGTCAAATGTGCCTTAAAACCAAAGGTTTTTACTTTTATAATCATGTTTTTTTACTGTTCTGTTTGTTTGTTTACTTTGTTTATTACTAACTGTTTTTGAGAATGTTCCTTCCTTCCTTTCACCTTAGTTTTTAGAGAATGTGATTTGTTTTTTTAAGCCAAATGTGCCTTAAACCAAAGTTTTTTACTTTAGTAAACAATAGTTTTATGACATATACTCTTTTGTACTCTTATTTGATACCTAGTTCTTACCTTTAAAATATGATAAAACAATATTGAAGTAATCCAATTTTACTTTTTTTTGGGTCGACAATCTACTAAAATACATAGGGTGTCGAAGTTACCCCATATACCGGGTAACTTCGACACCAAAAAGAGACCAAAAAAAGGGGGGGAAGGGAGTGGGGGACAAAGCTGATATTTTCGTGGTTGGAAGCCAAGACATCAAGTGCTACAAAGGCAGAAGAGTTAACTGTTTCTAGTTGACATACTTTGGTGGGCGAGGCTAAATATGTCAAAAACCTGTCGAAGTTCCCTCGGTTTACGGTACATCGTCGATTTAGAGAAGGTGGTTTAAAAAAAACGTAAGAGGTCATGATATACGGAATGACAGACATAGACCTGAAATATTGCGTTTGTTTAACAATAATGATCGCTTAACTTCTCGTGCTGCTGCATGACAACTGAATGCTCAAAACCTACGGGTATCCAAAAGTAAAGTTTTACGAACATTGCATAAGGATAACAGAAAATCATATAACTTACAACCCGTGCAACATCTAAGGCCTGGAGATGTTCCAAAACGAATTGAATTTTGCAACTGGATTATAAGATCGGTTGAAAGAGACAACTCATTTTTACCGGAAATATTGTGGACGTATGAGTCTACATTTACTCGCCGAGGGGTAGTAAACTACCATAACCTCCATGTTTGGAGCAATCAAAACCCACATCAAATCAGGCCGCGGTCCTTCCAGACCGACCATTTTTCCTCCCCCCCCCCCCCGGTAAATTCACAAGTATTTTTGAATTTTCTTGAAAATGATTTGCCCATTTGTTTGGAAGATGTTCCGCTAGATTCAAGGCACGAAGCTTGGCTACAAATGGATGGTGCACTAGCACATTTTGGAAGAAACGTACGCGAATGGTGCGATATAAATTTTCCGCAAAAGTGGATAGGACGGTTAGGAAGAGATGTGGACCATGTACCAGCAATAGGGCCAGCCGCCTAGGTCTCCCGATTTGACCGTTCTCGACTTTTTTGTGTGGGGTATCTTAAAGACGTAGTGTATGCTACTCCAGTTGATACAGAAGAGCAGCTACATGCGAGGATCGAGGAAGCATGTGAGATCCTGCGCAATAGACCACATCATATATTCGATGCTGTAAACTCAACATATCGTCGTTGCCAAATGTGCATTAATTCAAATGGATTTCATTTTGAACAAAATTTATAAAATTTTAAATAATATGTATGTACATATTTATTGTAGTTAATTAAATAATTGCTGTTTGTAATTTCGTTTATTAAAGTAAAAAATCTCGAAAATCGTGCACTTGACGAAAAAAAATCAAAAAACACATTTTTTTCTAAATTGAATAAGAAACTTAAATCTGCAATCAAAATACACAAGGGGCGTACCACTAAAAAATTTGTGGGGGGATTAAGGTACCGACACCCCCAAAAATGGACCACCCTGTAGAATTAAAAAATTTAAAATACTCAAATTAATGCTTCTTGATAAGGTAATAACTTTACCAAATTTCAAATCAATATCTGAAAAACTATGCAAGGTATTAAAAAAAATTGAAAAATTTTAAAAAACTTTGACACCCTGTATCTTGGAAACGAAGGATTTTTGGATATGTGTTTATATCGAAAACTTATATTATTTTTTAAAGTAGAATACGCCCTCGAAGTTATGAGCATAAAATTCGGTATATATATATATATATATATATATATATATATATATATATATATATATATAAGGTTAGGTGTTTGTTTCTCACCTAAATGGTTCATAACTGCATTAAGTACAACTGTACTAGAATGATTAGTTGTCTACGATAAAGCAAGTTTAACTTTGTGTTAAGTGTACCTCGACTAAACAATTCATGTCTACGTGTCAGCTAAAGCGAGTCTCCTAGTTAAAGTGTATATGGTCTGGAATATATTGCAATTCCTAAGATATTTATATTATCTTAGCTCAAGCGGGTGCATTTGTGAGTTAAATGTGTGATTCATATCTGCTGAATTATGATTCCTGCAAACAAAGTCAAAATTATAGCCCGTTGGATCAAGTTACGTATGAAATATGTTATATCATTAAAAATGACTTAAAATATCCTATTAAATGATGTAAATATCAAATATGGTGCCCATAAGATAAAATGAACTTTATCATGGTTCCGTGAAACCAAAAATGGCATTTTTGAAAAACTGCTTTAATAATGTTTTATTACATTTTTAAATTATTAATAATAAACTCCGTAGATGCGAAAAACATATATCGTAATTTTCCCATGTTTTGTCAAAAACAGAAGAAGGTAGCTCAAGTTGCCTTTTCAAATTATTAATCAACATAAAATTTGGCAAAAGAGCCTATGCTATATCTCGTATAATAAGCGAAATCCCCGCACGAATTTTAATCACTCAGTTCATACTTTTTCGTTAATACGTTGTTTGAAAATAAGTATAATGAAATTTATGAAACATTAACCTTTTCAGGGGTAACAGTAAAATATGGAATTGTGACATGTAAAAATGTGCTTCCCACTTACTGCAAAAAAATTATTTTAATCATTGTTAGTTTTGGCTACGAAGTTGAAGCAAAAATTAAAAAATCATCTAAGTAATCCGAAATTGATCGTTTACACCTGTTTCTATTGAAAATATGTCAACTTCTCTATTAACATTCCTTATTTCTAAAAATTTTATTTTGAGTTTCGAAATTTTCCAAATACTGCTACCAAATAATTGTCCGTTTACAGAATCATAATTTCTTTTGGCAGTTGGTCAACAATACTCTCATGTGACTTAAGTATAAAATAATATTTAATCACGTTCGACCAGACTACGTTATTATTTAATAAAAAAATTAAAAAAAGATAAAAAAATTTAAAAATAATTCTTGTAGCGATTGATTTATGTTTCGCAAGTTTACTCCTTTACCAAAACGGTTGTGCTGAGAAAACCCCTTTTGATTAATAAATATTATAGTTAAGGGTTATTGCAGTAAAAACAATACTTTTCTATTTTATTTCTTAAGTTAAAAGTTGTTTTGAACATATATTGAAGTATGAGAGATCAAAGTTTTCCAATAAAGTCTCTACACAATTTTGTTTTTGTTCAGAACCCCGTTTTAATGCATACATCGTTCCAGATCAAACTCATAAGTTTTGCGGATTAGAAAATGTATTCAATACGAAAACGCATGACGAATTTAACTTGAAAACGTGAATGTATTTAATACATCTTCAGCATGAGCTTTTAATTGAACTTTTATGATATGCACCCTTACGTACAACCCCTTTATTTTAAATGGACGCAGTCGTAATTTTCGAAATACTGTACGCTGCTCAACGTATAATTTTGTCGTGTCATGCTTAATTAAATTGTATAATACTTTTTAAGATTTATACGTTGTTAGTTTGACGGCTGCGGAGGCTGTACAACCTTTTTTATTGCATTTCACTATAACAAGCTTATTTCAATTCAGAATATGTATTAAATCCTATATAGTATCAAAGACGAATTTCTATATTTTAAGCATAGATCTATGTATACCATAATTAATACCTAGAAATTTCTATTCCGCATTACATTAAATATATTGGGAATTCTCGCTCCGTTCAATTTCAATATCCGTCTTTGTAATATATTGTATCACAATCGGAAATTAACAAACGCTAGTATACATACTTCGAAATTCGAATACGATATTATTATTCCAATATGAAACCAAGAAACTTGTATTTGCCCAATTCGCAATTTCACAAAAAAAAAGCGTTTTAACAAATGGATCAATCTACTGTTCTACTTTTCTGTATATTTACAATGGCGGATCTTGAATCTTTAACATTCTAAAAATGAACGGCACGTAGTTTTTGTACGGCTGAGTTTTAGTACTATCGCCTCGGGGGCCATATTTACAACGGACATGAAATGAAATATTCTTTCATGATAGCGTTAGTTTTAATGAAATTTGTGCTTTGTAATGAAGCCATCGTATAAATATTGAAATTTTGGTTAACTCATATTATATTGCGTGAAATCTAATTTGTTAGTAACAATTGTTGAGGTGTACCATTGACGCAAGTACACAAAGATTATATGTTAAAGAAAAACAGAAATAAGTTAAAACTTGAGTTTATTATAAACTGAGCTCAAAATAATATGCGTAGTTTGTGATTGTAGATATATAATAGTGACATATATATTTGACTATTTGCCAAATAATTCTGCAGTACATGAAAATTTAGTATAAATTATTATCTTGCATAAATGTACAAATTTAATGTCGCAAAGCATTTCGACAATGTACAATTGTAATTATGGCGCACCTACGCACGTCTAAAAATAAAAGATTTATTGCAGAAATTAGTATAAAGGAAAATACTAATAACAACTGTTCGGCTACTTTTTACTAGCATGACACTCACTAGAGCATCAGCCCTTAAAGGCAAAGTGCATCGTACCGACGCGACGCACAGTGGGCTAAAGTAAGAAAGTAGGTGGTAATAAGTATGTTGTGGTTTTATAAAATGTTTAGCTTTTAATTAAAAAAAAACGTTATTACGTGTTATTAATTCTTATGAAAGGAAGCAAGAATATTATTGTTTAATTTTTTTGTACATCCACGGTATATTGTTACCTTCCCAAATCGCGCGGTGTACGGACGGTATTAAAATCGTAAAAAAATTTTATATTTTAAATGGGTTGTAGCGTCCCCCAGGTACCCTATCTTGAAAAGCGTAATTTGAACTTGTTTGCAATAATGCAAATTCAAGAACCAAACAATCGCTAAGTAATTTATCTTGACTTGACTGACAATAATATGCCACTATTACTCAACTTAATTGTCTACCTTACTTGGACTGATATTAATTACTCGCAAACCTCAAATCTGATTAAACGAAGTGGCCGTCTAGTGGTAAGTACGTTGTGCTATCTAAACCAGATAGGCTTGATGAGGTAAATGTTGCATCATGGGGGGCAGGTAAAAAAAATGAAACTACTCAAATTAAAATCAACGAGCATTGCGCAGCGGTGGTTCAGCCCGTTAATATACTATTGTAGGAAAGAACCACCAATAAAACCCACTTTATTCATAAATAAGTAATTGCACAAGTACATTAATAAATCAAATAACACAAAAAACAAATGAAAGGGTTAAACATATAACAAAACACCATTAAATCAGGTTAAAGTGCGTACAAAATTATAACATTAAGAGAAAATGAATAAAAAGCAGTTTAGTTACACAGAAACACAATAATAAAAATAACACATGTAGTCACACGCACAATTGGGTCATAAATAATCAAAATAAAAATCATAATAAAAATCGTAACACCAAACATGGTCCTTTAAAAACCAATCATGCCGGCTTTAAAGTAAATAAGCACATAAAACAATAAAGCAAATTATGGTACATATAAAATACAACAGTAAAATTGCACAAGTGATAAGGTAAAGGCAAGGACAAAAGAAAACAGACAAGGAATTTGCACGTACCCAATTGTTTAGTGACCACTAAAGCACAGAATACATAAATCAAATTACAATAAAGCAGATACAAAGAGAAATCAACTCGCAGGCAAATAATTCTACTTAAACAAACAAAGCCTTACAAGGGTAAGTAATAAATAGACCACGAACATCGTGACCGATATATAAGTTTGAGTGCGTTAGAAAAATACAATGCTCCCCGCTGCGGTTACACACTCATCCATACAACAATAAAAACAATAAAAATAAAATTCGAGGTGTTGAATGGTTATCTGATCTCGGGAGTGTGTACACGCTTGGTAATTGCCTTTTACAATTAGTAACCAAAGCGGTATCATATACCCGTTCATCAGCCCACCTCTACTCAAATATAAATATAAACAACAACCAAAAAGTCCTGCACTGCCTTTTATTTTAGCATATTTCAGCTTAATGAGTCTGCGTACGAATAAGAATACCTTTGCAAGGCAATGTTTGATCCTTCTAATACGTTTAGGCTGGTAAAATGATTGGCTGCGAGCTTACATTTATATAAAAATACATACTTACACTAGGATAAACATTCCTTTAATTGATCACCGACACAAATCGTTAACCTACGCGGTTTAACTTCAAAAGGGTGACTTATTTATAGACTAATATTTGAAACACACATTACAACTAACACTCGAAAGAAAGACAAATTAGTGTTGGCTAATTCAAAAGAAAATGTACACGCACGAAATATTTTTAAGCACAAACTGTTTACAATGAAGGTATTTAATTAACCCAAAAATCGCTCTTCGATTTCAGAACTAACTATATCTACTCCCGAAAAACCACCCCCGTTTTTCAAAAGTAATAAAAAAACAAGAAACATTAACTTCCGTTGGAACAGTTTCATATTATTATTGCCCGACATCTCAATTTCAAAAATATGCATTCGTTCGTAACAAACCCTACATTCCTCTCGAGTTCCCAGTAACAAAGATATCTTTTGATCGCGGTCTGTACCGCCACAATTAATCATTAGATCAATTACATCACGAGCTCGTATAAGAAATTCCAATGATTCGTTACGTTCAGTAAAACATTTTTAAGCGTGCACCTGCCACTCACCCCCAACATGTGTTTACCTACCCCAGACAAATATTAGTTATAAACAATCCTACATTCCTTACAAAAAATATATAAATAAAATATTTTGAAAACATTAGCAAATTACGAGGTATTATCAAGATATTAAAAATCCACTAATTATCTTTCTATCGTAGTAACAATGGTGATTTGACAAACGTTTATTACAATAATAAAATTTTCGCGGTGCGCTACCTACTGGGAGCAGTAGATGTATTTCAAAGCATGTAGACCAATTCCCATATATATATATATATATATATATATATATATATATATATATATATATATAAGCAAACGAACAAAACTTTAGTGAATTATGTAAAAAGGTTACAAAATTTAATAAATGAACAAAACCTTTATTTAATTAATTAAAAATTTAAATTTAAAAAACCTCAAAACTTTTTAATTACTAAGCATGTAACAAAATTTATAAAACGAACAATACTTGCGTCTAAACAAACGCCTGATTTTTCACTGTATTCTTCGGAATACTCTTTTAAATATTGCTGTCAATGGTTTCTCACGAAATTTTACCAAATTGTTTAATTTTTATATTAAACTTAACTTAAATTTTTAGCGTGGCTGTCAGTGTTTGACAAATGCTTCTTGTTCATGACAAGAATCGCGCTATTACTATGGTATGCAGATACCTGTTAAAGTTTTTGTTTAGAATATATTTTATTAGAAATTATTTAAAGAAATATATTATTAATTTCATGTTTCTTTTCTAAAGAACATATACAATAAATATTTAGTTTACAAGATTGTTTCTCTTTCTATAACAGATTCTTGGTATATTTTTTCCAACTGAGCTAGTAGCCTAGTGGTGACATGACCTACTTGGCATTCGGGAGGTAACGGGTTCGATTCCCGTTACCGTCTATTTTGTATCAGGGGGTTTTCCTCATACATATGTAGCGGCATGGTCTCTGCGTATATGCACATGATGTGCGGCTACTTAGGCGAATGCTGGGGTAGTATTTTCCCCCTCAGAACCCTAACTCCGTTTCTTAGGATCATAACCTGACCACACCTATCCTTAATCCCACCATGAATATATACGTAATGTATGTATGTATGCTGGGAATCTATGATTGTGACTAAAGGGGTTTCGGAAGCTCAAGCAGACCCCCCTCCCCCTTGGGGAGGGAATGAAATACGTGACCTTTCCTTTTTTCTTTCGGTATATTTTTTTCAACAATAACTTGTTCATTTAAGCAGGTAAATATTAAATATTACATTTTTAAACTTAGTACTTAGAGAGGCGGAACTTAGGAACTGGTAATGTCGTAATATTAAAATAGCGACAGTAACGTCGCATAGCGGAAAACAGTTGTCTCCAGCAGTTATTGAACACTCTTAATACACCTGATGCACTACGTAATAATCAGCATCATTTCGACATCAACAATATATGTTATACACTATAACGTTAATGTATTGAAACAAGGAAATTTAGAAATTACGTATCTATCTCATAATTGTGTAATATATAGAAAGTTGAATAAAATATTAAAGCGATTATGTATTATAATAATATCCACTTTATCTAAAAAGTGTATGCTTAACCAGTTTGCCGCAGTAATATTAACCATTAAAAAGTAATCCGTCAATTTTTTTACTTATAATTTTAATTTTAATGAATAATTGATTACGTCTTAACCAGTAATTTCGTGAAAGAAAAAGGGATCCATTACTGATAAAAATGTTCAATTGCTTGTCAAAAGCTAGTAATTATGTAATTTTTTGAATGCAAAAATATTATTACAAGGATTAAAATTTAAGCAATCTTACCATTTGATTAATTATTCAATAACAACTAGTTATGGACCAGGAAAATTACCTCAAGAGTTTATTTTCAATTTAACTAATAGCATTGGACATTAATCAAGCGCCGACTGGTCTTTAAAAATAAATTAAAAGTAAATTATTTATACGAAAACATTTTAAATGTCAAATTTCTCTCTAAATATATGTATACACAAACGTGTAACATAAATAACGTAAAAAGTGAGAGTTTATATGTGATTATGCAATACTTTTTGTGCACACTAAAATTAAAATCACAAAGAAATAAGGGTTAGTACAGATTCATATGTTCGTAGATATTTAATTATATCGATCGAACAGTTTATTATGTGAATGTTGTAGATTTGAACCGTGTGTATCTGCAAGGAAAACATGGAATAGTTAATTTTAATTGCTTTTAATGCTCTCATTTGATTTAGCAGTCCTACTTGTCATTACTTAAACAAACTTTATCAGGATTATAACATTGTAATTAATTTATACCTAATCAACGTAGACAATTCCCTTTGCTATAAATACGATTGCAATAAATTTATAAGTTCACTGAATACACTATTTCATGGAAAGGATTTTGGTTAAACTACATGCACACGTATTTAGATTAATTGTCTAACTGTGTAACAAAACGCACCGCATAGTCTCAGATATTACTATCTAGGAAAGCTAGGTAATAAGATTGTTACGATACTTTCTGATAAGAACAAATTAAAAGCACTTATGCATAATCCTGTCAATTCAGATATTTATAACTTTATTTTAAATAGAAGCTATAACATGATTATGATCACAAATGCTCATTAATTATTCATCTCACAAGGTAGCAAATGTAGCAGCTTTTATCAAGAATAAATGTTGTACTAGTATGCTCTGTCTATATGGGACCTGATCACAGTGCCTACCGTGTTCAACAACCGCCATCGGGTCTGTGGCACAACTTTCACGCCCATTGCTTTTAAAAAGTCCACTTTGGTCACAACGTCCACTTTAAAGTTTGGTCACAACCTCCACGTTTGTCACAATCTCCACCAGGAAACGTCATCACAACCTCCAACCTGGCCACAACCTCTACCGAGGCCTTAGCTCACCGTTGTAGATCGTAAGCTCTACTGTTTTTTTATTGATCACAACACCCTCTTTTAAAATTGACCACAACATTCACTCTGGTCACAATTTTCACCGATACTTGCTAGTCACATCTTCCACTGAGGTTGACCGTAATCTCCTCTACTTTTTTAAATGATCACAACATCCCCTTTTAAAATCGGTCACCATCTTCACTATGATCCCAACCTCCACTGATGCCTGCTGGTCACATCGTTCACTGCTCACTACTGTTAAAATTGGTTACAACCTCAACCCTAATCACCAACCATCAAATCAAAAATATTTACATATTTTTCTTTGAATATTTAAATTTCACATTCAATAAACTAAACGACACTATCCATATTATATTCTATTGCATAGCTATTTGACTGTCAAGTTGATTACGTTAAGTATCTCTTACAACTTAAAAACTGTAAACTGTTTAAAATTCACAATTATATAAGAGATTTGATTTTGGTTTGTGAAATATTACTATGTACCATAAAAGTTGAAAAAATTCCCTAATATAGAAAATGCTCTACCTATTTCATGTAAAGCAAGGCGTGGTTGTTTGTATAAAAAAAACAGGCATACCCAACAAAAAAAAGTTTCCAACAAGAGCAGCGTGTAATGAGCACATGGCATGGTATGGACAAAAAGGACGTGTTGCAACTGAAAGACCAAATGGTAACAGCGAGGATTTCAACAAGTAACGATATTAAAGCTATTTTTCGAATGTCAATGCATCATTGAAATAAACCGTGGACTAGCTGAATTTAATAAATTAGATGCTAAAATCTTCTTATCTTTCAATAATACTGTTAATATTTCTTTAAAAAACCGTTTTCTGCCGTGCCACAATTCATGAGAACGTAGCAAATCGCGGATTTGGTGAAGTGTGTAATGCTTGCGGTTTGGCTTTCTAGATGACAAACCTTTTTATAGAGACGCTGTTGATGAAGCCATAGCAACCACTGTAATTTTTTTTATTTTTTGGCATAGGAACTTTGTTCAGCTCCACTAAAGAGGTTAATATTGACGAAACTTTTAAGATATGACCAAGCATGCTCAAAATAGATACTTATTAACAGTTATTGCCATTCAATGTAGAATCGTATACAGTGGCACATTTTTTCTTCTTGTTTAAAATCAAGCGCACAAAACAAATTCTTCACAATATGCTACTTGCAAATTTTTCTTCATTATTCACGGCGCAGTATCCATTTGTGAGATTTTTTCAGGGAGTTCATGACTGCACTCATTCTTAGTCCTACTATGCATGCATACTTTGTATCTATCTATGTTGGAAATCCATAACTGTGTTTAAAGAAGCGTAGAAAGCTCAAGCAGCCCGTCCTCCCCCTTCTGGAGGGAATGAAACACGTTACCTTTTCCTTTTTTCATCTCTTTTATGTATCGTAATCTAAATGTAGCGTGAAATAGCCATAATTTTTGAAGCCTAATTTATTGAAGATCAAATATGTTGCTACGTGGTCATGATTATATAATTGTATTTTGCATGTGGACGGTTCGTCCAGCGGACTGTCTGTCCTTAGTACGGTTCGTCCTGAGGGCGGTTCGTCCAACTAAAAAAAATTTATGGTCATTTCTAACAAAATGTTTGGATAAAAAACAAATTCAATATAAACATATTTCAACTTTATTATCTATGCGATAAATGTGCAATTTCTCTTAGACAAAATAATACTTCGACATTGCCATAGTCGGCTACTACCCGCCGGTAGGTTAGGTTAGGTTAGGTATATTTCAAAATGTGTATAAGTACTAATTCAGTATTTTAATAAAATACTTTTACTAAAAAAATACTTTTCGCTGGACGAACCGTCCACTGGATGAACCGTCTGCTGGACGAACCATCCGCTGGATGAATATTCCGGGAACGAACAGACGAAATGTCCTAGAATCGAGTACTAAGACTAACATTTTGCGATATGCGTTAAAAATAGTATTAAGCTGTTTTAAATCCAATACATTTATAAAATCATTTATAATACTTGAGTTTATCATGTTGTTTATTACTCCACATAGGTGAATTAAATTCCAAAATACAAGAACACGTTGATAATCAATAATATTAGCTAAGTGTTCAAGGAAAATCTCTACATTTTCATTAATAACTTATGGGGCCCAGTATACTACATATACAAGGAATGAAAAGTAATTATTATTGCATTTTCCACCCAACATCAATTGAAGGAGAAGAAGTTACTAACACGCTTGTATTTGTTAATTTTACACTAACGAGAAGAACATCAACACATGTTTTAAGGTTCGTTAAATGAAACTTATGCTGCAAAATACGTTATATTTATCACAAAATGATAGTTCATTGGAGAATACATTGTTATTAAACCAAGTTTCGGGAAAAGCAATAAAGTCAACATCTACGAGTAAGCTACGAGAGTTCTGGTATAACACCATAATTTACGACTGTTGGGCACAATTAATTTAAAGAAATGATAGTAGGTAAACCACGAATATACTTAAACGGCAAATTATTTTTGCTTTCGCAAGCTTATTATTATGAATTGTTATAGGTATAGTACATTGTACCATGCCCATCCATATTCCACATCGGCCTTGGCTGTAGCAGGCTGTATCCTGTATCCCTCGGCAATTGTCTTCGCTCGAGTGAAGGCGATGCCTCGTCGGTCCAGTTCTCTAGAGAAGGTTACTCAGTTCTTCTTCTGGACAAGGCGGCGGCGTTGTCGGTTGGTGTGCTCGTGGTCAAGCAGTCCATTGATGTCTTCTTTGGCTTCTTCTTCTGGCCGGGATTCTTCGTTGGGCGATGAGGATTCTTTGTCTGTGGCGTTGTGGATCAGTGGCGCGGCTAGTACGATAACCGGAATTTCCTCTTCTTATCTTCTGTCTTCTTTTTCTTTCTTCTGTTCCGGGTGTTGTCCTGGCTGTTAGGGGATTTCATGGCTGGGGCGTTGCTGGTTGTCGGTGATTTTTCCAAGGGTGGAAACTCTGTCACTTCGCAGAGTAGTCATATAGCGGCGTTGCAGCTAAAGCGCTCTACTCGGTATGGTCATAACGATGTTGGTAAAGGAAGGTCCTTTTTGCTTTTAAGCTTTTAACTTGATGTTCGCTGTTCGGAACGTAGACAGCGAATGTAATTAAAACGTAAACTTAAGCTAAATAATGTAAAAATTATGCCTAAACGGATTATTAATTTAAGTAATGTAAGTATTCCTAACAATATCGCGTTTTTGTTATAACGAGATCCTAAAACTACGTTAATTAACATTAATATTTCTACTCCACAACAATTCTTAGCGAATACAGAATACATCCTTGTAACCATAACATAAAAAATGAAATCCGTAATCAAGTTGTCCACGTTTTAACCAATGAATTAAATGTAACAATATCGATAAGAATGATAACCATAATGTTGTTAACAACAATAATGAAATTAAATAGCATTTTTGCTAACAAGTGCTGAAAGTGGACTTTTTTACACAAACGGGAAGTGGAGTTTGGTCAAACAGCCAGTAATGCTTTAAATTATTCTAAATTAAAAAAAAAATTTTATTAAAAATTATTATAAATTTTATTAAATACATAAATAAAAAGTTTACCTCGAGTAGGATTTGAACCTACGACCTGTTAAAAATGTTACTGTGTTTTGGTGTATCGATCTCTCATACCCAATTTAGACCCGACAACTTGAAAAAAAATAACGAACGCTTAAATTAAAAATAATTATCCTACAGAAATATATATAAAAAAAAAGAAATCCACTGGACTTATATTAAAAGTAAGTACAAATCAAGTCTGAACCAAATAAAAGATCTTTTTCGCTACAATGTTACAACGAATGAGTCTACTTGTTGTTTGATTGGACAAGTGAACCAGCACAACAGCAGGTACTGGTCAGATGAAGATCCACATTGGATGAAACAAGTTCACACCCAATGTTTGGTGGACATATCATAGAACCGTATTTTATCAATGGAAATTCAAACTCTGCTCGATATTTGGCACTTTTGCAAGAACAATAGTTTCAGACCTTATTCAATTATTTCCGAACAATAATGATCCTACTTAATAGCAGAACATGTACGGTTTCAGCAGGATGGGGCACTTCCGCATTTTGAACTTCAAGTACGGAAATTTCCAAATCAAACGTTTCCTATACCTATGTCTGTACTTTATTTCTATGCAGTGTACAAAATCGAGGGTGCATAACACTCGTACCCTTAAATATTATGGCAGGCAATGATTGGAAGAGTAAACGGTATTTGACATTCGTTGTTAAGTTAACATTTACAGGTGAGATTGAATCGAGGCTGAAATTTAATGATTTTCGTTGTAATATTTCAAAATCAAAACTCAATAACTACGAAACGGTTGAATTTAGATACATTATGTGTATTACAATTTTTGCTTACAATTGAAGGAAAAATTGAAATATCCAATAATATACCGGGGGGTAAAAAATTCAACTTTGAAGTGCCACGAATTTATGACCGTAAATTTGAAATTATTACTGGCTAGTAGGCATTTAAAAACTTTAAAACTTTTGTATTTAACTTTTTCCGGTACCTCGTATATTTTACCCAATAATCGACCGTTCCCATACACATCAGCGACCCTGTATAAAAGAAAAACATTAGTGTTACTAAGTATGCAGTTCCACGAAGTAAGGTTAAAGAATATAAATTTAATTTACCAATTACTAAGTTAAAACTGCCACTTATTCAAAATTATTGCATATTTATTCATGTATTTTGTGCTCATTCGGAACGGCCGTAATTTGTATTATGTGTTTTGTTACAGTTCTTTTTTTAGAACAAACATCAAATGATCTTTTTAAAAGAAACATGATGTCTCGAATGCAATTATTATGTTGTATTGGAACCACAATCTAATGCAAAAATGTGTAGAGAATTAGGAAATTGCTTATGTTAAAGGTGTCACTTTTAATAAAATATTTTCTACATCTTTCACCTAAAAGTTTTAATTTGGTTTCTGACTAATTGCTACGTTTTTTGTCGATCTTAATGAAAACAAATTGCGATTTAATATATTTTAGATCAAACTCTTGCCAATCGCATTTTAAAGAGCAAATTTTGTTCCTTTTTTTAGTCGCTACCGGAATTCATTAAAATGCGAGTGGTCAACATTACAATTTTCTAAACCCTAACTTTTGTTGAAAACCTTATTAATGTCGCATATATTTAGGAATGAAAAATGAATAAAAGATACGAATTGTTTTGCTTTTAATTAATTTTCTGTTTGTTTCAGGTAAGATGGCGTGTGAATACATTCCAAGTTAGAAATAGTGAGTATTGCAATTGTTTCAATCTAAATTCAAAGAAGTTTAATTTAATATTTGATGACGGGTGAATTCTTATCATGAGTATTGTGTTGTCTGCAACCCTACTTTTATCTGTCCCATTAAACGACATTGATATTCTCAACTTTGCCCCTTTTGTTACTAGTTCAACATTCACCAAAATTGCTTCCAAAGTTGTATGGAAGTTAGATCCGTTAAGAGCTTCGGGCGCCGCTCAGCACTAATGGAGTTCCGGAGTCAAGGGCCTTCAGAATATGCATTACGCACGTTCTCCTCTTCACGTTAAAACACCATGTGTTCAAATATTCGAATAAAATACGATCCGTGTCGATAAATTAGGGTGGGAATTTAATTTTACTAATGCAGTATTGAGCGTAGATTAGCAACCACTGCCTATTAAAACACTCTTATTAATTTCATAAATTCGGTTTATGACTTTTTTAGTCAATGCAATGTACGTTTACTGCCTCAGCAAGTGTTTATTGCTCGTTAAAGCTTTTTATTAGTTTTTCAGTACGTAAATTTGAAAATGTTAAAAATCTTTTCATTTTTCTTAAACGCATGCGTTACAAGACCTAATCTACACCATTTTAATTATTAATCTCCCTATTTGAATTTTCATTAATAATTTTGCAGTATACACCGTGCGTTTGGAATAGTTTTGCCCTCAGGTGTATTTATCTACTTGAAATGTTTACCTTCAA
Source organism: Vesta saturnalis (assembly GCA_036346205.1). Lineage (NCBI taxonomy): Eukaryota > Metazoa > Arthropoda > Insecta > Coleoptera > Lampyridae > Vesta > Vesta saturnalis. The sequence continues at coordinate 2,281,253 of JARFJB010002109.1, read as the reverse complement.
TTGCCTACTGATATAGTTTATCGGAAACAAGAATTGGGTTGAAAGGGCCGTCTTATCCTTTATTGCTTTATCGATTTATACAACTTTAGGTGTGCAGCTTTGATACTAATGACACAATTTCGTCAGCTAGGGTCTGGGATTTTCTTTTGCATTCGTACAATAGGACACAATACGACACAAATGTACACTCGATAAAGCAATGTTTTACACACAGCAATGATGCAATAATGTAAACTTCCTGCATGGAAATGTACAAGTCGCTAAATTATAGATGTTTGCTTGCACACGACGTATTCTTATGGATTATTTATTGTAGTAGATAGTGTTTGGTCATTAATTTTATTCAGATTAAAAGAGATTGTATGGAAAAGTACTTTCGCTCAAAACGGAAAAACGTACTCAGGCACTATTTTGATCTTTATGACGCGCAACTGTAATGGTGGTTAGAATTTACAACAATCACAATTTTCAATTGTTTAAGCAAGGCTAATATACTTTGAAATGGTTCATTCATAATTTTAAGTGTGTTTAAGTAACAACATGAAAGATTCTATTTTTATATAAAAACTTTTTAACGCTTTAAAGGTTCTTGAAAGTTTGGAATTTGGGAATTAGTTTTCTTTTAATTTTCTTACTTACGATTTTCATTGATCAGTAAATGGGTTTATAAACATTGTTAATGTGTTTGTATTTTTAAGTTAAAAGAGTATTAGTTATATATATTATTTTATACGTATTTCAGTATTAATGTAATCCCCTAAGTGTTGTTAAAAAATGAATGGACGATGTATGCAGGTAAAATTGTATAATAAAAGTAACGTATGAACATTTTTATTATCAAAAAGGAACTAAAATAATGTTGGGTCTGGCCTGTCTGTATATATATATATATATATATATATATATATATATATATATATATATATATATGTATATAGGGTGTCCCACGACGAACGACATCGATCGATTATGGAAAAAGTATAAATAGGAAAAATCTGAAAATTTGGCTACTTACTAATGTCGATGGGGGACATCCATCTCAAGATTACAGCACTTCTCGTTATACTGGAAGTGGATCTTAGCTTGCTTATTTTAAATGGGACACCTGTATATTATTGCATTTTTGGATTTTACATCCACTTGTATGCATACTTTATGTTTAATGTCATATACGTATCTCTAGCCGTTTTTGAATATTCTAAGTTTTCAATAAAAAATGACAGTTGCATCGCCTAATTATTTTGCAGTAAAACTATGAACTATTGTAAACAAAGGACTGTTTTAGTTCACTAACAACGCGCAATGACGTATTTGTATACAAGGTGATTGAAAAATTGGAAAAGTCAATTTTTTTTAATTTGAATCCATACTTTTTGTTTCGGATTTGGGTTTAGCACCAGAAATAACTACGATTTTCAATTTAAATGCCTATGCCTAAATCTAATCCTTTATATTTTATTGGATAAAAAGCCTTTTCACTTGCCACATTCGGTTGCGTTGTTGAACTTTTTATTTTTAATCTCAGCTGGTCCAACCAGTCATCATGGACAGTATGGAGATATGCCAATCACATTAGTTTTGACAACTGAACATATGCCGTTACGATTCGGATATTCAAACGAACATTATTTATATTTGTTTATTATTTACGGAGAATGTGATAAAGTGGTGAATAGAACATGTGTGACGTTTGGTGTTCGTTATCCAGAAAAAAAGAGCTAACTCCGAAAGCCGTGATGCAAATTGTTGAACAATTAAAATACCGGTTTCGTTAAAAGAAAAATTGTTAAAGCCTAAACCTATTCTTAATAATGAAAATGTGGAAATTGCGATTTTGGGTTATTTTGTTGATGATGTCAATAAGACAGGTTTCGATAGACTCAGGAGTATCCAAAAGTTCAATTAATAGGATTCTGAAAAAGCCCAAGTTTCATCCTTTCGCATTTTCCCTAGTACAACATTTAAAAGAAGATGATTTTCCGAGAAGAGTACTTTTTATAGAATTTATACTTACTAATCTCTACGGAAACGAACGATTTTTGAATAACATAATTTGGAGCGATGAAGCAAAATTGACTAAAAATGGCATGTTTAATCGACATAATTCGCACTATTGGAGTGACGCAAACCCTCATGCTCTTAGGGAACGAAACTTCCAAAAAAACGGGAGTTTCAATGTTTATTGCGCAGTAAGAAACGATCAAATTGTTATGATACGTTTCTATGACCAAAATTTGAACGGTAAGTTCTATCAAAATGTAAATGTTCAGAAATGAATATGTCCTATGTTGCTACAGGTGAACGATGTTTAGCAATACTACAAGAGTTGGAAACTGAGTATCTGGATAATTTGCCTCTGGCCGACAGAACTCAAGTTCTATACCAACATGATGGTGCGCCGCCTCACAATGGCCACATTGTGAACATTTTCCTACAGCATACATTTGAGGAGCATTGGATAGCTAATAACGGACCTTTTCAATGGCCACCGCGTTCACCGGACATGTCGGTTTGAAATTTTTTGTATGGGGTGTCATTAAGGGTGAAGTATACAACACCCTTTTAACAACGAAGGAAAACTGTATGGAGAAAGTAAAAAACGCATTTCGCTCTTTGAGTCTAAAATTCAATAAAAGCGGCAACCGACGAGCAACTGATCCGAAGGTACGAAAATTGTCACGAAGTTCAAGGGCTCAATTTCGAACATTTGATGAAATGATTTTTTTTTAATTTCTAGTTTGTATTAAGTTCACATTGTAAACAACATTTTCATTGTTAAAAATAGGTTTAGCTTTAACAATTGTTCTTTTAACGGAATCGATAAAATTTTCATCAATTTGCTTCACGGCTTTCGGTGATGGCTCCTTTTTTCTGGATAACGAGCAGCAATACCAGTGAAAACGTGAAAACGCTTTTTCTCCAATAAAATGAAAAGGGTTAGCTTTAAGTATAGGCATTTAAATTGAAAATCATAGTTATTTCTGGTGCTAAACCCAAATCCGATGCAAAAAGTATGTGTTCCAATTAAAAAAAATGACTTTTTTTATTTTTTTGAGTGCCAAATTCATTATTGTGTTTCGATTACCCTGTATACAAATACATTATTGCGCGTGGATAGTGAACTAAGACAGTCCTTTGTTTACAATAGTTCAGAGTTTCACTGCAAAATAATTTGCCGTTTGGGCGATGCAACTGTCATTTTTTTATTGAAAACTTGGAATATCTCAAAAACGGCTAGATATATGACATTAAACATAAAGTATGCCTAGAACTGGACGTAGAATCAAAAAATGCAACTATGTACAGGGTGTCCCATTTAAAATAAGCAAGCTTATCTCCACTTCCGGTATAACCGGAAGTGCTGTAATGTCTTAAGGAAGCATTTTCGGACACATGTTTATTAACCAAACTAACGTTATTTTTTAATATTCTATTTACCCTAGAAATTATCGGAACGTTTTTTAAACACCCTATATATATATATATATATATATATATATATATATATATATATATATATATATATATATATATATATATATACTTTTAAATCATTTTAACCTGAACTGCTTTGTTAGAGGATTATTAGCTGCTTACGAGAGCAAGTTCAAAGTCTAGTACATAGATGGCTTTATTTGTGTACCCTACACATGTTGCAATAACATACATCCAAATTGACCTTAATATATCAATTAGTTTTCTTTATACAAACTTGTATCCAACGTAATGTGCGTGTTTCTTTAAATCGCAATAATCGTTCCCTTATAATGCGTTTTTTTACGGTTTATCACATATGCAAATTCATCCAAAATTGACAATAGTTTGTAACAGTGAAGAAAAGTGTCGTTGAGCTTGAACTGCTGATCCAAACTAATGTTTAGGACATTGTTAGTTACCATTACATTACATAAACGAGACTGCAATCAGAACGCCAAGAAATGTGTGGTTGCAAAACAAGTTGTAGATGAGTTATTACCTCAAATTAGAAATCTTTAGTTCACTAAGACTTTTAGTAGTTTTAATGATGTTAGTAATCTATAATTTTTGTTTTGTTTTTTTATTACAAGTTTTACCGATTTCATAATAAAAGCCTTATTGACTTTCGGCTACTACATTACGCTCCGATTTTAGTTCGTAGACTATTACGCACGAGTGCATTACCTCCCGAGTTGTGTACTATGCTTTTTCTATTCCTATAGAGTAACCTATGAGTAATACGGAACTACTACTTAGTAAGTTTTTTCAATACCTTTGAACTTTTTATACACGTACCTAATTTTGTAATGAACCATCCTATAAATAAATTACTGTATAAGTATATGACAGCACTGTGTGGTTCGTTTCAGTTCTCACATTCAAAAATTAATTAATAAAAAAATTAAAACGCTATCGGTTTTGTTGGTTACCTTGAAATTATACATATTTTATTTATGGTTAATGATGATATTGAACAGAAATTATTGTTCTAAAGTAACGTTAAACTTAAATACAGTACTAAGTAAGTAGTATCTGTGAGTTAAAGGAGGTACTGATATATTTTTGTATTTCGAACTACAGAAATTTATTTCAAAAATTCTTGCAGTTTACGATACTGGATTATGGTTTTAACATTGACATAAATAGCATAGATACATATGTAGGTTTTGATGTTTTTGATAATCTTCCTAATCATAGATGGTCCACGTTGACATTGACTAGACGAATGTTCTACCAGCTGAGCTACAAGGATTATGAATAATAATAACAATAATAATAGTACACATAGCAACTGTTACCATGCAAGATAATATAATATCCTGTTAACAAATTATGTATATATTAAGTTTATATCGAATGGAATTCATAACCCCTGTAGCTTAGTTGATAGAGCACTCGTCTAGTCAATGAGAGGTGATGGGTTCGAATCCCAATCGGGTGAATCTTTTTATCTATGTTTCCTAAGTGCGGTAAATACATACACAGGGTGTAAAAGTTTCATTGAAAAATTACAATTTTTTTAATATTTCCATAACCACTTGAGACATTTCAATAAAATTTTGCTGTGTTCGAGAGTTAGGAACGGTGCATAGTTTACGCTAAAACCGGCGAATTTACTATAATCAGTGGCGTGCAGGCAGGGATAATCGTTGCACAATTTGAAAGAAAAAATGCGGTACACCACTGTTTCTAATCTTTCTCAATTGTTTTTGGATTGTCTGTTCCATTTGGACGAAAAAATGACTTTCATCTTTTTTTCCTAAGACTGGTCCTTTTGGAGTAAAAAAAACATTGTAGTGTTCCGTAATGTAATAACCAGTGTTCATGAATGAGTTTCGTGGCAAACTCATAATAAACCTATAAAGAAACTAAAGTTTTTTCATTGCTTTTAATTATTTTTAAACTGTCTTAACAATGTACAACAAAAAAGTTATTTAAAATTTTTTGTCTAATACTACGGCTTCAGCCTTAAAAAAAAGGAATATTCGTATGAAGGTATGAATATGTATTTTATTATCCAGTTGCCTGTTTGGTAGTAAAATTGTTGACATTTTACTTGTCACCGTATTTATTGTTGTGTAAAGCATTCAAAACGTAAAATGAATAACTTTACTAACGTTGAATTGGCTCAGATGCATTTCATTTATGGCCTAGCAAATGGAAATTCAGTAGAAGCTCGGCGAATTTATCATGAACGTTATCTGAATAGAGTAACGCCATGTGCTAAAATTTAGAAAGCTACACGCCAGATTGAGTGAAACCGGCAGTTTTAAGCATAAGTCGGAAGTTCCTGGTAGACATCGAACAGTAACAACGCCTGTGCTAGAAGATGCTAAACTACGAGAAATAGAAGAAAATCCTTCTACAATACGAATTGGTATCCCCCCGGGTAAAGTGGGTAATGAATGTGGAATTTCGAAACATTTTTCTCATTGTCTGCTATGCACCGGTGAATGGGGAAATAGACCAAGAATGTAAGAACTTCTGGAATGATCCAGTGAACGTCTTGAAAGTATGTAAGTAAAACAAAAGAGTGATGCTGTTGGGAGATATGAATGTACAGAGAGAACATATTGAACGCGTCGTAGGAAAGTTTGAAGACCAAAGAGTCAATGAGAGAATGGTGAACGCTTGGTGAACATGTGAACCTGTTTGTATTTAATACGTGGTTTAAGCATAAAAATGTTTATATGTATACATGGTAAAGAGGTGAATCTAAAAGTATGATTCACTTGATAGTGTATGATGAACGACTTAAAAACCTGGTGAGAGATACAAAAGTAATGTGCGATGCGGAGTGTAGATCGGACCACTTTTTGGTTATATCGAGAGTATGTTTAGGGCAAAAGTGGGTCTGGGGAAGGAAGGCAAATGTAGTGCAAACATCGAGAATTAGGGTAGATAAACTAGTAGATATTGGCGTGAGAATGAAATATGCAGATGCTGTGACTAAACAGTTGAATGTGAAAGAAGCAGTGTGGAACGAACAAATTAAAGACAATGTGGAATGGCGATTATAGGTAGACAGAAAAAATGTGCTTGGTGGAATCACTCGGTGAAAACGGAGTAAGATGCACACATGGCAATATTTGCTACAAAAAATGAGACTGAGAAAAAGCGATTGTATGAGTGTACAGATTACGAAGCAAAGAAGCAGAGGAGGTAGTGAGAATAAGTGAAGAGAAAGTGATTGCGGTTGTAGAAAAGAAAATGCATATTGATTTTGAGGGAAACAATCTGGAAATGGGTCAGAAATACATAACGTGGCCCCAAACAGAACGCTGCAAGAGTGATGAATGCGAGAAACGAAATAGTATGGGCTGATTGTGAAGCGAGGAGATGCGGTAAGCTGTACAGTAGTGAGAAAAATAAGACTGAAGAGTTAAATTAGGAGAATGTAGAAGGAATGGTGAATGAAACTGAGAAGGATATTGGGTTAAATGAGAGATGAAATCACTGGTGAAATGCTAAAATATGAAGGTGCAAAGCATATATGAAGATTGTCTAAATTTATTCAATGTATGCCTTTGTGGAAAAGTACCGAGTGATTGAAAGAACGTGATCATTATACCACTGTATAAGGGTAAGGGAAACAAGAGTGATTTCAAAAACTACAGAGGAATATGTTTGCTCAATGTACCTGGTAAAAGTATTTGGAAGAGTACTGATTGATAGAATACGAGAAATTACACAAACTAAGATTTGGGATATGCAGGGTGACTTCGTGCCAGGGAGAGGATGTGTTGAACAGATGGTTGCTCTCCAGCAGGTGATCAAAAAGTGTGTAAGTGTAAAAAAGAAGCTGTACTGTGCGAGCAATCTATAATGGCGTGTTTGTCCCGTCAGTACTGTATATAAGTGAGACATGGGAATGTCAAAAAAAGGACAGAAGAAAAATATATGCCGTGGGGATGAAATTCCTGAGAAGCGCATGCGATACAACGAGAAGGGATAAGATGAAGAAGGAGTGTATATTGAAGGAGTGTGGCGAGGAAAAGATGATGATAGTTAGGTATTACAATAGTACACTACGTAGGTTTGGTTACATTGAGATTAACACAAGATTAACGGAGCTATGTACATGAGGTTAGAGGCCTGGTAGGCCGCGTAAAACTTGGCAGAATGCAGTAGAATGTATGATAAAAGGTAAATAGGAAATTTTAAAAATAAATGGACATGTCAGATACAATGTATGAATTTTGCCAAAGCTAAGGAGGTATGGAGAGATAGCAAAGCATAGAAAAAGATTGTAAATGAAAAATAAATAAGAGACAGGGACTGTTTTGCTTACACCGCAATGGAATGGCATGAATGTTATGTTATGCTATATTGTGTGGATACGCAATGTTCTTCCTCATCCTCTCAATCAAACTGTTTCTCTTCTCGTTACTCTTTTTGTTAGCCATAGTCGGTATGTCACAATCGGGTTTACATTCTTCCTAAATTACGTCATTAGTTAATATGGGACGCAATAAAGTGTGCGGGATAACATGATCATTGCCGTTACGATAAGCAATAAATGAAGCCAAACGAGATGTGTGTAATCGGTAATTACTGTCAACTCGGCTTCTTTTTGTTATAGACGCAACTTTTTCACTGGCTAAAGAACTGCTTGCTAGGCACTCTACTCGGTAGTAGAGAACTTTCATTTCGCGTCAGGGATTTGCTGTAAATGTTAACGAAGAATCAGAGCACGATAATATTGGAACGGAAACTAAACATTTCTTAATAATTTTGAACGCCCGTTCGCAATAATCATCCCAAACAAATTTTGCGATTTTTCAGTTATTTTAAATAATCCTAGAGAAACTACTTACATAGAAAATAATTTTAACCCTCTCGGTTCAATCTTTCAAAATCTTGAGAAATTTGTGAATTATTCGGTATGAAAAACTAGGTTCAATTGTAGATTAGTGAAGGAAATTTTTTATTGAATTTGTTCCATTTACTGATTTATTCGTACCGTGCGATCCAGACCAAATATAAGAAAAATCTATACAGATTCTGTTTAGTTAAGATACGTATCTTTTAGGTGTTAAATCGTGTATTTTTCATTTATCTTTCATATAAATTTAAACATTTCGATAACAATTACAGTTATCGTCCTCAGGAAACGGTAATAATAACTTTAAAGATTAATTGAGATGTTAATGAAGATTTTATTTTAGTAAAGATAGCTAGTTTTTTAATAAATTAAATATTAAACTGTCTTGAACATGACAAATGAGAAGACCTTTTAACGGATGAAGGCTAATAATGAAGATAGTCATAATCAAAGAACAAATTAAACAACTTTAATTAAGTTATAATGTCAAGTTGGTTATAATGTCAAGTTCTCACAAATTTTAGTTTGAAATGGATAAAAGTATTCACAAATAGATACTTAGAATACCAATCAAGATCTGTTTAAATCTAACAAACAAATAGTTTTCGATTATGAATAATTGTAATTGTTATTGTATACTGAAGATACATTGTGTACGTTTAATATACTTGTAATTTCAACTACACATCTTAAATTATTGTAGTGATGTGGTAATACATTTAATTTGCAAACCATTTACTTCATGGTTAGCAAAACCTAGACACACGGAAAGCTAAAATTAAGAGTGCACTCGAAGTACCGTGTAATCGGTAGAGGGACGTCACAGTTTACAATCCATCACACGATCTCCCGTTCAAGTCCTTATCAGTATGTTTAATTATTCAATCACGCACATTAACTCCCGTTTGTATGGAACTATTGAGGGTGAAAGTGAACAACCACGTTAATATAATGAAAAAAAGAAAATCTTGAAAAAAAAGCATTTTTTATTTAAATATATATTATATGCAACCATAAATAATGAAACCTAGTCGGTGTTATAAAAACTCCATTTATAAGCTACACATTTAACAAATTAACGACATTTGGCATTGAGAAATTTTTTCTGAAACAAATTTGTAATTTAACGAAGTTCCTTTTCTCAGTTTGACTATTTTTCCACTATTTGCTGAATGGATTTTAACATACGTATCTTTTTGCATGTTTTTAATGCAGCAATAAATGAATTTATTTTATTTTACCACCATAATGTTCTTTATACGCCCCCAAATGCGGGCGTAATGTGGTCTTTATAGCACGGAAATGTCATTGTTGCTAAGCAGCATGATTGACAGCAAACACATGATATGATATGTCACGTAAGTTGAAAGAATTATTGAAACAACAACCTTACTATACAACCTTTATTAATAAAAATAATAGTAATGAAACTTATTCTTTATAAAAATTGAAAATACAGTTGGATGGATTTGAAATTGTAACTCCAGATGAGCCAACACCAAAGCTGACAGTTCCTTCGCCGTTTTGTGGTATACTTATAGCTGCTGTACCAGTAATGTTCTGAGCAATTTTAATTTTATTTTTCAGAGAATTCTCTACATATGATTCGGCTACTTTATCCGATCGCCATCCACCAAGCTGCTTCAGTGCCCTTGTATCACCGCCGCTTTCTGCAAAGATCGTCGCCGCACTCCTGCGAGAGCAGTGCCCTGTGTACTTATGGGCATCCGGTAGATTGAGGAACTCTGCTATTATCCTCGGCATTTTGCCTAAGGTGTTTTTCCCAACAGTCTGAGCACTACATTTGCCATTATGATACAACAAAAACAAGCTGTCAATTTTAGTATGTTCCGGTCGTAATGCTGCATATTTTCGGTACAAAGAGACGTAATCAACCAATCCATCGCTTAGTACAATTGTAAATTGCCTCGAAGTATAAGTTTTGGTTTTTTTGATCTTCACTAATAGCACTGATCCCTCAGTTGTTACGTCCTGTACAGCCAAATCGTGCAGTTCTTCGCGACGACATGCTCCAAAATTCCAAAGGCTGTGACAACCTATAAAACACAATAATTTTTATAATGAGAATTGGAAAAAAAACTAAAATCGTTATACCTTAACTAACAAGTACGTATGATCAGGCGCCTTCAACATGAATTCTTCAATTTGATGCCGTTGCAATACATAGGACTTTTTAGCTTGATCACCTACAGAATTATTCTTCATGAATTCTGTGAGCATGAAAAAACGAGATATATCAACATATTCCTTCAACTTGAACATCTTTTTCAATTTAGAATATAAACACCACAGTGACGACGGCTTATAGATCTTTGACTGCAAAAATAGATATTTATTGAATAGAGATAATTGACTAATGTATTTATACAATCCCTTATCATTTGAGACAAGTATGCCATCACAACTTTTTCATCACATTTTGTGGACACATTTTTTGTGCTCCGCCACGCGCAAAACTTTTCGTACTCTTTTATGTATAAATATTTCGATTTACTTGGAATTATTTTTGCCTGGGCGGCCTCAAATTCATCTATAATTTCTTGTGAATAAGTTTTTGTGTTTTCACCTTATCACACAGTATCTTAGTAACAACAAATTAGCCTACTGTCGACTTTATTTCACTGCATTTGCATTTAAAAACTTGCCGAAAATACTGAATCTTTTTAAAATTTTGTTCCAGTTTCATGGTGCAAAATAAAATAAAACATTGTATGTACCACGGGCATAATTGTAGATTATGGCTCTCAGGAATATAAAAGCCCTCCGCTTCGCGTCGGGCTTTTAACATTCCCTCGAGCCATAATCTTCTGATTATGCCCTTAATACATAAATATCTATTATATTATGATGAGGTGTGCAGCAATACTTATTAAATTTGGAGTGAAATGACTCGCATGCATTAGTTGTACGGGTCATTTCGGCAGAATAGTAGAAGGGAGACACCTTCCCCTCCCCTCATTTTTTTCACGCCCCACCTACACCCTATTGTATATGCCCACGTGGGGGACCGGATTTTCCACCCTTATTTTTACTCGCTTACGTGTAGGACGTATTTTTCCACCCTTATTATTACTCGCTTACGTGTAGGACGTATTTTTTCACACCTATTTTTACACATCCACGTGTGAGACCGTATTTTCAACCCTTTCTTCTCGAAGGTCCTTTTTAACACCTATTTTTACTCGCTTACGTATAGGGCGTGTATTTTCAACCCTTTTTTATCCCTAATTAAAGACCTTTTGACAGCTATTTTTTTTTAACCCTAATTATTATTGGTAGTATTAAGGACCTTTTTTGTTTTTATTAGCTTACGCGAGAGACCGTATTTATTACCCTTATTTTTATGATTTCTTTTGGGGTTATTTTTCAAACCTTATGGTTGTATTAAGGACCTTTTTGACAGGTAGGACTTTTTTTGTGGTTGCTAACCCGAGGACTGTATTTAGGGGTGGGGGCTGGTCTTGGCTTGGCTTAGAGCTGTATTTAGGGGCGGGGGCTGAACTGGGGGCAGGGGCTGTATGTAGAGCTAGGGTTGGAGCTTAGGGCTGGGGTCTGGGATTGTATCTAGAGCTAGGGTTGTTTTTCTGGTAATTATCTTCAGCCTTAATTAAGGTCCTCTTGGTTGTAACCCCTGGAGGTTAGACAATTGTGCTCTTTTAAATTGTATCTTGTAAGATACGTTATCTCTCTCTCTCCCCCCCCCCCCTCCTTCACCCTCTTTTCTTGCACTTCTCTCGTTTCTCTCGCTTATCACGCTTCACACAAGCACGGACACAAGCTCACACACACGAAACGAAAACATGCAAACACACCAAACGAAAAAACCCAAAACATGGAAACACACAGACGCGCAAAACAAAAACACGAAAACACATGAAACGAAAACACGCAAACACACTAAATGGAAACACAAAAAATGAAAACACGCAAACACAAAACAAAAAAAACACGCAGACACGAAAACAAGCGTAAATCTTGACGAAAACAAGTGCAAGTCTTGACGAAAACAAGCAAATACGAAATCACTAAAATTCGTAAACCGAAAAAATCGCTGAATACAAATGCGCAAGCACGAAAAACGGAAACTCACAAACACAACTATTGGCCTGCAAGGCATTTGTCTATTTCAAAAATAAGGTGCAAGTCTTGACGGAAAACAAGCAAATACGAAACCACTAAAAATCGTAAACACGAAAAATCGCTAGCATACAAACACACAAACACACATGCGTTTAGCACTAAGACATGAGGAGTAGTAAAAGTAAAAATAAAAATCAAAAAAAGAGAAAGAATATTTTATTAATCTGTTTCTTTTAATTTCTGAAACGAGTCGAAAAGCTGGAGTTCCAGGTCGGGGTCGAAATCTAGGGGTAACGGTGCTGTCGTAAGAAAGCAATCTAGCAGCTGTGTTGTGTCATCACCATTACACGGTGCGGCTGTTGCTGCTGCAGGACGCGATGGTTGCATGTGTGTATACCGCAGCTGCTGACTGCCTGCTGTCCACGGATCTTCGCTACGCACTATACGACGTGGAGGTAGCCGTAAGAGCTCCTCTAGTACCGACGTCAATACAACAGTAGGCGCTACCGACGAGCGCTGACGCCCCTTTTTAGCATTATCTCCAGTTTTAGCACGTCTCGTGAGCGACACTTCTGGTGAGGCTTCACGAGATACAAACGTGTTTAACGTAGTCTGCTTATACTCTGACACAGGTGCTAGCGAAGATTTCGCCTCTTCGTTTTAACGGCTCCTACCGTACGAGCCCTAGCAGGTGTCACCAACCGTTGCTGCTGTTGATGAAGACGATGCTCCTCACCCGAGCATAAATTAATTATTTCACTGGTTTTACCCTCGAGAGCGCACTGATTTTGTCCACTTTGAATCCTTAAATTTTGGGCCACATGCGATTCGAACAGTTCCAGGGCAATGCTTCCCTCTATATACTGCCTCTGCTGACGCTGTAGACGTTCTCTGATTTGATTATCCAGGATCTTCAACGTCTCGACGATCTTCTTATCGCAGGCGTCATCAGGGGTTAAGAAACTTATAATTTGATTTATTGTTTGCGTTACTCGTTAACACTGTAAAAATATAAGTGTAAGACTGTATATATTTATAGTCAATATCGTAGAAAGTCTGGTAATTTTCTAAAAAAGCAGCTATCGCTTCTAGAATTACCTGAATTAGGTCCTAACATAGAAGACTGTAATGTGGAAATTTCACCCTAGTAAAAACAATGCTTAGAGATCGATCCACATGCAGGGAAAAAAGTGCTCTACTGCTAACTAGCTATATAAGTGCTGAATTTAGTCAATAGAGCATTATTAGCGTCATGAGGGATGTAAGCATTAAACAAAAGTAGTGTAGATTAAATTCTTAATTCCTATGGGGATACATTATTTTCATAATCAGCATGGTATTTATGTCTATTATCAGTTATTGTATTTCAAAATTCAATAAGGGTCCTCGTGTCATTGTAGGACAATTTAAGTAAGTGGTGGTTATATAATATATAAGACGAAACCCATAGAACTTTCTTAAAATGTTATTATCACTTTACAATGTATTAATTAATCTGAGACATATTTTTCCGACATTAGATCTGCTTTTGTCGTTAATATGTTAAAAACATCATTATTTTTCAAGCCTGTACAGACTTTTAGTAGTACCTTAAAACGTTTTAATTAATTACGGATAACACACTCCTGTTATATATAATGTAGATTTAAACCTCTCTTTCAAAAATTTCTAACCATAAAATTCATATCGTTTTGATATTACAGTTCGATTAAAATATATGTCATTGTATCTCATTTTTTTAAACTTTAATTATAGAATTGGTCCAGGTAAAAACAGGCTTTTCTGTTATCTTCATTTTAGATAGTCAAAATAATACGTATGTATTTGGAAATAACCAGACTTATTAACAATTTGTTTTTCCTCGTTAGAAGCGATGATTAACATATTAAAAAATATTATTTGTTACTTCGATGCCGTCCTTCTAATACTTTTTAATATATTGCCGTTATATAATGTAGATCTAAAACCTTGCTTTAAAAAATATTTCAATTTAAACTTAATTAGAAATTCAGGTATAGGTTTTCTATTATCTTCATTTTAAATCGCAAAAAAAAAAAACGTAAGCATAATCAATGAGGGAAAAATTGTTAGCATGTTGCAGGTAATTTCCAGAAATACATACACGTTTTGATTATGCTTACGTTTTTTTTTGCGATTTAAAATGAAGATAATAGAAAAAACCTTTTTAAGTACCTGAATTGCTTCTACAATTAAGTTTTAAATTGAAATATTTTTTACGACAGCACCGTTACCCCTAGATTTCGACCCCGACCTGGAACTCCAGCTTTTCGACTCGTTTCAGAAATTAAAAGAAACAGATTAATAAAATATTCTTTCTCTTTTTTTGATTTTTATTTTTACTTTTACTACTCCTCATGTCTTAGTGCTAAATGCATGTGTGTTTGTGTGTTTGTATGCTAGCGATTTTTCGTGTTTACGATTTTTAGTGGTTTCGTATTTGCTTGTTTTCCGTCAAGACTTGCACCTTATTTTTGAAATAGACAAATGCCTTGCGGGCTAATAGTTGTGTTTGTGAGTTTCCGTTTTTCGTGCTTGCGCATTTGTATTCTAGCGATTTTTTCGGTTTACGAATTTTAGTGATTTCGTATTTGCTTGTTTACGTCAAGACGCGCTTGTTTTTGTGTCTGCGTGTTTTTTTTTGTTTTGTGTTTGCGTGTTTTCATTTTTTGTGTTTCCATTTAGTGTGTTTGCGTGTTTTCGTTTCATGTGTTTTCGTGTTTTTGTTTTGCGCGTCTGTGTTTCCATGTTTTGGGTTTTTTCGTTTGGTGTGTTTGCATGTTTTCGTTTCGTGTGTGTGAGCTTGTGTCCGTGCTTGTGTGAAGCGTGATAAGCGAGAGAAACGAGAGAAGTGCAAGAAAAGAGGGTGAAGGAGGGGAGAGAGAGAGAGAGAGAGAGAGAGAGATAACGTATCTTACAAGATACAATCTAAAAGAGCACAATTGTCTAATCTCCAGGGGTTACAACCAAAAGAACCTTAATTAAGGCTGAAGATAATTACCAGAAAAACAACCCTAGCTCTAGATACAATCCCAGACCCCAGCCCTAAGCTCCAACCCTATCTCTACATACAGTCAAAAGGTCTTTAATTAGGGATAAAAAAGGGTTGAAAATACACGCCCTATACGTAAGCGAGTAAAAATAGGTGTTAAAAAGGACCTTCGAGAAGAAAGGGTTGAAAATACGGTCTCACACGTGGATGTGTAAAAATAGGTGTGAAAAAATACGTCCTACACGTAAGGGAGTAATAATAAGGGTGGAAAAATACGTCCTACACGTAAGCGAATAAAAATAAGGGTGGAAAATCCGGTCCCCCACGTGGGCATATAAAATAGGGTGTAGGTGGGGCGTGAAAAAAATGAGGGGAGGGGAAGGTGTCTCCCTTCTACTCAGAATCCTTAGCCCATATGGTTAGTGGAAAAATAGAGTCCTCTGATATATATATATATATATATATATATATATATATATATATATATATATGGTGCAGTGACATGGTCTGAGAATTTTGTCATTCGTTCATCAACAGGGGCGTCTTCCATAAAATTTCCGACTTCTTCTGGAGGAAGAAAAAGTAGACCAAATAAATGATGTAGCCACTTGTGAATTGGTGATGTCTTGTCTCTATACTCCACCACTAATCCAAATTGTTGAATTTTTCGAAACCAAGTCTGAGAAATATGGAATCTACATCTAATTATTTGCGTTGTGAATACTAACTTCAAAATCACATACAAATTGTTTTGGTTTCCATGAATATCCCAATATGTTCCATTTTTCTCTAATAGATGAAAACAGTTTCCGATAGGTATGTTTCAGTTTATTGTTCAGTAAACAAAATTCTACAGGAATGTATACGTGTTTAAAAAACACATGTATGGTGAACAGTTGCACAAAATATTTGGTACAATAATCAAATGTACAATCGACGTAAAACTTGTCACATTTACACATAAGTTCCATGTTACCTTTGCAGGAAAACGCTATAATGTTGTTTATCTTGTCATTAATGATTAAAAAATTCTCATTATAAACAGTCTTAATAAGGTGGAACTGCATCGATTCTACGTAATCATGCACTGCTTGGGTGTTACGTGGCAACATTTTCTTCGTTGATTTCGGTCAATTTTGTTTCTTATGTAAGTGATCTCCCTTACCCTGAGAGTATCCAAAACATTAGTCGACGTCTTCAAAAAGGTGCGAATCAGTTTGAATGGTGGTTCTTCACTACAGACTTCTTCTCGTTTTGTTTTAAACCGTTGTTAACTGTTTGTCGATTCAATACTTTTTCGGTGAGTGGATCATGGTCATGGCTTCCGCACTTCTTCGAACAAATATAACTTCCACAATCGCCTAAAGTGTATAATTTGGCTTTACATTTCTTTTTAACACAATTCCAACACGTTTCATTACTACTTTTCAACTTTATACTTATAAAAAGTATAGTTTTCTAATACTAGAATTATTTCTTTTAAAGCCATGATTGACAACTATCAAGATTTGTTTTATAGAGTTACCCCTCCCCTCCTTTAGATACAAATGGAAGATAAGTAATTAAGAAGTTTAGGTAAATTGGGAAGTATAGAATTTCTAGAAACATTATTGAAAAATACCTAATGTACTTTTAATATGGAGCTAGTAGATAATTATATAATACGTTAATTACATTTTTCCGCCCGACAAGACTTCATGTCTGGGATTAGCACCTCCCTATGATATAACTTTCTCCACGGACGGGAGAATGTGCGAAGGATTAAAGTTAGACGGGAGATCGTGTGCACCGAAAATTAAGACATACCTATATGCCTTTTTTTAATTAAATGTTTAAATTTGTTTTTTGATTATAACATTTTTCATTGTTAGCCTTCATCTGGTAGAGTGTTCTGATTTGTTATCTTTAAGGCAGTTTATAATATTTACTAAAATAGATTATCAAGCGATTGCATACATATATTTATGTTATATAAATAGCAGTTTAATCTTTCGTAAATGTATTTTGTCAATTATTTCTATAAAGATATAAGTATTTTATTTATGTGTGATAATCGTGAAAGTTTACGTTTTCATATTATGTTCAGTTGTTTACTTTTCACTCTCTCACCTGGTATCTCCTTGCATGTTTCATTTTTTTTAGAAAAGCTACATTTAATACATACGTTGTGAATTTAACACCGCATCTTGTATTATGTTCAATAAAAAATAATCAATAATTTAAAACGGTCATTACAGAATAGATTTACTAGGTATTCAATTCAGGTTCACAAATAAAAACAACACTAAAACGTGTAATTTAAATGACATGTAGTTTTGTCACAATTACATGAAGAGTATATTAGTAATGTAGGTATAGCATCAGTCATGTAATGCACGTTTCATGTGGATTGAAACATAGTAATTTTATTTACAAACTGCATTATTAATGAATAATTAAAGATAATGAGAGGAACATTTACCGCAAACAATGCTTCATGTTAAATTGTACAGCTTTTTATATATTTATATCGTTTGTTTGTAAAACTGCCAATCTGAATTCTCTTATTGGTTATATTCATGGGGGAACCAGAACAAAACATTAAAACATTGATTAGATCTAGTGATTCTCTGTTTAGTTCTAAAAATGCATTTTCATGTGTTGGTGCACATGAAGTGAATGATATACCGCAAACTTCATTTAGAAACACTATTGTTACAAAAAATTAGAAGTTATATTTCTGTATTGCGTATCGCATAATACTAATAAACGAAAATTTTAAATGATCAATTTCTTTGATCTCACACTAAACTTAAATGGTATTATTTCGTCTCTGGACTAAACATATGTTTTACGTCCTGAAACAGTTTCCAAGTTACGACATTTTTATTTACATTTCTTTCATTATACAAATAAATCGTGAAACTAACAGTAACAATACGTTTTGTTCAACACAACAACTGTAATTGTAGGAGTAGAAACAGCAACGGCTATTTTGCAACGTTCTTTAGTATGCAGTTAATATTAATTAATTATTACCCACACTTTAGGAGCGTCTGGTAAGCTTCATAAAGAAACAATGCAGTTATGTACATCCAATATATAATAGAGCCAGTTGGTTTATTCAGTTAGGCGATACCCATCGTGGGGTATCAATTAGGCTTCATGCAACATTAACTGAATTGCTGAGGTGCAAGGGTTAGTTTTCGTAGGTACAGGGACGAGTCTGGTTTGTTTATTGTCTCGATGATAATGGAAATTTAATTCACATAACTTTTACGTAATTTCATTTATGTTTTAATGACTCATTGAAATTGACCACTAAATTTTATTATATTAGTAGGTACATTCTTTTACGTACGTCTATAAAGAATTTTTACATTCATGGTACGTTCAACTCAATGTTCTTATATTCGGTATAGTACAAATTAAGTCGTTTTGCGAACGTTAGGTTTCACATTCCTAAGGGGCTTATAAGAGCGAGAAAAGTCAACATGAAACCTAAAGTCGAAACCCTCTTGAGTAGGATCTACATGCACCAACCGTCGCGTCGTTCGAAATGCTTTTTGAAAATTCCCCCAACTCAAAACAACTACTAATTGCGTATTTTTTCTTTAGTAGTTAAATTTCCAAAGGAATTGAACACAGAAACATTTTAGTGCATCGTAACTACAATTTAATTACTATCAAAATTAAATTACTAAATATTGAGTTATAAGAAAACTCAGTTAACGTCTTGAATTTATTTAGATAATGGAGTATAGTTCATTTGAATAATAGCTCAGGAATTAATTATAATGAAGTACTATTTCGCCTACAGAAATCGTAAGACGTGTAAAGACTAAGAATGTAATTAGAGTTGTTTGTTTTTTTCTGGGTGGTCCAGATTTCCATATGGCATTAGATAAAAAAGAAGTTACAGATTCAACTGTCGGAATGTTTATAAGCAAGCTTTGTTTTATTTAATTACTAATCTTGTCTGTATGTCCTTACCACTTATTTTTATTTTGTTATTCTTATTTTGCATTTTTTCTTGTTATATCGGACGTTACACTATAGAGTATGTATATTACAGAAAGAAGGTAAAGGTAGGTAAAATTGTACATTAACTGTTTCTGTTGTATAAGCTCAAAGAAAGAGTTAAAAAAATTTAATGATTCGTCTATAATTTAAAAGGTATTGTTAAAAATATTTTCAATTTAATCCCTGTTACTGCATTAGAGAAAATAATTTTCAATGCGCTTACGGCTGTATAGCTCCTATCTAAACATAATTATTTTTTGGAAAAGTAATACTACCTTTACCTTAAGAAGTAAAAAAAAGCAAAAATCTTTGTTGTAACAAAGATTACAACCGGTGCAAAAGTGTATTTTAGAAGTAAACTTTTAACAAGTTGCCATTACATACAGGGTGGCCCATTAGTGTGTGGAAGTGCAATAACTTACTTACGATCAAAAATACAGACAAATGTTTTAAATAAAAGTTGTTATATTTGCGCAGATACACATTTCTAAAATATTTTGAGATATACAGGGTGTTCAGCCTAAGCGAGACAACATAAACTTTACTTTTTTAATAGGACACCCTGTATATTTGTTTACCATTGAATTCAGCGTAAAATTCTGCATCTAGCCCTATCTTTTCTTTTCCCATAAATTGCGACGTTTGCCAAGCTGGAGCGAAAAATATGAAGATTTGACGAAAACTGGTGCACTATAAATGCTGCCAAATAAACGTTATCAGTGATAAGTAACTAAACTTATTTGGTAGGTACGAAGGTAAAGGATGGCTGTAATGTCTGAACATAGTAGAAGTTTCGTTTGGGGTTCGGGGTGTTTTTTGGATAAGCATTAATTCAGGAGATTTCAATTAGCAAAAACTTTATTTTTTTAAATAGAACACTCAGCGTATTATTTTACCATCTTGTAAAACTATTTTATCCCTTCGAATTATGTTGGTATAATGTACTCTCTAAAATTGATTGTGTTTAAGAAAATTGCATTTTTAATTTATAATTTAAAAATATTCATGTTTTTAACAAGTAAGCTCTGAATGTGACGTTTAGAATACTACTTTCGATAATTTTTTGTGACAAAATCAAACCAGTAATTTTCTATCTTTAAAAAATGTAATAAAATAAATAGGGTATCTACAAATCTCAAAATAAACAAATTAAACAAACATAACTAACAACAAATAAGAAAGAACTAAAAACATTAGATAACTATTTTATTAAATGTTCAAAATGACCACCATTTACTTCTATACAATAATGTATGCGATCTTCAAAAGCTCTACTAGCACGATGTAACATATCGACATCAGCAGTTCGGAAAACCTGTCTAATTCTATTCTTCATGTCTTCATTAGTAGTCGCGGCTGTTTTGTATACGTATTCATTATTTAAATGTGTATTGATCAGTTGGGTATGGTGAACTGGTGCCCCGTCATGTAGGTACCACATTCGCCACCTAACATGAGCAGGTAATTGCTGAAGTAGTTGTGGTAATTCGTTTTGTAAGAAATTTAAATAAACTTGCCCATTAACAGTTCCGTCAAAGAAATATGGGCCTATGACATGATTCCCAATTATTCCACCCCATACATTTAATGACCACCTTGTTTGACTGATAGTCCGTATACAATGCGGTTGATCTGTTGCATAATAATGGAAACTGTGTCTATTGACAAACCCATTTTTATGAACAGTTGCTTCATCGGCAAATAATACAAAATTGAAAAATCTCTGTTTTGCTCAATTTGTTGTTGAGCCCACTCACAGAAGGTTAACCGCTTTTCATAATCATCATCCAATAGTTCCTACATTCGTTGTATATGGTAAGGATGCATTTTCTTCTTAGACAGAATTTTTTGGACGACAGTACGACTTATGTCGATTTGTTTTGTTATTTCCCATGTCGAGATATGAGGATATTCCGTAACTTTTAACATTACGGTCATCTCGTTGTCCTCTGTTATTGCAGTCTTCAACCTTTCGCTTTTTTCGTAAGTTCCCCTTCCAGTTCTGGTAAATCGTTGAAGCACATTTTACAACGTCTCTTTTCTTGGCTGTCTTCTATCTGAAAATTTCTGTTGATAAATCCTTTGTGCGAGTAAACAGTTTTTATCACTGGCACCCAGTACAAAAATCATATCTGCCAATTCTTCTATCGGAAAATTCGCGATTTTAATTGCTTTCTCGTTCTTAACAGCTACATATTTACAACACGTCTAGATAATAACTAATCACTCTGACTTGCGCAAACGTCAAATTCACAGGTTACTTGTTAAAACTATGGATATTTTCATTTCATTTGTTGGTAAGGTTATTTTTGCTTTATTAAGTTTTGTGGATACCCTATTTATTTTATTACATTTTTTTTAGGTAGAAAATTACTGGTTTGATTTTGTCACAAACAGTTATAGAAAGTAGAAGTATTCTAAACGTCACATTCAGAGTTGGCTTGTTAAAAACATGAATATTTTTAAATCATAACCTAAAAATGCAATTTTCTTAAAAACAATCAATTTTAGAGAGTACATTATACAGACATAATTCGTAGGGATAAAGTAGTTTTACAAGATGGTAAAATAATATACTGGGCGTTCCATTTAAAAAAATGGAGTTTTTGCTAATTGAAATCTCCTGAATTAATCCTGGTCCAAAAAACACCCCGAACCCCAAACGAAACTTCTACTATGTTCAGACATTTCAGGAATCCTTTACCTAGGTACCTACCAAATAAGTTTAGTTGCTTATCACTGATAACGTTTATTTGGCAGCATTTATAGTGCACCAATTTTCGTCAAATCTTCATATTTTTCGCTCCACATTGGCAACGACGCAATTTATGAGAAAAGAAAAGATAGGGCTAGATGCAGAATTTTACGCTGAATTCAATGGTAAACAAATATACAGGGTGTCCTATTAAAAAAAAGTGAAGTTTATGTTGTCTCGCTTAGGCTGAACACCCTGTATATCTTAAAATATTTTAGAAATGTGTATCTGCGCAAACATAACAACTTTTATTTAAAACATTTGTTTGTATTTTTGATCCTAAGTAAGTTATTGCACTTCCACACACTAATGGGCCACCCTGTATACTACATATAAAATCATAAAAACCAAAAGCTATAGTTGTATCCGCGAGAGTTGGCGTGCACGTCATTACTTGTAATTGTATGTATTAAGGTTAAAATTTGAAGTCATTGGAGCGTCTTTTACATATTTAAGAAATAATGTCGCCAGGAATGAAATCAGACAAATTGTAACAAGGCAGTGTCGTAGTAATATTTTACGTGCTTAATTAATCCATTATGTATAAAACGTATCTTAAAAAAAATTAGAGCTTAGTAAAGCTAAATGCGGAATTCTAATAAGTGCAATAAAAATATTAACGTCTGCTGCGATTGAATTCGTTCTCTGGGCGATACGTTTGACACTAATGTTATATTGGATAGTCAAAACATGCTGTTTTGTGATTAAAAATATTGCAATTTTCGTAAATTCGTGTAATAAGTATATTTTATAGGTACATTCAAACATGTATTAGAACGGCACCCCACTGTACAGAAAAAATTTACACTATAATGGAATAACATATATCAAAAGTAAGGTTATGTTATGTAAATTAAAACCAGTTGAAATCTAATTTTTTTCAATTATTTTTACCAGCATTGACGTTTATTATTATGATTAGTTGATTAGTCTTTCGATCCACACTTCGTTGTCTTCAGGTAGGCACTTTTACTTCACAGCGATGCCTTTCTTTTTGTTTATACTTCAGTTTGTTCGGACGATGAAGACGAGTCGTCATCCCCTAATTGTATGATCAAGCGCTCCACATTTACATCAAGCACTGTTTTTCGTTCATACCACTCTTTTATATTGTTGGTGTGACCGATACATTCTTGCCAAAAATCACCGGTACAGTGCTTCTTTCCACATCTCTACAACTTTATCATCACCATACCATCTCCACCGATATGCTTATCATAATATTTTTTGGCATGAGTTTAAACTGAGAGTCACTATTACTTTTATATGCTTTCATGAACTGCAGTCGAGCATCAGCGATTGATGGTTTTTCAATTAAGGCTCCTCGGTTACATTCCTTTTTAAATTTAAATCCAATATCGTGGAGAGTGCGATTTAAGCTAATTTTACTCAACATAATCTGTTTTTCTTGAAGTTCGGCATTTAGGGTTCCGACAGTAACATGTTTCTCTATAACGACAATAAATTTATTTATAGGTAATTAAACAAAAAGTTATCACTTACTCTGAGCATACATATCATACAGTAGTTCTAATGCTCATCTTTACACAATCCGATAAGTCAACTGATTTTGCTTTTTTGCGGGGTTTCTGTCCAGGACTATGCAAAATGGGATTAATTGCACCGCGTATTTTAATCCTTATCACTGTGCGCAAACTAATCTTCAAAGTATCTGCTACTCGCTAAAACAATAACAATCTAATTCGTTGTGTGAAATTATTTATATATAATGTATCTCTTGCACTGCATTTAAATTGATTAGGGGTCCTCCATTATCTAGTTCATGCTGGAAGTACTCTAACAAATTTACAAGTAATTGTTGCGCTTGAGAACCTAACGTTCTCCCTTTACCAGACATAATAAGGCAAAATTTCTAATAAGAACTGTTATTAATAATGTGATAATTTGAACAAAATAACTACAAAGAACGAGTAAATAAAAGGGCAAAATAACAACGAACAGAAATAATACGAGACGGCGTAAACTAAAAGAAAAAGATGAGGTTATAAATAATGAATAAATTTGACAGAATCCGTTCAATATTAAGTTGAAGCGTTGATTGAAGTCAGCTGTTGGACATACGGACATACTCACTTCTCTCTTATTTTCACTGACGATCACCTATACGCATCCTATACGCGTATTTACTTAAAACACATGCAAACTGTATTGCCATCTTTATCATAAACATGTATTAAGCTTTAATGATTGTTTAAAGGAATGTCGTGCATTCATTTGGAAACCTATGACGTGAACGCCAACTCTCGTGGATACAGCGCATCTTTTTACGTATTTTTGTGTATCCATTTGGATATGCAGGCCTTTGAGTTGGATACCCAGTAAACAGGAAATGGATACAGACATTTCGGCTTTGACCTCTTGTAATAAACTCTGGCTAATTTAAAATATGATACCTAAAATACATTAAGGCAAAAGAAAAAAATCATACACATACATTATAAATATTTAATGTGTCAAAAAATAAAACATAATTAAAAGAAAAAATGAACTCTTTTTTTATACAATACAAAAAAAATATATACTAAGACTAAGGTTAATTCAGGTAATCTGATTAACCTACTTTTTGGTATTATTTAATCGAAATTAGACGTGGCCCAAGTTTTCGGTAAGGTTTGGCATAAGCTACTCTATACTAGGGTAATAGGTATGCTTCCCAAACAATACACAGAAATATTGAAATCATACTAACCGGAGAGATACTTCAGTATTAAGCAGGGTGAAGCTTATTCCCAAATTAAAGAAATCAAAGCCGAGGTACCTCAGGGGAGCGTTTTGAGACCTACTATACACGTGACATCCCTGAAGCAGAAGATAACATTACCGCAACCTTTGCTGATGATACTGCTATTATAGCAGTAAGTAGCAGTAATGAGGAAGCGATACAAATACCACAAACTTCCGTTACCCAAATCCAATGCTGCGCTAACAACCAGACTGTACCTTGTGCTGGCCGCCAAGTATCTCGGCATGACTCTCGACACCAAGCTAAGATGGAAAACTCATGTCAAAAACAAAAGACAAAAGTTGGACCTAAGAAATAGAGAAATGTACTGGCTAATCGGAAGTAACTCCGCCTTGTCAATATACAATAAGCTTTTACTTTACAAGCAAATTTTGAAACCGGTCTGGGCATATGATAGCCACCTCTGGGGTTGTACCAAACAGTCTAATCTGAACATAATACAAAGATTTCAATTGGTAAGTTAGGAATAACGATATACATAGGGACCTCCAAGTAGATCTTGTTGTCACCGAGATTCAGAAATTTTTAAGGAAACATGAACATAGACTACACGAACATGACAACGTGGAAGCTATCCAACTCCTAGACAACAGGAACTTAATGAGGAGACTCTAGAGGAAAAAACCTTTTAAGCTAGTTTAGGGGTAGTGTAAAAAGTAGAGTTAGTGCTGGTATATGCGCGCAATAAAAATGTGTCGGTCTAATTTGCCAAATAAGAAACTAGTGTAATTAGTAGTTTAAAAAGCAGAGCCAGTGCCAGTATGTGTGCTCAACAAACATGAGGTGAACATGGGTGAACTCTTAGATTAAGTTTTCTAATTAGAATATTAAGTTAAAATAAGATTACTCATTAATCAGTATGACTAGATTGTAACTGTGTGAAGTGCTTATTTATAGCGCCTTTAATAAAAAAAATTAATCGAAATAATAAAATAAAATATAAATAAATACCTTCCTACTTGTAACTAAATATTAAATATAACAAAACAAAAGGAATTTGTTACATTGGTAAAATAAATAATAAACTCTTTGTTATACAATAAACAAAAAAACAAACAAAATATACTAAGACTCAGATTAATTGAGGCAATCTGACTAAACTAAGTACTTATTGTATTTAATCGAAATAATAAAATGAAATATAAATACCTATTTTCATTACCTATTTATTTGTAACTAAATATTAAATACAACAAAACAAAAGAAATAACTATAGTTTACTCTAAAAAAGGTACTAACAAAATCCCTAGTTTTATAAATTTGAAAGGTTGGTTTTTTATAACGCCGTTTTTTTTCTGTAAATACTCCGCAACTTCTGGTCTAGGATCAAAATGAGCTGTTTCAACTCCATTCAAAGACAATAAGACATAACCATTCATTGTGTTTTCATTCAGTGATATTCTGCATGGAGTTTTATTTTATTCAAATGAGTAATAATCCTGTCCGTGGTCATTGCCTACTAGCAACAATGAGATTAATTGGCAAAATACCAGTGGTTCAAACAATAAGTTTCCTCAGTTTATCAGCATGTCTGGTACCTGCATCGGAAGTATCAATATCCGGAATTTCCTGAAGCAAAGGCCAGCAATCACGTACACTACTCGCAAAATTGGTGACTTCCTCTGAACCAAAGAGATTTTCAACTAGTGGTCGGCATGCAGATATCATTTGAGAGAATTTCTACAGATTAGGCTAATCATGTTTTAAATCTTTTCATCTTGTTCAAGAGTCAGTCTAACATCGAGAAAATTTTTAAAAGACAATACAACTTCTCGTCTTATTGCTGACCAATCTCGTCTACCCGTTGTAACGTATGCGTTACATACATTACGAGAGCCTTTGTTTGTCGTAGTTGATAAGTATTTTGACCACAATAATGCTAAATATCAACTAGGAGCTGTTCTTCTTTACCTCCTGGTCAAGAACCAGTAACCTAGCAATTATTGCATCGGGAAAAGAAAATTTGATTTCTGAAATAGGTTTTATAAAGATTGAAAAATAAGAGTTATATCAGCCATGTTTTGAAAGATTTCTAACGTGTTCGGTGAATCAAACTTCAAAATATCCAGGAAAAGCTTTATAGACTGAACATCTTTGTTCGAAAGTAGGCACACAGTGATTTCGATTTGTTGGCCAAATATTCCGTTCCGAAACAGTGGAAAATACAGAGCGATGGCGATAGCACCAAACTGTTAATATGCCGTGACCTAAGTGATTCTGTAATATTTACCGAAGACTATTTTTTCCTGTATTTGCCGACTCTCCATCCGTGGTAATTCCTATCAGTGTTTGTAAAGGCATTCCAGTAGCATTTGTAAGCATTTTTACAGCTTGCAATAAACCTTGTGCTCGGTGTTCTTCCGTTTGTGTTACTCCAACAAAAGCATTATGTATTTCTGCTGAACTTTCAGAAAAGGCGTACCTACAGGTTAAAAACTTGTCTCTATTTTGTCTATCTGTACTGCCATCAATTTGAATGGAATAGCACACATAAGGAGAGATTACTTCTCCAAGTTTTTTTCTTTCCATATTCCCAAGAATGTGCGATATTTCTCATAAACGATAGGATCTCTATAGTGCAATTCAGACTGTGGTGGTTGAAAACTAGTTATCTCTTTATCTCAATTTTGTTGAAGCTGCGCTTGGATGGAATGCGCCATCATATATACAATGAACCAGTTGACCAAGACTTTGCGCTTACAGTCTCAATTATGGAATCATTATAAACATCAATACAAAGATGTATCAATCGGTTCACAACTTGTGAACGATGGCTTTTAAGGGTTTTCATCCAGGGATGCTTTCCAGATTGAGCATTCCGTGCTTCATTTAATATCTTCGCTTGGGAAGTCACGACATTCCAATTTTTGTAAACTTTCTATCATCACACCCCTGGAAAACGCAACTACTCACTACTCCATTTTTTAGAAAATTTTGCAGCAACTTCTTCATATTATTTACAAATTTGACACGTTATATAGGGCCTGTTCCTAGATCTAATTTTTTCTATTGACTTTGCAAGAAATTGATACTTACTAAGTAGCCAATTCAACTCCAGCTTATTTCCCTGGTACCATACAGATTGTCAACTTTTGGACATCCTAATTCAGAGGTTGAAGCTGAAGCAGTATTATTAAGAGAGTCTAAATTTGTTTGATCTTGTGATGTTCCTGATGATCCGTTTACTTGGTTAGGCCCAGATTCCTCGGGCTGGATAGTTTCCTCTAAGATTCGAGTCTCCGGGATTTTATTACCAACTGGTCGTTCGAAGAAGAGGAAGGTGACTCAGATTGTTGAATATCTGTTATAACTTTCATTGTTCGTATGGAAAAAGTTATATCTTTTTGTCCCAACGGCTAACGTTCTGGCGTTTCATTGTTAACTAATAAATAATATATAATACTTTATTTAACTATTTTTACGAACCTCTGGCAATACTGTGTTACAAAAAAACCGTGCCACCATGGTTTGAATTGAAAATAGTTCGAACTAAATACTGAATATTTAAATCAAAATCGCACGAACAGTATATGAATTCCTAGAACGTGTAATACATTTAAAAAAACGATGCGAACAGCAAGAACTTTAAGGATCAGACCATGTTTAACTAGAACGATTTCTCCGGGCAGTTTTTTTTTTAATATTAACCAACAGGAGCTTAGGAAATGTTACGACGTACCTTTAGGTTAGAAAAAATAAAAGAGAATTTATTGTCAGTAAAAGAAGTTTGTGATATACCGAGATTTGAACCCAGCGCTTTCCGTTCAGTGCTAAAGCATGTATTTGGATACGTAATATACTACGGCGAGGTAAGATGACTGCCGACAACAGCGCAACGAATTCTTAGTTTCCGTATGCTGTATATCGGCTTAAAATTGTACTAGTTCGTATTATAACTACTTACTGTTTATTTAACATAATTCCTGTCTCTTCTTTTTTTAATTAGTGGTGCCCCATATTTTTAAATTATCCATCTCTAATCATAATGTTAGGTTAGGTTATGTGTTTCACAGATACGATCGGTATATGAGCAAATTTTTTTTGTGTTTAATATTTATACCATTACTTCCATTTTAAAACCTACCTTATGTCTATCTGCTCCAAATATCTCACTTTTATCACATTCACATGCTCTCACTATGTAGGTAATATTTCTTATAATGCTCGGTGCAAAAAATATACACAGCAAGTAAAGAAGCGCAGAGCGTAGATTGGGAAGAAGTAAGTATAATTTAAACAATGTTTGTAAGTATCTTGTGGTGGGTATTTGTAGATATTTTAAAGTTTCAAATTAGTCAGAAAGAATTTAAAATAGGGCTTTTTGAAAAAAAAAAATAGATACGCGGTAAAAAATTACTAAGAGATGCGGTGGTCAAACTCGTTTAATAAATAAACCCTTTACCAGGGAAAACATTTCAGCTGCCACTGTTCCCTATTTCGTTTATGTGAAAACTAAAAAGGTGCAAGGGTGACTTGTGTGGTACCAGGTACCAAAATGCCTCGTTCAAGAAGGAATAGAAAGATTATAGGCGAAGGTATTGACTTAATTTCATGTAGATTGATATATGAACTGACCTACCACGGGATTCGACTAACGGTTATGAAATTACTAAAAACTGAAGAACACGGCTGTTTTACATTTTTCACTAGGCATTCATTCTAGATGACTCATCGGTTCGGGGAACACTTCTTTCATCAAAAGTTGGTCGTGTGGAATTGTTTCCTCCTTCATTTTTAGTGTACACTTTGGATGAAACAGAAATGAAAGGCAATTTACACTTATCACTTTGGATGATTCCTCTAAGATGATGATCAAAAGTGACAAATGTAAATGAGCCTTAAGCTTGAATTTAATGGTCACTGTTAAGTAATTAACATTATAAAATGAAGGCCTGTGTGATTGGACGTTCACCACCACTGGAAAGCAGAATACGTGCACAGACATGATCTTCTCATTCTTTTCACATGAACCACCCCATACTTTTTTTAAATTCAAAATACGTTTAATGTTCTTTCATTTCTATTAAGCACTCCTTGTAGCTAAAATCTTTAATTTCTGAAATATTTTCGTATATAATACAAGTGATAGGAATCTTTTGGTAATTTTTGTCAGTCAGAATCACTCGTAGTTGTTGTTTTAAGACAATCGTCACAACTATTCGTGATCGGACTGACAAAAATTGCCCAATGGTGTATTTTTATATTTCACTTTTTCATATTTCATAATCACCTTCAACAATTCTAAAAGATTTTACTGCTAATGAGGTCGATAACTGCAAATGTTGTCGAAACGTATAGAATTACATAAATATAAATTTACAAATACACTGTTTAAACCCAAAAGATAAGTATTTTAATTAAGTGTAATAATGGTGAAAGTTTACATTTTCGTAGTACAGAAATTAGTACATAAATGTACAAGATTGAAATATATTCAATGAAAATGTAATGGGTTAATCACTCATCTCGTGTACAAGAGAAGTCTAAGCTCGTTGAAAACGAAATGTGAAACAATCCTTTATGCAATACTTAAGTATATTAAATCAACAGGTAGTTGGCCAAGTTTAATTACTTAAACGAAAAAATTTTTTTAGACATCTAATTGGGAAAATATGTTTTCTGGATTTTTGTGAAAAGTCAAATGTTAAACAGTAGATTCTACTTAGACTGTTATGTAATATGAATGTTAAGATATAATTTACGTAATTATATGTCATTAGGTTAATTTGAATGTAGCAGAAAATTATAAATTAAGTAGAAAATATCTAATACAGATAATGTAATGAACTGTGGCATACCATATGATTTTACCTAAGGTGAAATTGTGTGTATATTTAAACAAACTTGACAATGAATTAGTGAAGGTGGAGTAAAATAAAATAAACTAAATTATACAAATCTTAGAATTATAGGTTTTGTAATTTCGAAGTTAATAATTTAGGCATTTTCAAATTGTATTTACTATGGCATCACACACATTGGTGTTTTTTTTTGCCAAGACAATATTGGGGACAGTAAGTGCGTGTTAAAACATTTTGACTTGTAGTAAATTTTCAGTGTACCGTCTATTAGCTGACTATAAACTACACCTGCCAGACTAATTTTTTTTTTCTGCTATTGGTTCCCTTTGTTCAAATATAAAAATGAGAAAGTAACTAGAGTTTACTCCTTAAAATAGTGAAGATCCGTTGAAAATATTGCATTCCTACGGGAAAAGTTAAAACGAAGTATCTATAAATTTATCCTTCTTTTTTCTCCAATTCGTGCACTTAGTAGATTGTTACTCTAATAAATAAATAGCTTGTCAATGACCTCACTAATAACGTAACCTTCTTAGATTCGAATATCCGAAATATTTTTCAAACAAGTCCGATGTCAGTGCTCATTCTGAAAACAAATGCAATGTGACTGTAGATCAAAGTTGGAATGTTGACATTCAATTCTAGTTGGATACAATCCAAGTTTAATGAAATAAATTTAAGCAAGCAAACAATTTTTATACACTATTAGGAAAACACGAACGAACACTAAGTTATTCAGTGAAATATTACAATTAAAGTAATGTTTGCTGCTTTAAATTTTACGATTGGCAATGGAGTGTAAATTTTTGAATAATATACGACTCTAGTTTTGCACAAAACGATAATTGAGAATGTCTATAATCTGAAAAGTACACAAACCGGACAAAGTCCCAAAGGTGCTGTTATTCGGTGTGGTCGGCAATAAATTGATGCTGCGCAACGTCCTGTACGATGACAGATTACACTATCATCAATCTTACCTCAATAACGGGGATATCATAATCTCATATGCCCTGTAAAAATAAGGGCGTCGTACCATCAGCGAAGTTAACCTTAAGCGTTAGTGCGGGATAATTTCTCTTTAAGGTAAGGTATACGAGACTTTAACAAAAGTAATATGCTATTATAAAACAAATTACTTCGGTTTACTTCGTACCACTTTAGTCAATCGCCAGCATTAAAACTTACAATCCCCAATGCACTATTCGGATTAACGTTTATCCTGGCGCTTCGCAGGATACGATTTAAGTATGGAAATGATTAACATAAAACCAACATTAGTCTGAAGTTGGGAGCGTTGGGACATAGCAATGTAAACGGAAGATTATCGGTGCAGGGATTGTACGTAATTATGGCTGGATTGTATGACTCATTCCTGCATTAGGGTAACTAAAGCCTGATT
Source organism: Vesta saturnalis (assembly GCA_036346205.1). Lineage (NCBI taxonomy): Eukaryota > Metazoa > Arthropoda > Insecta > Coleoptera > Lampyridae > Vesta > Vesta saturnalis. The sequence continues at coordinate 2,249,116 of JARFJB010002109.1, read as the reverse complement.
TACAATTCACAATAAAGAAGCCCTATTGCTCGACTTTCAATTCAATAGAACTAATTTTATAAGTGGTCTCCTGTGTATTAGAACTAAAGATTAAATTACTTAATAAATAAGAATGAATGCACTAGCTAGCGCGACTAATCCAGCATGCTAATTTTGCTGGTGCATTTACGGTCCTGCTCATTATTTAAATTAAATTTACTCGAGGACGTACACGAAATGAATAGTTAAATTTTGTAATTGATTGTTAATTTTCATCTAAACAACTCATTGTTTCACATTTACAAGTAATTTAAAAGCAAGAAGGTGACGATATTACAAAACTACTTGAAAATTTTATTACAACTTGATCCCATTACTTTAAAAGCAACTTTTATGAATATTAAATGAAAAATTTTCATTGTTGTATATGTATTGATTTCCCGGGGGCTATACATAGTAGATACATCTTTTGTTCCGTACACACTTAACTCACTTTTGTGGAAAAGGTCGCAAATTCTAATTCAAATTTTAATATGGCGAGTTGAAATCCGATTGAAAATATTCTTTGTAAATTTAATAGTTGTAAAAATTGAATCAAACTATAAAATTAATAATAATTTTTCATTTCTGAAATGAATCTTAAAACTTTAACCCATGTAGGTCTTTCTTATCATACTTTTGTAAACGTGTGATCTAATGTATAAGCAAACACTGATTTAGCAAGTAAATAAGTTTTAAAGTGCTTGGCTGGTTAACTGTTTTGAAATCGATTTTATTTTTTGTACAAAAAAACATCCAATCAATAAGCTTTTCTTTCTTTCTTTCATTCAGAGAGTTGCCATATATTAATCAGATTTATATTTTACAATTAATATATTTAACAGAATATAACACTGCCGGACGCCGCGAAGTTTCTCCTTCTCTTATCACTTTCGAATAGACGTGCAAGTACCCTTCCTTTACGAGGCTCCTGTGTAAGCAATTTTTGATTTTTGCCAAATCGGTGGACCATATCGTAAAGATTGTTCACTTTTGCGAAACAGCAAATGAATAGATTGTTGCAAAAACTATTGGACCGTTCGAACATAACTTTTGATTAGTTTCATTTAATTATCGTTAATAATTAATAATTTATAAACAATTTTGAAAAACAGGGATGAGTTTTTTTATTTATTAAGTAATTTTAATTCAGTAAGTTTCATGTTGTAGGTTTTTTAATTTCCTTTTACTTCTCCAGAGAGTGCAATTGTCTAAATTTAAATGTTTGAGCTATAAGCGAAAAAGTATTTCGCCATATTATTTGTTTTATCCGAAAGTATGCTTTTCAATAGTCACACTTGACTACACACTGTTATAGGTGAAAATGGCAGAACAATCTGGTGTCGCAGATAATGGAGGTGAGTGCCGATAGCTCAGTGGTCGGGGGTGATGTTTTGCGCAAGGGGTGAATAGAATAACAAATCAAATCAGGGAACATGATGAATTAAAAGGGCGCTGGTTTGTTTATAACCAAAGTGCGGGTGTAGTTAGCACACAAATAAATGCTAGTAATCCACAGCAACGTTCAACACAAACAAAAACTTGCTTACCTTTTGTAGCATTAACCAGGTTAATCAGCCAATGGGCTCCTGATCCAGTGTTTTGTGTAAAAGCTTCAAAATATTAGCACGCAATCAAAACAAAATATCATGCTGCAAGACCAATTGTAAAGGTCATGAATCTTATTTGCTTCAATTTTGCTTTACGTTAATTTTATCAATGAAATTCTATTTCCAAAAATCTTAATCTTTGTAAAAAAATTTAAAAAACCAAACGGTAAAATCTCACATTAATTAATCAACGTTAAACGCTTTCGTCAGCATCATAAACAACAATGAAGAAATCGTCGTCATTGCAACGCCGTATAATTTGAAAAATTACTATTAAAATATTTACCAACAAGACAATAATAAAAGCTATTTGGACTACTAATTTATGCAATTTTGGGTAATTTTACGCCCAATAGTGGAATACGACTAAAGTTCATTAACTTTATATATTATAATAAGAAATTAATATTCAAAGTTAAGTTAAAACAAATAAATTCGCTTCTAAAAGGAAGTGATACACAATCTTTCTTACTTCAAAATGTCAATAATAAAAATCATTAGTTGGTTAAAGCTTGCAAATTCAAAATTCCAAAATCAAATAATTAAATTATCCCAATTATCATCACATTGAACAGGTAGGAAACATAAATTCGACAAATTTTAAAATGTAAATATCAGTGCACATTGATAAACAAGAATAACACAATGGCGTGAAGATCACAAAAGACGGAGTGAATACGTTTCGGTAATCGTATCCTCAAAACCCGGCAGTGAACAAGACTGTCCCCTCAGATAAACTAACTCTTATAATTTATACTCGCAAACGATCAGCAAAATATTTAAACCTAGTGCAGGTGTCCTTTTTTTAACTGTCCACTGGTTTTATACACACAAATCAGTAACTTATTTACACGTTCTTTGTTATATACACAAAATATATTAGCAACTTTATTTAGACCAATTCATTATCTATTTTTGTACAGCTGTGACATACTTTAGTGATTCAGTACGGCGCGAAATCTTAGAAAATACGTTATTTGTCAATATTGCAATCGGCTAACAGCGTGAACATAAATATAAAGGAACGGGAATCGCTAAAATAAACACTTCCTTTCACTAAGAATAATAGAACATTAATAAACTCGACGAAACTTCCCCAGAATGATTGAGTACTAGCTTTAAATCCACAAACAGTGAAAGGTTAACTTCTTACGATATCTTCAAGACATGATCGGGTATATTAATAGTCATACGTGCGCTGACTACATCACACCTAACTCAAACGCTCTCGAGCAGCCCTATCAACTAACTCTTAGACTTCCCACCAATAATAAAAAGCAAAAACTTTTTACCCCCCCCCCCCCCTCCAAAGATCACGTCATCTTTACCATTACTCATACAAAATGTTCCATGCAAAACTGCAAAGTGGACTCTTTCATGAAAACACAACTTCGATCCTACGTGTTCAACCAAAACCCGATAACTAGAATTGAGATAACCAACTCATAATGGTTTAAATAAACCTTCAATGACCTTTACCTAACAATACCGCTTAAAAACGAACTGGTGCGCTATTAAATACGTGGGGTCCATTAACCACTTTACAGCAACAAAACGATTTAGTTCTCGGAACGCTTCCATTTCGATAATAACATTTTAAAACAGTATACACGAAAAGCTAAAATTCCTTTAAAATCCTCATCTGCTATCCAAATATACTAATATAAACAAAAATTACTCGTCGTTCAACCACAAGTGACAACACTTTTTGCAATTGTTTTTTGTTTAACTTGATTGGCGTAGGGGGAATTTAAGCTTTGTTACCTATATATTGAGCTTTAATGGTCTCATCAGTATTTGTTAACTTATTAGTGTTGCTACCATTATCCCAGAAGCCATCTTATTAACACAATTGACGATTGGAAAAAGCAGTGGACGTTTGCTGTGACATTTCTTCCGAAAATTGTATTATAAGTGGTTGTAAAAGTGAACCCCCCCCCCCATAGAATTTTTTATTAAGAAAGATTTAAATTAAAAGAATTACTAATTAAAGCTAAAGCTACTATTACACAGTTAAAGTGCTTGCAACTGTGAAATAATGCCAATGTGTAAAAAACCATGTAAACAGTTGAATTATACGCGGCAGACATTTAGTACTAAAAACAAACTAAATGTATAAATAGGAAAAAATAAGAAAGACTATATAACTTACTTTTTTTTAAAAAACGAATGCAAAAAATAATTAACTTCTTTTGGTCTCAAGTTGTTTAATAGGTAACGAACACTACATAAACAACTCTTTTAAGAAACGTATTGCAAAATATCAGGTTAATTCCTAATAGAACCACTGTTACTATGTAGGGGCAAGGAATTAATCACAAAACCATTCTATACCCGCCATCTATATATACTACCTTGCCCGGGGTAAAAACATATTTCGTAATAAAACTTATTTGTTGATAATGAGAATGAACTTCAGTGGAGCTGTTTTGTTAGTTTTTCATGAACAGTGTTCAAGCAAACATATATATATATATATATATATATATATATATATATATATAAAACTAGTTTGTTGAGGAGGCAGTCAATTTATGTAGGTTTAATTAGGCCAGGGCTAGTTTTATTAATTACTATCAGTCATTAGTACCTTCTCTTTGTATATATATATATATATATATATATATATATATATATATATATTATTTATATATATATATTATGTACCATCAGTACTTATTTGATATTATTTTTGTATAGAACAAAGATAAATCAAAATATTTCAATGATCCACATCTGAAACATTGCGCATGTTTATTAATTTCCATATTTCCTAATACGGAACAAAGGACATTAGCTGTTGAGTTAACGTTTAGTCGAGGTTTTCTTTACAGCAAAACATGGCTAGCATAACAAGCCATAGCGAAAACGAAAATATAAGGGATTCTGGTGATGAATATAGTCAAGTCTCCAGAGACGCAGGCGCTGTGACTAATGACACCGAAGGTACTTCAAAGTTTGAATAAAAAAATGAAGAGCCTCAGAGTACTATAGTCATTTAAAACTGTAACCTAACTGAACTCGTATAAAGCGGGGGGGGGGGGAACGAAGTAATTTATATGCCTGCCAAGTTGGTGTGAATAAACTCTTTAATCTCACAGAATCAGATCTAAAAGTTTTTATTGGAACCATGATACATGTATCCATTTTTGGGTTACGTTTCTATCATCTGGACCTCCGTTTGTGGAATACCACAAGTTACTAGTTCTATTTCTTGGAAAAGATAGGAGGAAATAAAACGAATTCTCCATATTAATAATAACCCAAATCCTTCGAAAGATCAAATTGATGTGAGTAGAAAAAAATTGTTCAAACTAATGCCGTTTCAAGATTATGTATAAGACAAATCAAATATATCGACAGACGCTATGTGTAAACGAACAGATAGTCCCTTACGAAGTAGTGTCATCATTGAATATAACCCCAGAAAACCTAATAATTAAGATTATAAAATTTTCTTTTTATTCGTCAATCATGGTTTGGTGACAAAATTTTGAAGTTTATACTTGGAAAATACTTTCAGCGCGGTAGGAAGGTGTAGGAAATAAACATGTTTGACAAGAAAAGTGTTTGTTCAGCATGTTTTACGGAGAATAACCAAATGACAAAAAATAAAAGGAAGACCACTACAAAGTTTAAATGGCGTGTAGATGAATGCAAATTGTACCTGTTTAGCACAAGTTCAAATTTGTACTGGATATGGATGATGTAAATGAGCGAATCGAGTATTTCTGCAAAGGAAGCAATTAGTGTAATTCAGCAGCACTATAACCATTGTAATGCCTATATTACAAAGAAAGAATTGAAGCGATGCGCAAGAGACTGTACGTAGGTTAAGGATATGTCATTTATAGGCTTAATCGATTTTCTTTGAATATGTTAGGGCGATGATCAGCGTTAAAATAACGACACGAACGCTGGCCTAAAAGAAGACAGGTTAATTAATTATACGAGAAAATAAGACACATAAGACAGAAATAATAGCCGTCCAACACAAATTTTTATTTTCCAGGGCCCCAGCCCAAATATGTACAAAAGATCAATTTCCCCCAGGATAATGTTGCAGAAACAACAAAAATTCCAAATAACCATAAACTATTTACAATAATAATGAATCCAATACAATAATAACAAACCCATTAGTAGTAATGTCATTTACAGTACTAATTAATCATTTACAATAATGAGAAATCAAATGCAATAATAATAAACCACTTACCGTTTTAGTGCTTTCATTAAAATATAATACAAACAAAAAATAAATTTATAATACATATGGAATAACTATATTAGACATCCAGCATGAGATCACGTCGCAGTAGGCTAGTTAGAATAAAATAACAAACAAAGAAAAGATACTTGCCGTCAGCATGGGCGGCAAGTAAAGCATGAAACGTTTAAATAAAAAATAATTGTATAAATATTTAGGAAGAGCTTTCCTTAAAACGTTGGTAAGCAAACATGCATAGACCTGCTATTATTGACTTTTGATAAATAGCATAGCCTAGGCATTTACACATAAAGCAGTAAGCACACAAAAAACAACCCAAGATACAAATTAACTAGCGTACATTGAAAGTCTAGTATGGGTCGCCCTGTATAAATATATTACTTTACTGAAGCGGTAGTTCTAATGTAATGACGGCAACTTCATATGTAATATATGTAAATTTGGAACCTGTATACGGTCCATATAATGTGGTTAACAATAACAAACACGGCAAAATAAATAATGCTGTATCGAAGCTTGTTATTGAATTCATACACGAGCACCTTGAGCAAGTGGCACAAACTGTTTGCACCTATACTGAAAAATGTTTATTAAATTTGTAATGATCCTGCGAATCCTTTACCTAAAATTTCTACCCTAGTAATTAATTCCAGCAAACCTTATTTCCCAGTTATTTCCACTGTATTATCATTATTCAGAATGCTGCTATAAATACCCGGCCACCTCGCATATATACTTCTTTATAACTTTTAACATTCAACTTTGTATTTGCACACTTATACCAGACATACCAGGCTTACCCCCTTACGTATCTATACACATATCAGATTTACCTGTCCTGCCAGAACACACCAGTTCATGTTCACGTAGTTATTTCGACGGAGGTCCTGCCCCGAACATCTAACTACTTCTACTTAAACCAACTCCCTTGAAGCATAACTACCCCTTTTATCGTTGCCGGCTGTTAGGCTCCGAATACGATATCCCTACCCTTAATTACCCTCTAAAAACGCCTGTCAATACACCTAATAATTAGTTGAATCTTTTCGTGTCCTGTAATTCCTTAATTACCAACACTGCCTGATTACAATTATAGCTAAAGCCGATCTTCGTTTCACCCTGTACATATATCCTACGATACCAGTCTGAAACATTCAATTGCTATAAAAGCACACATAACTGATGTACACATCATTCAGACATCCATAATTACTATATCCCTAATCAAATACACCGGTTCAGAAATAACAATTACAAAATCACATGGTGATTACCATAACCATAATTTCCTACATAATTACAATAGTATCAAACTCACTCACCTGTTACCGCCTCCTGTATAACTTCCAGATCAAATCACCAATATACTCGTACCACCACCTCTTGTTTTAATTAACGTTTTTTAAACATTCATTTTCACGTGTATATAGAAAACACCTGTGTCCTAACCTAATTTACAGTTTCACTCATAGAGGGCGACATGTGCACGGGAAATAAACCGCCAGCGTCGTCTCTAGCAGCTGTATAAACGGGGCCAACCAGAATTACTTTTGTGTTATTATTTGTTGTTTTATTATTTATCCAGAATATGTTAAGTTTGTTTAGTTAATTATGTAGAGTTTCATTTATTTTATAACTATTTGTATAATAAACGTGTGTATAATCGGTCAGGTTTATATTACTTAATTATTCACAAAACAGTGACGTCGTTTAAACCCCGTTCCTGAGGAGCACAAACAAAGCAAGGGCTACCGACCAAAATTTGATTTGTTGACCTGATAAACTATAAATTGTAGGCAGATTACTTCACGAGTAAAAGCTATATGTCAGTACAGTTGCTACATTATACAATAAGCCATGCAGAAGTGGAAGAATAATATTCTTTATAGTTATGTAGAGCACCCGTTAACATCTGAAGGAAGATTCCACATTCGAAAGCAATTTGGAGTTGTAGTATATAGGAGTGAGTAATACCCACTCCATTACTGTCTTTAATTCTTTGTATTTCGAGGGCCACTTAATAAAGCCCAACGTAACCCACGGTTAACTTAGTTGTCGGGAGGACTGGAAAATCGTACGTAAACTGAGGATGATGGAATACCTTTAACTGCCTTTGCTGCGGAATTGTGATATGCTTACCGTTTATCGGTTTGGTGATCAACGCCAAAGAAGTGTACGACTCGCATGCCCATAAATCCATATTTCGGAAAGTGATTAAGTACAGATGTACCACAAGACAAAAAACCTAAATGGATCAAAGTCTTAGTTATGAGACCAGCAGCAGTTATTTTAAATATATCAACAGTAACGTAAAGAATGTAAATGATTGGAGACCTGTCTCCCGAAGAACGAAAAGTCATGTAGTGTTGAAGGAAACTTATATCCGTATTAAACGAAAGAATAAATTCTATTTAGTATAGTATTAAGTAAATGCTTGAAATAAAAGCCAACTTAAACTGAAATATATCTCACAATTCGAATTTCCAGGACGTTGCTTCATTAAAACCTAAATATATTATTTAATAGACGCTAACTACACAAAATGAGGTCACCCAAAAGAATTGACCTTTGTAAATTTCCTTCTTGACCAAGTAGCCGTTTCTTATTTATCAGAAATTTTTAAACTTGGTGTTCAGCTCGAGTACTGTTACATAAAACTCTCAAAACTTAAAATAATATGTAGTAACTTTCCAAAACTGTAGAGTAAAGCGTAAGGATGGTTCACATCCAATCCAAAAATCAAGTATCGTAACTAAGACTGTTACAACGGAGATTGCCGTGGTTCAAATTGTATTTCAATTAGTTGATGACACACTTGAGTATTACCTTAAAAATTGTTTTCTGTAGGAATAGTTAACATTTAATGATAATTGCAAAGTTACTATGAATGTGTATCAATAATAGTTAATTTAGCCGTATCTTATAGATATATATATATATATATATATATATATATATATATATATATATATATATATATATATATATATATATATAGTAAGGAAGAAAGGGGTGAAGTAGGATAATCTAAGGAAGAGAGAGTTTTTCTGTTAAAAATAAGAATAGTTTTTGAGGTTAAATAAGGCTGAAAATTGCATGCAGCTAGAAGATAAGAAAAATACCAATATATAGAACGAGGTCACGTCGATTTTTGGGCAACATATTATACTTCACAGTCTAGCACATAGTTTACCCACAGGAATTAAAAAATCAACCGAAATACACAAAGAATTGCAAGTGTTGTAACAGAGGATATATGATAAAAAACTAATACAAATATGGAAACAATGTTGAAAATATTCAAGATCAAATAAACACAACGAATGCCAGAACGGAACGGCTTGAAATCACAGAAAAAAAAATAGATACCTACTTTTCAATTAGAAGTAAATAAACTGAATACATTAGCCTAAAGGATGAAAATAAGGGGCTAAGGTTGCAGTTGATAAGGCAACAGAAGTACATGACAGAAATGGAAAGGGAATTAAGAAAAAGGAAAATTATAATACAAGGAATACAAGATGAGGAGAATGAACCTGAATTAAACTTAAAAGAGAAGGTTAGGACAGTAATAAAGGATATGGGTATTAATATTGACATTGAAAAAGAAGTGGAAGATATAAGAAGATTGGGTAGTAAGGAAAGTAGTCAAGGTAAAAACAGTCCAGCCCTGATAGAGTTTGGATCATTAAAAATGAAAACGGAGATGATAAAAAACACAAACAGGCTGAAAGGGACAAAGATATGGATCTCAGAGGATTTCCCAAAAGAAGTACAAAAAAAAGAAAAGATCTATTAATACATCTAAAAGATGCTACGAGCTCAGGTGATACAGCGTACTTGGTTTATGATAAGCTCATCGTTAATGGGGAACCCTGGACTGCTGAGCAATCAGTAGAAGAAGAAATACAAACTAACAGTATGGAAAATGAAAGTGAAAAGGAAAGGGAGGACAAGGAAGCCCAAAAGAAAAGACAGGTCAACAGATGATGAGACAGGAAAAACCCCAGAAGAAATAGCTAGCAAAGGTGCAATACCAAAAAAACATAAACAATGGATGCAAACTATGTTAACCCCACAGAGAGATAAGGCCAAAACACATATGAGACTATTCACTTTTAGCCCCACTTATAATTAATATTATTATATAGTATGGGTGTAAACACCCCTTGTGGGTGAGGTCAAACCCGCTTTGGGTTGACAGCCTAATATATTATATATATATATATATATATATATATATATGTATATAGTATATATATTATATATATATATATATATATATATATATATATATATATATATATATATATATATATATATATATATATATATATATATATATAGGCTGTTAACTCTAAGCGCGTTCGATCTCACCCACAAGGAGTGTTTACACCCATACTATATAATAATATTATAAGTGGGGCTAAAAGTGAATAGAACACTCCTGCACTGCACTACATTCACAGCACTTTTCCTTATAGTCTCATATGTGTTTTGGCCGTTTGCACTATTTTTTTCCATGTCTTTCTTTCACTACACTTAACTTTCCAGTTGTTTATTTCCATTGCTCTTATGTTTTCTACAATATTGTCGTACCAGGTACTACTCGGTCTTCCTTTATGTTTTTGTTACACTGGTTTCCATTGTGTTATTTTTTTGGTTGCTTACCATCATCATCCCTCATGACATGGGCAAACAATTTCAACCTCTGTGCTTTTACATACTTTATAATATCCTCTCCGTTCATGGCCTTTGTCAGTTCAAAATTCATCCTTCTTCTTGTTGTCCATCTTCAGTTTTTTTTGGGCCCTAGGATTCTTCTTATAATTCTTCTTTCGAAACGCCTCAATTCTTCTTCTTCTGTTTTTCTAAATGACCATGTCTGCATAGCATAGGTTACCACGGGACGTATCAAGGTTTTATAGATTTTTATCTTAGTTTTTATGCGCAGTTGTTTGTTGTTAAACAGAGCTTTATATCTATAGGAACATCGGCTGACGTTTTGCGTTCTTTCTTTAAGTTTTTTGTTTTGCATTTTTGGGGTTGTTATTCCTGAGCCTAGATAATTGAACATATTAACTCTTTCAAAAGTATAATCTGCTATATGGAGATCATCTAATCGTTTTTGTGTCTTGCTAAAAGTCATATACTTTGTTTTATTTTCATTAATGTGTAGTCTATAAAATTTTGCTTCTTGCTTCTCTATCTAGATGTTGCAGGCTTTTTATCAGTCCTTTTTATTTCTGCTGATAACTAAGTCGTCTGCGCAGGCATCTATCTGTGCTTCTTTATTGATGATTGTTTCTTTCATACCTATTTGTATTATTAAATTAAAGAGAAGCGGCGACAGTGTGTGTCTCCTTGTGCGATATTTCTTGCCTTTATTGTGTTTATTTTTATTACCGCTTTTGAACCCTACAATCCCAGTTTCACCAGTCTGCTCAGTTTGTTTGGGATTTTTAAGTTTTTTAATACTTGTGTTATTTTCTCTCTGTGGACTGAGTCGAATGCATGTTTAAAATCAATAAATAGTAAGTGCGTATCTAAATTATATGCATATGCGAGTAACTGCTCTAGTATGTGTATGGCATAAATTGTACTTCTGCCGGGGCGGAACCCTTGTTGATAGTCGCCTAAGATCTCTTTCGTGTATTGGTGTAACCTTTCTTTGATGCTAAATACAAATATTTTGTAGGCCGTGTTCAATAACGTTATGTCTATAGTTCTCGCATTTTTCTTTTTCTCCTTTTTTGTATATTGGTGTAATAACTTCTTTTTTCCGTTCTTGGGGCATATACTCTTCATCGCATATTTTACAGATTAACTGGTGTAGTTGTGCGTGTCTGACCTCCATATTTGAATAATTCCGCCGGTATTATATCGCCACCTGCTGCCTTATTGTTCGTTAGCTTTTTTAATATTATTGTTGTTATTTCTTCTAGCGTAGGCGGTGACAGTTCTTCTTCATCCTCTTCTGGGTATATTTCTTGTGATCCCTCTGTGTTGCCTTGATTGTTTCCTACTTTCTCATTGACAAGTTGTTCTTCCCATATTTTCCTTACTTCTTCATCTTCATGCATTAGTTTTCCGTTTATATTTATGTAACTTTTTACTATCGTTACTGGTTTTGCATGCATTTTCTTTATATTCTGATAAAATCGTCTTGCGTTGTTATTCCTCTTCTCTTGCTCTATTTCATCCATTTTATTATTTAGCGATTGATTCTTCTTTCTTTTGAAGAAGCTTTTTGCGTTATTTTTTTGTTCTTTGTATTTTTCCCTGTCTTGTTTTGCCAATGTTTTCTTGTTTGCCAATCTTGCCTTGTTATTTCTTCAGTCTTCCTTTGACATTCCGTATCATACCATTCACCTCTTTTCCTGTTTTCTCATACCTTATCGTTTCTGTGGTCCTTTCAGGATATTGTGTTTTATCCTTTCCCAGTAACTGTTAATGTCTTCCTTTTGTTGTATCTTAACCCCCCTCTGTCACAGTGTTACTGTAATGGTTTTTGGACTTCTTCGTTGTTTAGTTTCTCTATTGTCCATTTTTCTTGATCTTAGGTTTCCTGTTCTATTTCTTCATTTTTTTCCTTCTACTATTGTCATGTATACTAAATAATGATCTGAATCGGCATTCGCTCCGCGATAAGATCTTGCATTTTTGCTGTTTTCATGCGTTTTTTTGTTATTAATATATGGTCTATTTGACTTTCAGTTCTGCCGTTGGGATGTTTCCAAGTGACTTTGTGATGTTTAGGATGTGGAAACTTTGCTGTAACTGCAAATAAATTCAATGAAGATGCAAAAGTGCATAATCTGTGATCATTGTCATTTGTATCCTCGTGCGCAGTGTGTTTACCACATGTTCCATAGAGATACTCTTCCTTGCCAATTTGTGCATTAAAATCTGCCATTATAACTATAATCTCTTTATTTGGGATACTTTCTACTGTTCTTTGTCTTTTTCTTCTTCATTCCCTGTCTCCGTTGGTGCATAGGCTGTTATTAATGTAATATCTGCCTGTTTTCCCTTAATTTTTAATGTTGCTAATCTCCCATTGATGGGATTACACTATAACACCCTGTCTCTCCAGCTATTTGTTACATAAATACCTACTCCCCTCTGTCCTTGTTTCTCTTGTCCACTGTAGTAAATACTATATTTTCTTTTCATTCTTTACATTCGTTCTTCCAATTTCCAGTAATGTTTTTATGTTCCACGTGGCAAATTTATATCTTACTTTCTGATTTGTATGTCCCATGTTCTCTTTCTTTTTTAAGTCTCCCTTATTGTTCTCACTTTTTTCCTTTCGTTTTCCTATATCTTTGTAGGCCATCATCTGTATTTCTGTATTTTTGTTAGTTTTTTTGCCCGTGTGATCATCCTGAGATCGTTTGTTAATGCTCCCTCATCATCTAACAACCTATCTCTCTGTAGGGTTAACATAGTTTGCATCCATTGTTTATGTTTTTTTGGTATTGCACCTTTGCTAGCTATTTCTTCTGGGGTTTTCCTGTCTCATCATGTGTTGATCTGTCTTTTCTTTTGGGCTTCCTTGTCCTTTTCACTTTCATTTTCCATACTGTTAGTTTCTATTTCTTCTTCTACTGATTGCTCAGCAGTCCAGAATTCCCCATTAATGATGAGCTTATCATAAACAAAGTACGCTGTATCACCTGAGCTCGTAGCATTTCTTAGATGTACTAATAGATCTTTTCTTTATTTTTTGTACTTCTTTTGGGAAATCCTCTGAGATCCATATCTTTGTCCCTTTCAGCCCGTTTGTGTTTTTTATCACCTCCGTTTTCATTTTTAATAATCCAAACTCTATCAGTGCTGGTCTGTTTTTACCTTGACTACTTTCCTTTCTACCCAATCTTCTTATATCTTCCACTTCTTTTTCAATATCAATATCAATACCCATATCCCTTATTACTGTCCTGACATTCTCTTTTAAGTTTAATTCAGGTTCATTTTCCTCATCTTGTATTCCTTGTATTATAATTTTCCTTTTTCTTAATTCCCTTTCCATTTCTGTTATGTACTTCTCTTGCCTCAACTGCAACCTCAGCCCTTTATTTTCTTCCTTTAGATTAATGTATAGGTTTATTTACTTCTAGTTGAAAAGTAGGTATCTATTTTTTTTCTGTGATTTCAAGCCGTTGCGTTCTGGCATTAGTTGTGGTTATTTGATCTTGAATATTTTTAAACATTGTTTCCATATTTGTATTAATTTTTTGTCATATATCCTCTGTTACAATACTTACAATTCTTTGTGTATTTCGGTTGATTTTTTAATCCCTGTAGGTAAACTGTTTGCTAGACTGTGAGGTATAATGTATTGCCTATACTCCAAAAATCGACGTGACCTCGTTCTATATATTGGTATTTTTCTTGTCTTCTAGCTGCATGCAATTTTCAGCCTTATTTATTTTCCCTTTAACCTCAAAAACTATTCTTATTTTTAACAGAAAAACTCACTCTTCTTTAGATTATCCTATTTCACTCCTTTCTTCCTTACATAACACTTAGCTTCTGCTGATTACCAACTTCTTGGGTTTTAAATCAACTCGATATTTTCCAAATTGGAATTTATTGATCGGAGCTTTCAAAACACTTTAGTAAATCGTGCTAATCGACTTATTTATTTATTTATCTCATACAAAAAATATAATATGCAATACGTGGAAGTAGGAGTTTCAAGACATTTGTGAAAAAACGCAATCTCTCTGTTGGAAGTCTTAATTATTCCAATAATTACATAGTTTAGAAACTTTTCCTTTAAGAGTCATAATGTAATAATCTGGGAGTATATCAAATTTAGTGTCACCCTTGTTCAGAATGTATATACGAGCATTTCTTAGCATAGGGTTTGATGTTTGAAATTAGGGGGTTTGTATAATTTTTTTTATAATGAAGATAGCTAAAACATTTGTGTTCCGCATTACCATTTGTCAGTTTACGCATTAATATTTCAAGCACTTTTCAATTTGTTAAGTAATTTGAATTATTCACAGTTTCTTAATTTTCCATTTTCAAATTTTTAATGTTGAAGATGTTTTATTAACAACGTAAAAGAGGTATAATCCTTAATTATAAAAGCTTTCGGAGCTTCGTGAGCTTTCTGTACTTACTATTTTGACAAAACAATTGAGCCGCAGACATGTTAAGAAACATTGTGTTTTGTCATACGTTTAACCATATACGTTTTGTGATTATGTTTTTGTGTACACTTTCAAACCACTTTGATAACAGTTTATCAAAATAATATTTAGATCTTTATCCCTAGAGGGGTTTGGGATGGTAATAATTTGAGTTTATTTACGACGTGAAATTAATAAGTATGACTTTAAATCATCAATCATCAATCTTGTAATAAAATTTTCTAATAATTGCGGGATTTTAATGGACGATAAATTATTTTTTCAATTTACCAATAGCTAAGATCGATCGAAACCTTGTAATTTACAAATATTGTATTGAATTTGGTAAAGACTATATACGATATCTTGAAATTCTTATAATTACCAAAATAATTCTCGAATTTGATCTGTTAATGGTGTGTTTTTCATTTAATAAAGCGTTTGCGCGTATTCTCTCCCTTCACTGTGCTTATTTGATAATCAAATCCGGTGTGCTAGGGGTAATTTCAGTAACGGAAGTGGCAATAGCACGCTCTCGCTGCAGTTACTCCACTCTTTTTTATTATGGATTACCGAAATTGTTTTTTCTTTTCACTATAGAATTATTTTCTTTCTACAAATAGGATTTGCAGTTTTATTATAATCATCGGTTGAGCGAATACAGGATTAAATCTTGATAATATCTGAAGCGGCATCTGTCCTCAAATTTTCTGTATACGAATCAGGAAATTATTATCCATACCGTATTCGTTGATGGGATTAACTTTGGATTGTGGGAGTGGATGCGTGCGATAGGGGACGACATGTATGACGTGAAAGCGACAGTACAAAAGCGACGAATCGGCAATTTAAGATGGACCCTCTTCAAATACTTGCCAGAGCTGGATAATTACGGACATCGTTAACTACCAAAAACGGCACAATAAGCATCAAGAAGTTATTTGGGGACAAATCCCTTATGGAAATTTTCTCACATGCTTTCAATATTTCCTGCAGAGTGTGAATCACCCGGGTATATCTAATGAGGGAGCTTGGGGCCGATTTTGGATTTTCGGAAAACCTGTTAAGATGCGTGTTCGGTACGATAGTGGGATTACTGAGAATCAATCCATTTGCATTCATGAGGCGACTCAGATCTCGATGGAAATAAACGAATATACCCAGAATGTTTTTATACTTACACTATATAGCTTATTTTTTTGTTGTGTTTTTTTTATATCTATTTCTGTTGCAAATATTAAGCATTAGACAAATTCAGTTTATATAAACTCGAAGTTTTCTATTCTGGCATTCATAAACACTCTCAACGCTGGTACAGAATTTTATTCGTGCATTAAGCAACGCATGCATAAAATAGTAATAGATCATAAAAATAATATAGACTATCTAAGAAATCGATAGTGTTATCCCCAGAATTTAATTTAAGGGTTGAGTAATAGGAAATTAATAACCTAACCGATTTCAGCAGATATGATTCCCTTCGACCACGTTTAGGATATAGATCAAAGACGAGTTGATAACCACGTGTTCGATCTTACGACCATTTAAGGCCATAGAGGAAATGTACTCATACCCCTTTATAACTAAAATGTCTTAGAAAGGCGTTAACATCACCGGCGATCGATATCAAGACTATGTAAACATCTTAAACTTGTAAGTCTAGTAACACAGTTACCTTAATGAACTAATAATTATATTAAAATTTATTGTAAACATTTCTCATAATTCTGTTTTAAAATCACTCCATTTAGACATTTCGCAACATTAATTTGAAATATTAAAATGCAATACAATTCAGGTAGAACTTTGCAACACTCTTGGGAAATAGTTGTCGGTTTAGGGGAGCAATGACACATGGTAGTTTGTTGTACTCTTGAAATTTTAATCTTAGCACCACTTAAGACTTCTTATTGCGTCCTTTCATTGATTATTTTTTAATATCTACTTAAATACAAGACTTGTTAATTATTTTTCATCGCAAAAAGGAAACTTTGTCTTTTTTATATTGTTCGAAATGTCAGTATTATAACTAGCGTTTTATTTTCTAATTACTTAGAATCCCTTACTTTTCACCTTTCATTATTATCGCATAATTACGGAAGTATAAAACTGGCTCTTTTATGAGAATAAAATTTACATTTTTTTTACAACTTTGTGAGTTTTCTAAAGTTATAAAATTAACTTTAGAGTTATAAATGATGTATCTTTCTATTATGAAAAGTAATGCAGAAGGTAGATATTATTTTATTTTATTTATCCAGTATCATGTAACGCAGGTTCTTCTCACAAGCAAAAGCTTGTTTCCACATTTGTTCAAATATTTGGATTATCACAGAGGTTTAGGAAAAACACATGACCATATGCTGGAAAAAATGTTAAAGTTTGTAGGATGAAACCCATTAGTCTATATCTTGAAATAAAGTGGTGGGGGAAGGGTAACCTTCTTTTTGAGAAAAATAAATAACTTCAGTTTGTTTTAATCACAACTTACACGCTTAATCTCGTTGTTTAAAATAGTTTTCTCTCGTCCATTAACAGCATTATAAACTATTATTTTGCAGCTGTCTTAGTGGTCGATAGAGGGCGCTTTTCAATAATATGATATTTATGGTTTTTCTCAAATGTTTCAAATGGAACTGTAGTATATTTTACTAAGTACTAATAATTTGATGACATCCACAAATCTTTTTTCAAACTACAGATATTTGCAAAATACCGCCAAGAAAACCTTCAGTTGCAACAATTTTTAATTTCTTTAACAACAATGTAAGTTAAAACAACAATAGCAATAGAGAAAATGAATAAGGGTACCTTTCTCGTATCTTAACACTTTTTATAGAAAATCTTGATTTTCTAATTTAATGTATCTATTACGCCACCTAGCAGCTATCATACGAACTTGAAAATTATTTCCAGTAGTCTATTATGATTTTTTTCCAAAGCTCTAGAATAATCTATTACTCAGATAATCGACGTTAGTAAGACACTAACCAGATGTTCACGTATCCTTACGCGTAGCTCTTCTAGTCTCCAAAAGACCGTTTGTTGCAAAACGACGTTTCGGCAAAATCTCATTTGCCATCCTCAGGTTGGTAACTGTCTGCTCCTGCTTCGAGTTACTCGAACTGAACTAACTTCTTGTTGTGTGTGCTGCTGCTTAAATACCATATTGCTTTCACTCACTGCTTTCATTGCATTCACTGCTTTCGCTGCTTTCACTACAATCACTGATTTCACTGTTTGCTTCCTTGTTTTCACTTCTTCTTTTGTTGATTCTGTTTTAGGTGTTGTGGATTTTAGTTGTCTAGGGACTAATGATGTTTTGCATATTGATGGTAATCTCAGAGCATCGTCTCTTGTGTTGAGATTATGTGTGTGTTTCTCAGTTTTTATCGGAGAAGCCATAGACAGTTACCAACCTGAGGATGGCAAATGAGATTTTGCCGAAACGTCGTTTTGCAACAAACGGTCTTTTGGAGACCAGAAGAGCTACGCGGCTCAACACCCGAGAAACCAGCAGTACATACAGCAGCCGCGAAAACCTAAAGATTAATATCATATTTTTAAAAATCAAGATGCCTTACTTTGCGAAAAAGATTTGTTTGGGAAAAAGAAGTTTTTTGGTGCTTTTATTTTTTTACTACCATCCCCTCCACCGCCACAGGATCTCAAAAAGTTTTTTTAAATTAATTTTTTGAAAATCAAGATGTCTGACTTTGTGAAAGATGTGCTTGGAAAAAAGAAGTTGTTTAGTGTTTTTATTTTTTTTTACTACCATCCCCTCCACCGCCACAGGGTCTGAAAAAATTAAAAAATATGTTTTTTAAATCAAGATGCCTGACTTTGGGAAGGAGATGCGCTTGGGAAAAAGAAGTTTTTTGGTGTTTTTATTTTTTTTCCTACCATCCCCTTCACCGCCACAGGGTCTGAAAAAATTAAACACATTTTTTTTTTGAAAGTCGAGATGAACGGGATATCATTAAAAACAAATAAAAACACCAAAAAGCTTCATAAATAAATTAGAATATATGGTTTTTTAAAGAAAGCGTTTATTTCTCTCTTAAAAAGGAAATACAATTTAAAACCTAAAGTAAAAAAATATAATAAAGATATAATATTATATTACGCTACTTTGAAGGAAAATATTTTTAGTGTCAAATTTTGGCATTATGGACCGTGACTATTTTACTTTTTATTGCCCAATGTTGTCTTAACGACAAATTGTAAATTTTGACGGCTCTTTCCACAGCTTATGTGTGACAAGGGTAATCTTTTATATATGAAATCGCTGAATGTTCTGGTTCGTCGACGATTTCTTGTAACTGAACTTCCGTTAATGAGACTGTTATTGGTGGTTCGGTCCAAAATACATTTTGGCAGTCTACTAGTTCCTAGTATTCTTGACCTTTAAAATAAAAAATCCGAACTGTAAAATTTCGAAGTTTTAGTTGATTAAGATCGTCTTTAGCCCTGGTCTTTAAAATTCTGCGATAGGCTAGCTGCCTTACATACCTACGGTCATCCCACAACATAGACAATATTATATTTTCCGGGTGTCCAAAAAAAAACATTTCTATTAATCACTTTGTGAACGATATTTTTTAAATCATCTGACAAATAATTGTATAGCTCAATAGTTTTGAAAACATGTTTTGCGCCATAAATATATGAAGGCATTCTTTTAATGAAAAACCACATAGGGCTATAAAATTTAATTATAAATGTTACTAACGTAATTAAATTGTCAGTTGGATTTGAGGGGCTAATATATAAACACAGTAGTCAACCACCGGGATGGACTAGTCAGCCTGGGTCACGTTTTGAGAGAGCTTCGGGGCAGTAACCGTTTTTAATTGCTAAACACATTTCGTGAAGGTATTTTTGATCTGTACTTAATTCGAAGTTAGTATTAATGTCAGGTAATTCACATGCTATTTTAGAAAATTCTACAATTAGTAGCTTTTCGCAATTGGGTAATAGCTTACCAATAGACCCACGAAATGATCGAGGACCAGTTGTTTCGCCGTCAAGATGTTGAAGCAAATGTCGTAGTGGAAGCTCATTCGTATGCAACTGGCCGATAAACCATTGCAGGGGACTCTTAATTTTTCTTTCCAGTAATGAAATAATTCCTCCCTTGGTTCCGTCGCAACCAACCACTTCGAAACTGTCGAACGAAATTGAAAATCTGTCGAAAAATTCAGTTAAGGAATCCAAAAGACTTGGGGCAGTTCCAGAAACCGGGGACAGATGTCCAGTATAATTTGAACCTGGTTCTTCTAATAAAGTTATATGTTCTTGGCTATTGTCCTTTTTCCATTATTTATAAATGTCAATGTCTTATCTTTACGGCCATCGAAGTACAAACCACGCAACAGGGATATCTTTGAAGGCTTTTGTAACTCTTGTCTTTTTTTCTGCCTTGCACGTCTGACTTTATGACGGTCAATGACATTTTGAGAGTCTTTATTTATTTATTGTTTGGATAATTAGTTATTTTTACCTTACACAACTTTCTATTTATCAGGCGTACCAATTTTCAGAAAAAAAATATATCTCTCCCATTGCCCTTCTAATACCTTCATTCCATGATTTCCTAGGTCTTCTTTTTTTAGTCTTTCCTGGGGGATACCACTTAAAGGTTTTTTGGGCCACCTATTTTCCGGCATCCTTAATAGATGATCAAACCATATTAACGAACGTTTCTCTATCCTATCCAGAGCGGTTTCCTTTTTTCTAATTTCGTCATTTGGTATTCTTTTAAATTTAGATACGCGAGAACTTCTTTGTAGATAGTCAATTTCCACTGCGTTAATTTATCGTTTCATTGCTTCGCTGATAGTTCACACTTTAGAACCATAACACAAATACCGATTCAACTAGAGATTTACCAATTCTGAGTTTATTCTTTTTACAAATACGCATGTTCCACCACAATGGGTTCAATAAACCAATCACTTTTTTACTTTGTTCTATCCTGTGTTTGATTTATCATTCGTAATTAGTAATTCGAAATGTGCCTTTGAGTTCACAACCAGGTATTCGGTTTATTTAACTAATTTTCTCGCCACACTTCTCTTATTCCTTATAGAGCCGGTTAATCATAAATTCTCAGTCATAAGAGTCTTGTGCCAGAACTACCTGATCATCAGCGAAGTTCAAGGTTAATGTATTTTCATTAATGGGTATTCCCATACCGGCGCAATGTGTTTTCCAGCTAATTCAAAACTACCTCAAGGCAAATGTTAAATAACAGACAAGCTGTAGCCCTGCATGTCAAGGTATATAATGTATTTTCATTAATGGATATTCCCATATCGGCCAATGTCTTTTCCAGCTAATTCAAAGCTACCTCGAATCAAATGTTAAATAACAGAGATGACAAGCTGTCGCCCTGTCTGAGCTCCGTAATGTACTTATTGGTTTGGACAATTGTTTTCCTACTTTAACGTATGACTTGTTATATAATTCTTTATAAATCTATGATATGAGGATTTGTTTTCATTATTTCTAATGACTCTCACTATTTACACCTAGGAATGGAGTCATAAGCTTTTTCTAAGTCGATAAAAACCGATTTCTTCTCCTCTTTCGATCTTTTTTTCTAGAAGTTTCTGTAGTGAAAATAAGTTGTTTGTACAAGATCGACCTAGTACGAACCCGTTTTGGTCTTCTCTTATTTTATCTCCCACGTTATCTTTAAGTTTTACCGGCAGAATTTTTCCAAATAATCTACTTAAACGGTTGTTAACACTTAATCCTCTACAGCAATTTGGATCTCGTCTATTACCTTTCTTAAATAAGGATACTATATGAGAAGTCTTCTATTTACTTATTTTTGTTCACATTTATCCATGAGATGGGCAATTCGTTCAGATAAACTTATTCCTCCGTATTTGAGAAGTTCAATCGCTATATTACCTAGGCCCGGAGCTCAATGCTCAATTATCTTTTCAAAACATCTGATACTTTACCATGTAACGTATATGTTAAGACTTGTCTTTACTTAGATATTTTAATTGTATTTAAATATATTGCATATAATAATTTTATCTGAATTTCCGTTAAAGTACAAGGATTTAGTTTTTTATATGTACGTAGGGGATGATTTACTGAAATAAAATTTATTTATACTCTGTTTTATATTACAAGTGTATCAGTTACTCTTTTTTCTTGTACCGAGGTAAGTTTTACATATTTGATGTTTTTTTAAATGCCAAAAGTTTAGAAGAGGGTTGTTATGGACGAAAATGGAAGTAGAATCGAAAGTGGCGGATAATAAAGGGACCGGTAGCACAGTGGAATAAAGGGGGTAGGTGTGTTATTAATTTCTCGATTAGGATAGCTCGCAACATATGTAAGACATAATAGGGGTAAGTCATAAATCAAGTAGAGTAGAATAATCAAATGGACACCAAATTGTTTTGAATCGAAAATATCGGGGCTAAGTACCTATAAGCGCGTAATCCACAGTTAAGTTCAAAGCAAACAAAGAAACTTGCTTACGTTAACATTGCATAACAGGTGAATCATTAATTTGCCTTGGTGCGATGTTTCCTGCAAAGCTTCAAATATTTGCACGTAATCACACTAAAATGACGTGCTAATAGACCAGCTGATCGGTCATCAATCTTATTTACTCTACTCGTACGTTATGCTAAATCGTAATGAAACTTGATATCTTAAAATAAAGTCATAAAAACACAACAAAAAAATAGTAAATAATCTAATAGAGAAAACTCTCATAAATTATTAGATTCAAATCTTTCGTCAAAACATCAAAATTTCCACAAAAACAAAAATAAATTGCTCTTGAACGTACTTAAAATATCTTGTATTTTAAAATGAATACCACGTAAATAATGACACTGTGAAAGGAATCAAGTCACAAATAATACTACATTCATTAATGCTAGTCATATATTGTGATAATAATAATCATAAAATAAACAATCAGAGCATTGACACAGTTGTCAAAACACATTAAATTTTACTTCCGGAAAGAGCACAATCGCTCTTACGTAAAATGTATTAGTTAAATCGGGATGACTCTTGCAAGGTTCAAATTCCCAAAATCATTTATCCTAAGTACCTTAATTTTAATTAACAGCAAAAAGGAATAATTATGTCGAAAACATGAATTTGTCAAATTTTCTTAATGTGAATTTTGGTATACAGTATTCAGAATAAAATAAAAATAACGTACAGTATGTAATAATACTTTTGTAAAATTATACAAAACTGTACACAAAAGAAAGAGTATTTATCCGCCTAAAAGATACAAATAAAACAACTTTATTAAAATCACCAACAAAATATTAAACGTAACAAAGTAATTACCTTAATTCGCACAAAGTGATCATTCTAAATTCTCCTTCCTTTTCCATAGCTGGAAGATAATTGACCCATTTGGTAATTTATCGGTGGATACCAATAACCTTTCAATCTCCTTGATACAGCCTTCCAATACGGTAACTTTACGGACGTTAGATTTCAACGATCAGCCTATTTTCAAATTATATTAACACAATTTATTTATTATTATTACACATCAATTTATTTACAAAACGTTCGTTGTCCTTTATATACACAATTTATTATAGCGATAAATATATCTCCACCAATCTTTTATTAGTTTGAAGAGTTGTCAACGCGGATGTACTTTCGTGGTGCACTAATACATTTACTGAACTTTCGATATAAGAATTCACCAAAGCGCGCTTTAACCCAAAAATGAGGAAATAGCACTAAAATTACACAGTAATCCTCTTCAATGGCCACGAAACTGTCACCTTCGACCAACGAAGTACTACACAAAACGTCCTCGGGATGATTGAATTCTTTTTAAGATCCACACAAAAGTGAACGGGAAAAACTCTCCGACGATAGCTTCAAATACGCGGGTAGAATGAAACTGAATTTAATGCTCCCTAAGTTTACATCACACGTTCAGCATCCAACCACCTCTTTCTTTTACAGCCCAACTTCAAATAACTGAAAAATAAAACTACGCTTTCCCCACAAGATCACGTCATCCTTTTTAATCGTCCCATACAAAAAATCTTCCATACTAAATCTGCATAGTGGACATTAACCAGGAAAAGAAACAGACTTGATATCTATAAATGAGCTGTTTTTCAATCAGAGACCCTGTTACTCAAATAAATCCGTTTTAAGGTCCTTAAGTCCAAAAAACTGATTTTTACAAATGTTAAAAATGTCTGTGTGTATGTGATAAATCTTTCGGATGCTCAATAATTTGATATGCGATTGCATTTAAATTATATATCTGTATTTATGACCTAAATGCCTAGAGCCCAATGATTTTTCATAGGGTGGATTTTCGAGATAGGGATAAGAGTGGTGAATGCAATTTTGTTTTCGGACGCTATGACTTAAAAAATTGAAAGCTATTTAGGATATAAACGTTTACATCCCGGTAGTGGTGGATTTCCCAGATAAGATATAAGAGGGGTAATTGTGACTTTCTTTAGACCGCAGTAGCTTAAAAACTTGAAAAATACCTAAATAACTAGACTCCATAGATTTTTGGTAATGAGGACGTGACGAGCATAATTTGAATTTCGCTATTTTAGTCCATATTCACAATCTGTTTAGTAAATTTTGTGCTGTATAAATAATCATTTACACTAAGTAAATCACCTATGGTACGTCATTATTATGTATTCTCTAATTATATTGCAATTTTCTATTTTGTGGGTATAAATAATTATTTAACTCACCGTTATGTATCTTTATTTATGTATGACATATTGAATTGAAGAACACGTTCTTTGGAATTCTCTGTTTAATTTTTAATAATTAAGCAACCCAAGTTAATTGGGATATAATTCAATGCACTATTTATATTGAATAAGGGTTACCAATGAGAGAATCTCGAAAATAGAGTTTTTCATATCAACATATTTGTTCAATGTGAACTTTTACTTTTCCTTTTCTGGACTCTGTTTGCACAAGTGGAAATTGTGTAGTTATTATATTGAACATAGTAATTTCAATTGAACTGTTTAAGTTGTATCTGTGGTACGGTTATCGACAATACTGACTTTTGGTTAAATGAACCAATTCTACATATAATATTTACTTACTTGCACATTCCCTAACTTGTGTCATATGTAACCGATACCTAATAACTGTTAACCATTGTTTACTTATTTGCTCTGTCAATTTACATTGACAAAATATATCAGTGACTCTTGTAGCGCTGGTCCTATAACTGTCCGTTTGTATCTCAACGTCAGAATTATGTATAAAGAACCTTAATTTATCTGTATATATCTTTCATTTAGGGTAAAGACTTTGTGCCACGATTGTTTTACTTACAATTATTGCGTTGAGTAAACAATAATGTTTACTAATAACAAATTACTTTGATGTGTTACTGCTTTCTGCAGTATTACATACACATTTCAGTAATCTGATTTTGATGTCTTGTTTTCTAAATTAATATTCGTGATAGAAATGTACAGTTTACATTAACCTGTGTCTTATTGAGCAAAACAATAGTTTGAGTAAGTTAAATTTTCTCTTTCAGCTTCCTTATCTCTTTACTCCATTTTTGAACTGTCAGGTTGTATTTTAGAAAATTCCAACATATTCTCGTCCAGTGCAAATAATAAATCTTTGATCACGCATCCAAAGTGTTCTAATTACTTCGCTACCTGCTGGGTTTTACTTTCTTGATTGTGCTGTGTTAAAGCCTCCCAGTCACAATCGTTCTGCGGTATTTGAAAGGAGCCATAGACTTGATTTGAGCCGCAATAACTCATAAACATGAAAAGCGATTCTATTTTATGCGTGTTTGTTTGATATCTAAATATCTAGGTTGAAGGATTACGGGGCAATAAAAATATTTACATAAGTGCGTAATGCAACTTTCCATAAACGAATAAATAAAATGTATCTTTTTATATGAAGTGTTACAGAAACATTATTTAAAGAGTATTCTTAAATAAATAAGAAAAAATAAATAAGAGAATAAAAAATAACTTATACTTTGATATTAAATAACCATAATGAAATCTTAAAAGATTGCTTTAAATCAGGTAATAAACCCTTTGTTAGAAAGGGCGTAGAATATAAATGCAAGATAAAGAGCAAATGAGATCGCAGCTTTAAATCTGAGAAAACTTTATTTTAATCCAATCAACCAACGTTTGTGTTTAGAAAAATTCGATGATCCCCACATTACAATTTAAATGTAATAAATCTATAAGTGTCTTCATATTTCATTTTTCTTATTTTAAGTGGAGAACTTTTTCGAATCGGCTGATTGAAATTTTAACATTATAAATATTAAATAAAACAGAATGGTATGAGAGGAAACGAACGCTAGAGAATAAATACATTTATTTTCAACAAAATATAATTCTTTTAACCAGTGATATATTTAATTGTTGATGAAATTAACCAAAATTCTACAACCTAAAAAACATAAACAAATCACAAGAGACCTGTTAAATTCATGTACAGTCGTTGAAAGTTTAATAAGGTTGAGAAAGCACTAAATGTATGTTCTTACAATATAATTATTCCAATACATGTCAAAATGTGTTCTATACAAGACACAATGTCTAACATTTCCAAACGTTAACTGTCGCTTACACATAGCGTCTTTTAGAATTCTCAAATAATTCTATATGAAAAAACGGAAAATGACTCGACGAGAGACCATCACTTTGATATGTAAATAATGAATCGTAAATACACTTTTTTACAATTGTTTGATAGATTGGAATATTTCTTTAACTCATAAAAGTCTAGAGACCTTAATTGATGATTAGTTAGATTACATTGGATTACACAAGGGAAGGAAGCTATATTATGCAGCGTGAAGTGCTTAGAATGTCAAGCAGGTTGCATCTGAAGCATTACAATTACATTACCCTCGAACTACGTAACAATCACATTACGTTCGTGAATTCCGCGACATACCAATTTTCGCAAAATGACGTCGTTGCCTTTCTAATCGTCACTATTCAGTATTAGATATACAATAAATAACAAAGCTTTTTTAATATAGTTTTATTAGTTTAAATTCCAATTTTTTAATTGAACATTTAAATAAAAACGTATTTTTTAATAAACTAATAATCACAAAGACAGCATTTTTTATTAACTCATAATGGGATAAATACTAAAACATTATATATTGTATACTATCTAAATGGTTAAATAATTGTCGTATTCATTATAATGGTAATAATTAAAGTAACAACATTATTATTAAATATGAAACATTGGCAAGTTGCACAAAGTTGGGTTAAGTCAAGAATATTTTAATCTATAAATGTAATTGACCATTTTTTGAAAGAATGACTTATTATTTTAATTATTATCGTTTACTATTTGAATGGCCTATTTTTTGATAAATTTTACTTTCTGCATTTTCAGAATAGAATCGTTCAGATAAAAAAAATTTGTTCGCTCCTTCATAATGTTATGGTGTGGTTTTATCCTCAAAAAAGTAGTTTAGTGCACGAGTGAATTAATATTTTTTCCAATTTTGCAGAACTTTATTTTTATATTTTATTAATTTGATGAATACAGAGAAAGTTAACTCTACTTTCGTCATAGTCAAGTGAAATGAAAGTTCCTGGTCTTTCATTTGAATTTACATCTGTTTAAATTTTTGGTAGTGTGAAAATTTTTTGAACAATTCGCTCGTTGATATAGTGTTCTGCCACTGTAGAAGAATTTGTCGCTCTCTGTCTTCTAAGACTCCATCTGCTATATAAATTTAGTAACATTAAATATTTCGCCATCCTGTATGGAATTTTTTAAAAAGTGTTGATACCGTCTTATTCCGATAACAGAATAATTTTCTTTGTGGTACATTTTGTGGACGTAAATTTTTATTAAATCAATTTGGCAGACTTTACTAATTATTGTTAAGGCCCCTCTAGATAGCTTGACGAAATAGAAATCGATCGCAGCGCTCCCTAGTGTAGCGGAGTGAAAGTTTTTCAAAGTTTTACCTGAATACTTATCTGCCACAGGCAAGATGAGGGATTAAATCGATATTCAGAATAATTTATGCAAATCCCATTTTTATTTTTTCACTAATTTACAGAAGGCATGAACAGTAAAGTAACTTGCAATAACAAACAATAACAAATTTTTAAAACTAATGTCGCTTTTATTTTATTATATAGGTACCTCACCTTCATCCGTTTCTTTAATTACACGTAAGCAACATAACGTGTTATTTAAATAAATTGTATAACAACAAATTTCTATTATTTTTAATTAGTTCATTACCCAATGTTAAATTTAAAGAGATATAGGTAATATAAATAGGTGTAGAAAATCGCTAAATAACTTTCCCTTTAATTAACCCTAAGTATATCGTGTAATTACGTATTGATTATTGTTATTCCTCAAATATTCTAATAAAATGTAGACAATTACGGGATTGCTATCAGTGTACTAGCATTTTGCAAACGATACTCATCAAATTTGTGATTGTGTCTAAAAACGCCTAAAGCAAGAAAAAGTGTGAGTGTTCCAAGAAGAAGTAGGAGTGTGATATTAAAAGGGCGAGAGAAGCGTAAGTACCACTATACAATCTTATTTTATTGAAATATTCCCTTTGTTATAATTTATTAAAATATCCTGTAATTATCATAAATAAAAAATTATGTACAATTCACTATTAGCAAATCCATGCAAGTGGCCCGAAATTCTTTTTTGTTAGTTTTAAAATGACAGAATATATAAAAAAAATTATAAGGTAGATTTTTTTATTGATAAATTCCTTTTATAGGAGATTGGGTAAGCTTGCATCCACCCTCGTACGGAAGACTAACCTTGTAGCATCAGCTTCCGTCATAATGATGACGAAGACTTTTTGGTGTCCGATACTGGTAATTGTCAAGAAATCGTGACAGACGCAGATACTGAACCCGAAGACCAATTTGGTGTTTCTTATTTGTCTTAGCGTCTGGAAACGAAATTACTAGAACAGACTCTTTGTTATGAAGATCATCAACTCACATTTTGTGTAGTTCATCAATTCTTTATCTGCCACGTATACCCATAATTAATACTACCTATAAAGATGAAAAATGGACTCAGAACTAGAAGTACGCAGCGAAGTCCCTTGATATGGGCACTATGCTTAGAGGACGGAAAATCGGGATGAGATTCTGTTCATGTAATACAATTTATATGGTACTTCACCAGCATTCTCGGGGCACTTTGCCCCACGGCTCTTAATGATTTATCCCTCCCCCCTCTATTTTCACATAAAAACAATAACGTTAAAACATTCTCCCTCTCTACCCCTCTGTATACCAAATTTCCGAGTTTATTGTTTCCCTCTCCATTCTTTTCAGATAAATAACGCTAAAACATTCCCCGAACCCTAAAGGTCTTATATAAGTAGCAAATTTTATTAAAATTGTTGCATTCGTCCCCAAGTTTGTCGATTACTCCCCCTCTTTTTGGGATAAAAAATAGATAACCGAAAAACACTCCCCGTACTCAAAAGTTCCTATTACCAAATTTCTTTCAGATTAGTTTACCTGTTACCAAGTTTATCGTCCCCACACCCACTTTTTTTCAGATAAAAAAAGTAAATAACAAAAAACACTCCCCGTATCCAAAATTTCATTAAAATTGGCGGACCTCTTATTCGGTATATCAATCAACCCCTCCGCCCCACTTTTTTAGATACAAAACAAATAACGTAATAACACAGTATCTAAAATCCGTATACACCAAATTTCTGCACGGTTGGTTTAGCTTTTTCCGAGTTTATCGATCCCATTCCCGCTTTTTTTGAGATAAAAAATTATTACAAAAATACTCCCTGTATCCAAAAGCTTTAATAAACCAAACTATGATATTATTATATCAGTCACCCCGTCCTCTCCACTTTTTATTTAGACAAACAACAAATAACGCAAAAATACTTGCCGTACCCAAAAGCCCTTACACACTAAATTTCGTTAAAATTGATTTAGCTGTTACCGAGTTTATTGATCTCCCCCTTTTTTATTTTTTTCTACTATATATATATATATATATATATATATATATATATATATATATATAATATATATATATATATATATATATATATATATATATATATATATATATATATATATATATAATGTCAAGAACAAAACAATCGCTAATCTTGACTTGACTGACAATAATGTTACTATTAGTCAAATTAATTGCCTGCCTTACTTGGACTTTCCTGGCACTAATGAAAATATTAGAATTTATTTACAAGTCTGATATTTAATTACTCGCAAACCTCAAATCTGATCAAACGAAGTAGCCGTGTAGTGGTAGGTACGTTGTGCTATCTGAATTAGATAGGCTGGATGAGGTAAGTGTTGCATCATGAGGGACAGGTAAAAAAATATGAAACTACTGAAATCAAAATCAACGAGCTTTGCGAAGCGGTGGTTCAGCTCGTTAATATACTATTGTGGAAAGAACCACCAATAAAACCCACTTTATTCATAATTAAGTAATTGCACAAGTGTATTAATAAATCAAATAACAAAAAAACAAAGAAAGGGTTAAGTATATAACAAAACATCTTTAAAATCAGGTTAAAGTGCGTACAAAATTATAACATTAAGAGAAAATGAATAAAAATGAGTAGTCACACGCACAATTGGGTCATAAATAATCAAAATAAAAATCATAATAAAAATTGTAATACCAAACATGTGGCCCTTTAAAACCAATCATGTCGGTCTTTAAGTAAATAAGCACATAAAACAATAAAGCCAATTACGGTACATATAAAATACAACAACAAAATTGCACAGGTGATAATAAGGTAAAGACAAGGACGAAAGAAAACAGACAAGGAATTTACACGTACCCAATTGTTTAGTTACCACCCAAGCACAAAATGCATAAGTCAAATTACAATAAATCACATACAAAGAGAAATCAACTCGCAAGCAAATAATTCTACTTAACAACTGACACAAAAAAAAACTCATTAAAACAAACCTTACAAGGGTAAGTTGTTAATAGGTCCTAACATCGTGACCGATATATAAGTTTGAGTGCGTTAGAAAAATACAGTGCTCCTCTTTCAGGTTACACATTCATCTATACAACAAATAAAAACAATAGAAATAAACTTCGAGGTGTTTAATGGTCTGGTCCGGGAATATGTACCTACTTGGCAATTGGCTTTTACAATTAGTAACCAAAGCGGTATCATGTACCCGTTCACCAGCCACCTCTACACAAATATAAATATAAACAACAAACAGCAATGCTAATTCGCACAAATACCAGAGTGGGGAGCCGGCACTGTTCTTTATTTGGGCGGATTTTCGCTTACTGAGCCCGCGTACGAATGAGATACCTTCGCAAGGCAATGTTTAATTCTTTTAATACGTTACATCGGCTGATAAAATGATTGGCTGCGAGCTTTCATTTATGTAAAAATACGTACTTACACTAAAATAAATATTCCTTTAATTGATCACAGACACAAAGCGTTAACATACGCGGTTTATCTTCAAAAAGGGTTGTTTACAGATTAATATTTGAAAACACATTTCAACTAACCCCCGAAAGAAAAGACAACTTAGTGTTGGCGAATTCAAAAAAAAATGTACACGCAATAATTATTTTAAAGACAAACTGTTTACAATGAAGGTATATAATTAACCCAAAATCGATCTTGCTCGATTGGCACTCTAACTGTAACTAAATTTCTCCCGATTTCAAACCTAACCATCTTTACTCCCGCAATCAACCCCCATTTTTCAAAGTAATAGAAAAACAAGAAACTTTATTTTACGTTGGAACAGTTTCATATTAATTATTGTACTACATCTTAATTTTAAAAATATGCATTCGTCCGTAACAACCCTACATGTAGCTCTCGAGTTTCCTAGTAACTAACAAAAATTTCTTTTGATCGCGGTCTGTACCGACACAATTACTTATGAAGCTAGTGACATTTTTACATTAAGAATCGGCGCATATGAAATTCCAATGATTCGTTACGCCCCTTTTTTTAAGCGTACACCTGCTAGTCAGACCTCAAAACACATGTTTTTCAACCCTAAACCAAATATTAGTAACAAACAATCCTACATTCCTTACATAAAATATATAAATAAAACCTTTTGAAAACATTAGGAAATTAAGACGTATTATCAAGATATTAAAAAACATCTACTAATTATCTTTTCTATCGCGGTAACAATGGTGATTTGACAAACGTTGATTACAATAGTAAAATTTTCGCGGTCCGCTACCTACTATACAAATATATATATATATATATATATATATATATATATTTAGCTAACTTTTGATTTGTTAAAATCAAGTAGGCCTTTACAGTTGAGCAAAAATCCGTTGTTTGTCAATCTCGTTTCAGGTAAAGTATCTTTTCCGTTCATAGTACGCCAAAGTGTCACTATGAAAAATGGTTCAGAAAATAAAACTATGACTCTATGCAAAATTTCACAAAGCTCCAGCTCACTTTCATTAAATCCGCGATTTTTTTGTATTGTATGAACGCACAATCGCGTCGTAGTAAAGCAAACAATTTACTGTCATTATCTAGATAAACTTCAAAACTTTGAAATATTTGTTCTAAATTGATTACTTATCTCAGTAATTTGCAAATTACTCGTTCTTTAGTTTTCACTTGTTCTGTAGTTTTTTGTATTAAAAATGTTGACTCTCGAATAGAGCATTCAGATGAGTCAATTTTTACAACTAATGGCATCGTGTCTTCATAACATTGTAGGTATTGGTCTGATGAGAATCCTCATTTTCGTATAGTAACTAACTGTCAACGGTAGAAAGTAAATTTATGGTGTGCAATGAGGTACGATAAAATTATTGGCCCATATTTTTTTGACACTAATTTAAAACAACATTACTAGTTGGATGTGCTCGAAAATTTTTTCTGCCTGCCATGGAGGACGTGAATTAGAAGATTTTCATTTTCAACAAGACGGATGTCCAGCTCATTCGACTCGTTTGATTATAAATTTTTTGAATCAGCACTTTCCTAAAAGGTGCATTGGACGACATGGTCCAATTGGCCAGCAAGATCGCCGGATTTGACCCCTATGGATTTTACTTTTTACTTTTACTTTACTTTTTACTTTTACTTTACTTTTTACTTTTACTTTACTTTTTACTTTTACTTTACTTTTTACTTTTACTTTACTTTTTACTTTTACTTTACTTTTTACTTTTACTTTACTTTTTACTTTTACTTTTTACTTTCTACTTTTTTTACTTTTATACTTTTCTTTTACTTTTACTTTACTTTTTACTTTACTTTACTTTTACTTTACTTTTACTTTTACTTTACTTTTTACTTTTACTTTACTTTTTACTTTTAATATTACTTTACTTTTACTTTACTTTTTACTTTTACTTTACTTTTTACTTTTACTTTACTTTTTACTTTTACTTTACTTTTTACTCTTTACTTTAACTTAGTTTTTACTTTTACTTTACTTTAAAACATAAAAAGTTTATTCATATAATCTTCATGATAACATCGACTTATTAAAACAAAAAAGGATGCTGCAGACGAAATTAACCCAATGGCCATACGACGATTTTAGATTTAGGACAGAAAAATGTTCAGATATCTTGGAGGAAGCCAAATAACGTAAGTGTAGTTTAATTTCTTTTATCAATAAACTGTAAAAATTTGAATTTGAATTTGAAAATTTCTGATCACCCTCTTTTCTCATCTAAGATTTATCATGTAATGGTAAATAATAAAACGTATTTTTCCCCTATTTTCTACTTCTATGCATAACGCCATAACTTATCATTTTGAACAACTTTTCATAGTACTACTTTGGCGTACTATGAACAGAAAAGGTGCTTTATCTGAAACGAAATTGACACTTAACAGATTTTTGCTCATTTGTAAAGGCCTATTTGATTTTAACAAATCGAAAATAAACTAAAAATAAGTTTCAGACGAAGCAGGGCGTAATCTCAATATATAAAATTCCAATTCAAAAATTTATATATATATATATATATATATATATATATATATATATATATATATATATATCGGCACTAATTATTTACAAATAAAAACTCGTCTTAGATCGTTATAAAAGTACTTGTTGCGCGCCGCCGAATGTCTTCGCGTTCTACTCTGTCATTCTTCCTTACGTACTTTCAGGCATTCACCCTGCAAAGCATATTTATCCCGCTCAAACCAAAGCAACCTATCCCAGAGGAGTTTCTAACGCGCATTTTTACCGCGCACCTAAGCATCGCTTGGGACCAATCTGTCATCTTGAAATTTTTACAAAAACCTTATTCATTCTTCAAAACATCTAAATTTCGCATTCATACTCGTTCCACTTAACATTCAGACCTAGATTCAATTTTTATTAAAGTCTCACATATGCTCGAACTTTCTTTCCGTAAAATTATGTAAGTTTTAACTCCATTTGTCCTTCAACGTATCGTAACTGAACACGCTACACATTTACAGGTATTTTAAACTCACATCCTTAACATACAGTAGCCAAGAACAGTAGAATTTATTTATTATCGTCTCAATACGGGTGTTGCTAAAACATTGTTTCCTATTCAAATTTAAACATGCTTTTAAATAATACTCAACACTTTACTAAAAATTTCAGTGGCGTAGCATTTACACCAACTTATCATTATGTACACAAAAATAAAGTTTTTCATATATTATCCAAATACGTCCCACGCACAACATAAGACTGTATTACCCAGCGCATCAAAGTAATCCTGTAGTGCATTTTTTATCTTGAGTATTATGGTATGTTTAAATTAGACTTTCAGCGAACAATGAATAGGGAGAAGGTAAGCTGTAGCTGTAGCAGTCGATTCGCAATCTCCACTCTCTCGATTATCTTCCTTGGGGTTATTTAAAAAGTTTAATTTTTTTAAAATAAAATAAAAAATATTAAAATACATCATCATTTATTTTATGAAAATGTAAACTTTCACCATTAATACATAATAAATACTTATCTTTTGGGATTTTTAATGGTGTACTTTAAATTATACAGATCTAACATTTCGATACACTTATAGTTATCTTCTCAGAGACAATGTATGTAAAATTGTTAAAGTGTATAACAATTTTGTCAAATTTGAATTTACACCATTAAAAAATCCCAAAAAGATAAGTATTTTATCATTTATTTTAGTCTATACAACATACCTTTAAGGTGTGGAGAGACGAGTGACCCAGGGAGTGAATGCAAGGTAAGTTCACTTACGTCCTCTTTTCTATTATTCATGTACATTTTACCCGGTTTTAAGGTAGGGTGACGCCTGTATTGATTTATCCTTATTATGGCGGTCCTTTCAAAGACGAATTTATAAAGGCCGCAATAATTAGTATTACACTCACGGGTCATTTCAAGTTTTCGTTTCACATTTTTAGTGCCAGTTTCACATGTGACAAACTTTACTTTGTTAAAGTAACTTGAATTTAATTTTGACTTAAGAAATTTAATGCTAATTAAAAAATATGACAGAAAATGCATCAAATTCTGTAAATTGTAATTAAACAGACTTGTGAACTATTTGCTGCTGTTTAGTTATATTCCCAAGCTTTCTTGGTGTATTCAACATTTTGTGTTTAAAATGAAAACGGTTAAACATTAATTTATTTTGTGTACTTAAAAGAGTCTTAACAGTAAAATGAATCATTGGTATTGCATGTGTCACAATATATATAATACGTAATTCACTGGAAGCCATGCATGCATGCATTTGTAATTTAATCATTTTTAATTTCTAACTTTAAGTAATTTACGTTTAAAAGAAACTTTATAATTAGTTTCTATTAATTAACTAAATACCGTCCATTTCAAGGTTTTGCTATACATTTTCTAAAACATCCACTTTTACCCACAAAATTACTGTTGTATGCCTTTCTTTTTTCCTTTACCATTCTTTAGTAACATTTGTAGAATCTTCTTAGTCGTAATCTCCGTTTTTGCTTGTAGTTCGGGTAGGCATATCACGTTTGACCCAAATTTTGAATTTTTTGATTTAACAAAATTTAAGGTTGCCGAAACTTTAGCTGAAATCCATAAGGCCACATATATCATTTTTCTTTGCAAAAAACTACACGAACAGATATGTGTCTCTTAATATACTTTACTTAATAAAGGCATAAATAAAATTCTTCAATAACCGACGATTTATGTTTGTGATTATTAGAGCCAAAGCAGGGGCCGGACCTATCCTACACATATAACATGCACGGAATTGATAACTCGTAAATCTTTCTCTGTTAAGGTTTCTGTAAAAATATACAGTATATTATGCTTTTCTATGCGATAAATTAGTGTATCGAGAAGCAATAAATCAGAATTGATTTGCAATCAATATCTACAGAAATTGTCAATAATGTACGATATTAAAATAACAAACGGTTTATTGCAAGATGTCAATGGTAATACTTTAAAGGGAGCATTATGCAAGTCTTTTGTAGGTAGGCGCATGTCTCGATTGCTGCAGAAACCATTTGTGGCAAAACACGTATTTTTCCTCAAAATAATGCGGCATTTCCCCAAGGAATAGCGCTTAATCTCTTCAAATATACCACCTACTTTGTAATATTGAGCAAATGTGGTTCAAACAGAGGACATAAATCAGTTTATACCGGGGTGCGTTAACGGAAATTATATTAACGCACTTGATATTGTCTTAACGTCAAAAATACTTTGCTTTCTATTAGAAATGGCTTTTAATTTAGAAAGTTACTATTTTAGATGTAATGAGCTGTGCAGATGTGTAATATTTTATGATTGCGCTTTTATACTTTATACTTCTAGATATATATTATTTGGGAAATCTGAAATTAATTCTCAGACATTCTCATTAGAAACCAAATGAAATGAGAATTTGTTGTGTTAATGCGTCATTATTTTAGTTTTAAACTATCATGAACTGTGGGTATTTAGGAAATTGTAAACTTTCACCATGACACGTTATTAAAATACTTAGCTTTTTTTGGGTGTTTTAATGTTGCATTTATATTTAGGTTTTAATTTCATGCCAACTATTGTAAACTTGTTGTAAACGTAAAATAGTATTTGTTTAATGTTATAATGAAAAACTGTTTGTTCTTTTATACTTATATTCCATCTTAAAGTCTTTGTCTTTGTCTTATGAGAAGATTTGTAAAGTATCAAATTGAAACGTCTCTACGCTTGATCGTTTAGTATATTACGTATATTGAAAAGCAAAAAATTGGTTTTTCTTCGAAGTAGTCGGATAAAGAGGCAGAATGCTGGCGATCTACACATATTCGTAACAACGTAAGTACAGTATGTACAGGGTGGGTTTATTTCGATGGTTTTAAATGGAAAGTACCCTTATCATATAAGATAGAGAAAATCTGATGTTGGTGTCTAGGGCTCGCTTTTAAAGATAAACTCAGATCCAAAAGCAAACCTTGATACGTCTAACCGTTTTCGAGTTATGGGACAAAAATGAAAATTTTGAATAACTCAAAGACATTCAAAATAGGTAAAAACGTTCTTGAGACACTTTCTTAATTAGAATCCGTTGCTCATATCAGATAAATTTTATCGTTTATAATTTACAAGTTATGACATAAAGTTGTATTTTTTTAAATACAAATCGTAGTTGGCCATGGCACTATTGAAAAGCATTTTTTTTGCTTTTCAAAAATATAAGGTTTAATGTAGTTAAATTGAATAATAATAGTTTTATTCGTGTTTGATATTTTCAACGTAGCAGACGAAACAATAGGCTCTGAGGATAAAACACTTATAATTAAGATATAAAATAACGAATGAACAAATATAATGAATAAATAGTGATCTACAAATATTTTTCAACTTGTGCACCGCCGTCTTGTTGCATTTAGGGCGTTTAAAAGATGTATTGGAGTTTCATGACGAAAACCAAAATAGATGTTTTGGCTTAATTCATCAATGTTCCTTGATGTTATTTTATAAATAATATGCTTCAAAAAGCCCCAAAGAAAATAATGTAAAACAGTAAGTTCTGGTGATCGGGCCGGCCAACGAATCGGTCCTGAAGTTCCCATCCACCGGTTAGGAAACTTTAAAGATAAATAATCTGTTACCACTCGAAAATTGTGGACAGGAGCGCCGTCTTCCTGAAATATTATATTATTTTTTGATGCTGCTGCAATGGAAGATTATCTAAAAATTCCTCTAGATGAGTCCGAAGAATGTCTTCTAAATATATTCTAGAATTTAGAGTCCCTTCATAAATATAGTGGTAAAATCTGCCACCTTTAATTCAGCATCAGACGTTCAACCCAAATTTTCCCTGCCTTCTTCGTGTAACTGTTACATAATTATTAATATCAGACCAGTAACGTGCATTGTGGATGTTAAAAATTCCATCACTGCTAGTATGACCCTGACAGAATGTAATCCGTCACCTTTTATCATCCTCGTTAAGAAAATGCTCCTTTCTGAATTTGGACGGATTCCACTCGATCCAGCACCGCCACTGCATCCTGTTCAGCATTTTCCTTAAAGTATTGTTTCGGCCGTGATTTTTGAAAAGATCCGTGATCAATTAAATTTTGTTTCAAACTAAAACGTTACTTATTGGGTATTCTTAAATACTTTCATGTATACGCACTGTTTAAATATCCTTGAGCCTGGTTGTTGTCTTTCAGAGTAGGTTTACAAGTATAATTCAGCAGCTAAACGGGCATTTTCATTCGATAAGGTAAAAGCTTTTACCATGTCGTATTTCTCGTTGTTTGTAAAACATATATTATTAGCCATGGATAAAAATAACACAGTGTCTGTAAGCAATTTTTCGGCGAAGCAAGATACATTTGATGTTTTTAGTTTATTATCAGTTTATAAGGCACTGCTTACTATTGATATTGTTTCATTTACATAGTCCAGATGCAATATATTATACGTTACACGTGAATAAAACCATTAATTCTCAATTTAACTGCATTAAACTATATATTTTTGAAAAATAAAAAACAATTTTCAAGAGTACCATGGCCAACTACGATTTGTATTTAAAAAGATACAACTTTATGTCATAACTTTTAAATTATAGACGACAAATTTATCTGATACGAGCAACGGATTCTAATTAAAAAATGTTTGAAGAACGTTTTTACCGATTTTGAATATCTTTATAAATAAGAGTGTTATTCAAATTTTCGAAAAGCCAAAATTTTCATTTCCGTCCTATAACTCCTTAACATTTAGAGGTATCAAATTTTCCTTTTGGATCTGACTTTATCTTTAAAAAAGAGCTGAACACCGCCATCAGTTTTTCTGTATCTTGTATTATAGGGCTACTTTCCATTTAAAACCATAAAAAACTCACCCGGTACATACATGTATTTACCTACAGCCTCTACATTGCTAGGTCTATACATACATATGTATGCACTAAAAAATTAATGAAGAGTTAAAAAAATTGTAATGTACAGGGTTTTCAAACAACCTTCCGTTAATTTCTACAGTAAGTAGAATATTAAAAAAAAGTGAACACAAAAGTCCTTTTTTTATTATCTCTGAAACAGTTGTAAGATACGTAAATGAAATTTAGAACACGAATACCTTTGATTAGGCCATAAAAGGTAATGTTGACAAATTTTTAATATTTTGTTTTGGAGCGTCGTTAAAGGGGGATGTGCCACTTATTTTGCCCCCAAACTTCTTTTTATGGGGATATTTTTTAAACAATTTGCCACAAAAAAGATACTCTTGTTGAAAGTAAAAAATTACTGGCTTTGGAGTGTTTTGAGGTTTTAGCAGTTCATCGAATTAATAAATTATTTTAAAATGAATCATTTAGTAATTTTCATGCGCGAGAACGAACTACCTCAGGGAATAATGATTGTTTCAGAAACAACCATGAGGTAAAAATATTGTGCATTATTTAGAGCTTAAAAAAAGTTTTAATTGTATGACATTTACACAGAACAGACAAAGGAAACAATTAAAAAAAACAACGAATAACACAAAACAAACAGAAAATAAAATTGAATAAGTAGGTAAAAATCGCAAGTCCGCAGTCTAAGCCCACTTAATTCAAGTAAATCAAATTAACTCAATATTTATTTTATTTACTTATTTTAGGTAAAATATGTTAAAACCTCAAATAACTCCAAAACCAGTAATTTTTTTGACTTTCAGCAAGAGTACCTTTTTTGTGGCAAATTGTTTAAAAAATATTATTTTTGTCCAAACAGTTAAAAATATCCCCATATAAAAAGTTTGGGGGCTCATGTATAAAATATTAAAAATTTGTCAACACTATCTTTTATGACCTAATCAAAAGTATTTGTGATCTAAATTTCACTTAGGTATCTTAAACCGTTTCAGAGATAATAAAAAAAAAGGATTTTTGGGGCTACTTTTACAGGGCCGTATCTTCTTAAGGATGCATTCTCGGACACATGTTTATTAACCAAACTAACATTATTTTTTAATTTTCTATTTACCCTATAAATTAGCGGAACGTTTTTTGAAACACAACAGTATACATAAAGTATGTACTGTAGTAAAAAAACTGGTTAGTTAAAAAAGTCTATAATCTTCTTCTGTTTGAGAGTTTTGGCTACTCGCATGTCTATTATGTTTTCACTAGAAACAACGATAGCTGCGGGCTTGTTCATCATTTCATCATCATCTTCTTCTTCGTCCAAAGGAGCATCCACTTCATTTGTTATCGATTCTACAATCTCAGCATCAGCTAACATTCCAGTGTCTGCTACTTCCTCATTCTTAATGTATCCCACTCATTCTC
This sequence comes from Vesta saturnalis, assembly GCA_036346205.1. NCBI lineage: Eukaryota > Metazoa > Arthropoda > Insecta > Coleoptera > Lampyridae > Vesta > Vesta saturnalis. The sequence continues at coordinate 2,208,311 of JARFJB010002109.1, read as the reverse complement.
AATATGCATGTTGGCGGGTTCCGATTCTCTTTCACTTGCACTTAAATTTTCATCTGATGCACTTGGAAGAGAAAAACCACACGACTTGAAGTAGTTGGCCACTGTTTCATTGGTAACTTTTCGTCAACTTTTGTCAATTAACCGAATTGCCTCTAACCAGTTGATTGTACACTCTTTTCCATCTTCAATGTCTGATAGAAATTTTTTTACCACTTCCGTTCTTAAAGCACCTTAAAGTTTTTTTATTATACTTTGATCTGATTGTAACGTCGCTGTTGTGTTGGCACGCAAAAACTGTACATTTAGCCATTTCAGAGGCGGGATAATATTGTAGGCGCTGCATTTGTCAATGAACAAATAATTTTGCGCTGTCTTTTCCCTATTTGTTTGTCTAGTTTAGTCAACCAAGAAGCAAACAGCTCTGCGTTAATCCATGCTTTCTTGTTTGCTGTGTACTCAACCGGAAGGGACTTTACTCCAGAAAAACATCTGTTTGTTTGATTTACCTATTATAAAGGGCTTTGTCATGTTCGTGCCTGTCATGTTAGTCGCAAGCAAAAGTGTTACCCTTTCTTTGCTATGTTTACCCCCATGACATTTTTCATCTTTAAACTCGTATGTTTAATCAGGGAGACAGTTGAAGTACAAAGTACTTTCATCTGCATTGAAAATGTTTTTTGGGCCATGAGGTTTGACAAGGACTCCTTCCACTCATCACACTACGGCCCCACTTTCACCACAAACTTTTTTAAACGAAATGTTGTGTCTATTTTTTAAATTTTCAAGCCACCCGTTACTAGCCTTAAAGTTTACATAGCCTAGAGATTTAGCAAAGTTTTCAGCCTTTTCTTACAGCATAGGACCGCCTAAAGTAAGGTTTGTTCTCTACATTCTTTAAACCACTTCGTCATACATTCAGCTTCACTTTTTCTCTTACACTTAACGTTACCTTGATCAGCCCGCTTTTCGATCTCTGCCTAGTTTTTCAAAATCCTTGACAAAGTACTACTTGGAATGCTGCTTGTTCCATATTCCTTCATTCACTAGCATTATAATCTTCAACTTTTCACCGATCGTCAACGTTTTCACTTTTCTGTCACTCAATGCTACGTAACTCATTTAGAACACTCACTCACACGAAAGCACAAACAAGAATGGCAGTCAAGTCAGATAGGCAGACGCAGATGACTCACCGACAAGTCTCAACATATTCCGGTCAGGCCTATGCTATGTACTGTAAGACTGAAAAATTAATTCGAGTTATCTACGGTTTTTGCGCAAGTTTTCTCAAGGGAACGGGGAAATTGGAGTTATGATGGAAGTTGACTGTATATAGTGTACTTAAATCATATTTAATATTAAAATAATATAAAAAATAGTCCTATTGAAATAAAAATTTAAAAAATTTTGCCTTGGCCGACATTTCCCGAATGAGTGGGGTAAAACCGGTCGCTCGAGGAATCCCGGTCAAAACTTACCAACAAAAGTCATTTTCTTTTGTTGAGTCTCTACAAACCTTTATGTGCCACATGTTACGCATCTTAACCACATTTCGCCGTTTTTACCAAATTCTCCACATATAATACAAATATCTAGTTAATCCTTTATCCATCTCATCTCCTTTAAAGGGTTCATTTTCCATTTCTTGGTAGTCAACTAATGCCTTTGGGCGTTTAGATGTTTCTATTATTTCAATTTTTGGACTCTGTGCTTCAAACACTTTTCTTTTGGCTTTCTCATCTGTCTTCAGGTTTTTAATGTTTCTTCAATTTGTTCTAAAATTTGAATGGCGTGGAAGTGAATATAATAGAATGATGATTTGTAGACTTTCATTTATGTTTATCGTTTGTGTTAGTAGAACAAGAGGGTATCGGAATAAATTATGTGAAGGAAACATTTTTCAGATCTAGTGAGCCGGTGACGAGAGTCTGGTTCTTCCCATTTTCTTCTTCACTTTTATTCTTTTCAGTCGTGCTCGAGGTCATGATGCAGTGCAGGTATGTGGACGACAACTCTATAATCTAGACACACGGATGGCAAGAATTGGATCGATTTTTACAACATCTAAATGCAGTTGATAAACTTTACAAAGGAAACAGAAAACTGTGGAACACTGCCGTTTTAAGACGTACTATTCTACAAGAAGCGAGAACAATTAGGGCACACTCCTTATATAAAAACCATACACACCAACCAGTATCTGCATGCTTAATCCCATCATCATCCAGCACAATTCCAGGCCGTGGTCAAAACACTAATACTAGATCCCAGAGACTGGCAGACCATCAAAACATGAAGAAAGAAATCAAAACACTAAAGATAGCTTTATTACAAAACGGATTCACCAAAAAACATATCTAAAAAGCGGACTAATCGAAGAAGGAAAAGCAAAGAGAAAAAGAGGAAGAACAAACAAACAAAGTGCTCTTATCGTACATAAAAAGAGCAACAGACCGGTTTAGCAGAATTGTAGAAAAACAAGACATCAAAACAATATTTAAGATGCATAAAAAGATCGGAACCATATTTCCGAACCCAAAAACCAAAATTAATCTAAAAGATGAAGGTATATACGAGATTCCACTCGGAGACTGTGGCCGTCCGTACTGATCTTTAACACAACATGTTCAACCGACATCGCACGATATCATCATCGACCAGAAAGAACTGAAAAACGGTGAAATAGCCTTAACAACTGTATTATATATATATATATATATATATATATATATATATATATATATATATATATATATATACACTCTGTGTCCAAGATAAGGAGGGCCACATTGGGTATTTCGGAAACGGTAATATATAAACTTTCGGTTAAATGGCAGAGAAATTGGGCATTTTGGAGTTTAGTAAAATGACATTTTTCAACTGACGAACCGTTCCGAAGTTATGCGGCAAAAAGCGAATTTTCACGATTTTGCTTTTGACAAATTGTTACTTTGTGGTTGCTGTTAAATAAAAAGTAAGAGAAGCGTTTACATGCCGCAAATTGTAATCTAACGTTTCGTTTTCGAGTAACTATCATCAATATTGTTTTTTTAAATACGGTCTTGATTTTTTTATAAATAATATTAGAACAGCTTCTGTTAACATATAAAAAATTATAATAGATGCTCGAAAAGCACTACTTCGTTCTCCAAACATAAATAGCATCTTCTAACTGTAGAATACAATACACTCTTTAACATTGTAAGTGTTACAGTTTGCAATGCGTTAAGTACCAACCTTCTGAATTCTTCTGTTCCAAAGATATATTTATAAACATAATTTTTTGTGTACCCCCAAAGAAAAAAATCCATTGGGGTTATATCGGGAGAACGGGCTGGCCAGGGTGTTTCAGAATGGGTGCTTAAAACTCTTTCGGCAAACCTATTTGAAAGGCAACCCTTAACCAATCCGTGAATTGTGTGCCGGTCCACCATCCTGCTGAAACCAGCAATCGCGTGCTTCAGTTAAGGGTAAATTATCAAGAGCGTCTTCCAAAGTAGTTTCTAGTAAATTTAAGTAACATTGCGATGTTAAATTTTGATTATAAAAAAGGTCCTGTTCTCTTTCTTCCTAAAATCCCAACCCACATGTTGAATTTTGGATTTTCTTGAGACCAATGATGAAAGTTTTTTCTATTAAATTTCCCATTATTGGAAACCGTATTTTCATCACAATATTGTTCTAATGCCATTTTCTTGTATACCACTCTTACAATAATCTCCGTCTTTCTGCGTCACCTGGTCTATCTAAGTCCTTGGTAAATTCTGTATTTGTACGGAAGAAATTGTGTCTTCTTCAGAATAAATCGTGCTGTTGATTTGGATATGCCCATATTAGTCTGAATTTGCAGAGTTAGTATTTCGGGATATTCAGTAACGGATAACAATACTTTGTTTACATATTCCTCATTACTCGTTTTTTTTCGAGATAGCACGGGTTTTTTTTTAAAGTTTTATTCTTTAAGGTTAGTTACTAACTTGCTGAATGTTCTTTTATTTGGCTGCTTCCTTTCAGGATATTTGTTCAAATACATGCGCTCCGCTATATATTATGTCAAACTTTTCTTCATTTGAAAATCTTGTTGCCATATTTTATTAATAAATGAACTACTAACGAGAATTAGTATGGAAAACTAATAAATAAAGTAACTGTCAAGTCGAGACAAAATTTAATTCAATTCAACAAATTATAGTGCGTGCAACCTCTTTCATACTTTCATAGGAAAACAGGCGACATTGTAAAAAGAAGAACAATAATCTATGTCAAAATAACGTTTAAAACTTCATGTCACATAGACATTAATAGACATAAATACTTAAAAACTTAAAAATAAATTCCAAAGCCGCTCACTTCAATGAGATATCAGTGATACAGTTTAACCAGTTTCATTCATATTCAATTAATTTTTGGACTTACCCTGCGTTGTATTAAGTAACTTTATATAGAAAAATTATGTAAAATTAAATTTTGTTTAAAAAATATGTCTACACATTTTCTTATAAAATTATTCTTACCTTAGAAATTTATGCTGCTAAATTACGCGTCGTGTCAAAAAATTTCATAGAATATGATTAATCGATATGTTTAAGGTCTATATCTAGCTATTTTTATATCTTTGAAATATGCAGCTGTTTAGCGATAGTCAAAAAATTCGGCTGCATTTAACCTTGTATACCTTCATTTGTATATGTTGGTTGGAAGGTAAAAATCGCAATTAAGTGTGATACATGTTTGAATGCAGAATAAAAAGTTCTTTTAATATTATGTATAAAAAATCAGGACCGTATTTAAAAATAAAGTTGATGATGGTTACTCGAAAACGAAACGTCGGATTCCAATTTGGTGCATGCCATGTTAAAGAACGTTAAAAGGTACCTGTAGAATGTTTTCTTACTTTTTATTTAACATCAACCACAAAGTAACAATTTGTCAGAAACGAAATCGTAAAAATTCGCTTTTTGTCGCATAACTTTGGAACGATTCGGAATTTCGTCAGTTTAAAAATGTCATTTTACTAAACTCAAAAATGCCCAACTTTTCTCCCATTTTACCGAATCTCTATATCTTACCGTTTCCGAAATCCCCATAGTGGCCCTCCCCTACACAGTGTACATATATACAGGGTGTACCAATCTTACGACAAAGTTCGGTATATGGCTTATTTCCAGAGATATCAAAAAATGTTATTAAGACAAATAATAGATGTCTTTAAGGACCATATTTTGAAATTATCTTAACTATACAGGGTGTTACATAACTCCGTTACAAACCAAACATATGATTTTTTAAATGAGAACCTCTGTATATTATGCCAAATTCGGATTGCCTACATTTTTTTTAATCTTTTGATATAAAGTTTTGCTACGTTATACAGAGTCCTTTAAAAGTTATGGATACGTTTATGTTAAAATCGTAGCTAAATCAACGCCTCTAGCTTAACTGTACATTGCAGAAAAAAACAATTTTTGCCTAATCGAGTTTCGTAATATGATGTAATATCCCTCATTCGATTAATTTTCAATTATTTTCTCTTTTATGTACAGGGTGGATCGAAACTTAGACCTTTCATTTTCTTTCTTCTTTAGAATGGAATCTTTGATTATGTAGCTTAATTTTTGTTAAGCATTCCGTATTACCAAAATTCATAAAAACAGAGTTATTTTGTAATATTTATTATATACTATAATTATTAATCTATTATGTTAAAGCAAGCGTGGAAGTAGAGAAACTAATGATTTATACTAAATAAAACAAGACACCAAAAGTACAATCCTAGCCGTAACATTAAACTAAATGTTCAAAGTATTTATAAGATTATGCAGCTTTAATTTTTGTTAAGCATTCCCTATACCCAAAGTTTATAAAAACAGAGTTATTTTGTGATATTTATCGTAAACTATAATTAATCTATTACAATACGTTATTAACCTTTGTCAGTAAGCGTTGACAAAATTTGACATAAACGTCAATTGTTTACCGTTTGTATATTTTACTTCTTATATATAGCAGTAATTCTCGCCTGCACGTTTACAATTTTTTCCAATAACGTAAGAAGTGTTGTAGGATGAATAGTGTACACTTTTCTACTCAAGAAATGGTGGACATGATTTGGGTACTGAGTGAATGTAACAAAAGCTGTTTGCTGGCATCTAAAAGTTATCATCAAAGATTTCCAGATCGCAAGGCTCTCAACAAAAGAGCATTTGAGACACTAATGGATCGTTTCATTCGCACTGGTACTACGAAAAAAAAAAGAAGTAGCAAAAACAGCCTTAACTGAGGAAAATGAAATGAAGGTATTGCTAAGTATTGCAGAGAATCCGCATACAAGTGTAAGAAATATTTCACAACAGCAAGATATTTGTCATGGCACGGTTCAAATAATTCTTAAAAAACATAAAATGCATCCATATCATTTTCAACTCCAACAAGAGTTACTTGACCGTAATTTTCAAAGAAGAATAACGTTTTGCGAATGGGCTCAATCTAAAATCAATCGCCAGAGAACTTTTTTTGATTTTGTAGTTTTTATAGACTTTTCATAAAAATGGAAGTGTGAACCGACATAATTTTCATTATTATGCAGCTTCTATTCCAAATTTCGTATCAACCCATAATAGCCAGTAGACGTAGTCGTTAAATGTTTGGGGTGGAATAGTAGGTAATCATGTGATAGGACCATACTTCTTTGATGAGCGAGTGACGTGCGGTTTATTTAAATTTTCTTCAGAATCATCTGCCAGTTTTATTAGAAGAAGTTCCACTTGATGTTCGGCGGTATTTGCATGATGGTGCGCCTGTCCATAATACTGCGCCTATACGAAATCATCTAAATAACGAATTCGAAAACAGATGGACCATTTGTATGACCAAGTCGGTCTCCCCATTTAACAAAAGTTGATTTCTTTTTTGGGGTTTTATAAAAAATGAGATTCGACTACCAAAGAGGACATGAAAGAAAGAATTACAGCAGTATTTCGATCTGTTAATGTTAATATGCTCAGACATTTAAGTCAATCATTAGAGCTTAGACTGCAGCGTTGCATTGATGTTAATGGTGAACACTTTGAACATTTAGTTTAATATTACGGTTAGGATTGTACTTTTGGTGTCTTGTATTATTTAGTATAAATAAGTAGTTTCTCTATGTGTATTTATTATTTTTGATTTTTTGTTATTTTCAACGCTTGTTTTAACATAATACGTTAATAATTATAGTTTATAATAAATATTACAAAAAACTCTGTTTTTATGATCTTGGGTATAGGGGATGCTTAACAAAAATTAAAGCTACATAATAAAAGATTCTATTTGTGCTATTAAATACAGGGTGTTTAATTTAAAAGAAGAAAGAAAATGAAAGGTCTGAGTTTCGATCCACCCTGTACACAAAAGAGAAAGTAATTGAAATTTAATCGAATGAGGGGATATTACATCATATTACGAAACTCGATTAGGCAAAAAATTGTTTTTTTCTGTAACGTATAGTAAGCTAGAGGCCGTTCATTTAGTTACGATTTTGACATAAATAGTATGGATATCTTTCTTATTATTAAAGATAGAGATTTGATTAAATGGGCAATATTGTGTCATTATTTGGGCCGAGTTCGATTCCGTTGAAAAACATTTCAATTTCCGAACAGTTTCGAAATTATTAAAAAAAAAAAACAATCGCCGACTTCTAAAAACTCAAATATCTCCGTAATTATAAAAGATATGAAAAAAAGTTTGAGATCAATGTTACTTACTTCGACTTAAAAACGATGTCAAAATAAAAGTTAAGATGGCGGTTTCCAAGATATTAATAGCAACTTTCTTATTTTAAATGGGCGTCATATTGGATTTTTAGACAATTAAATGGGATTTTTTTCTCTTTTCAACGATGTATAACAACCTATATACGAATAAAATATAATAGGAATTATTAATTGTTTTCATTTTAAATCAAGTAGCCATGATTAACAATTTGAAAGTAAAAATTATTTATTAAACAAATTAAACACAACGATATACCGTAAGTAAATGCCAAAACCATAATACATTACAATAAATGTTCAAAGTGCTGGCCGTTTTTATGTACACACAATCGATACCGTTTTACAACACTGTTAGTAACTGTTCGCAATGTATTTCGATGAACATCGCCAATCCTTCACGTAGTTATTTTGCATTATTGTAATGAAAATTACTACCATACACTTTACTTTTTATAGTGCCCATAAATAAAAGTCCAGAGGCGTTAAATCTGCGGATCTGGCTGGCCACTGATTAGGTGTATTGGTGGCAATTACTCCATTATCAAAACGGTCATTTAAATATCGGATAACATTGCCAGAATTATATGGGGAGCGCCATCGTGCTGATACCATATTTGAACATTTTGTGCCAAAGGTAGTTCATCTAATAAGTCTTCAAGATATGTTTGCAGAATTTCCATGTAACGCTGCGCTGTTAAGGTTCCATAAAAATTATAGGACCAACTAAACGATTTCCCAATATGCCACAAAAAATATTAAAGCCGAAACGAACATGGTTGCGCCGTGGAACCACTATGTGTGGATTTTCCTGTGCCTAACGGCGATTAAATAATCCACAATTGGAGAAGTAGGATTCGTCAGTCCATAAAACTTGATTTATAAAATCACCATTTTCTGCAATTTTATTTAAAAATCATCTACAAAATGCTGTTCTACGGATATTATCATTTGGTCGCAAAGTCTGCGCAATGTGTAATTTATTTACGTGGAAATTGTGTTTTTTTTTAAATTCTCGATGATTTAGTCTTATACACATTAACTTAAGCTTTAATTTCTCGAGTCGAAAGATTCGGTTAAAGTTAATTCCTCATCTTCAGTAACCACGTTTATGTTTCTATTGGGCTTTGTAAGACATCCATAATGCTGCATATTTGAATCTAATCTGGCAAATATTTACATGTCCGGTTGCCTACGGTCTGGAAAAATGTGTTAGATATTCTTGACCAGCTAGACGGGAGTTTTTGTCGCACTTTATGCATGTACAAAACGTATCATATTGTTCATTTGCCGGAAAGGTCGCCATTAGAAATAATTAAAGAAAAAACAATTATTATTAGTTTATCACTTAATAATACAACACAGCAATGCTAATTATTTACACAATCAATAAACTAATACAACTTGACAGTTAGTCGTATTATAATAAATTTTGTTTTATTGTTAATCATGGCTACTTGATTTAAAGTGAAAACAATTAATATTTCCCATAATTTTTTATTCGTACATAGGTTGTTGTACATCGTCGAAAAGAGAAAAAAAAATCCCATTTGATTGTGTAAAAATCCAATATGGCGCCTATTTAAAATAAGAATATTGCTATTAATATCTTGGAAACCGTCATCTTGAATTTTATTTTGACATCATTTTTAAGCCTCGTCGATGTAAGTAACTTTGATCTGCAACTTTGTTCATATCTTTTATAATTCCGGAGATATTTGAGTTTTTAGATATCGCCGATTTTTGTTTTTTTTTAATAATTTCGAAACTGTTCGGAAATTGAAATGTTTCTCAACGGACTCGAATTCAGCCCAAAAAATGGCACAGCATTGCCCGTTTAACCAAATCTCTACCTTTAATAAGGAAGATACCCATACTATCCTACTTTATTTGGGATAAAATGTATTAGCACAGATACTTGGATGACGTTAAAAATCCATTTTAAAGGAACAAAAAAACATTTAAATTGTTTTCTTTCATTTACTAATACAGTAATTTTGTTATAGTTTATTTCACAAATGAACATGTTGAATAGGTATTTCAATTTTTTCGTTAAATACTTTTAACCGAAATAATTATAATACAATTTCTTGTGTAATTAATCCGTTAGAAATACCAATAGTTGGTTGATTAATAATTATTCAGCATTTCAGGATAATAGAATCGTAAAACGTACAAGCACCTTGTAGAATAGTTTGCAATTCTAAAGAAGTGTCATTTCAATCTGGAGTCACTTTATACCATTACATTGGTTAAAGAAAAGTCGAATGAAAATAGTGATGACAAATAAGTAAGTGTAGCATTTCCGACACAGTCTTTATTTTTATTTTATTTATATATAAAATAAGGGAGATATTGGAGTATTGAGGTTAGTTAATTGATTTCTACTTTACTATTTTAAAGCTGTAATTTGTAGATTTATTGTTGTAGCAAGATTCTTAAAATTAAGCATTATGTAACAGACGTTGTGAACTAAATCACAAATATGCAGATGTAACTATTATTATTGTTTAAAATGGATGGCCGTAATTAAATTCCACTAATTCTCTATGTGTCTGTCACGAGGACAAATGGGTCTGTCAGACTGATGTAGCACATATTCATTTATATAAAATGAACAATCAGGCTGTTGCAGCGTTAATATTAGGCATTTAATGAAATCTCATATTGTGATATCATTTTTTTTCATTCTTTTGTTCTACGTGTCATATTTTAATGATTACAGAAGCTAACATTTTTTCCAACTCTACTTTTCAAACCTATCGCATGGATTTTTCTCTATAAATCGAGACGTTATCGTAGACAATGAAAAATACAATTTAGTTTCTTTTTCATCCTTTTTAATTGTTGGAATTAAACAACAAAAGGTAGAGATACATTTTCAAGTAGAGTGCATTTTAACTTTTGGGTTTTAATTTTAGATCTTTGATGCTAGCGTACGAACAATTTACACTTACACTTTGCTAACAATTCGGTAATGAAAACTTGTAAGCAAATATATAATTAAAAAACAACATTACGCGACTTGGGAAAAAGTCAATATACGGCGCGTGGCTGAAATCTAATACACTTTCCCAGGCAGAGATGTTTAAGAAATCAAAAAAAATAAAGCTTTGTTATTTAGCTAAACAATCGTGCATTTATTTTTCTACATACTTGCACGCACGCATTTTTATATCTTATGACACGGTACGCGAATTGGGCGAGCCCGTACCCAGCATGTATATATCACCTGTTATGCCAAACGCGCGTCGTTATCTAGCACCTGTACTCGCAAAACAATTTGTGAATCAAGTTGTTTCATGATAAGTACTACATAAGTTAATTTTCATACTATTATCTATTTATTATCATTGTCACATATTTTTGTCTCAATCTAGAAGCTAAATTATTGTTTTAATTACGTGATAATAGAAGTAAAACCATCAGGTAGTTAGGTAGGTATCTATATCGTCATTTTTTATACCTATACATTGTATAAAAAGTCAAAAGTCCCCTCCCCCTTGTATCTTTTGAACGGTTTTAATTATACTAATGAAATTTGGAGGGTGAATATAAACGGATATAAGCTTCTCAACTAGTCATGACAAGTGACGCAATAGTCATATATGACATCACATGGCCACAGTGACCAATAATTTTAAATAGTACCTTATGGCAAGTGACATCTCGTTTGAAAGGTATTAAAATTACCTATTCAGTAATACTAATTTTGTTAGGGTTTAGGTTGGTTTTGATAGAAAAATTAAATAAATACTAAAATTATAGTTTGGCATTTAATTAATCAACACTTAAGGACCAATTCTTATAGTAAATGTTAGAAATGTGCTCCACTTAATTCCTGACAGTAATGCATCCTATCGCTAAACTCTTGTCGTACTAGTTCAAATGTGTCTGCGGAAATTGCTCTACATTCTTCAACAATTCTTTGTTTCAAAATGTGCATACTGCCAGGTGCTGTAGCGTAAACCATTAGATTTTAAGTACCCCCACAGAAAAAAATCTAATGGTGTCAGGTCTGGTGACTGAGCTGGCTATTCTATCGGACCTCGTCGTCCAATCCATCTGCCACGATATTCTTCATCCAAGTAACGTCCTACTGCACCCATAATAGTGTGCAGGAGCACCATCTTGTTGGAACGTTATTTCCAAGTTGCCGAATTCATCTAGATTATCTTCCAAAATTTCAAGAATTAACGGTTCAATTGCGTTTTGTAACATCTCCAGATACACTTCACCGGTTAAGTTAGCATTGAGAAGACAGGTCCAACTATGTGGTTTCCCAAAATACCTGCCCAAATATTTACTTTTTCTGGAAATTGAGTATGTTTTTCACGAAAGATTTGAGGATTTTTGTCACTCCTATATCTCACATTTTGTGTGTTAACGTTTCCATTGAGGAAGAAAGTACTTTCGTCATTAAAACAAATTGATTTTATGTAGTCTGGGTGTTGGATAATTTGATTCGACATATTTTCACAGAATTCTAATCTTCGGTCGGGATCACCATCTGAAAGTTGGTGCACAATTTTTAATTTGTATGGATGAAATTTGTTTTTAGCCAACACCCTATGTACTGTCCTTTGACTGACTTCACAGATAGACGCAACTTGGGCTGTAGAAGAAGTAGGATGTACTACCATTTCTGCAATTATGTCGATTTTTTTGTCGTCACTAATTGTTGGTCGACCAGATCGTTTGACATCATGAACAAACTTCTGAAGCAGTTCCCTCAAATAAGTCCTCGATATAGGGCGTACCTCTCATTAAAAAGACGTTCCGCTGCATGGAAATTGTTTCTACATTCACCAATTATTAAGTTAGCTGCTACTGTGTCGGCTACCGTACGCACCATTTTGTCTATGTAGACACTTAAACGTCGCGTTAAAGAATAATTAAACTGAATAGTCAAGTTATAAAAACGTTTCAAAGTAAAAACAAGGAGAGAATTAAAAACGTCAACTTTTTTGACAATTAACCAGAGGCAGACTTTACAATCTTGATTAATTAAATGCCAAACTATAATTTTAGCATTTATTTAATTTTTCTATCAAAATCAACCTAAACCCTAACAAAATTAGTATTACTGAATAGGTAATTTAATACCTTTCAAACGAGATGTCACTTGCCATAAGGTACTATTTAAAATTATTGGTCACTGTGGCCCTGTGACGTCATATATGGCTATTACGTCACTTGTCATGACTAGTTGAGAAGCTTATATCCGTTTATATTCACCCTCCAAATTTCATTAGTATAAGTAAAACCGTTCAAAAGATGCAAGGGGGTGACTAGCACTGTATATTATCTAGTAGGTACTAAGGTAAATAATGAGGATAATGTCCTCTTAAACTTTTATTCAGTATGAATAGAGCATAATAGGTATTTACGGAAAAAAACAAATAGGACGATATAAAAACAAAACAAATTTTCAAGTATTCATACACTTCTGAGACCCTATATACTGACTATTTTGCTATTTTTCTAGTTCCCAAGACTCGATTTTGGGTAACACAAGTTTCAAGGCTATGAGGAGCTAGACCCTCTTTTTTGTCCGAATTCTTCGGTTTTTTCCAGACTGGAAACGTCTTCGTCCTGTGAATTTGGTTTTCCTCCTTGCTACACTTGTAGGTTGGACAGAAATTTTAGTAGCTTTCCTAGTAGTGTGTACCATTTTTCTATTTGAATATAAAGAGGAAGGTTTGAATGCTGTATGCAATGAACTCAGAAGAAACGACTAACTCTTAATGTTTTTCTTATAATTTTTCATGAATGACTTGACTCCACGTACAAAATTCTCAGGGTCATCTAAAGACATTTTATTGGACCTTAAGATCAAATTCATGTAGGAACGTTTTCCATTCAGCTAAAATGCCTGAGGCATCAGTTGCCTCATTATCTTGTTTTCCTGCTTCCGTTATATCAAAAAATTTTTTACTGGACTCTGCATTCCGGATTTCTACTATCGATGAAGGTATATTGTGTTCTACATTAGTTATTTTTGTAGCTAGCAGAAGTGGTTCAAGCAAATGAGCAGGAGGTTCGTTGCCAGCCGCTATTTTGTAGATGTGTTTCTGTTGTTCTGACAGAATATTGCAGGCGTTGATGATATTATATTTTTTAATGACCGCTGCTTGGTGTTTACAAATTTTTCCTGTACTACCCTGGGGACAAGAACACATACAACACATACAAATTTCCATATCTACAAAGTAGGTTTGCTCCGTAGAGGAACTCGAAGCAGTATATTGTAGAATGCCTATCTCCACAATTTTTTCCTGATCGACATCTTTGTCGTCGGTGGTGTATCTGCTGATACTAACTCTGTTCATAATTACATCAAGTAGCCTCTGTTTGTAGTAGCAATTAAAATTAATGACAATGAAATCCACAAGTTGTACAAGATTATATGCTTTAGTCCTCTCTAGCGGTATATCCTTGAATGGTCTGAAGATTACTTCTATTATGTTGTTGGTATTCGATCCTCTGGTAATAAATGTTTTTCGGTACCACAAACACCATTCCTATTTTCTTTCAAATAGTCTTTCAACATAGCTAATATATTTAGGATAAAGATTTTGTCTGTCCTCAATGTGTACATTGTTGCTGGATGAACAGAACCACTTCCAAACTGCTTTCAAAACGTGAAATGTGCAAAGCGGTAACGTAGGATTTGGCCAATATTCTTTGAGTACCTTCCTTTCTTTGAGGTCGTCGTCAGTAATAATCACTGCAGGACATATTTTCTTAGATATTGTGGCTATTCAATTTCTCACGGCAATTTTGAAAACATCGCTTTTTTCAAATATTGTAATGACACATCCAACTGGAATTCCCCCAATACAGAACTGGGTAACAAAGAAAAACAATTTGTGGCTTTCGACGTCACAATTCCCAGTTGCATCAACAAACAATATTTCTGACGATTGAACCAATAAATCAGCCGCTCTTTGCATCATTTGAGTACATAAGGATATGGCGTAGTGCTCAGAGATTTGTTCAATTTGGAATAAAGTATCGGTATTGGTTAAATTTTTTTCCACGGTTTCTACGGCATCCTTTCCAGATCTAGAACCAAAGGATTCTTGGAAATATTTGTGCCATATATTTAAAAAGTCAGTTTTTCGTTGGAAAATTTTGTCTGTCAGCCATTATTTCTTCATATGTGTCGCCATGCTCTTCCATTTTTGCAAAACAAAAGTTGTGGTATGCTGATGCAACTGAATGACCTCTATTGAAATATTCAAGAACTTTTACGGTTTGATCGCTTATGGGGCGCTTACTTAAAACTGCTGCACTGTCAATCGTGTGGATGTGATTATTCTCGAAGGAAATAAAACATGGCCAAGTTTTCACTAACTCATCTGATAGCGGTTTGGGCTTAGATTCCCGAGAATATTTTATGGGAATTCGATTTATTATGAGGACTAGTTTTGCTGGATAGTTTCCGTTTCCTTTGATTTGGTTGAACAAGCTGTGTTTGTCTAGTATTAAAATGGCAGTAGTAGTATCTCTTGAGTATATTTTTCTTGACACTTTTTATAGGAGTTTGAATAGTTTGTCTTATACTCCATATTGTTTTTGTAATATCTTGATACTCAGAAATCTATTTCTGACAAAAATTACAGTTTGAGTGGATGTTCCTTTTAAAAACGGTTCAATTGTTTATTACATAAAACTTACAAGTAAAGCTAATAAAAGCGTGTTAAAAATGTCAAAAAAATTGTTCGGTCGGTTTTGTCTTAAGTTTATTGTAAAAGAGAAACGATTTGGTAAAATTTCGCGAGAAACTTGAAAAGAGTGTTTCGAAGAATACAGTAAAAAATCAGGCATTTAATTGGAGGCAAGTTTTGTTCGTTTTATAAATTTTGTAACATGCTTAGTAATCAAAAAGTTTTGTCGTTTTTTAAATAATTAAATAATTAATTAAATTTTGTAACCTTTTTACATAATTAACTAAACTTTTGTTCGTTTGCTTGTACAGGGTGGGCGAATTTGCATTACACAGCCGCTAACTTCGTAAATATTAAGATATTTACATTTGATAATGAGTACTTCTAAATAATTTTTTGTGCTTTTTCAACTATCTGATTAAAAATCCTCGCATTGAAAAAACAGCAGTGTATGAGCATATCGTGCATATCCTACAACCCCTAGTTCCTAGTTTCTAAGTTATGTCACCTACATTATTTGTTTACCTAATTCACTTGTAAAAAAAAAATTTAATTGAAACCTGACTATAGGCAAAATAACACACAAATTGAATTATTTTCGCGATCGCTTGTGCTAGTTACGATGCGGTTGCTGGCATAACATGTGATAGATAAGAATTCCATTCGGGATTCGCGATACCGTGTGATAGATATAAAAATGCCGCCCACACGGGCTACACAACGCTTCCGACCTTCGTTTCATTTCCTCTTACCATTCATCTAGAGCCTTAATTTGTTTGCTGCGTGGCATTTTAAGTGTGTGGCCTTACCTTATCGTGGTGCAACAAAACCCGATCACGTCACAATCAGTCGAACACGTTTCCTTAATGTTCTCAGTGTTTGTATGTACCTTTACTAATTCCTTGTAGCTTTAAGCAGTGCGTACACAAAGGTGGCATAGGAAATGTATTTTCAACGAGTATAGACGATGAATGATTTAGCTGAATGATACGTAGTTTGACAGTACGGATATATGTAGGAATTTAGCTACGCACTGGTACTAATCTTATCTCCCCAAATACCTTTTTTGTCTTAAGTTATGGGTAATGTACTGGGTGGTCAGATTTCGAAAGAATTGTAGGTAAAGTATATTAGGGAGGAGTGCTACACAAAAACTGATATAGATGTCATGGCTTATCAATTGTTTTTTTTTGTTTTCGTTTGTTCGCCATCTTTCAATTTTCAATTTTTCCCACTTTCTAAAAATTATTATAACAAGCTTATTTAACCAGATAATAAAATAATGCCAAAGATATTATTTATGTAATTTTTAGCGTGATGTAGGCCAAAATCAAATATAGTGCAAGATTTTTGATTTATGGCATAGACTTGTAGGTAGCGGACCGAGAAAATGTTATTACTGTAATAAACATTTTTCAAATCGCAATCGTTACTGCAAAAGAAAAGATAATTAATGGGTTTTTAATATCTTGATAATAAGTCGTGATTCGCTGTTTTCCGTGGTATTTTATTTTATGTAAGAAATGTCGGAATGTATGTAACTAATAGTTGGCTAAGGGTTGAAAGACACATGTTAGGGTAGAAGCATGTGTACGCTTAAAACTGCCTTTACCGTAACAAATCTTTGAAAGCGACTGTATGCACAATTGTAACAATAAATTGTGTCGGTACACGCTGCCATCAAAGACGTCGTTGTTTGTTACTTTGAAATTTGATATTAGGTATAGGTTTTTCTACGGACGAGTGCATATTTTTTTAAAAATTAAGATTTCATTCAATAATGAGTGTAAAAAATCTTCCCACGTAATAATTTCTTGTTTTTTTATTACTTTTGAAAAAACGGTTTGATTGGGAGTAAATATGGGTAGTTGTAGTCGGATGGGAGAGGCCGTTGCGATTAGTGTTTTGATTCAGAAACTCATTGTAAACCGTTCTGTCTATAAATATATTTGATCGTGTATATTTTATATTTTAGTAAAACTACTAAAAATGCGAATTCATCCTTTTCTTTTTGTGTAGGCTTTAATGTAAGTTTTTCCAAAATTTAATTTATAATTAATTGCCGTTGGGTCGAGCTTAAACCGCGTATCTTAACTCGTTGTATTTGTGATAAAGTGTTTAACTAAAGGGAATATATTCAAGTGTAAGTAGGTATTTTAATGTAATTAAAGCTCACAGCACACAATTCGACAAGCCTATGTAACCTATTAAAAATCAATTTGTTACCTTGCAAGAAGTATCTAATTACGCACGCATTTGCAATGCAATTTTACTATTGTTGTATTTTATATGTATCGTAACCTGCTTTATTAATTTAATTGCTTATTTACTTAAAGACTGGCATGATTGGTTTTAGAGGGCCACATGTTTGGTATTAGAATTTTTATTCGGATTTATTTATGACACAATTGTGGGTGTGCTTACACTGTCTTTTTTTGTGTTTATGTGTAGTCAAACTGCTTTTTATTTTGTTGTTCCTTAATGTTATAATTTTGTACGCACTTTAACCTAATCTAATGATGTTTTGTTATATATTGAACCCTTTCATTGTTTTTTTTTGTTATTTGATTTAGTAATGTACCGTGCAATTACTTATTTGTGAATAAATTGGATTTTCTTGGTGGTTATTTCCCAACATAGTACATTAACGGGTTGAACCATCATTTGTGCAAAGCTCGTTAATTATAATTCGAGTAGTTTCATTGTTTACCTGTCCCACATGATACAACACTTAACCTCATCAAGCCTATCTAATTCAAATAACAGCGTAGCTACCACTAGGTGGCCAAGTCTTTTGATCAGATTTGAGGTTTACGAGTAATGAAATATCAGACTTGTAAATAAATCCTAATGTTTTAATTTTTGCCAGGAATGTCGATGTAAGGTAAGCAATTAATTTGTGTAACAGTAGTATTATTGGCAGTAAAGTCAAGATACATCCCTTAGCGATTGTTTTGTTCTTGAATTTGCATTCTTGCGAATAAGTAAGTTCAAATTACACTTTCTAAAAGGTACCTGGTGACGCTACAGACTTATGTTTCTTTTTTAATAAGAACTGTATGTTATTGTTCACTCATTAAAAAGTCTGTTTCTTGCGCTCTCCAGAAATGTATTATGTTATAATTATATTATAATATTATTTTTAACAACAAAAAAAAATTACAGAATAAATACTCTAACCAAAGGCTTCCTTGCAAATAGGAACCATGTGCTATTTTTGCCTTATTGAAAAGCCTTTTTCTTGTGCAACTGTAAACATGATAATATTATTTTCAGTAACTAAAAAGTTACAGAATAAACACTGAAATGATACATTTTAAGGCGGCCTTGATAGTATGCCATGTTGTCATATTTAAGCAAAGGATTTTTGTGTGTTTCTTTTAAAACTAGTTGCAGATCTTTCCTAATATTTAGTTTAAATACCATCTAACTTTTAACAAATATTAAAACACTTAATTTTTTGGGTTTTTATACGGTGTATTTGTATATATAAGTTATACAATCTAAACGTTTCGATTACACGTACTTATCTTCGTCAGTAGTAATATTATCTTTCAAAATCGTTAAAGATATTGAAACAATTTTGTGAAATTTGAAGAATTCAATTTTCTCTCACGCAATTAAATACGGGAAAATAAAATACTTATCTCTTTTAGGTTTTTTAATAGTGTATTTTAAATGATACAATCTAAACGTATCTTTGTAATATCTGTTAAAATTGTCAAAGTTGAAAAATTTAAACATAAACATCAGCCTGCTATCAACATAACAGTTTGAGAAACGTATAAAGCCAACTATAAAATTAAATTTTAGTAAAGAATAACTAGGTCATTAAAAATTAAATATTGTTAAACTGTCTTAAAGATGACAAATCAGAACACTCTCTACGACGAAAGCTAACAATGAAAAATGTCAGCCAAAAAAACACATTTAACAAAATTTAATCAAAATAAGGGAAAAGTCGAAATGCGATACCAACTCAAAATTGGTGGATAGAATCCAGGAACGGAATGTTAAATACTTATGAGTTGAAACACTAAAAACTAAATTTATAACTGAGCTCAATAGCTAAGAAATTGCTTCGAAGATGTGTGCTCGCTACTGATTTATTTACGGGACTTGCAAACTATGTAATTAATTCTATAATTCAATTCATAATGTGCCTAAACCAGCAATAATAAATGCTCCAAAAATATGCTGAAATTCAATTAAATGCTTTCGCAAGCAAATAATTTTCAAATCGATTATCACAATCCAATCATTAATTAAATCCAATTTAAACAAGTCACACAAAATTCATAATCACTAAAATAATACGTCAAATTGGTAACTTATTACATTCGTCTTGTACTTAAAAAAAAAGGAATCTTTCATAAGAAGTTACTCAATTAAAAAATAAGTTTAATTTAAAACTTCAATATAATATGCAACTTCAGATAAGATATATCAACGTAATTTAACTTAACTAAGACAAACACGGCACTCGTATATTTTAAAAGGTCATATTCACAGTTACTCCCTTGTAACCTACGAAAATTTACAAAATTTTTACAGTAACTTTAAATTAATTTTCTATTAAACGTAAATAAAAAAAAATAATAAAAATAGTTAAACTTTGTATTAATGTATTTAATAAAAAAATAATAATTTTTAAGTAAATAAAAACGAATTCCATCATTCTTAATAAAACTAATAAAACTGAAACTCCTTAAAAATAAGAAATACATTTAGTTAAGTTGAAGTTAGTTGCTTCTATTACCAACTTAAATTTAAAATATCGTACTCGTGTTTTATAGGTACCTACATTAAGTCTTTACGTGGTGTTTTATGTAGCGTAATCTCTGAATCCATACATTATCCATTAAGCCTTAATATTGCAAATAATACTGAAGAATTTCGCTGTAAATGATTTGTTACTCTAAATATCCATATATTGTGCAATAGGAGGCTCCAGTAGACAGACTTGTCGATGGCAACACCTAAAGGTGCATCCACATTTAAACTTTCACATAGTTTTTAAAGTAACAAGATACATTTCATTACATAATCTTCACGCCTTTCCTTAACGGAGTAGGCAAAACAATCCCTGTCTCTTATTTATTTTTCATTCACAATCTTTCTCCGTGCTTTCCTATCTGTATACCTCTCGAGCTTCCGCAAGATTCATGTATTTTCTAAATTTTCTTTGACATGCCCTTTTATTTTTAAAACTCCTGATCTTTCATTCTACTGCATTCAGCCAAATTTTACGCGCTCTACCAGGCCCGGCCTTACTTCTAACCTCACCCACATATATTTGCTTCATTAACATTGCGTTGTTCCTTCTCTTAATGTGACCAAACCAACGTAGTGTACTACTTTTATACCTATCTATCATCGTCTATTCCTCACCACACTCCTTCATTACACTCTCATTCTTCATCTTATCCCTTCTCGTTTTACCACATGCGCTTCTCAGGAATCTCATTCCCACGGCATTTATTTTCGCTTTCCTTTGAGATACCCACGTCTCACTTCCATACAGATACATTACTAATCTTTATTTACAGCATCAGTTTTTCTTTACTACAAAATGTTTATAGTCAGTCAATTCGAGTTACGGTTAAAGTCACTATATTTACTAAACGCAAGTCTTCTTCAGAATTCATTCTGTGTGACGGTAAAACGAAGCGTACCGCGAGTTACTAATACTACAAATACTAAATACATGATTTTAAGATTATACCTTCTGCATAATTAAAACATTATTATCTTATTAACTATTACATTTAAATTTACCTCGAGTTGATTTGAACCTACGACTTCTTATCTTGAGTACCGCGCTATACCAACTGCGCTATCGAGATTCAAGCGCCAATCGATGTAAATTTTGTCTTTATATGTAGAACTGATGTAAATTCATAAATATAATGAGATTACAATCAAATTACTTATATTAATGGAATATGAGCCTGCAATATCGCAAGGATTCACAATACCAAAGCAACTTGATTAATGTTAAATTATGATAAGTTTTTATGAACGAATAAGTTCAAAGGTAAATATGTAATTAAAAATTATTATTAATTTTATTAAATACATAAATAAAAAATTTACCTCGAGTTGGATTTGAACCTACGACCTGTACTTTGCTAGAGTACCGCGCTAACCAACTGCGCTATCGAGATTCAAGCCCCAATCGATGTAAATTTTGTCTTTATGTATGTAGAACTGATGTAAATTCTAAATATAATGAGATTACAATCAAATTACTTATATTAATGGAATATGAGCCTGCAATATCGCAAGGATTCACACATACCAAAGCAACTTGATTAATGTTAAATTATGATAAGTTTTTGTTATGAACGAATAAGTTCAAAGGTAAATATGTAATTAAAAATTATTATTAATTTTATTAAATACATAAATAAAAAATTTACCTCGAGTTGGATTTGAACCTACGACCTGTACTTTGCTAGAGTACCGCGCTAACCAACTGCGCTATCGAGATTCAAGCCCCAATCGATGTAAATTTTGTCTTTATGTATGTAGAACTGATGTAAATTCTAAATATAATGAGATTACAATCAAATTACTTATATAATTGACATACTATACATATAATTGACTACTTCTCAGCTTCTCAAATTCTGCGTCAATCGGTTGTCTAAAGCTGCATTTTAAGCACTAAAATTAAAAAAAAATGGTAGTTCGTAATTTTTTGACGTTTACCAAACACTTATTTAATAGCATATTATATACCAAGGTAAAAAATTCTAAATCTAGTTGTATTATTATTAGAATAAGAAGGCGTGGGAAAGAAAAATCCTCTCTACCATGGTTTATATTTTAAGCACTAAAAATCTAACAAAAATGGTACTTGGTAGTTCTATTATTTTATTGACGAAATTTATTCCCCGGTTCGTTTCGACGAAAGGAAGTTACAAGACCAGTGACACCCCCCACCCCCTTCAACTACCATATGTTTGTCAATGCGGTCCATTAAAGCACGTCATTCGGCTTTTAAATGGTATCGCTTTCTTGAAAAATACAAAAGTTATGGGCATTTATGTGAATTTATAAAATCGACACGTGGCGATAACTTGAAACCGGTAGAAGGTAGAGACAGATAGAGTTAATTTTGTGTATTTTCATACTAAAATCCATCGATTTGGATACCTCGCACAAAAATGTGTAAAAATTTTTCAGATTTTTTTTCTTGAATAATCTTGGATTTTATTTAAAAACGTTGAAAGGCGATTTCGTCTGAAACGATCGGATTTTGACGAAAATTTTTTTCACCGGTTCGTTTCGACAAAAGGAATCTAAAATAACTAGTGACCCACTCCCTTTAACTTCCATATTTTTGTCGATAACTGGAGAATTCTAATTTTATTTAATAGCATATTGTATACCAAGGTAAAAAAATCTAGCTGTATGGTTTATATACTATTTTATTCACTAGAAGAACCATTTGTTAAATATCTGTTAATGCCTGAGTTCCTCTTTGTTCACATATACCGGTTATGTTACTATAGCTATTTAGTTATTGTCTAATAGGCAACGATATTTCATTATTTACCTAGGGAGAGAATAGTAATTTTATTACTAGGAGTAGAAAGGGTTTATTTTCTGTTGAATTTAGATTGCAGCCGACTCATTAGGCGCAGCTGTGCGTTATACTCTAAGTGATTTATATTATTTTTTCTCCAACCGCCGGCATCAAATGTTAAAAAACATCAGGACGGCTTATTGTTAATAACTTTAAATTTCTACTGAACAGAAATTTTTAATTTATTAAATATGATCATGGAAGTCTGTAAATTAAGTTTACAAAACATTAATCATGAAAAATTTTTTGTGTATCTCCCTTCAACATAGTATCCCCTTTGTCTCCACAAATATTTTAGCGTTTAAAAAAGAAATCTCGATATGTTTGTGTCTTTTAGATTGAGGTTGATAACATTGACTACTAACATTTAGATTGTAGCGTTCCCCAAGTACCATATCTTGAAAAGTGTAATATGAACTTATTTGCAATAATGCATATTCAAGAACAAAACAATCGCCAAGTGATTTATCTTGACTTGAGTGACAATAATGTTACTATTACCCAAATTAATTGCTTGCCTTACTTTGACTTTCCTGGCAATAATTAAAACATTAGAATTTATTTACAAGTCTGATATTTAATTACTCGCAAACCTCAAATCTGATCAAACGAATTGGCCGTCTAGTTGTAGGTACGTTGTGCTATTTGAATTAGATAGGCTGGATGAGGTAAGTGTTGCATCATGTGGGGCAGGTAAAAAATGAAACTACTCAAATTAAAATTAACGAGCTTTGCTCAATGGTCGTTCAGCCCGTTAATGTACTATTGTGGGAAAGAACCACCAATAAAACCCACTTTATTCATAAATATATAATTGTACAAGTATATTAATAAATCAAATAAGACAAAAAAAAACAATGAAATGGTTAAATATATAACAAAACATCATTAAATCAGGTTAAAGTACGTACAAAATTATAACATTAAGAGAAAAATGAATAAAAAGCAGTTTAGTTACACATAAACACAATAAAACAAAACATGTAGTCACACCCACAATTGTGTCATAAATCATCAGTATAAAAATCATAATACCAAACATGTGGCCGTTTAAAACCAATCATGCGGCTCTTTAAGTAAATAAGCACAAAACAATAAGGCAAATTACGGTATATATAAAATACAACAGTAAGATTACACAGGTGATAATAAGGTAAAGACAAGGACAAAAGAAAATAGACAAGCAATTTACACGTATACAATTGTTTAGTGACTAGTACTAAAGCACAAAATACATACGTACAGTTACAGGAAATTACATATAAAGAGAAATTAGTTCACAGACAAGCAATTCGACTTAACGAACTGACAAAAAAAACTCATTAAAACAAAGCCTTACAAGGGTAAGTTATAAATAGATCATAACATCGTGACCAATGTATAAGTTGAATGCGTTAGAAAAATACCCCGCCCTTTTCTCAGGTTACACATTTTATTATACAACAATAAAAACTATCAAAATAAAATTCGAGGTGTTTAATGGTCATCTGGAACCGGGAGTATGTAACCACTTGGCAATTGCCCATTACAATTAGTAATCAAGGGTTATCCTGTACCCGTTCTCCAGGCCCACCTCTACACAAATATAAATATAAACAACAAACAACAATGCTAATTCACACAAATAAAAGAGTGAGGAAGCCCTGTATTGTCTTTTAATTTAGCAGCTTTCAGCTTAATGAACCCGCGTGCGAATGAGATACCTTTGCAAGGAAATGCACGATTATTAATACGTTATATAGGCTTCTAGAATTAATACCTACTTACACTTGTGTATATATATATATATATATATATATATATATATATATATATATTCCTTTAATTGATCACAGACACAAATTGTTAACATACGCGGGTGATTTATAGATTAATATTTGAAAAACGCCCGAAAGAAAAGACAAATTAGCGTTGGCTAATTTAAAAAGAAAATGTACACACAAAAAGTATTTTGAAGACAAACTGTTTACAATAAAGTATTTAATACCAACCCGATCTGGGTCCGTCGACACTCTAACTGTCACTCCCTTTTCCCCCGATTTCAAAACTAACTACATTTACTCCCGGAATCAACCCTCGTTTTTCAAAAGGAATAAAACCAAAACATAATTATTTTGGAACAGTTTCATATTAATTATTGTACGACATCTTAATTTTAAAAATGTGCATTCGTCCGTAAAAAGCGCTACATTTAGGTCTCAAGTTTCTTCGTACCAAACAAAGACGTCTTTGATTGCAGTGTGTACCGACATAATTAATTACTAACTAGTGACATTTTTACTGTAAGAATGCCCGGATAAGAATTTCCAATGATTCGTTACTCCCCTTCAGCAAAGCGTCTTTTAAGTGTACACCTGCTAGTCAAACCTCAAACACATGTTTTTCAACCCTTAGCCAAATATTAGTTACAAAAATTAAATATCCCGAAAACCTTTCTCAAATAACGATTTAATAATTAAGAAAATACGTTAAACCCCACTAATTAACTTTCCTATCGCGGTAACAATTTCGATTTAGAAAAAATGTTTGTTGCAATAAATTTTGCGGTGCGCTACCCACAAACCTACAAGATAAAAATCTAAAATAACAGTAAAAGAATGCTATTTCTTTTGTTTCACATTTTAGCTAAGACTGACGTTCATAATAATCAATATTTGTCATGTGTACATTTTTGTGTTAAAGTGCTAACTATACATTTTACTATAATCAGTTACAACGGTTCTAATGCAAAACACAATTCGAAACTTCAACATAACAGGTTGCTGACTTGTCGTCTGTGTTTTGCTGTACCGTAACAGTATTTATTATAGTATATATATATATATATATATATATATATATATATATATATATATATTTTGCATATTTTAACACATGATGAAAAAATATACTTTTCGCTTGAAAGCCAAGACTATTAATGGTATATTTTAATGCTAGTGGTGAATAAAATGTACACACTTTATACGTTTACTAATCATTACTTACATGCATATCCGCATAAAATATTAATACCAGGACAATGCAAGCCTACTTCAATAAACATTAACTTTAGAGATCGATTACAATGTGAATATGTGCACTTTAAGGTGCTGGGCCCGGCGATAAGCTAAAAGTTGTGTTTTAAACTGTATTGTGTTTATTAGAAAGTTTCAAGTAACTTAACCACGTTTAATAAATAAACTTTATATTTGATTTGAAACGTGAACAGTTCATTAATAACAATAAAAACAGTTTTGAAGTTCATAACTTTTTGACAAAATGTCACCCTTATGATTTATTTATATAATAATAAATAACCCAAGAGGTATTTGTGCGTTTTTTCCGAAATTGTTTTATTTGTGCACCTTTGCAAAGTTCACTTAATAGAAACGCCAGCTTTTTGAATACATTTGTGATTTACGTAAATATCAGGTAAGTTCGTGCAGTTTTTGTATATAGCAGAGTGCCATGAATATTTTAAAGTTGTTACATGTTACATGTTTGTTATCTGTCATTCACTTTAGTACGAATCCTTCTTTTGGATACATTCGGGTACTTATATATTTGGCGACAAATGATTAGTTTCGAATTTGAATCGTTGAAAATGGAAACGAATAAAATCTTAATTCGCGGTTGTTTACTTTATGTGTACAAACTTGGTACTAACGCCGCAGTAGTAGCAAAAAAAATATGTACCGCATTCGGAGAAGATGCCATAGGTGATCGCATAGCACGGAAGTGGTTCAAGGAATTTTATTCGGGAGATTTCAGCTTAACTGATGAAGCGCGCTCTGGGAGACCGAAGATCATAAACAACGAGGATCTTCAACGGGTTATCGAGACAAATTCCAGTATAGCGTTGTCACGTGTCTAACCTACCACGTCACATAAACACAAAATGGGTGAGTGAGAGCGCGGCTGAGAACTTAGAAACGGTCAAGTGACCGCAGAGCACTTGGATAGCGTGGGTAGTTTTGAAGCATGGGTAAAGAATAAATATATGGTTAGGTTAGTTAGAAAGCAGAAATACAATTTGTAGTCAGAATGGTTAGAACGGACAAGAAAAGGGCGCCACAAGCTTTAAAGAAAAAATGTAAATTAGTATTTGATGAAAGGAACTCTATGAAGCTTGAAACAGGAAGAAGCAAAAAAACAGGACAAGAGAATAAACAACAATTCTCCCAGTAACCGTAATTTATTTGAAATCAAATATACTGAACGGGAAATTATCTCCAAAAAGGACTAAAGAAATTATATGACTTATTCTTATACTTACTATTCTAATCGTGTGATTAATTAATTTTCCCCAAAACGAAAATATAAAAGTTCGTATATAACCAAAATATTCAAAACTGTAAGGACACGGGTAAGTCGCGGTATACTAACTTGCAACAAAGATAAAAAGGTAAAATTGATTAATTTTTAACATGACTTAATGTCTTCCCTCTGGTTAGTTTAAAGATCTTGAAAAGGAGAATGCATCTATTACCAATAAAATGGTATTTCCTAAATAACCAGTAAAATTATAATTTCAAAATGGTCCAAGTCAAACTTGCCTTTGTTTTACAAAATAATCACAAAAATTAAACCCAGTTCAATTACAGGTAATATTGGAGAAGCCTGTTCAGTTCACGCCATTACTCTAACGTGAATCTACATATAAATGTCCACATAATTAAAATGAGAGCGCCTAAAAACTGAACACTCATATTCACAATAACAACAAAAAAGTTGTACTTAAATCTAGAAGACAAAATTTAAAAGAGCACAAAATTCTGCGTTAAACATGTCACATAATAACATTAATAGGACAAAGGTACAACCGGTATAACACATTCATTTCGTTTATGCAGGTGCGCAACCGTAGCGTTTTAGATAACCTTGCCTAAGATTATAAAATGGACGTTAAAGACAGTACCGTTATAAATAACCTAAATTAAATTGTATACTGCCATAGTATTATAGCTAACGGTGTTATCACATATATTGGTGATTCAGTAGTAAAATGTTTATAAATGGAATAAAACTTACTAAAGCGGAACGTGATTTTCACAAAGACACTGTAGAAGACAGTGTCATCAACAAGATAAATACTTCATTAAAAATTGTAGTAATCTTAATAATGTAAACGCACTTTCTATATCTCATAGCTCTTGGATCACTGCTAAAGGCAGCTTCCGAAATATAACAGTTCATAACTCAAACTCAAAGGTAAACTTTATTAATACATGCGAAAATGGAAAATTCTGACCTGGTGCTGACGAGTAGTTATACTTGCACCCTGGTTAATGCAGAGGCGAAGGTTTCAAGTTATCATTAGCGAACCTGCAGCCAGATCCCATGTTCAGAAACTTCAGTAACTTAAATCAAATACGGAGAGTAAATTGTTAACGTCCGCATAGCATACAGTTACTTCCAGATAAACGCAACATCAACAGCACAAAAGTAATTGAAGTAAAGCTACCAGCAGAGGCGAAGGTTTCAAGTTATCATTAGCGAACCTGCAGCCAGATCCCATGTTCAGAAATTTCAGTAACTTAAATCAAATACGGAGTAAATTGTTAACGTCCGATGCATACAGTTACTTCAGATAAACGCAACATCAACAACAAGTAATTAGTAAAGCTACCAGATATATAGTATTGTAGTATTAAGTTCGAGAGTATTGACAAAGCTACCAACAAGATTAGGTAAGTGATTGTAGTTTTAATCGGATAACCTTGCGTTACCTCTTTAGATTGAGGGCGAGCTCTAAGTTATGGATTAACACAATCTGATTAAATTTTAATTCTTGCGAAGAACGGCACCTTCATCAGCTAGGAAAGACGTGGAAGTTAAACAAATGGGTCCCACATGAATTATCAAACAATAATAAATTAAGTCGTCTTACCGTTTGCTCGGAAAACATTTTACGTAACAATAATGAACCATTTCTTGATCGGTTGTTAACCTACGATGAAATGGATATTATACTCTAAGCGTTCTTATCATTGGTTGTCGCCTACTGATTCGATATCACACACTCCTAAAGTTTCCTTGCACCCAAACAAAATTTTATTGTGTGGTAGATAGCAACCGGAATAGTCCATTACGAATTTTTGGAAAGGGGTCTAACCATTACCGCGAACTTATATTGTGAACAACTTCAGCAAGTACAAGCAGCACTCATCCAAAAAAAGCGTTCCTTAATCAATCAGAGGCAAGTAGAGGATAACGCCAGATCGCATACCGCAAGATTGACCCGGGAAAACATTTTAGAACTTGACTGGAAAACGTTAACCCACCCTCCGTATTCTCTTGACATTTCACCAAGTCGTTACTACCTTTTTTTTGTCTCTTGGCAACTACATGAGACATAGACAGTTCAAAACAAGACTTGATGTTATAAATGCAAACTGTCAATTTTTTGAGTGCATAGGATTTTACAAGAGCGACATGCAAAATTGGTGTTACGTTGGCAAAAGGTTATTAATTGTGATGGTGGCTACTTCGATGAATAATAATATATTATTGTTTGTTAATAAATATTTTGTCTAATATATCTAATATGTTTATTAATTTTATGTTTTTGTTTTCAGGTAAGGTTTCGTTTATTTTCATTTGATTATACTGAGGTAAGACTTTTAACATTTTTTATTTAACAACAGGTTATTTGATAGTTATGAAAAGCTTATTATTAAGAACTACGACTCCATGTCTAATTTACACTTTTCGAACACAAAGATCGTTGTGTGTATTGTATTAGCAATGTCTTTGAATCCACGGGGTGCTTCAGTGTAGTAGGGACAGGATGGGGGTTTTGTTTGTGTTCGGTTTAAAATTTTACTACTTAAGACTTTATAAGCACCTTAACTTCCACATGAAAGAATTTTAGTTCTTATCGCTGAAGACGTGATACTATAAGCACTTGCAAGTACTGGGTTCCCCATATTAGACTATACAATTTAAAAGTCGAATAAAACTTTCTAATCAAAGTAAATTAACTTTTAATGGACTAATATGTAGCTTATTCTGTGGGATTTATGACAAAGTAAATAACAATTCAAGTTTTAAAGATCAAGGAGGCGCCTGTCTATAAACAACGACTTAAGTGTTTCTGTCAAATATGCGTTATACGCAAACGATATAATTGCTCCAGTTTAACAATTTTCATTGCATTATGAATTATTCGATTCAAGAGCGTGTATTTCTGTGAAGTCTACATTAGAACTGGTTCATTTGAAGAAGTTCGGCGTGCATTTCGACGGCAGTTTGGAAACAATAATATGGGCGATGCACCAACACGCTTTACAATTGCGGCGTGGGTTCGTCATTGGCGTGAAAATGGCTCTATGCAAAACATTAAAAAACCTGGACGTCGAAGAACGGTGCGTACGCCTGAAAATATTGAACGAGTGAAGTGCCTTTACAAGAAGTCCTAAGAGATCGGCTAATCGGCAATCACTTACCCTAGGAATATCTAAGGGAAGTATCCACAGAATTCTGCATAAAGATATAAAATTTCACCCCTATAAATATCAAATGGCGCATAACCTCAGTGATCTAGACAAAGGAGCGAGGGTGACATTTTGTGAAGAATTTTTACATCAGCATCGTGGAGAAATTCATAATTTGCTAATGAGCGACGAAGCAAATTTTCATTTGGACGGTGTTGTTAACAAGCAAAACTTTAGATACTAGGGAGTAGAATATCCTCACGAACTGTTTACCAAAAACCTCCATAGTCCAAAAGTCGTTGTAGCATCGTTTGGAATTATCCGTCCTTATTTTTTGAGGATGAAAATAACCGTTCTGTTACAGTTAATTCCGAACGCTACATAAACATGTTGCAAACGTTTCTTATCCCAGAACTAATTAGACGAGGACTAAATGGCGCCATATTATTCCAGCAAGATGGAGCAACGGCTCACAGCCAGAAACACAATGAGAATTTTGCGAGATTTTTTGACGGCCGTATAATTTCCGATTTGGAAATTTGAATTGGCCCCGAGATCTCCGATTTAACGGCCCCGATTTTTTCTCTGGGGATACCTAAAGCAAAAGTTTTTGCAAGTCGTCCCGCAAAATTCCGGAGCTGAAGGAGCAGATTCGAAATGAAATTGCAGGAATAAATGGAGATTTGCTTCGCCGAATGATGATAAATTTTGAACTTAGAATTCAAAATGCATTGAAGTCGAAGGAGGGCATTTGGAAGACATGATCTTTAAAACTTGAATTGTTATTTACTTTAGTCATAAATCCCAAAGAATAAGCTACATATTAGTCCATTAAAAGTTAATTTACTTTGATTAGAAAGTTTTATTCGACTTTTAAATTGTATAGTCTAAAATGGGGAACCCTGTACGGTTTTAATTGAATTTAAAAACACACACACGCACGCACGCACGCACGCACGCACGCGCGCACGCACGCGCGCACGCACGCACGCACGCACGCACGCACGCACGCACGCACGCACGCACGCGCGCGCGCGCCACGCAGTTACGACCACGAAACGTTGTGGAAACAACGTGGATGTAGTATAAATAAACAAAGATGTATTGACGTACCAATTTACCTAAACAATAAGAACCGTAATTTAATTTATCAATTTACCAATCACTCACATTATTTCAGATCAATTCGCTAATTATGGAGTCTGCAAACATTTTTTTACTGGGAAGTTAACATAGATAATATCTGTGTTGCTCGCTTATACAGCCATATTTGAGTTACATTCTTAAGTATTTTTTTAACTTTTAAACTTGTGGTTTCATGGTTATACAGTTCGGAAAGTTGTGAGAAATTGTTAAATAAACTAACTACGGTTTTGTTGGATGAAGCATATATTGACAGCTTTACGTTTCAGGAATATTAATTGTCAATTTTTATTCCCTTCTTCAGAAGTTTAGCAACAATTCTTATTTTTAAAAAAACATTAAAACATGTGACATCTAGAATGATATTATAACTAATTATAACCTACGAACTGTGTTAATTTAACAACTTACCGCAACAAATATTACCAAGTCTTAAAATAAAGTTAAATCGAAGTAACATTTATAATAAAGATTATAAATTTTACTATAAATGCGGTGAGACTAAACTTATTTAAGCTTAGTACTTCCCCAAAATAACCCTACAAATAAAAAATTAATAGAATTATCATTTTTAAGTTATTGAATGTGAAGACTATATTACCGACATTACGGGCAACATAACAACCCCCATATTACAGAATAATTAATATTTACAACAAAAATTCAAATTTTTAAAATTTTATTGAAAACGTCTTTTCAATTCTGTCAAAACGAAAAAGTGAAAATTCTCTTACAGTCATGCCAACGTATATAGAATCAATGTTACCAACTTCTTGGCATGTATTTTTCTAAGCTATTTAACTATCAACTTTGTTTATTTTTAATTAGATTAACGTAAATATTATTTAAATTACTAATATCAGTTTTGTGATTAACAGTGTTGTATCTCTGTACATTTCAATAAAAAGCCTTTTATGTAATTTGTTTTCCTGTGTTAAAATTTTTTTATTATTGAAGTCAAAGTGTGACCATACTGAAGGTAATGGTTACTAAGAGCAGTATAGTTACGTTTATTTTTAATGGAGTAAAGAAGTTGTGACATTCGTTTTTTAATGAATTGTGATGTTTGGTCAATATAAGATTTGGAACAATTTTTACAATTAATTTTGTATATTAAATTTGATTTATCATCATCTGCTATTTTTGTTTTAAGATTTGAGTGGAATTTATTAGTGGTGTTGAAATTTTTGAATGTAATGTTATATTTGTGTTGAGATTTATCAAGAATGATTTTTTTAATTTTAGTACTAATGTTTGGAATATACGGTAAAACAGAATATATTTCTGAAGTATTTTTGTTGTTCTTTTTATATTTATTCTATTGTAGATCCAATGGATACGTTTGTTTACATGTTTGTTAATGAAATGTATTGGAAAATTATTTTTAATTAAAGCATTCTTGACTTTGGTAAGGTTTTCAGTTCTAAATTGTGGGTGAGCAAGAATAATGGCTCTATCAACTAGAGCATTTATAACGTTTATAAGAAATTAAGTTTATAATTAGTTTCAGTTCCAATTGTGAAATGAATTCGTGGATGAAAATGATTGAAATGTTTAACAAGTAGGTCTATACATTCAGGATTCATCAACAGTATACAGTCATCAACATATCGTTTATAGAGATTTATTTTATCATTCCAAAATTGATTGTCTAAGATTTTATTTTCTTTGCAGTACAGAAAGTTTGTTTGTAAAATATAATTTTTGTGCTGGAAAAATGTTGAGTTAAGGATAAGTTCAGCTGCTTTAATAAAGTTTGCTTCTGACAAACTTGTAAACTTGGAAATTTTATCCCATCTGTGTTTAATACATTCAATCGCTAACTCAGTAGGGATATTAGTAAACAATGACCGAACGTCAAGGCTGATAAGCTTAAAGTTTTTTGGAACATGATGATTTTTTATAAACTTGTGAAAAGACCAGGAATCCTTGGTGTGGAAAGGTGATTTACCAATTGTCTTGTTTAATATATTGGCTAAAAAACATACCTTTTTCGTGGCAATAAAATTTCCAAAACAATCCATTTTCATCTGCATTGTACACCTGGTCACCTGCAAGACCTAGTTCATCTACATCTCTAGAAAAAGTTTAATAAACGGCTCTACATCTGCATCGTCACTAGACAATTTTTCTCCGGTCACAGTCAACAGACGAATACCATATTGCACTTTAAATTTTGCAAACCAACCATCATGTGCTTTAAAATCATCTTTACCATAGATTGTCTTATACAAAATTAAAGATTTTTCTTTTAACATTTCTTTTAACATTAATGGGGGTGTGGCGAGGAAGTTCTTTTATAAACCAAGAGTAAAGTGCTTCTTCCATCTTAGAAAATTCACCTGATTTCACAGTTTGCCGTAAAGATGAACCACCTTCAGCATCTTTTACAAACTTCTCAATGTTCTCTCTGCTACTCTTGATCGAGTAGATGGTAGTGCGCGGGATATTACGTGTTTGAGCTATGTTAGCCACCTTCTCTCCCTTGTCCAACTTTCTTAAAATCTCCATTTTAACACTCAGTGTTAGAGTCGCATGTTTCCGTTTGACCGTTGACATTTCACAAAAATCTACTTTAACTGTACAGTACATACATATATGTATTATATATCACATATGTAAACACACTGAACTAAACTGTAACACTTACAATCACTTAACAGTTAAGTACACACGCGTTAAGGTTATGATGCTACACTTCGCTAAGACTGACTGACACTGCCTAATAATAACCTATGGCGCCAAGCAACAGGAGTAGTAGGGCTGGAGTGCAATGACCACTTGTTTTTGTCCGATTACCTAGGGGTCACTCATCAAAACCGCCCGACTATAGAGCTGACCATTCCCACACGAAAAGCGTTCAAAACGTCCGATTACTGGAATTGTCGGACTATTGAACCACCGATTAGCGAGCGCCTACTGTAATCCCTGGTCCAGCGTTTCCAAAATACTTGTTGAGTACGTGCAATTCTTTGCCATAAGTCTGTCTGTTTTCTACAACTCTTAACAAAACCTTTTCTATGTGTGCTGTTAAGCTTCTGCCGATCAAAAAATTTCCTGGTGTTAATGGGTGCATGTAATTTGAGTGACTTAAGATCGCACATAGTGATCGTGAGTTTAAAATTGCTTCTATTTGAGTAAGTATAAAATTCTTCATAGGTGTATTGTTCAACACCAATTAAACGCTTAATATGGCATTTTGCGCTCTTTACTGCTGATTCCGGGGGAATGAATTTGAACTCGATTTGGTTTTTGGGCATTATATGATTTTTTGTACCAAGCAAGTTGGACGTGTTATAGCTCCTTTCAACGTTAATAAATACGTTAATAAGACGAGTTCAATATGTATAGCTTTAGTAACCATACAAACGAAAAGTGCCATATATGATTTTATTAGTGGAGCTTTTCTTAACTTAGAGGCTTTAATTAAAAAGGGTCCAGCGTAATCAACGAATGTGTTTTGGAATGGATGTGATAAAGTGACTCTCTCTGCAGGCAAATTGCCCATTAATTGTTCAACTGGCTTTGCACTAAATCGATAACAATTTCGTGTAATTCATTTAATTTCTCTAAAACCATCCAAAGGCCAAAATCTTAATCTAAAATTTGAAAGAACATTTTGAGCAGCTGCATGACGTAACCGTAACCGTTCTTGAGTCAGCATAAGAGATGATGCGGTCTCGAGATGGAATTAATATTGGGCGTTTTTGATTAAAAGGAATATTTGCATTTTCTAGTCTTCCACCAACGCGTAAAATTTCATCCGATAATATATAGACTGGATTGAGGGATGTTAAGTTTTTGCTCGAGAGCGATTTGTTCATCCTTAACTGAAATTTCTTTAAAGAAATGGTTGGATTGTGCCCTTTTTATAATAAAATGCAGGGCCTTATCTAATTCATGTATTGATAGCCTTGGTGCCTTTCAGCTTTGTACCTACTATTGCGGGCATATCTTACGAAATATCCTACTACTCTTTGTAATTTAGAGAAATTAGAATATCTATGAAAGACTTTCTCTCAGAATACTGCTTGGTTTGATATAATTGAGGTGGCGCACACAATTTTCCTTTCTTCGGGGACGGGCGACAATTCTACACTATTTGGGAATCAGTTCTCAAGTTGACGAATTCTAACTCAATTTCATTTTTCAGAATTTCTAAAAGTTGAACTATTAGATTCGAACTAAGTACGATTGCACATAGTTCCAAGCGTGGGAGGGAGATCACCTTCAGGGGAGCCACTTTTGATTTAGATGATGATGGATTACACGAAATAGAGCCATCTAAATATTCTGTGCGAATATACACGCATGCTGGCATCTGGAAACCCGAGAAATTGGATTTTTAGAATTTGTTTGTGTAAAAATAAATAATGTGGGATTCTCAATTCGGAGAGGTATTCACGATTTTTTATAAATTGCGGTTTTAATTAAAAGTTTTCCAGTAATTATTATAAGCGATAATAGCCCCAAGGGATCATAGCGTTGTGCAACTGTCTTTGGGATTCCACTTTAATCCCAGTACTTTATTTGAACCATCTTCCGGAGCTAGATCCACGATATTTTCTGTGGACATTTTTTGTGAAAATTCTTGATAGTTGGAACACCATTTGTGTGAAGTGAATCCACTGGATTTCAATACACGAGTGAGTTCATTACACAATTTGTCTACCTCTTCTTTATTATAGCATCCACTTAAAATATCGTGGACGTATGTCTGCCTCAACAATGCATGCGAAGCTAGGGGATGTTGCCTTTTATTCTTTAATGCGATATCCTTTAGTACGCGTGTTGCCGAGAATGGGACAATTAGTTCCATACGTTACAGCGGACAATTCGATGCGTTTAAAAAGCTTCGATGACTTTCTCCTTCATAATATGTTTAGTAGAAACGTCTGTTGAGGGTTTACTTTTATTTGTCGTTACATTGTTTGTATGTCTGATGTAAGAACAAATGTGAATAACCGAAATTTGCACAAAATGTCATATAAGTTGGATTGTACTTGATATCCTTTAAGCATTGTGTCATTAAGCACAAGACCTGTGGCTGTTTTGCAGCTAGCATCAAACACCACTCTCAATTTTGTAAAGGTGCTTTCTTCTCGCAGAACAAGCGTGGTGGGGCAAAAAATATTTTCGTTGTGAAAATTCGTTAGTTAGGGGCCAAGGGAACAAATCTTGTGTGTCCTAGTGTACATATTCATCTATAAATCTTTTATATTTTTCAAAATAGGCGGGATCCTTGTTAAATCGGCGTTCGAGATTTTCAAAACCTTTGTCGTTGATAGAAAAATTTCTTCGACCTTTTGATTTTCTAACGAATGCGGGACGTTAGGTAAAATTTCTTCCAAATTGCAGAATTTGGAAACAAGAGTTTCCAAAGACGGCTATTCTTGAGTCTGCACTAACATAGCACGTGAATAAGAATGAAGTACTATAGGAATTTCTTTGAAATGATACGGGAACATGGCCTACAATAATCCATCCTAACTGTGTATTTTGTAAAACAGGGAGATGTTTCCCTAATCAAATTATTCCATTTAAATGTGGGTCATAATAACAATCAACTCCAATTAAAATATCTATTTCCGAAGGTCTAAAATATGTGTCATCTGCAAGTTTAAACTCCAGAGGTATTTTAAATTTTTTGTGCTGTGGGATTTTCCCAGTGATTACATCTAAAACGGCACAAGTCGCCCTAAACTTAATTTTTTTATTCACCTCAGCCTAATCGTTACATCGACCATCTGGTGTGAGCGTGAATTGTTAACCCCAATTCCAGAAATGTTATAAATTTTGTTATATGGCGAATATCCTAATTTTTCCACCAGTCCTTGTGTAATAAATGAATTTTGACTGCACGAATCTAATAAAATCTTAGCAGGTGTGGGTCCTGGTACACTGTAAAGAAGAACGCGAACTGTACCCAGTAAAACATGGGATTCTTTTATTGACACTGCAGTCAGGAAATTGGATTGGAACTGACCTGGATTCTGATAATCATGTGAGATTTCAGTATTCGTGGGGCATTGTGTACCCGGAGTGTTACTATCAATGCCATTGGGATTAGAAAGAGGCTGAAATTCCTGGGAGCGAATGAAGTGCAAAATTACTTTGAGTATGGTTACCAAACCGAGGTTGTAAAAGGTGTTTGTGAAAGGCTTTGTAATGGCAATGTGTAATAAACTGTGATGTTTGCGCATGCAAAAACCACAACCTTTACTAATGAATTGTGATAGTTTATGTTGAGTTCCTAAACAGTTATAACATAATGATATTTGAACGAGTGCTTCGCACTCATTCAATTTTCATCAGGTTTAATTCGAACTATCACCGATGATAATCATAACACTAGTTATATTATCCCCGAAAATATCTCAGAAATGAACAATTTTAGCTATAGGGAGTGCTTAATAAAAATGAAAGAACATAAAGTGTATTTTCACTTTTTAAAATAAAATACAGGGTGATTCATTTGAAAAAATTGACAAAATCGTGTGTTCGAGTTTTGGCTCGCTCTATATTCAATTGGTGTAATAATAAAGAAATAGCACTGTCTCGTAACACTGTACCAATGTCAAAAAGTTATGTCTGGAAAAAAATATTGTTAGGTTGTTCTGTATAGGGTATACAGGACGTTGAAATGAGAATTATTTTCGTGTACAATTGACCATAACTTTTGATATACCTTGTATAACGTAATGAAACCCTATATTGGAAGTATTGGTGAGATGAGCTTAAACTAAATTTGAAATAATATATAGGGTGTCCCATTTAAAAAAAAGTATGTTTGATCCACCCTGGTAATATGTAACACCCTGTAAATACGAAAATAATTTTATAATGTGAAGTTTGAAGTTGCTGTAATTTTTGTAAATCACTTTTTTGATATCTCCTTTAATAACGAATATATCGTACTTCGACGCACTAACGCCGCACCCTGTATATATATATATATATATATATATATATATATATATATATATATATATATATATATATATATATTTGTTAACTTTATTAATGCTGAAGTTTATAAAATTTCAACCAATCATAAATATTTATAAACAAAAGAAATACCTAAGTACTACATTAAAACTAAATTACAACAAGAATTCAAAATGGCCACCATGGTTTTCAACACATATACTACATCTTTGTAATATATTATTTTGCACTTTTAACAAGGTATTAGGTCTAATTGCTGCAATAGATTTGTTTGTTTTATCTTTTAGATCTTTGACATTATGTGGTTTAGTTTTATAAACGCTATCTTTAACTGTTCTTAGTTAAAAATTCTCACCCTGTATATATATATATATATATATATATAATATATATATATATATATATATATATATATATATATATATATATATATATATATATATATATATGTGAAACTTTGGCATGTTCAAACTTACATCAATTCTCTTATTTCAAATGGAACACCCTGTATATTTTGATATGGGCGAATAGTACTCTTAAAGACCTAACTTTATCTAAATACATTGATACCGCTAAAATTTATAGTTTTTAAATTTTTTAAATTTTTTTAATTTTTCTATAATTATTTTATAACGTAACGATTTAATAGAGTGCCATGATTTCAAGTCACAATATTAGATTAGTAATAGTAATAATTAATTTTATTAAATATTTTTAACAATAAACTAAACAATGTAATATTGAAATAATAAACAAACAATTAACAAGAACAAGAAGTAGGTAAGTCAAGCCCCATAAAGAATAGTCCATGAAAGTCAGATCAGGTGGTCTAGCTGCCTGATAGGCCCATAACGACCTATCCAACAACCAGAAAATTATTTAAAAACTACGTCGCATCACGAGCCGAATGTGCATGAGCCCCATCTTGTTGGAACCATATTTCCTCATTAGCGAATGGGATGTGCTCTTTAATCCTTGGTAGTACGTTGCTTCGCAATAAATTTAAATAATTTACTGCATTTAAGTTGTTTTCCAAAAAATAGGGTCCTAATAATCTGTTGTGTGTATCTGTGTGTATCTAATTCTATGTGGATTTTCCATGGCGTAATATTGACAATTATGTCTATTTACAAAATAATTGTTTATGAAAAGTAGAATCGTCTGTCATCATAACTGTGTTAAAAAAATTATGTGGTTGTTGAAATCCCCAACGACAGTAATTTAATCTATTTTCAAAATCATGTTCATCCAATGCCTGGTGGAGTTGGATCTTGTATCCCTGGTATTTATATTCATTAATTATATTGTGTATTGTTGATTTCTGTAAATCATGTTCCACTGCAATTTTTCTAATACTTATTTGAGGGGTTTCTTGTATAACTTGAAGTACCACTAGTTGAGTTTCTTCGTTGTTTACAGGTTTTGGACAATTGTACTTTTTATATGCAATCGACCCTGTTTCCTCAAATCTACTTTTTAAATTTTCAAGAACTCATTCATCTGGATAACGGGCGTCGGGAAATTTTTGTTTATAAATTCTAGAAGCAAGTAAACAATTACCTTGGGCTTCTCCTATTTTGTAAATCATTTGAATTAATTCGTTCTTCGTATATTTCATTTTAAAATTTAGTGTTAACTTTTGTTAATTCAGTTTTCTTCTAAATACAAATGTAGTGAAAAAGTAGTTTTGAAAGAAATCAAATTAAAATACACCTAATTGACATATTAAAATTTTGTTTTATTGTTTTCAAATCATGGCACTCTATTAAATCATTACGTTATAGAAAAATTTAGAAAATGGAATTATTTTAAAAACTATAAATTTTAGCGGTTTCAATGTATTTAGATAAAAGTTAGGTCTTTAAGAGTACTATTCGCCCATATCAAAATATACAGGGTGTTTCATTTGAAATAAGAGAATTGATGTACGTTGAACATGCTAAAGTTTCACACGCAGCATTCTCTCCCCTATTCAATATATCAATAAAATGTTTACATCTTTTCAAAGCCTATACCTAGCTTAATTATATCCCTGAACTAATTTGTTTCAACTTAGATAATAAACCAAGAATTAATTTTTATTGCTAACCTTACATTCAGAAAAAAAATACATTTTTGTTGAAGAACTTGGCTACGTTGCACTTTATATGTACAAATGTATACATCGTTGAACAGCTTATTTATTAGGCTATCCAAAAATGTAATGATATACAACACCCTGTATATCGTTACATTCAAAATAAAAAAGTTGATACCCCCTACTTTTATGAATCACCCTGTAGGTGCTAAATTATTTTTAAGTTGTGCAAGTATTGGATCCATATTACTTTTGTATAAATGATTTTAATGAAAATTCAACAGCGAAGCCACAATCTTCCGTCGCGTGACGCTTTGGACACCCGGTATACACACACACGCACACGCACACGGACACGCACACGCTCACGCACACGCACACGCACACACCCACCCACACACACACCCACACACACACCCACACACACACCCACACACACACCCACACACACACCCACACACACACCCACACACACACACCCACACACCACACCCACACACACACACACACACACACACCACACACACACACACACACACACACACACAGCACACACACACACACACACACACACACCACACACACACACACACACCACACCCACACCACACACACACACACAGACCACACACATCGCGCACACACACACACCGCGCGCACACACACGCACGCACGCACGACGCACGCGCGCGCATCACGCACGCACACACCGCGCACACACGCGCACACGCCACACGCGCACACGCGCGCACACGCGCACACACGCGCACACACGACGCCACACGCGCACACACGCGCACACACGCACACACGCGCACACGCGCGCACGCGCGCACGCGCGCACGCGCACGCGAGCACGCGCACACGCGCACACGCGGGCACGGACGGACGGACGGACGGACGGTCGGACGGTCGGACGGTCGGACGGTCGGACTGACGGACGGGCGGACGGGCGGACGGACGGACGCGCGCACGCGCGGACGCACGGACGCACGGACGCACTCACTCACTCACTCACTCACTCACTCACTCACTCACTCGCGCACGCACTCACGCACGCACGCACGAACGCACGCACGCACGCACGCACGCACGCACACACACACACGCACGCACACACACACACACACACACGCCCGCGCGGGCGTGCGTGTGTGTGTGTGGAGAGTGTAGAGTGAAGTCTGACTAGCTAAATACTCATAACAAATGAATATTTAAATAAAAACGAAGAGTAACAGGAGCATAACAAAAATTATAAGTTTATTAAAATATGTTCAAGTATTTGAACAAATGTTACTATAAAACAGCATTTTATGCACACATTACTCTACACTAGGTTTGAAATCTCTAATTTGATTCGTTCAAAAAATAGAAGGAGGGGGAGACGTTAAAGAATGTCACTAATAATTATATTAAGCAGTGCACTAAAACGTCAGTTCTCACTTAAACACAAATTCCCTGTAATCTGTTACATGACTCGAAAGACACGTTACATATACGATTTGGTAGCAAATAGTGTGAAACGAACCTAATAGTTCTAAGTACGTTTACATGCATTATATCGCATTTTGACAAAAATTTAAGTATTTTTGAAATTAGTTGAGCGTGGATCACAAATCAAAAAGAGCTAAATAAATTACTAAGATTAAATATTTGTTGTGGCCAAATATTTTTAAAGGTATTGTTGTATAATTGTATAGCAAATAGTCATATACTACGTATCCGATTTCAAAACAAATTTATACAATTACAAGAAATTGTCATATTAATGAATAAGGAAGTACAGAAAAAATTCCATTTCTTCTGAAATTCGATATTTTATACAACTTCGGTAGTAAATCCTAGCATCCGAATAAATCTTTTTGAATTGGTGGATCGTTGTTAGTCTGCGTTATTTACTGCAGGCCGCACTGAGCCGATTGGAACCAATTGGTTCTTATATGAATGGATTTAAGTTGGTTGAAGCCAAAGAAGGCATTTCTCACACTTATATTGACTGAACGTAGAATTTAGAGCTTTGAACGCTCGTTTATGTTTTCACAAGTTTTTAGTATAGTTCAGTGTTTGAAACCCCTATAATTTTTTTATGGTACATTTTTATTATTCTATTAAGGCTTCTAAATTGGATTACGTGATCCTGTTTGCTTGTTACGGTTTTGAGCTTGTGTGAGATTAGATTTACATAAATACAAGGTTTGACATAATTCCTATTTTAACGTGTAAAGTGTCTTTATCAGTCAAGTATAATTACATCTGAAATAGAAATTTCGGATTACCTTAACACCAATTTATTATTCTGTATTTGTTTAAACATTTCCACTGAGGTGGTAAGCGGATTACATCAAATATAGCAAATACTTTGTTAGTGTCTATGTGATATATTTAGCATATTTTATACGTATAGAATTGGTTATAAATCGTTCTATTTCAAGTACTGAAGACTTGACTGGAAAATATAAAAATGCGAATCGAGATTAGTTCTTGTACACGAAATGCTCTTTTTTACATTCTAGTAATTTAAAATCATAGGAAGACATTTTTATTTGTCTGACTCACTGCGCGCAATAAAACCGCTTTTAGTTTAAGTGATTTATTGATATGACATTCCAAATGTTCAAACGTATTATAGATTTTTTTATTAAGAAAGTGAATAATGTTTGTACGGATTTAGAAAAATAGAAAGACATTGAGCGTATTTGTCTAATTTTTTTTTACACAAACCGCTTTTAGTAATACTACGCCACCTTTCAGGAAGTATCGAATTTTTCTTTTCAATATTTATGCTGATCCTTATTACGAAACTAATTTCCGAAAACTTAGGGAAGTACTACCGCAGGCGTATATACGGAAATCTGATTCGATCATAAGAAACAAACTTTTCTCAAAGTTGAATATTGGGAAATTCACCTGAAAAGAATTAAGTCTCAAAAAAGTCGTTTATATTGAAATATTAAATAAGTATAAAGTTAGTAAATGTTTAAAATAACTGAAGGGTAGATAAATTTTGTTGATAAGGTTTAAAGAATGATAGATTGAAGTATATAATTCAAGTACCTTTGATGAATAAGTAATATTTGCTTTCAAATATTTGCCAATCTCACTTAGTAAATAATGTTTCTTTTACAAAATATATCGCGAGAAGAAAATATTTACGTTCAGCAAATAAAACTAGAACTAAATCACATTTTTGACAATTACGAATTGTCTGTTAGTTTAGTTTGTATTAAGTTTCTTAAATTCTTGTTTACCTGAGATTTGGAAAGAAAAATATGTTAAAAAAAATGTTCCAGATGTTTATATACGATAAAATCATTAATACTAAAATAACATGTATTATTATATAATTATAATTAAAACGTTCCTTCAGCAAATT
This sequence comes from Vesta saturnalis, assembly GCA_036346205.1. NCBI lineage: Eukaryota > Metazoa > Arthropoda > Insecta > Coleoptera > Lampyridae > Vesta > Vesta saturnalis. The sequence goes on along the minus strand of JARFJB010002109.1, from coordinate 2,164,334 downwards.
ACATGCATTTACACATTTGTATAAATTTATTACAAAAATTACTTAAAATTACAAGAATAAAAAATAAAGAAGTATTTAGCTGCAGTGGTGTAACAAAACACATTTAGTGCAGGCAACGAAGCTTTTCACATAAAAAACTTTGCAACAGCGCGACGTTTCGGAAGCGGACTCTGCTTCCGTAATCAGGCTTAGTCCTGAGAAGGACTGTTTTCGCAGTTGAGTCGAATTCATATGTTATATCTAATTTTTCACAAGCACTTGACTACTCTCAGATTCGAACTTGGTACCTTTCACTTACTAGTCTGACACCTTTACCGCTGAGCCACTGAGTAATCCAATATATATTTGTTAGAACTATATATATATATATATATATATATATATATATATATATATATATATATATATAAACTTTTTCGTGGTTGCGCAGAAGTTTATTGCACATGTTGCGCCGTAACCTCTTGCGCAGGTGTATTGCGCTTAAGCTCTTCGCGCATTATTGGAATCCATATGGGTTTCATTTCTACACTAGCTTGGCTTATTGGATTTTCTGCTAGTGCGATGAATGTGGCTTCTTTGAGTTTCCGACGAGTTGTATTCTCGTCCTTTGCCACTATCTGTATGTTATCCCATTGGATGCGGTGGTCTTCGTTCCAGACATGTTCAGCGATTCTTGATCTTTCTGTTTCGCCCTTGCGGACGTTGTTCTTGTGTTCCTGAGTTCTCACTTTGAGTGGTCTACTGCTCTCTCCTATGTATGCTCTGCCTCATTCGCATGATAGGTTGTATACACAGTTTTTGGAGTTCTGATCTTCATTGTATGGTTTGGTTTTGATTAGTATTCTCCTGAGCGTTCTGGTCGATTTGAAGGCAGTGCGTATCTTGTATTTGCCGCCTATCCTTCGTATTTTGTCTGAGGTACCTTGTATATATGGTATTATCGCTGTATATTTAGGTTCTTCTTTTTCGGTTACCCTCTCCCTGTTTAGGTTAGGTGTTAGATCGGGGTAGCCATTTTCTTTGAGTGTTCTAGCGATATTTTCTTTTTCTGTGTTCAGGTCCTCTTGTTTTGAGCATATTGTTTTTGCTCTATCGTACAAGCATTTTGCTACGCCTAACTTCATGTTTTTCTGGTGATTGGAGTTGTAGTGTAGGTACCTCCCCGTGTGGGTAGGTTTCCTGTATACACTTGTCGTGAAAGTGTTGTCATTCCTGTGTACAAGTACATCCAGGAATGGCAGTTTTCGTTCCGACTCCAATTCTCTAAATGTTTTGAAGCGAAAAATGTCCGTAAGGTTTGTTGTGTCCCACGGTACCAAGCTATCTTTAAAACTGTAATTTGCGTTTATTAGCAATAATGCAAATTCAAGAGCAAAACAAAATCGCTAAGGGATGCATCTTGACTTCACTGCCAACAATCCTACACTGAAGTTAATTGCTTGCCTTACATTGACTTTCCTGGAAATAATTAAAACATTAGCATTTATCTACAAGTCTGATATTTATTTACATTAATTAGCTTAGCTGTAATTTACTAAGTTTGGAAAGAACTATCAAAAAAACCCAATTTATTAATAAATAAGTAATTGCACAAGTACTGTGTTCATTATATATTGTCTCACTTTTAAACGGTTGTAAAATATTTATTTATTAGTCATGAAAAATGGAATTTGAATGGTTTCCCCCAAAGTTTTATATGGATTTTTTCTATGGCGTTCGGTTTTCAAGCAGACGACATAACCTAACTTTTTTTCAATAAGACAACCTGTATATTTTTGCTCTAATTGGCATATTGAGATATTACATATTACATATTTCTTCTATAGAATAATGCATATTTTGTTTTTTGAAACTTAAAAACACATCATGATACTTAAGAAATGACGTTCAAATTGAATGACAAGAAACATTAGTTACGAAACAAAAGCCTGTTTTTCCCTAAAACACTAAAGTGATTGATCTAAATGTATTTATGCCAATTACAGCAAAAGTATTAAAGATAACTGACTCATATGATATATATTTGGAATCAAGAGTGTCGTAAAGTATACACCGTGTCTTATTGAAAAAAAGTAAGGTTATGTGATCTGCTTGAAAACCGAACGGGATAGAAAAAATCTAAAGGTACCACGTAAAACTTTGGGGAAAACCATTCACATTCTTTTTTTAAGGCGCCTCTACCTCAAAAAAATAATATTTTACAGCCGTTTAAAAGTGGGACAATATATAATGAACACACTGTACATTAATAAATCAAATAACAAAAAAAAACAATGGAAGAGTCCATTATATAACAAAATGCCATTAAAGGTTTAAGTGCGTACAAAATTACAAAATTAAGTAACAGAAGAAAAAAAATGAAAAGCAATTAACTAACTACACATAAATACAATACAAGAACAAACAGTGTAATCACACCCACAATTTTGTGATAAATGAATCAGAACAAAAATGGTGACACCAAACGTGATCCTTATACAACCAACCATGCGGGTCTTTAAGTTAACCCCAAAGTAAATAAGAAAATAATATTGCAGGTTAAGGTACACATAAAATACGGCAAATGGTAAAATTAAATAGGTAAAAATAAGGTACTTGCAATGCATTTTAACTGCACTTACATAAAACAAAGCCTTGCAAGAGTCCGGTGCAAATAAATCATCATAACAAAGTAACTTGTAACCTACCCGCAAGTAACTATGCTACAAACGACAGCATCCCTTCTTCAGCTTACACATTCATCTATGTACATCTCTCTACATTTAAAATGAATAAGAACGGGTTAGTTTAACAGCAATAATGGAATTCGGTGATGGTTTTGAGGTCATCTGGACCCGTGTCTGTAACCTCGGTATCGTTTGTAACAATTTAACTGGGGTCTAGCGTGCCACGTTTGTCCACGCCTTATTCTCTACACTGGCGAAAATATTAGTAAACCGTCAACAGTGTGCCAACTCACACAAGCAATGAGGGAGGGGACACTACCGTCTACCGTCTAACGCGGAGCCCTTTTATTTTAACAGATTTCAGCTTAATGAGCGGGCTTGTGTAATTAAATAAATACTTCATGCAAGGCAATGGATTGATTTTTAATAGGTTACCTATGTTACCATTAATTTTTCATTTGTACATATTTGTTGTAATTATGTAAAAATTTGTGCTTTGGTGTATGGTGGGTTACCTATCTAACGAAAATGTGGTCATAGAGTCTTTAAAACAAATGTTTGACAATTTTAGTACTAATTATTTATTTGTTACTAACAATCTATAAGGCACTTCCGGTGAAAAATTCTCCCCTCAACGACTTCCGCTAAAAATTGACATTCTGTAATTTGATTGATGGTTTTTGACAGGCTTGGTTGGTGCTATTTTCTTTGCTTGGATTTTTATTAAAATCTCCCTATATCAAAGGGGATTTAAAGGATTATTGGCCCTAAAAATTAAAATAATTAAGTACGCATTGTGGTTATCGTCTCACCTTAATTATTTTTCTCGATTGAGGATTTAAAACGACCAATTACATCAAATTCTTTATTGGCTCGCATTTCACCGTTGGTTGAGGTAAATATTCATCCGAAGCCTGACATCATAATAAATTATCTACCTTATTTTAGCCTTCTACTACTATCGTGCTGTTACTATTATTTATACCACTGAGAGAAATTGGTATTGTTCGGTACCTTTTTTTTCCAAAGGCTCATACTACACCTTAGAGGTACGTTCCACGTTTAGTGCTGGATATCTGTAATTAAATTAATTTATTGTAGCCTGTAATTATCCAGCTAAGGTTGCTAGGCTCAATTATCGTACCACGATACACCACCGTTACCGTAACTTCTCCAAAAACCTACCGATTACTAGCGGTTCGACAACTGGGTAACAAGTACACCACAGGTCAGAACTGTGTTGTGTTGTCCATCGTCTTCCCATTTGTAATTTTGGGAATCGTTTATTTCATTATCTCGCTTTGTTATGTTTTATAACCTAAAACAAAATTTATTTTAGTGTATTAAAGGTTATTTCAATTTATTGTGTAACTACTTACTTTCTTAAATTAGTTAATTATATGTAACACTTGCTTCCCCCCTTTTTATTTGTAAACATGTATTTTTTTTTTGTTAAATCTGCACTTATGTTATCGAACTCACTAATTCGAATCAGCTGTTGATGTAAAGCAAAGATTTTGTCTAAAGCGTAGTTTACAGGGTACAAGTTTATATACGTGCTACATTTTATTAAAGTTTGTGATTCAGATTTATTTGTCACCTTTTTTTGCTTTGCATATGTGAGTTTCGAACACCTTTAGTTTTGTCTCGTTTTCCTATCCTTTCCCACGTTTAGCTTATAATTCTCATTGATAAGTTTGGTTTCAAGATAATTAGAATTTTGCTGTTTTATTTATGTCAGGCTAGAGCAACTTATTTTCTTTTGCGACTTATGCAAACATATTCGTGTTCTGCTAGACCTATCCGAACACTGGGTTTCATAATTTTATTACTATAATTTTAAGTGTTATTAGTTATTTTCTTGTGTTTATTTTGCTTTAGTCACTTTAATTTTTATCTATTATTCCTCTTTTTTTACAAACCTTTGAAAATTTTTCTTTTCACTTTTTTATGTTAAAAAAACATATATGTACAAACCAAATTAGATATATATATATATATATATATATATATATATATATATATATATATATTCTTTCGATTAAATTTTAGTTACACAATTGACCCTTTTGTTATTTTGTCTCTGTGTTACGTCCCCTTTCTTTTGTGTACGCCTACGGGCCAAAGACTACTTTTGAAGCGGGAGTAGTGTCAAGCAGTTTTGGAGGTTCGTGTGCTTCGGAAAGTAAACAGTCAAGCTTCTGGCGCCCTCATTCTTTTTGTGACAAATATCGTCTGACCCACGATCCATACCGATTCTAGCAGCTGGACACGAATTTTTGTTCCATCCCGCCCAATAAGCTACAAATCTGAACCCCTTTTGTATCTATTTTTTTTCTGGGGTGACATCTACTTACGTTTGAATATAATCCTTTAATTAATCACTTATCTACCAATATTTAACGGGTTAAGATACGCCGTTTAGCAATACGTTTATTTACACTTTAATTTTGTGAAGAACTTACATGAAAAACAACACAGAAAATAAAAAACCAAACTCGTGGTTTTAGTTGTACTAAAATGTACACGATAAAATATTTATAGACAGAAAGATTTACAGTGAGGGTTTGTAATTAAACAATCAAATCGATCCGACCTGAATCGAACTGCAACTGCTGTTTTTACTCCTCAAATCCACCCCTGTTTTTAAAAGTTATAAAAAAACAAGAAATATTACGTGGGAATATTTTAATATTTATTACTAAAAGAAATATTAATTTTTAAAATATGCACTGGTCCGTAGCAAACCCTATATCTAGGTGTCGAATTTCCAAGTAACACACAAAGACGTTTTTTGCTCTGCGGTATGTTCGAATATAATTAATTACTGACGCGTCATTTTTAATAAAACCGTGCGTATAGCAGTTTTCAATGATTCGTCACGGTCTTTCGGTAAAATATCTCGAAAATACTATCAAATTACGATTTATTACCAAGATATTTAAAATCATTAATTATTTTTTCTATCGCGGTAACAATTGCGATTTGAAAATGTTTATTACAATAATAAAATTTTCTCGGTCCGCTACCTACAGGTTGTCAATAAAAAACGCAGGATAGTGACGACTTATCCTTGTAAAAATTCTGCCTCCCCCCACCATGATGCCCCAAATGGACAAAAATTATGTGATTTTTTCCTTCAGAGTTATCTCCATTTGAAGATTGGAATTTTTCATTCCTAAAGAAGCGTGTTTTTGATTGGGGTTTTTCAATAACTCAAAAACTATTGCATTTATAAGAAAGTTTAACGTCTACATTTTTTTATTTTGCTCTCACTATTACAAACGTTGGTAAAGTGCTTTAAAGATGCCTATTCTGATAATATGACAATTTTACATCTTGCTCCTTAAATATCTCGAACCCGACGGTTTCTAGATAGAAATTTATTAGGACTAATTTTGCAGAGGTTAACGTTGCCCATAATTTAATCCTGATTATGTCTAGCATTAAATATAAAAGAAATGTTGATAGGGCCCAAAAAGGATTGCCCAGGAGGGGGGGGGGCTCGGAACGAAAAATCTAATTTGGGGATACTAACATATAATTCTCAATATGCTCAGAAAGTTTGGCTACTTGAGATGCATTACTTATGATCTGGAGTATCCACAGTAATGCTTCAAAAACGTGCGATTATCAAAATCGATTTTCAATTTTTAGAAAAAATATTGAAAAATAGTGAAAAACATGTAATTACCAATGTTGTAGTAGACATTTTTCCGAACATTTTGTTTTTTTTGCTTTTTTTTGTTGTGAATATATTTAACAAAAATTTTTATACCCGTGACATCAAAAACCCATACAATTTAATTTTCAACAAAATACAACGTAAATAACGTGTTTTGCCCTTTGCATACCCATTTTCTCCCTCTTATTAATGCCATTTTTAGCCTAAAAAATGTAATTCTTACCATATTCTTGATTTGTGACCTCAATAGCCCCTAAAATTTAATTTTCTACAAAATATAATGTAAATTAAGTGTTTTGCCCTTTGTATAACCACCTTGCCTCACCGATTATTGCCTCAAAATATCTAAAAGTGTGAAGGGCATTAAAAGTTGATGTAGAGAAGTATCTTCGGTTTTTTTTCTAAATAAATATTAACGCAAGAAAAAAATAATTTGTAAAATTCAACTTTCAAAATAACTTAAGAACCATTTTTTTTTCAGGGATTTCTAAACTCCATTTTTTTAGAACTTGAATTACTCAACTTTTCTCCCATTTAACCAAATCTGTATCTCTTACCTTTTCCAAGATCCCCATAGTGACTCTCATTATCTTGGACACAGTATAGATAATACAAACAAATTTAAAAATGATTTAGTTTCCTCCAAGTTTATTAAAAATACTTTGAATTTTATTTTTAAATAAATAGTTATTAAGCAAAGAAAACTAGTTTTAGTATTAAAATTTATCTTTATGAATATACTTTTCAAAAATTTTCCCTTTTTTTTATCATTTTATCTTAAAAAATCTAATTATTATTATATACTTGATCTGTGATCTCAAAAACCCCTAAAATTTAATTTTTTACAAAATAAGACGTAAATAATGTGTTTTGCCCTTTTGCATACCCCTTTATTAATGTCATTTTATCTTAAAAATCGAATGACTTGTCTTGCCTTTGTAATTCATCTCTACCCCATCAAAATATCTATAAGTATAATTTTTGTGAATAACGAAGTATTACTGCCCTTATTTCATCGTTTAAACTATAGTTTTCCGTTGGAAAGTGTTATAATTTTAATATAGTGTTTTTTACCCTTTCTGTGCCCATAAAGGGCAAAATAATTCAGTGAATGCTCTTTCATATTCCTGCGTTTTGGCTGCACACCCTAGCGAACATTTTTCACTTTTAGAAAACAGCTGTTACAAAATTGTTTTAGGTTTTATGAAAACTAAGGCATCTCTGCCTACTCTAATTTGCACGCGCTCGCAAGTTTTAGGACACACGCAATCCCTATTCAGCACGGAGCTAGAGATTTATATTTATTTACAACACCTATGAAAATAAGTATAAGGAAGACACGGGTAAAAGTGAATGTCAGGTAAGAGTAGACATTTTCAATTTACGCTTTTGTGATGTCACCGGAAAAAATTATTTTGCGCATGATTCATGATGTTATAATTTTTTATCGATATGGTTTATTATCTCTATTGATGAATAGTAGTTTCACCCAACGGCGGGTTACTTTTTTTTATCGACAGCAAATGCAAGAGGAAGTGTGAATGTCTTCACTTGTCTTGTGGCTGTACACTCCAGCCACAACATTTCAGTCCGGTTTCAGCATGGTTTCAAATTGCAAGCGTGAAAGACAGAAAGAGCTTCATTGTTGAATGAAGATTTGATACGATCTATGAACGACATAAAATTGGAAGAAATGTCATTATGTGAGGCTGCTATAACATACCAAATATTTTTTGCAATGGTTCATAAAAGAACCAAACTTGAATGCAGAATAAGAGGCACAGTTTAAAGATTATGTACGTATTATCCTTCGAGTGACTGTTTTACGGCATAAATCTAACAGAATTTTGGAAAATTTAATAAAACGAAAGTGTTAGCCGGAAAATAGTGGGCCAAGAATTATTAACTATGGTCGGTGGTTTAACAACTCGCACGCCTGAGGAAACTATTCCAGCTCGTATTTCGGGATTTTCTAGAACAAAAGTTGCCAGATTTTTGTATCAATTAATCGATTAATACAGAATACCACTTTATACTCGGCAGGATTTTCAATCTTGACGAAACCGAGGTTTCGGTTCTACAACATCAAAAAAATCATTGCCTGCAGTCACAAATCGCTGAAAGCAATTGAATAGTGCGGAAGTCAACGAGTTACCGTGTTAATTATGACGTCACACACTACTAATGATATGAGTGTTTTTGGTTCATTCTAATGTTGCCTGAATTCAGAAAAATGGACAAATGGATGGTCAATTACCCAGGTGAGAGAAGAACAGTATGATATGGGTCCAATGATTGGTAATTCATTTACGAAGGCTGATATCCCTAACAACATATTTAGTAGATTCCAAAAAGCCTTTATAATCCGATTTCCTTTAAATGATAGTTTTCGTTATTCTTGTAATCACTACGTTGCACATGGCCAGTGCTCGTTACCACAATCACGTGTTAGTGCTTATAATAAGGGTATAAATCTGCTAAAAGGCACTATTAAGCCACTAAAGATGTATATTGATCGCGGCGGTAATACTTCCAATAGAGCCAATACCGCAAAAGGGCGTATTTTCGGAAACGTCGGGCCATGGACTGTATAAAGTATTAAAAGGTGCTATAATTGAGACAATATATAAGATCCGTGAAGTTAGCAGAACATAAACAGCATTAATATTAAAATGGTTTGTTCTCGTTAGTACTTCAATAAATTTTTTGGTAGAACCAAATATCTTATAAATTTGACCATTTTGAGGTGTTTGTCAACTTCACACCTTGGTGGAGGTACAAACGTCAGAACGGGGTGTATTGGTTTGTGCTTTGTTTGTGCTCGCTAGTGATTTAATAATCTTTTTGGCCAAAGCAAAGGTTTCCCATATTGAACCAGTTTGAGGTGTTCTGCTAACTTCACACTGTGTTGAAAGCACAAACGTCGACAGTTCGTTTATCGGTTAGTGATTCGTTTGTGCTCTGTAGTGCATTTCACAGTTATATTACTCTAAATCTGAATAAGCAATGAAGATAATGTTACACAATTAGATAAAATGTTAAAACGCAAAGATATAAGAAAGAATACCCAATGATAACTGAATGAAGGTCTATTATTCCAGATGTATGGAATATGATTAATTCAATGTATTAAAAAAGAGTTGTATTAAAGGTTTAACTACTTCGTTAACTATAAATTGTTTTAATTCTTGTTTTTATCCATATAGGGGAATAAAAGAACTAAGGCCAGTTTGGTTTATTAATTCTCCCTGAACGCAAATAGATTTTATGGAACTTGGCTGAAGTACTAATGAGCACAAACGAAGCACTAACTGACAAACCCACTTTCGACATTTCTGCCTTCAACAAGTAGTAATTGCAGAATACCTCAAAATGGGTCTGTTTTAAAAGCCTTTGATTTTGCCAAAAATTTATCAAAGAACTAACGAGCACAAACGAAGCACTAACCGATAAACACAGTTTCCACGTATGTGCTTTCGACAAGTTGTGAAGCTAGTAGAACACCTCAAAATGTTTCTATTTCAAAATTCCATTCATCACCAACTAAGTGTGGCTCAAATGTGGGAACCGTTTTCGTGAAAGTAACCTGTCGTGTTGGTGCAAGCTACAACACGCTAAGAGGCGCTAACGAAGTATTAACGAACCGCGCTGGCCACGTCGTTGATTCTGTTACTAACCGTGCTAAGTTTGACGTACCTGTCCGGATAATAGAATTAATCAATATTTTGAATTACAGTCAACTGGGAATTTACCATTTTTGATAGTTGACAACGGACATAACTCTTCCAAAGGGATACTCGCAGGTTGAAACTATTTTTGGGCGTCTTAAATTGAATTTCCGAAGTTTTTAAATTGTATTGTATGTTTCTTGTTTATTAATCTTCATTTTATATTTGTAACGGATCTGATTTATTTAATGTTTTTTCCACTTCCACACTAATATAGATTTTTAGAGAAGTTTTGGGAAATACAACAGGCTGAACTAATTTTGGTTTCCTTCCCTTATTCAGTCTGTTTATTGATATTGCTACCTTTTTTAAATGTTTACGGATTTAAAACAACCTTGACGCTATTCCTTTGGCCTAATGTTTCAATGTATCGTAGAACAGTAATCATCTGTACTGGTAATGCTCCATTTTTTTAAATTTTAATATAATTTAGTCAGAGCTTCTATACAGGTTTGTAATTTTAGAATGGGCCTGCACTGCATCAGTGTGTTTCACAGATGTATACCTTTTCTGAAAATATTAGAGATATTTGTATAGTCAACATAGTTTTTTTGATTTCTTCAATTAATTATTAATTCTTTGTCGTCAGTCATTTACAACGGTACTGACAATTTAAATACTAATTTATAAAATATAGGTTACCCTCGCACCCGAATTAAATGCTGTGTATGAATCCAGACACGTTAACAAAATTAAAAGTATAAAGTATAATGTAGCAAACACAGAAACAATGATCGATGTTTTTTTCGTAGCAATATTGTTGGAAAACGAAAAAGCCGATGCGCCCTACTAGCTGAGGTCATTTTGAGGATTCACTAATTTTAAAGTCCCTAGGTTACTAAGTAACACGATTCATTAGGCCCGTGTGTTGGACAAAGATCCCTGCTAATTGAGCTAAAATGGTCGTTCGATGTTTGGTAATTTAAAGAAAGTATGCTTGTCTATCCGTCACTTGCATTTTCAACTATATTTACAGCTTTAGACTTTAGAGCTAACAAAAATAATTTTTCTAGTAACACTTAAAATGTAGAACATTTTGTTAATATATGTTTAACAAAACCTAAATTGAATGTACCAAACTGTCACAATATAGAAGAAAAAGTTAATTTTTTTGGTAGACTTCACTTTTCAGTTAAAGACAAATCATTTCAAGCGAAAAACAAGAAGCTTGGTTGAAAAACTGAAATAATTTTTTTAATTTTCTATTGCCTTATAAAATTTGTATCAAAGAATTGTAAATAATAATGACTTCTTGTTTTATTTTCAAACTTTTCCTTTGGCAGTAGAGTACTTTCTGATGCCAACAATACCTGATCATCTGAAATTTATAATTTTAAATTTCGTGGTTCCTGAACGGAGCCAAGCTGGCTGCTATTCGCGTTACTTTTAGTAATGTACCCAATCCTATCACGCATTGCGGTTGGAGCACTCAAGAAACACCTAATTGAACCCACGTTTAGATTTCTCCACAGCTGCAACTCTGCACATTAATGAGAGTTGACAAAAAACGAACCGAACACTGATTTTTCGTTTGATATTTTTACTATCGAGATCAAATAAAAACATGTAAAACTCCGCCTTTTGTTATTGTACGTACTCCTTTTTTGTAAAATTATCATTTACTACGTCATTGTAGTTCTCCAAAATTTATGGACTTAATACATCTCACACATATTAAAAAATTTTCAAACGACTAAATAAGCTTATTTTTTGTACTTCCAAAGTTGATGCGTTTATTCGGCCGTTGTGCGATAAAAGTGTATTTCTTAAAGTACCTCTTTATTTATTATTAAATTTAATTAAAATACATGGCTATGTGTTTGAGCTAAATAAATTGTGTTTATCAATCAAAATGGACATATAGATAGATTTAAATATGTTAAATGTATATCATTTTAGTTTTCGAATATAGTTTTACAATGTGTGTAGATACGTATGTATGTGCCTTATAATAAAAAAATCGTGTTTAAAATATTTTTTCATAGTGCTACTTAAAACCTTTGACCGCAATTCCCAATAAGATTAAGCCGCTCTAGATAAGTATAATTCGTGCGTCATAACGTTGACCGTAATTCGGGTGCATCCAAAAAAGCAGTAGAAAATGATAATATTGAAATAATTGCTTTATGCGTATGTGTATGTTGATATGTTCAGTATTGGATAAGCATTAGTTTAATGAAATTGACTATCAATCAAGTGATATTGCGTAATATTTGCTAGTCGGAATTTAAAAAATATGGTTTGAATCACATGAAATTTGTTAATAACAAGTGAAAGCAGGTATTACAAGCACAACTCTGAAATTGAGGAAGTTACATGGAATATTATCCACTATAATAATCAATATGAATTTGAGCATAATGCTCAATATCTGTTAAATTGATATCATTTTAGGTATATGATGCTCTATATATATATATCCCATATACCGTATATTACAATGCTTATACTTTGTACAAGGCTAATGTGCTGCACGTCATTAAATTATGATGTCATTACTATGCTGTATTGCTTCCCACAGGAGTACGTCGCTTTAAATCTCATTATTCAATTAAGGTTAGATAAGGTAAATCCTTTTTTCCCTTATTTCAAATAATTGCAATAACATTTTTACGTTTGGCAGGTACAATGTTAAAGAAATGTTTAAAAGTAAAATGAGTCGATGAATATTGGAAAGTTTGTGAAGAAAATGTTTTATATTTGCATAATAAAAACAAAGAAACAGAAATAAATATTTTAATTCAAACATATGGTATTTCAATGTTTTATTGCAAATCTTCCACATTATATATTAATTACTTGCATACTTGCATACATGTATACATCAATACATGAATACATGCATACATGCATAAATGCATACATGCATACATGCATACATGCATACATGCATACATGCATACATGCATACATGCATACATGCATACATGCATACATGCATACATGCATACATGCATACATGCATACATGCATACATGCATACATGCATACATGCGTACATGCGTACATGCGTACATGCGTACATGCGTACATGCGTACATGCGTACATGCGTACATGCGTACATGCGTACATGCGTACATGCGTACATGCGTACATGCGTACATGCGTACATGCGTACATGCGTACATGCGTACATGCGTACATGCATACATGCATACATGCATACATGCATACATGCATACATGCACACGTGCACAAGTGCGTACGTGCACAAGTGCGTACGTGCGTCCGTGCGTCCGTTCGTCCATGCGTACCTGCGTACATGTGCGTGCGTACGTGCGTATGTGCGTACGTTCACACGTGCACACATGTGCATGCGTGCGTACAATCCCATAAGCAATTTTTAACACAATGATGTTATAGGATAAAAACAAATCACAACTACTATTATCAGGTACAAGTCCAATAAAAATTACCAAAAAAGAATTTTGCGATTTTGTTTAATTCAGTGATAACGATTTCAACCTGAGAGAATTTTTAGGGAAGAAGATCCGTGGAAAAACATAATGCTCCCAAAACTAATACCATTTTATAATGAATGCATCCTCCCAGAAATTATAGATGCCAGAGTTCCTAGAGGGATGAAGATAAGGGATCCAGACCTACGATTCATAGGCCAATAGTAGTTTTTTGGTATTCTTCATAGTGTATGTTAATATTTAATGTATTTTTTAATTTTAATAAATTTTTATGTTCATTTATCTAATTATTTTTTTATAATTATACATAATATTAAAAGAAATAATAAAAATTAATAATATAGTATCTTTTCTATTTCTGTATTGTGAAATAATCTTTCGGGTGTAAATGTTCGAAATTTGTGGGTGTGGGTGGAGCTTTAGAACATTGATTTTAATGTCTAGTGTAAAGTTACCATAAACTCCCAAAATCAAAACATCTTATCTGCATGACATTGTTTATTGTTATTGTATAATAAAAATCTAATTAAAGGATTTGTATTGAGCGGGAATGCATGTATTTTTATAATTATCAGTTTTCATATAAAGTTAAAATTCCTCTTTTATGTGTAAAGTGGACTGAAGCATTATAATACAAGTCGACAATAGGTAGAGATATGCACAGGTAACAAATTAAGCAGATACCTGTTTAAATTTTTATGTACAATATATTTTATTAGAAATTTATTTAAAAAATATATTTATTTCATATGTCCTTTCCAAAGAACATATACAATAAATATTTAGTTTACAAGATTGATTCCCTTTCTATAACAGATTCTTGGTATAATTTTTTCAACAATAACTTGTTCATTTACGCAGGTAAATATTAAATATTACGAACTGCTAGTGTCATAATATTAAAATAGCGACAGTAACGTCACATAGCGGAAAACAGTTGTCGTTAGCTGTTATTGAACACCCTTAAGGCCGTATGTTAAGTAACTTATTGCTTATCATTTGTTTTTTGAAACAATAGGCCAGGGGTGCTCAGACTTGAGCTGCTGGCGATCTACCTCATAATTCTTAGACTACAAGCGATCGACCCGGTAGATGTGATGCAGGATTGTATTGTAGGTAGGTAGTGTATCATGGCGTAGATAGGTCATTTCGTTTTCTTAATTCACTCTTTGGTGGGAAATCGTTTTCATAGTTTTTATGAATGGTTTTATGATGCCTCTCTAAGTTCCCACGCTTAGGTATTGCAACTGATGCTCGGCAAATGAAACAAATGCACTTATCCTTCACCATACAAAATAAGAATTCTTCCTCCCAATCGTTTACTTCTTTTTGCTGCACTCACTTTGTATAATGTGTTGCGGGTTCGAAAGGCGACGAGTGAATCAACGCTTTGTTTATAATAAACTTCGTATCGCATTCGAGTAACTACTCGGACTGACTCCGACTACCGTAGGCGTATTTATACCGGCGCGGACGAAGTCTCGAATATTCTCGATAGGTAGTTTCAACATGGTTTTTAGTAATAATACTTTATTAATTGTAAAGTACAATATTTTATATATGTATATGATTTTTTTTTATTTTACATAAATAATTTCAGTGGCTGAGATTGTTGTAAGTTTCTAGGTAAAGAATTGCATTCAACTATACCTATATCTATACTAAACCTTTATGAAATAAATTATTTTTTGCTACTTCAGTATTGCTGATAGATAAAAATTATCCCTATTTCTAGTGCTATGAACATCTTGAACAACTGTTAGATTGTTCACTATGTGTTCTGGATAAAGTTGGTTTTTAATTTTGTATATTATTGTCATTATATTATAAAATATTGTTTGTTAGCGTACCGCCAAACACGCCGTCCGACGTTTCCAGAAAAATCGTCGGGAATCAAAGACCTCGCGGGCCGCGACTTTGACAAATACCGCGCGTTACTTTGATAGAGCCGCCTTTCGCCTCTAGCATGGGGTTATTCCAATATAAAAAAGTAATCAGGGGATTATTCTGGTTTAACTGTGGATCAACTTAAATATGAATCATGTCGTCATTCAAAATTGTGAATCGATAGATATCGGCCAATATTTCTCGAGATCGACTTAAAAAGCGATCGACCAGTCGATAGCGATCGACCGTTTAAGCATACCTGCAATAGGTTATAATATACACACATTTAAAATCATCAATTACTTTGATCATTAGCACGGAGTAAATATTTTTTTATTAGCCACGCAATTATGTTGTATAATTTTCCTTTTTAACATATTTTCATTAAGTCTGGATATTTCATTTACAATAATGATCGCAAACGTTAAAAATTTAGAGAGAAATAAAATGTTTTAATAAAGAAGATAGACAGTTAACTTTTGTAATTACAATCAATTATTGAAAAATCATTCATTCGTTAACAGTGAATACAACTGAAAAAAAAAGAAGAAAATGAATTTTTGTACGTTCTGACCTACAACTGCTTAACACATGCTTTCCATGAATTACAATTGATAAAAATAAATACAATAGAATATTGTAAATAAGTCCAATGATCCATTTAATTAGTAATTCGCGTTAATTATATATCGAGTTAGGATGTTAACAATTTACATAATGAATAAAATAGTATTAACAATTTTAGAAAAGGTAAATCATTTATAATTTAAATTTAACAGCATAAAATATATTTTAAATACACGCGTAATGTAGGCTAATATCATTTGTTATAGAAATGATATGCTAAACCATCATAAACTTCAATATAATTTCATTAGCATATGAAACACAAATTAAGTTTTGTAACGTTACGTATGTAACTTAATTGACATCATATAAACCCATAGTATTTTCTACGCCATTTCACGCTTCTCGAGTACGTGTAATTGATAAAAGAAGTTACTTTTTGCGTTACTGTAAAGCATAATATGTTCACTGTAAATCATGTAAAACAATCACCTTTGCTTAATTGTTTAAAGTGAACGTAAAATGGGCAATAACGATAAAAGGACATAAATTTTCATATAATGAAGTTTAAGTCAAATATAGCTTAAAATTCGTTTAGGTGGAAGGTAAAGGTATAAAAAGATTAAATTAAAGTTGAAGATTTATATCTGTCTCTAATATAAAACAGAATTTAAAAGTTTAAAAAAAAACAAGAACGTGAATAATAAATCCCAAGCACGTTCTTTGCGCAGAAATAATTTTTAAAATTAAGAAAATAGAGTGAATTACTGCACCTTGAGAATTAACTTCTCTTAGAGTTAATTCAAAGGGAAATGCAGATTACACTATGCAAATGGAAACTATTCCATTATAACGTCTTCAATATTATGAGTTATAGGGTACACTAAGCACATACTAATTATTTTACATTCGGTAAAAGCATTTCCATCATGTTCGCTGCTTAAAAGCTTACTTTCAGTTTTCTGGTCGCGTTATCCTATCTTAACTTAGTACATTTAAAATTTTATACCACAGCGAAATATAGACGGATTGAGAAAAATTTGCACAATTTAAACATTATTTTGAAATTATACACAAAGTAGGGGTCTGCACAATTACAAACTATAATTAACTTTCAAAACATATAATTGCATTTATCGGATGAAAATTTGTATTGTAATGTAAACGTTTACTTTTTGCTGTTATACCGTTTAATTAAAGTATTTTCAACTTCTGTATCTTATCATAAATCTCACTCTTTAAATCTTTCTTCAGTTTTTTACAATTTAATACGTAATAATCTACAAAATTTTTCCTCAAATGAAGTTGCAGTAGGTGATACAAATTAAAATGTTTTTTCTATAGCAATTGTTAAAGTGTGCTTTGAACTACACAAATCAATAGATCACGTTTCACTTTAACCGCAAGGATAGATAAAGTTGAACTTTAACAGCAAGGGTAGATAAAGTATTTTAATTTTTTTAATTTTTATTTATATAAATATACAACTTACTTTTCATTTTTATTTGCATTAATAATAACTTCAATATTGCAATTTAAATTTCCAGAAATATCAAATTTTGGAACAAAATCTGTTTCATGAGCAACTATGGTGACTAACTCAATTAATATTTCGTTAATTTTTCGTTAAAATGTGCTATAGAAAAAAATAACTCGTGAATTTTTTTCATTTTTCACTCATCGATAAAATTGTATTTTAAAAAATCCCAAAAAAGATAAGTATTTTGTTAAGTATTTTATCGTCTTGTATAACAAATAACTATTTTTATTAGTATTTGCTTAAATGTAGCTTCAACTACAACTCGACATAATTACCGCTTAAGGGTGTTCAATACGATTTAAAGTGTACATAGTATCCTATATAAATTTGAACGTTCTCAACACAAACAGTGTTTACTAGAATTAGATCAAAATTTTATCAGTGGTAGGCATCAATAGTATTTACTTTCTACCAAATTGATTTTTTTATGGAGTAATCAGTATGATAAAACATTTTTAATTCTTGTATGGAAGTGTGTATTTGAATTACTGAAAAGTTGATACACAATTTTATACCATTACTATTAATTCGTTATAAATGTATTACTTTTATTAACGGTACCCCTCATATAATTCGGAGTAGGTACTTTCCTAAATTCGTTACCATCACCAATTTACTCCACAGTGCATTCAATGGGCGGCGGACAAGTGTACACCTCATTAGGGGATTATGTATCAGAGAAAGAGGGAAATAAAAAGGATAGAAAGGAAACTTAAAAACATACTGTAAGTTAGGCGAGCCATGCAATCAAGAGGGTGTGGTTATAAAAATTATTTCTAATTATTTTGATTAAAACAGCTACATAAAAATGTAATGTAATGTAAGCAATATAATTGTGTTTAAATGTAAAATAAAAACTTTAGTTATAATTGTTTTCTAGTTTACATGCTCCAATTCTCTATTTCTGCAAGTATCCACTTTTATTTCAGGTAAAGTTTTGGGATAAAATTCGATGTCATTAGTTGTGTTCAATTATCCATCGCCGTTGTACAATAATCTGACAATAACATTTTATTAATAATAAAAGAATGAGATAGCAGAATTGAGGTTTTTAAATAAAAATTCTGCATTAGGATTTTATGACAAACATATTTAATAAAAATTTACGTGAAATAAATTCTAAATCAAAATCATAATGATCAAAATTCTTTGTGAACCGACCGAGCCGTGGTAAAATAATGTTCTTAGCATTCGGAACGTAATGGGTTTGATCCCCGTTACCGTCTACATAGTATGAGGTTTTTTCAGGGAGTTTTTCTCATACACATATAAAGGCATGATCGCTGTGTATACGCACATCATGTGCGGCTATTTCGGAGAATGCTGGGGTAGTATCTAACCCCTAAGAACCGTAACGCCATTCCTTCCGATACTATCCTGACCGCACCCATCCTTAATCCCACACGTAATGTATATACCGGGTAGTGAATGGTCGGATGCACCATAGGAAATCTAATGGGAAATCATAAACTCTCGAATTCCTGCTTCTCTAATTATATTAGGTAAAACCTCTATACAGGAATTTTTCTTTAACACTAGAACTGCCGCGGCGGCCAATTTGACCGCGCCCCTTCTTTAAAATGTTGTTTCTCCGTTGTGCTTAGAGTTACGGTGTTGAGGTATTATGACTTTTTGTAGATTTTTATGTACTTTTAGAATATAAAAAAATATATTAAGAAAATTAAGCTGTTTTAGAGTTTTTTTGTAGTATTTGTGTAACTGCCGGAACCGTCATTTTGACCGTTCATGTATTCATAATCAGTTTCGAGGTTCTATAACAAAAATAATTACAACGTTGAGACAACACAATGTATTTTACTATTATTGGGGTAATTTTTAGGAGTTTACTTCTAGTCAGAACGTGTTTAGTCGTGCCCGAAATTATGAATAATCTTCGCTATTGTTACCTACACGCCTGAGATATGAAAATGTAAGTTATAACTTGTTTCTATAGAGATCTATATATTCAAGTACTTTGAGATTTCAAATCAGTTGCAAGTGAACGTTCTTCTGAGATACTTTTGTACTTATTACGGGGTTGATTTCGTAGTAAAAAAAAATGTAGTCGTCTCACGGTTTTACACAACAGGCTTTAGATTATCTTGCGGAATTGGAAAACTTATCTGAATGCGAATTCGGAAAAGTCACTTCTGATCCTTGTACATCTAATGAAATTAGTGATGACATTGAACACCATCCAAAACGAAAAAATTACATGCATTTACCTGTGCGGAGTAAACAATCATCCAAATCTAATGATATATGGGAAGTTGTGGAGTCAAGTGGACCTTATGTTGGCCGTATAGCTCAAAGAAATGTTATGTGAAATACTCCTGGATCAACTCCTTATGCAAAAAGAAATGTGTTTGCTAACTCTGTGCTAAGGTGCATTTCCATTGTTTATAGATAACACAACGCTTAAACACATTCAGAAATATGCTGAAATTGAAGCTAAACGACAACTAGGAGATGATACAAACTGGACATTGTCTCTTCAAGAACTTGACGCTTTTCTTGCAATATTGCTATCTCGTGGTGCTTACGGCGCAAGAACATTACAACTTGACAGTTTATGGTCTGTTACTTGGGGACGGTAATTTTTTAAGATCTGACATTCGATCAACACGAAAAGAACGTCTAGCTAGTGATACTGTAACCCCCTAAAGGGTGTACGATAATTGATTTATTAATTGCCCTGGTTTGCTAGCTCACGGATCTCAGGTGAGGTTCAGTTTGCAATTTTCAACACTCCAGTGTATGTTGTGTTGCCTAGATTTAGAATCAAATAACAATGTATTAAGAATATAATTTAGGAATTAAACAAAAATATAATACTTTTAATTACAAAAAACAACTAATTATTCTGGTTCTTAAACTACAATTAATTTCCGTTCGGTAGTTTGAGATTTGACGTCGATATCTGGCTTCGGGTTTGGTCGTAAGTTGTAACAAATGTCATTAAACAGGTGTACGTTACCTCCCGCGCGTGTTCTTTTATTAAGTTGTGATAATAACTAATTAACAAGAATGGCTTTCGGTCGGGTTACTGGTGGGGTGATGATAAATGGACCGAGTGGTTTTTATGAAAGTGGAATAACTCCAATCAGGTAAGATATGGATTTTATTAATTTTTCCTTTTTGTTAATTAATTGTGGTTAATCATTAATATAGGGGTGAAATCTAGGTGACTTAAGGGGGTTAAATCAATTACATATAATTGGTTGACGTTGATGGTAAAGTTGTGGTATTTAAACTGGTTAGGATAACCCTTGACGTACACTAACATTTGTACTTATTTTAATCAGCTGTTTGTTAGTGTTATATTGTAAAATTTTGATGGCTGGAATGAGAATTAATTTTAATGTATATTATTAAAATAGATTGTACACAATTGTACTAAATGAACTATGTATAATACAATGTGATTTATTTAACTGTTCGGGTGTATTATAATTAATCGGATAACTAAATGGAGAAATTTTGACATAAAGTGTAAATCATGTGAAATGGAAATGTGGTGTACTAAATTATGTTTAATAATTAGTACTGGGTTAGACTAAATAGAATTAGTGTGAAGTTTGTCCAGGGATGTTATCTTGAAATTACAGGACCATGTGATTGGAATAATTTGGTTTCGATATCAGGTGGTAGGAGTTCGGACAAGGATTCAAGAGGGTGTGTAACAGAGAGAGGATATAGGGGTAAGTGGTATTCGGATAAGGGTCTGGTGACGGTATATGTTTTATATTGAGAATCCGGATTAAATGGATATTTAATAATTTCTATACACCTTTCGTGGTAGTAACCCGAACAGCTGGTAACGATATGGGTATGATATTGAGAGTCTGGATTAAATGGATATTTAAATAGTTTCTATACACCTTTCGTGGTAGTAACCCGAGCAGATGTTAGATAGGGATCAGGTTTACAAGAGGGTAATAGGGAAAATTATAGGGATATCACAGTATAGGATTACCTTATAATTGGGGTCGAAACCACCATTAATAAAGCAATTCTATTAACAATCTTTATCTATCCTTCGAGGTACGTATACCGATAGGGCAGATCTGAGATTGTTTCTCGGATATTAAGAATTAGACAGGAAAGGGGCTTCGTAAAGTAGCCTTACTTCTTGGGGCCGAAGCCACCAGTAGTAAAACCACGTTACTAGGTAACTACTTACTACTCCTCGTGGTACAAACACCGAGAAAGTGCAAATAGCTACTTACTTCTCTGGAGAATTATTTTGAACTGGCACTAGGATATCGAGAGAGCAGGAAATATGTCAGGCAGGTTGGAATGGAATTAATGACAGGCAAGTTATATTAAGCAGGCAGGTAATTTGAGAATTTCTGGTTAGGATTTCTAGATCAAGTAGAATCAGATTCGAATTGAAATAGAATAGGATGAGTGAAGGTTAGCGCGGCTATTTATAGGAGATTTAGTAGGAGAGGGAAAAGTAGTGGGAAACTGATAGGATTTATAAACAATGCTACATTCAGTTTAAGGAAATAAATAGGAAAGAAGTTTTGATAGGAATTTCTGTACTAGAATTGGATAATTAATAGGTAATGAATTTTAGGATCGTTACAATACGTTTGCGTTGGCGTCCGAAATATGGGATAAATTTATTACTAACTGTAAAGCTTGCTATGTTCCAGGAGCAAACATTATAGTAGACGAACAACTGTTTCCTACTAAAGTTAGATTCAGATTTACACAATATATGGCGAATAAGCCTGATAAATTTGGTATACAATTTTGGCTAGCTGTTCATACAAATTTTAAATATCTCCTCTGAATCGTTTTCCTTATTTAGGAAAAGATGGTATGCGTCCTAACAACGAACCCCTTCCAGAATATGTTGTTTTAAAATTACTGGAACCTTTCCTAAATATGGGTAGAAATGTTACTACCGACAACTTTTTTACAAGCCAAAAGTTAGCAACAATGCTGGCAAAGAAGAACACAACAATAGTAGGAACAATGAATCGAGCAAGAAGGGAATTACCAATTTGCATCAAGAATAAAAGGGCAGAGTTCTACCACAGTAATGAAAAATGATAAAAGCACCTTGTCAATTTATCAGGGTAAAGTTAATAAAAATGTCATATGGCCAAGTACGCTAGATCTAACTGTGGCTATAGATGATGGCAAAAAGAAGAAACCTGAGACAGTGTTGTATTACAATGAAACAAAGTTTGAGGTACATGTGTTGGACCAAATGGCTAGAAAATATTCAACGAAAGCTGGTTCACGTAGATGGCCAATTCATGTGTTTTACAATGTTTTAGATCTTGCCACAATCAACGCCTGGATAGTTTATAAGAAAATCGTAGGTAGTAAAATAAAAAGAAGAGACTTTATTTTTACTCTAGCTGAGGAACTAAGAAAAGACTGTTTCGATTCGAAACCAGATTCTGGTGCAAGTACCTACCAGCACATCTGATACAACGAAACCTAAAAAATGTCATCAGTGCCAAATTAAAAAATGTGACAAAAATAAAACTGCTGACGTTTGTTCAATGTGTAACAAATTTGTTTGAACTGTAGAGCGTAATACAGCATGTAAAACTGTAGCGAATTCTAAATGTATTAGAATCAATTTGATTTTTAATGAATTAAAATGAATATTTAATTAAATGTAAAGTCTATAAAGAATACATCTCAAAATTATCTTTTTTGTCCAGAGGTCAAAATGACCGGCCACGGCTGTTTTAGTTATTTACAATAGCCGGGGGTGCTAGTCTTAAAGAATTGAATTCTATCAGATGAAACTGTTAAAAATATTTTACAGATTACGCTAATTTCAAAAATTGCAAAAATTATGTACGATTCCTGTACAGCATTAGGACAGCAATAAAATATCAGGATGACATTTACCTTTCAAAATTATTATAAATACTGTCATGTTGTCAGTCTATTAGTCGTAACAATAGACAAACGTTTCAGAAAGAATAGAAATTGTAAATGTTTTATTCCGGCACTAGCACAGGCACAGTAAGTGCCTTATTTAGCGCGAAACATCCAAACCGCCCGATTCCAAGCCATACTACAATTGGAAGAATTAAATGCTCCAAAAGTCGTTTGAAAATGAAAATACTACAAATGTATTAATTGCAGTTGTTGAAAATCCTGGTATAAGTTCTCGAAAAATTGCGAACTAATTTGGAAAGCATTAAAAAGTTTGAAAAAGAATAATTTCCATTCTTACAAACTTCAGTGTTATCAGGAGTTGCTTGAGGGGGATTTTGAGGGCAGAGCAGACTTTTGTTATGAGATACTGGAGAAGGCTAATCTAGACCGACAATTTTTAAAGAACATTTGTGTTACGGATGAGTATACGTTTACGTTAAATAATGAATCAAACTGCAAAATTATAGGATTTGGTCAACAAAAAAGCCTGAAATTGTTGAAAGCCGATCTCAATATCGTCAAAAAATTAATATTTGGGTAGGAACATTGGACCATTTTTTTATGACAAAAATCTAAGCGCGGGTAGGTTTTTGGATTTGATGCAATAGCAAATTTTACCGGCGCTAGTTGAAGTAGCTCCCGACAAAGAAGAAATTTTGTTTCAAATGGATTGTTGCCCTGCTCACAACTACCGAGACGTTAAATAAATAACAATAAAGTTTTAATAAATGTGTAATCGGACCAAATTGTGCAATTAAGTGGGGACAACTAAAATCTAAAATTTTCACTTCTAAAAGGTTTGCAGATTTACAGGCTTGCAAGCGAAGAATGCTCGAAAATAACGCCTCGCATTCTTGCCAATGTTAGAAAAGGATTTGATGATAGATTAGGATGTTGCTTAGCGCAACATGGTGGCTTATTTGAGCATTTGCTATAATTTTTGTAATTTGTAATTGTTAATTATTATTGATATTTATATTAGGATGCAGTTAATACATTTGTAGTATTTTCATTTTTAAACAAATTTCTTTGAATTCATAATTTTTGTCATAATTGCACAAAAGAAGCAACCTTCCACTATTTTCAAACTTGATAGTAACTCTTGGAATAAATAGTTTCGATTAATTTTTTAGACGATTATAGCTACTTTATTTATTAACCTGTTTTTTTTCATTGATTATTTAGATGGTTTGACATTTGAAAAATTGTGACATTTTATCATTACTGTCCTGTTGCTGTGCAGGAATGGTACATAATTTTTCCAATTTTTGAAATTAGCGTAAGCTGTAAAACATTCTTAATAGTTTCATCTGATAAAGAATTAAATTCTGTAAATAAACGTTCTTGTAGAGTTTTTACCTAAAATAATTAGGGAAGCAGCAATTCAGAGTTTAAGATTTCCATGGGAATTGCTATGGTGCATTCGACCAGTCACCACCCGGTATCTATAAAATTTATTTTACACCGTGGTTAATTAATTTTATTATTAAAGGGCATCAACTAGTATTTCTTTACATTCCAAGAAGTTTAAAAGACGAATGGATATATAAATTCTTGTTAAATCTAATATTACTAAGAACTCGCCGAATTAAATAAGATTTACCCCTATATAAAAAAAAACAAGGTCAGAAATCTCTAAACAAAAATTACCAGTGTATAATCAGTTAATAAACCGACCTTGGATTTTAGTCTCCAGGCTAAAGGTCAGTAAGAAATTAAGCAAGGCAAAATAAGAAATTTATATTTAAACAAAAATTGACAACAAATAAATGAACCCCTAACAATCTTGATAAACAAAATATACTTAATACCATAAGAGAATACCGCACTCGGTTGAAAAGAGTACGGTTGTGTTCATGGAAATACTTACATAAAAGTTCTACATATCTTCCATGATATACCTATAAAAAAAATAACATCAATCTATATTTATAAGCAAAGCAAGGAATAATATGCACTTCAGCATGTGGAAATGTACACATTTATATATATATATATATATATATATATATATATATATATATATGTGTGTATATATATATATATATATATATATATATATATATATATATATATATATATAGCCACCACCAACGCGTCGTCTCTAGCACCCAAACGACTGAATTTTTCCAAAATCTGTTTGGGCGAGAATATGTAAGCCTTCTAGGACTACAATCTAAAATTATTTTGATTTATACAGGGTGATCTACAAACTTGTTACTTATCAAAGTTATATTATTTTAAATGGAATACCCTCCTTTTAATTTTTTTTGAAATAAGGTGTAAAAATAAGGTAGACTTTCATTAGAGTTCCCTATACCTAAATCTTACAGTTTCCGAAATATTTAACATTTTTTGAAAATATGGGTTGTCAAAAAATTCAAGTATTTTTCGATTCAGAAAAGATGAGACAATCTAATCTAGGTCATCGTAATAAGGATATTTGGAAGTACGTATTCTGTTGTTTATTGTTTCAAATAATAATTTATAAAATACAAAGAATAACGCGTAAAGTTAACAAACTTCAAAGTTAAATATCTTTGTTATTTTAAATACAACGCCCAAGAAATTTTTATCGGAATGGTATAGTCTTTTGACAATAGTTCGAAATGTATTAGGGTTCCCTATACCTTACTTCAATACTTTTCGAGAAATTAGTGTATTTGTTACATTTTTAGAAATAACACCATTAACTCATGTCGATCAGTTAGAGATCTTTGATTTATAAACATTTCTGTCATATTGACGTATTTCAAAATACGACAGTGTTTATAACTATTGATGATTTTTTTATTACAATGAAATATTCAGTGCAAGAAAGAGTGGGTATGGCGTTGACCATAGGAGAATGCCATGAAAATTGTCTTTTGGATTCCAGAGTTTATGCCCAAAAGTACCCTGATCGCAACCATCCTGATACGAGAGCTTTTGAAAGGCTTTTACAAACATTTCTAGCCACAGGTAACACTGCCTATCCAAAACCTAATAAAAGTAAACCGGTAACTGGCAATGAAGATAGTGAGTTTTTAGTATTAAGATCTATCGCTGAAAATTCCCACACTAGTACCAGAGTAATTGCTAGACAAACATATTTAAGTAGAGGAAGTGTGAGAAGAGTTCTCAAAAAACACAAATTTCATGCTTATCACATAGAAATTCATCAAAATTTGTATGGCAATGACTTTCAACAACGAATAGATTTCTGTTTGTGGGCAATTGAAAAAATAGGGGATCAACAAGATTTTTTAAATTTCGTTTTGTTTACTGATGAATCAATATTTCACAACAACGGTTTGGTAAATAGACATAATTTTCACTATTATGATACCGAGAATAGGCATGCTTTTAATACTGTTGACCGCCAAAATCGTTGGAGCATAAACGTATGGGCAGGAATTATTGGAGATCAGGTAATTGGACCATACTTTTTCAATGGTCATTTAAATGGTAGAAAATTTTTGAGGTTTTTAAAGCGAGACTTTTAGACACTTCTCGAAAACGTTCCGTTGAACATTAGAGGGAATATGTGGCTACAATTAGATGTGGCACCGGCACACTTTGATCGTAGAGTTAGAAATTTCTAAAAATGTAACAAATACACTAATTTCTCGAAAAGTATTGAAGTAAGGTATAGGGAACCCTAATACACTTCGAACTACTGTCAAAAGACTATTCCATTCCGATACAAATTTCTTGGGCGTTGTATTTAAAATAACAAAGATATTTAACTTTTAAGTTTGTTAACTTTACGCGTTATTCTTTGTATTTTATAAATTATTATTTGAAACAATAAACAACAGAATACGTACTTCCAAATATCCTTATTACGATGACCTAGATTAGATTGTCTCATCTTTTCTGAATCGAAAAATACTTGAATTTTTTGACAACCCATATTTTCAAAAAATGTTAAATATTTCGGAAACTGTAAGATTTAGGTATAGGGAACTCTAATGAAAGTCTACCTTATTTTTACACCTTATTTCAAAAAAAAATTAAAAAGGAGGGTATTCCATTTAAAATAATATAACTTTGATAAGTAACAAGTTTGTAGATCACCCTGTATAAATCAAAATAATTTTAGATTGTAGTCCTAGAAGGCTTACATATTCTCGCCCAAAAGGATTTTGAAAAAATTCAGTCGTTTGGGTGCTAGAGACCGACGCGTTGGTGGTGGCCCACCCTGTATATATATATATATATATATATATATATATATATATATATATATGCAGGGTGAGTTTTTAAGGGTGCGGTGGTCCATACCTACTATATTATTATACAGGGTGTGTCTCGACGATAGCATGTTAGACGAATAATGAGAACGGAAAAACCGATTCAGCTGAAAACTTGTAACTTTATATAAATGAACATGGTCTACTTACTGAAAATATTTTCATGGCAGTGTCACTTCCAGTTATACCGGAAGGCGATACCAACTTTGTTATTTTAAATACAATGCCCCAATTTGTATTTGATTTTCTTTTTCCTTATAAAATTTTACGTCCTCTACTACCAGGTTTGGAGTACCTATCTCTTACCATTATTAAGAAAAAAATAATAATTTCAGGCGTTAGCAACGAAAATTTTAATTTACTGAAAAATTAATATTTCATGAAACATAAAAGGCAGATAAGCGAAACTTGTACAACGGCTAGACATTGTATTGGACTATGTTTTCAGTATTAGACATTTTTGAAATTTATTTCTAGGGGAGGTCCGGCAGTAACAGTATTTAAGAAAATTAAAAATGTCAGTCATTTTTCTTAAATTGCAACTGGATTTTTTTATATTCTTATTCGATGCAGAATTTAATTACCTATCTGCTGATATATCATGTTCCTATACCTAAACTGAAGGATTTTCGTATTATCTGCTTTGTTTCTATTTTACTTGGAGATGATGTAGTAAATACGTCGTAAATTAATAGTATGCTTTGCAATCTGTTTTGCTGCCTGTCGTATGATACCTTCAGTCAGTTGGCTATGCAATTGAATTGTCAAATTTATAGTAAATGACAGTTATTTAAGTTCTTTTAGGATTTAATAAGGAAGATTATTTGAATTGGTACACCGCGAATATGAAAGAATTATTCAAAGAACAAGAACGACTAGAACCTTTATTCAGACATATCTACATCGGCCTCGTCCTAATTCTAGAACAGTTTGACTTTGCTCGAAAAAAGCAAAAGACATGAATCCTTTAGACATACTCCACAGAAAAGGAGTTCATCTGCTAATACGGCATGTGCTTATAACAACACAACAAAAAACTAAACACTAGTAACAACAACCAACAACTAATGAGAAGAACAATATTAATTACAATATACAACTCATTCTTTTTTTATAATTGTTCAAATACAGATCCGTTTTAGTCTAAACACATTTGAACACGACGTACAGTATTGGACCCAGTGGCTCTTCTAATATCGTTCGCGTTCAAACTACCGAGCGCAACTTGAACTCTTGCTACGGAATTTCCCTTGTCGTTAAAGGCTCACTGTAAATCATGTTTTTAATAGTTCCCCAAATGTAGTTGTCAAGGGGGCTTAGATCGGGAGAACGAGGGGGCCAGCGTAAGGACCGTTATTAGCAATCCATTTTCCATGGAACTGCTCTTCCAATAACCTTCCAACTTCACCAAAATTGTGTGGTGGGGCACCATCTTGCGGGTAGTATGCATTTATTGCTTCTCGTAAGATTAGTTCTTCAGTAGCGGGAATTACCAGGTCTTGTAAAATATTCATATACCTCTCACCGTTTAAATTATTATCATAAAACTGAAGACAAAATGCTCTGTTGTCTTTTATCGCACAAAACAGAGTAAAAGTCCAAGAGTCTTGAAAATTTTTCGTCAGCCCAATAATGGTAATTGTGCCTGTTAAAAACTCCGATTTTTGAAAATTTTGCTTCGTCCGTCTAAATTATGTTTTTTACAAAATTTTCATTTTCGTGTGACATTAGCATGAACCACTCACAAAATTAAATGCGTCGTTCAGAATCCCCAGCTGCTAAATGATGCACCAATGTGTACTAAGATACGATGTATTGTTTTAAAACATACTCCTAAACTTACAGCAGCCTCTCTCACTGCAGCATTAGGATATGCAGTAAACTATTACAAAACGGTAATGTTGAGATCATCGTCTTTGACCATTGGCTTCTTTTTCTGGGGCATATATCTAAAAGACCCATGTGTGTTGCAATTATCAAGCAAAGTTGTAATAGTTCGAAAATTAGGGCGATTCCGATGTGGATACCTCTCAATAAAGGTTCTAATCGTTCTTCCAATTATTCCTCCGCATTCGCCGTGTTTCTGCAACAACTTCAAAAATCTTCGTTACTAAATGGCAATCATGGCATTTTAAATTATTTATTAAAACTCGAACTGATCTCAATAATTGTCATTTACTATAAATTTAACAAACAAAATACACCCACGTACTACACAAAATTAAAAAACACCGAACGCGTTTCGATAGCTACGCTATCACCATCGTCGGTCGACTTGGGCCGACTAAAGAAAATTTCTAACATATATACCATCAGCGAGTAACGCTTCGTTGCTAATCTAGTGAAAGTGAAAGTGAAAGTTATGAAAGTTTAATGATTTCTGAGTAGCCTAAAGGTCCTTGATCATCATTATTTATTAGAATTTGTTTGTTTTTGAAGATCTCTAAACAATCAAGTTCGTGGTTATTACTAACATGTATGATTAATGATACCTCATCTACTACATGGTTCTTATCAAACATGTGTAGGGCTACGGCAGACTTGCCCCACATATATTTGTTCACAATTTTTACAATTAATCGTATAAATTCCCGACCTATCCTGCTTATTCACTTTATCTTTTGGATTGCTTAAACTATTATCTGAAGTAGTGACTGTTTTCAAATTAATTTTGTAAAAGTTATTAGGTAGACCTTTTGTATAAGCAGGATAGTTCGGTAACTTTACATACCTTGTTTCTATTTGTTCCCTAGCGTTACCTAATGTGATTACCTTCTTAACCTCATCCTATGTGTTTGTTTCCTAACTATATTCATAACCACTTCATCTGAAAACCCATTATATGCAGCAGTTCCAAGAAAATCTTCTAAATAAACTAAGGTTTGATCTATTGGAACGCTCGGAAACAGTGAACAAACGTCGAATGAGAGTAAAACATAGTCCAATATCATGTCTAACCGTTGTACGAGTTTCACTTATCTGCCTTTTATGTTTCATGAAATGTATATTTTTCAGTAGATTCAAATTTTCGTTACTAACGCCCGAAATTATTTTTTTTCTTAATAATGGTAAGAGATAGGTATCCCAAACCTGGTAGTAGAAGACGTAAAATTTTATGCGGAAACCGAACATAAAAAATTGGGGCATTGTATTTAAAATAACAAAGTTCTTCCGGTATAACCGGGAGTGACACCGCCATGAAAATATTTTCAGTAAGTAGGCCATGTTCAGTTATATAAAGTTACAAGTTTTCAACTGAATCGGTTTTTCAGTTCTCATTATTCGTCTAACATGCTATCGTCGAGACATGAGCACTATATTCTAAATATAGTTTCCAATATACAGGGTGGTCCAATAAACAGTGGTGGCCCAAAGTTATGTTTTTTTTTTAAATTAAACACCTGGTATTTCATTACATTTGTGAAAAGACCTTAAAGAGTAGATGCTTTTTAGTGTAGGGTATTAGGAATCTAACTTTAAAGGTTACTGAATTATTTTGAACGAAAAAAAGGTTTACTTTTGGACATTTATTACTCATAAACCTAATAAGATTTTGAGCTATCACTAGCACTAGAGATTGCTTATTACGCCTAGTTAACAATTTTGGACAAATATTGAGATAAAATTCAGAAAAACGCACCGGGCGATTGACTTATGCGAATTGTTATTTTACTCACCATTTTTAAATGGAACACTCGATATAATTTTGCATTTTTGAGAAGCCAATAACTGGTACATTCTGTTTGATAATATGGTTTTATGTCCTAACTTTAACCGTTATGGAGTTATTTTCATTTTATTTGAGGAAAAACCCTCAGATCTGGCAACAGGAATGTGCATATGCACAAGCGTCCTGAAGTATTCAAAATATGCAAAACTTAATTGGCTTAACTAACTCCATTTAGGTTGATACGCATAGATCCAAAAGCACAGAACTGACATTATTAATTTAGAACATGCATTTGCATAAGATCAGTTTCTTGTTTATAAACTTGTCAAGCAATGTGTCCATCTGTTATGTAATGATAAGTCGATTCCGTTTGTACGTAGGAAAGTTAAAAAAATTATATTTTTTATATACCTTCCGCATAAAATTGTTCATTAAATGTTAAATCTCAAAGGTAATGAATATAGCGACAATCATTGTCTTCATCAAGCTAACAAAGTAATTAAAAAATTAAGTAAGCAAGTAAACGTTAGATGCCTTTACATGAAGCGTATAACTATAGATCATGTTGTCCATTTTTGTTCTTTTCGTCAGCTTTCTCACAAATTGGCTACATTTAGACTTTGTTTTAAGCGACATTTCACTTATCTCCAAATGAATTCAATTTCAACAGATCTTAATTTAACCTATGAGTGGTCTGACCTTAATGGTTATCTTCAGAATCTTATTGTTAAACTGTATAATAAAATCCTTTTGGACCACGATACTCATAACCACACTTAGTTGCAATCCACCAATGGTATCACTTCTAATTATCTTTCTCTGTCTTTCATAGGAACGTTGTCTTACTTTTTTAAATATACGTTTAGATAATATATTGTCAATAATTCCGTTGCTTTCAAAGACAATAAATTTATGTTAGTACCCACTTGATACGTTGAGCAAATCTGGGTGTATAAATTGTTTTGCGAAACTTGCAATGCCTTTAGAATCGAACAGACTGCCAGAAAATTTAAAATTAGGTTGCCCGAAACAAAAGAAATAATGAAAAATCCTGATTTTTCTTTAAACCACATTTATGGGTTTTACAGTTTTCTTTATTACTTTCCTTCATGTGGGGTCTAATTCAACTTGTTTCCTTAAATTAACTAACTTTCTCTTAGGTTTCCATTGCCTTCAGCAATGTAAACCGTTTTACTTCGAAATATGTTTTAGCTTTCAAGTTGTATTGATTAATTTTAATTACTTTGTAGTAGGTTGATGATGGCATTAATTGTCGGTACTTGTCACTATAGTTATTATCTTTAAGATTTAACCTTTTATAAACAATTCTAGAGGAAGGTTTTGTCTATATAATTTATACATGAACTATTTTTATAATATACGGTATCCATACAGGCTGCGTCAGATAGCTCCTTGTCAAATTGTTTTCCTAGGTGTTAGCAAAGCTACGTCCGGCGGTAGGTAATTCGTTAGCTTACATAAAATACTGCGTATTGTTTATTTTCTGATTCCCCCTTCAAATTTAGTGATTATTGAGTGTATTAGTGTATTATAGAAGGTAAAACATGCAAACTTCAAGTTTTTAATACTTATTTAACTATGAAGTGTATTAATGAAGGCGATTAACGATGAAACGTTTTAAAAAAGTCGAGATCGTTAATCATTCATTAATACACGATTTGGTTACAACATTTTTCAGGTAATCGCTTTCTTTAACTTTCCCGTTTTTCCAAAGTGAAAATTTTGTGTCGACTAGACTGCCATCTCGTAATGAATGTTCAGAGCGTCTGACAGTTATCATTCTTTGACGCAACACATTCATTGTTAGATGTTTCATACAAATCAATGCAGCGCCACCTATCTATTCCATTTAAATTGTGTATTAATAGACCCTATTAATGCATGATTTCGAGTTGGTATTATCATCTATAGTAATAATGTTGATTAAATCATTAGCACGCTGATTAAATTGGGCGTCGTTTTGTAACACAGAAAAGTTATACTGCTTCATATATTGTTGCGGGTGAAAATTGCAGTACACTTTGTGTGTTGGGTGAGTAGAATAACAAAAGTCAAAGTCGGGAAAGTCATCATTCTATGGGCACCCGTGTTTAAAATCAAAAATAAAGGATTAATTAGCACACATATAAACGCTAGTATTCCACAGCAATGTTAAAAACAAACAAAAACTTACCTTTCGTAGCGTAAAACCAGGTAGATCAGTCGTGCTCCTAGATATGTAGGCTGTAAAAGCTTCGATATATTTGTTCTCAGTCAAAACAAAATAACATGCTGGTAGGCTAATTGCAAAGGTCATCAAATTTTACTTTACATTAATTTTATCAAAGGAATGGTATTTCAAACATCTTAATCTTAATTTAAAAAATATAAAAAGGAATAAAACAGTGAAATGTCTCATTAATTGGTCAACGTTAAAAGCTTCCTCAAAATCATAGACAAATAAGATATCGTCGTCACTGCAAGGTCGTACAATTCGAGAAATTACCATTAAACCATTAACATGAAAATAATCAATGCTATTGTAAATAATGATAAAGCTGTGAGATTGGGCAAAA
The DNA here is from genome assembly GCA_036346205.1 of Vesta saturnalis. Taxonomy (NCBI): domain Eukaryota; kingdom Metazoa; phylum Arthropoda; class Insecta; order Coleoptera; family Lampyridae; genus Vesta; species Vesta saturnalis. The sequence goes on along the minus strand of JARFJB010002109.1, from coordinate 2,130,444 downwards.
TCGCATATAGCATTATATACAATAATAAAATAATACCACTATAACACTATATATTATATCAAAAAAAAAAAAATAATAACCACTGAGTAAAATTACAATTATTAAAAAAAGACAAATAAGTTCCTTTCCGCAGGCAAGTAATGCGCAATCTTTCTTACTTAAGATTTCGATAATAAAGATAATTAATCGGTTGAATCTTGCAAGTTCAAAGTTCCCACCATCAAACAATCTTAAACCTTACTTTTAATTACACCATTTATCACCATATTGAATACGAAGAAAACAAAATTCGAGAAATGTTAAAAAAAATTTAAATATTAACACACTATGCAAAACAATTAAACACGATAGCGTCACAAAAGACAGGGTGAAGCCGCTTCGATAATTGATCCCTCTAGTCTGTAGGGCATCTAAACGATACTCTACCTTAAAAAAAACAAAGTGTATACATTTACGTACTTACATACAGTTCTACAATTTTAATGAAATCACAAAACACAGAAAAGTAATTACTTTAAATTTGCACTAAATTTTTCTTTCCCAGCTTGAATCTTCGGTTAATTTTTTTTTATAACCGAATCCGGCAGTGAACAAAACTGTTTCATCCGGTAAAGTAACTTTTAATTTTACAATCGCAAATAAACAGCGAAATGTTTAAATATAATCAAGACGTACATTTAAATAACTTTCACTTGGGTTTAGTAACACAATCACGAAGTTCTTTGTGATATATACACGAAATATATTAGCGTCTTTATTTACAGCAACTTATTATCTTTGAACAGGCTATGGGTATAATGGAGTGAATGACAACAATCCGGCGCGAGCTATTCTACCGCTTCATTGGAATCGCAAAAGTTACTACTAATCGATGAACATCCACACAAAAATTCCCCCGGGGTAGTTGAATCCTATCTATAATTCATCGTTAGTGAAAACGGTTAACCCACGGTATCTTCAGACAACAACGGGTAGAATGTAGATAACTTTGCGCGCACAGTAACTGCATCACTCGCCCCAAGCTCTCGACTACCTTTATCAATAGCTTATTACTGTCAAACTACAAGAATCAAAAGCAAAAACCTTTACCCCGCTATAATCACGTATCTTTTAACCACTCGATTAAAAAAAATTCCATACTAAAATTGTACACTGGACGTGTCACAGGAGAAAAACAAATCTTTAGCCACACGTGTCCATTAAACATACCCGATTCCTAGAATATAACAAACATCCTGTTTTTCAATAGCATACCATATTCTACCAAATAAATCTTCTTTAGTTTCCCTATTAACAACTTTATTCATAAATGAACGGGTAAATTTGAAAGTACGCAGAAATACTTAACCGCGACAGAATCTTCTTGCTATCGGACAAAACAAATTTAAGCCATCAAATTGATGTTATTGTATGCAGATGTACTTTGAGCGCATGTAGTTTGTATGTATTCGTGGTATATATTCCCCGTACACCGTATACTCTTGAACTTGAAATGTTATCTGATTACTTTTTGCAAAACTACCCAAATGTTAAGAATATTTTATTAATAGGTGATTTTAACATTCCTACATTTTGTGAAAATAAATTGTCAGATTGTCTATATGCTACTGTCACTAATTTTGCGGATGTTATGAATTTAAAACAGTTCAATTATGTTTTAAATAATCAGGATAAACTGCTCGATCTTATGTTTGCTAGTATTAGTGTTACCGTTGATAAGGAAGATAATCCATTATTATTAAGCAAGACATGTATCATCCAGCGTTAGTGTTTTCCTTTAATTTATCTGTACGATCGTCAGTCAATTTTTCTTCATCTCATTTTAGTAGTAAAAGATATAACTTTAATAAAGCAAATTTTCCGGATCTTTATAACGCTTTAGCAACAATTAACAGGTCCAAGGTAACTGAATGTATTAATGTAAACGATGCGTGTGATAAGTTTTATTACATTTTATATGAAACGTTTAATGCACATGTACCCTGTTACCGGAATTTTAGAACTAACCAAAAGTATCCTGCATGGTTTGATAAAGAAATTATATTGAACATTTGAACGAAAAGCAGATTCTACCATAAATACAAGAATCTCGGATGCAGGTTTAGTTTCATCAAATTTAAGGAATTGAGATCGTTAATTAAACAACAAATCAACACTGCCTACAATGAGTATGTTAGAACAGTCGAAGATTCTATCACTTGCAATAGTCAGACCTTTTGGTCGTTTGTTAGAGCTCGAAAAGGTTCTTCTAGAATACCAGGGAAGTTATATAAAGACAACAATGTATTGGATAACCCACAAAATGTAGTAAATGCTTTTGCCCATGAATTCTAAACGGTGTATCAGGATTTGACGATGCAGGACGTGAACGTCATGCATCCTCAAATCTTGACTTTTTTAAATATTAATATTTCAAATATATCAGAGAATGATATTAGGTTGGCTATCTCTAAACTAAAAAATAAACCAACAGCAGGTTTTGATCAAGTTCCGAGCTATCTTATCAAGGATTGCTCAGACATACTTATGCAACCACTATTAGCAATCTTTAATCTATGCTCAAAAACGGCAACGTTTCCTGATAATTGGAAAATCACGAAAATCTGTCCCGTACTAAAATCTAAGGACCCCACTGATATAGGCAATTATCGACCCGTTGCAATCCTTTCCAATTTTTCTAAGCTATTTGAACTGGTTCTGTATAGTTACATTTACAGATCTGTAGAACCATACATATCACCATATCAGCATGGTTTTGTTAGGAAACGTTCCACCTGCACAAACCTTTGTTCTATCTCTCAATTTATCGCAGCAAATCTAGACATTCAAAAGCAGGTAGATGTGATTTATACTGACTTATCTAAAGCTTTCGATTGTATTGATCACGATCTATTATTAGCTACGTTAGAAAGTTACGGTTTTAGTAGATTATTGGTTGGCTTTTTTAAATCTTACCTAGGTAATTGGAATCAAATAGTAGTATACAATAGTTATGCATCCCCTCCATATGTAGCAAAGTCCGGCGTACCGCAAGGTTCACATTTAGGTCCTTTGCTTTTCGTATTATTTATAAATGACCTTGCTGAAAAACTTGATTGTAAAACTTCTTTGCCGATGACTTCAAAATTTTTGCATCTGTCACTAATCTGAAGGACTGCGTTGCGTTGCAACGTAATCTTTCAGCTCTTTTTAATTGGTGCAGTTATAATAGGCTAAAGCTTAATATTAGTAAATCTAGAGTTTTATCGTTTTCTAGAAAGCGCCATCCTCTACGTTTTGTATATGAAATTAATTCAATGATAATCGACCGTTGTGCAGGTATGAAAGACCTGGGTGTACATTTTGATATCGAATTATCTTTTAATCAGCACATAATGGAAATCGTTTCATCAGCCAACAAATTATTAGGGTTCGTAATACGTCAATCTAAACAATTTACGAGTATCCGTACGATTAAGATATTGTTTTATACCTTTGTGAGGTCTAGGCTTGAATATTGTGCATTAGTGTGGGCACCTCGTTATGGCCGCTACAAAGTTTTAATTGAGAATATTCAATGCAAATTCCTGAAGTATTTGTGCTTTAAGATGTTTAATGCTTATACTGAGAGAGGTTGTTCAAATACAATGTTGCTTAACACCTTTGATATGCAGTCTTTAGAGACTAGAAGGAATATCTTTTAAAAAATATCATTTTTATACAAAATGATACATAATTATATTGATTGTGCTTCTATCCTTGCCAACATTTGTTTTCATATTCCTAGGTTAGAAACAAGACAAAAATGTACATTTCATGTTCCTTTTACCAAATCTAATTTACTCTTAAAGTCACCAGTGGTTAAAATGTGTCAATTGTACAATGAGATATGTTCTAATTGTGACATATATTGCTCTTCATTAACTTCTATAATTGACTGTTATGTTAACTACAGTAATAGTGCTTAATGGGGTTTAAGGGACTGTCCTATTGTCAACTATGTGTCCTTCTCGTAGATCATTTTTGTTTTTAGTGTTTACAGTCATTTAACTCTGTTTGTGGGCATTATTGTTATCATTATTTTATATATATATATATATATATATATATATATATATATATAGTTTATTATTGTTATTATATATTATTATTATTATCATTGGTAGTACACATAATTAGTTACTACTCACGTTGATGGGTTGATTATATATTTATATAAATCTTTGTATATGTGCAATATTATATAGTTTGCTCTGTAATTGGCTTTTGCTGTTGGACAACTAAAGTTATTATTATTATTATTATTATTATTAAACACTTAATATTATGTTTCTCAAAAACTCTTCAACAATAATAAAATTTAATTCCTTTTAACGAAACCGCGATAACAAACTAGCATAACATTCGTGGAAAACTAACATTAATTTAAAATCCTACGTATATATCCCAATATATTAATATTAAAAGGGCAGCCGTCGTTGTGAAACCAGATCTCCTGATTTTCTGTTGCAACTTCCCACAAACCTTATTCAATAAAAGTTCTAAATAAGTTTCAGCATTGAAATTTACATTAATGATAATTTTATTATTAAAAATTCCAGCCCAAATATTAATTTTTTGAGGATATTTGGTTCTTTGTAGATGAATTGATAATTGGGTTTTCTTGAGCTCAGTATCGAGTGTTTTGCACGTTCATTGTTTAACATAAAAGAACATTCGTCCGTAAAACAAATTGACGGTTTAAAGCGACGTTCCTGATTCGTTCGCTCTTGCATCTCTCCGCAAAATATAACTACTGTCCTCAACTGCTTGAAATACCTCCTGATGGCATTGGGGTTTGTGTGGATGATATCGGTGGTTTTGTAGTATCTGGTATACCGCCGATTTGACGCATTTAATTCACGGCTAATTTCCATTGTGCTGTATGTTGGGTGGATATTTATCATACCCAAAACACGTTCTTCCAATTCAGTGACATCCGCCCCAACATTCCATAGATTACCTGTATTACAATTGTATTATTAAATTTTTTGCAAAAAACAATGCTAAAAATAATAAATACTAACCACCTCTAGCTTCTGAAAACAAATCTCTCACTTTGCGCAAACTAACGCCACTGTAAATTGTTTTAACCATTAAAACTCTCTATTCATTTGAGCAATTATTAATTTTGTAACTAAAAACTAGTAACCTAGCTCAGATTGTCAGTAGATAACAAATTAATTCGACTACAATTGTTAATTGTTTTAAAAATCATGGCAACTCATATTTGGAAACATAAATCACGGCAAGTCATATTTGAAAACATCAATCATGGCAACTCATATTTAAAAACGTAAAAATTTTCAATTAGAATTTTTTAATAAAAATCGATGATTCTGTAGGCCGAATTGGCGAGCAGGAATTCACAAAAATGTTAAAATCAATGTTAAATCCCTACGGCCAGGTTTGAAAACGGGCAACCGGTATATACAGCCTTGAAGTTTTTAATGCATGTATATTAAGTTAAATTCTGTATTATCCAGACGGTAACTAAAAAATCAGTAGGTTGTCTTTACCCTTCATAATTGGTTGCTATGGTTGTTAAACACAAGGATGACAGGGAAGTGGATTACTTACCGTTTTACAAAACGGTAAGGAAAAATAGATATGTTCCACCTAAGCATTTGTGTCTATGGAAACCATAACGAATGGTATAAAAACATCACAAACGTTAAAGGTTTACTGGTCTTAGGCAATCTAACATTGTCTTTGACCAGTAAGCAACCCTTACCATTCTTAATACTTAATATACTGTAGCAATAAGCGACTAATTGGTAACCTTATAAGTGTTGTGTGTATGCAACTAGGCGTAATAAGTGAACACATAAACAATACTATTAATCAGAATCAATATTAACGATTAACTCGATTTTTTCAATAACTCAGGGATAATATTAATTATGAATATTTGTTAGAATAGAAGATCTCAAAAAAAGGGACCCAATGATGCATTCCTTACATACAAACACATCGTATGTGTGCATGAATGGGTGTGCTTTGAATTCGATCAGTACGAACGGAATTAATGTTCTGAGGAGGAAGTTACTATCTCAGCATTAGTCTAGATAGTCAATCAAAGCTGTCACCTCCCATATTGTATTTAGATCGTGTTACTATGGAGCTATGAGCTCGGTAATTGAGCTGGTGCGCGCTCGCATATTTATACGGAAGATGAGGCAGAAAAGGCAGGCATAGAAGGTGGACACAAATAAGAGAACGTGCGTAAATGAATCGCGTGTAACAAGCCGGGCCGTACATTTGTAAAAGAAAATAACTTAATTTAAGAATGGTTGATTACTGGAAAACAAAGAAAAGATTTCTCATTGATACAATAACCAAGTGGAATTAAATAATTAATTAGAATAATCAAATGCCGTATGGGAAACTAATGATTTTGGTTCATACTATAGCGTCCCCCAGGTACCCTATCTTGAAAAGTGTAATTTGAAATTATTTGCAAGAATGCAAATTCAAGAACAAAACAATCGCTAAGTGATTTATCTTGACCTTACTGACAATAATGTTACTATTACTCAAAGTAATTGCTTGCCTTACATGGACTTTCCTGATAATAATTAGAAGATTAGAATGTATTTGCAAGTCTGGTATTTAATTACTCGCAAACCTCAAATCTGATTAAACAAAGTGGCCGTCTAGTGGTAGGTACGCTGTGCTATTTGAATTAGATAGGTTGGATGAGGTAAGTGTTGCATCAGGAGGCAGATAAACAATGAAACTACTCTAACTAAAATTAACGAGATTTGCGCAATGGTGGTTCACCTCGTTAATATATTATTGTGGGACAGAACCACCAATAAAACCCACTTTATTCATAAATAAGTAATTGCACAAGTACATTAATAAATCAAATAACACAAACAAAAACAATGAAAGGGTTAAATATATAACAAAACACCATTAAATCAGGTTAAAGTGCGTACAAAATTATAACATTAAGAGAAAAATAAATAAAAATCAGTTTAGTTACACATATACACAATAAAAAAAATCATGTAGTCACACCCACAATTGTGTCATAAATAATCATAAAATAAATCGTAATACCGGTCTTTAAGTAAATAAGCACATAAAACAGTAAAGCAAAATACAGCACATATAAAATACAACCACAGTAAAATTGCACACGTGATAAGAAGGGAAAAAGAAAATAGACAAGGAATTTACACGTACACAATTGTTTAGTGACTACTAAAGCATAAAATACATAGGTACAGTTACAAGAAATTACATATAAAGAGAATATTAGTTGGCAGGCAAATAATTCTACTTAACAAACTGACAAAAAACTCATTAAAACAAAGCCTTACAAGGGTAAGTTATAAATAAATCAGAACATCGTGACCGGTATATACGTTTGAGTGCGTTAGAAAAATACAGCGCCCCTTTCTCAGGTTACACATTCATCTATACAACAATAAAATCAATAAAAAATAAAATTCGAGGTGTTTAATGGTTATCTGGTCTCGGGAGTTTGTACTCACCTGGAAATTGCCTTGTACAATTAATAACCAGCGGTATCATGTACCCGTTCACATAAATACCAGAGTGAGGGAGCCCTGTACTGACTTTTATTTTAGAAGATTTCGGCTTAATGAGCCCGCGTGCGAATAAGATACCTTTGCAAGGCAATGCTCGATTTTTAATAGGTTACATAGGCTTGTAAAAAGATTTGCTGCGAGCTCTCATCTATATAAAACTACTTCCACTTGAATATATATATATATATATATATATATATATATATATATATATATATATATATACTTTTAATTGATCACAGACACAAATCGTTGACATACGCGGTTTAACTTCAAAACTGGTGACTTATCTATAGATTAATATTTGAAAAACACATTACAACTAACCCCCGAAAGAAAAGACAACTTAGCGTTGGGGAATTCAAAAGAAAATGTATACGCAAGAAACCGTTTAGAAGGAAGGTATTTAATTAACCAAAAATCGATCTGGCTCGATGACACTCTCTGTAACTGCCTTCCCCTCTGGTTTCCACTCACCATGTTTACTCCCGAAAATCAACCCCCGTCTTAGAACAGTGATAAAAAAACAAGAAACATTAATTTACGTGGGAACAGTCTCATATTAATTATTGCACGACATCTTAATTTTAAAAATATGTACTCGTCCGTAACAAACCCTACATTTAGGTCTCGAGTTTTCAAGTACCAATCAAAGAAATATTTTGATCGCGGTCTGTACCGACACAATTACTTACTAAACTGGCGACATTTTTACATTAATAATCCGCGCATAAGAATTTCCAATGATTCGTTACGCTCCTTCAGTAAAGCAGTTTTTAAGCGTACACCTGCTACTCAAACCCCAACATGTCTTTTTCAATCCTTAGCCAAGTATCAGTTACAAACATTACCACATTCCTTACATAAAAATATATAAATAAAATATTTTGAAAACATTAGCAAATTGCGACATATTATCAAGATATTAAAAATTCATTAATTATCTTTTCTATCGCGGTAACAATGGCGGTTTGACATACGTTTATTACAATAATAAATTTTTCGCGGTCCGCTACCTATAATACGGGGTGGAAATTTAGTGTGGGATTGGTCGGTTACTCGGTTATGATAGAGTATATCAAAAAAAGTTATTTACAAAAATTGTAGGCAACGATATGCTCGTTATTTGGAAAATATGGCGGTCTCTGTAGGGTAATCTATAACTACGTGGTAACACAAACATACAATTTTTTAAACGGAACACCGTGTATATTTTCTCATATTTAGATTCCTCGTATAATCCCTGTTCTTGCAATATAAGGTTGCACAAAACATACAGAGAATTTAGAGTTACGACCATTTTTATATCGAAATCGCACATAAACACTATGTATATGGAAAAGTAACAAATAAATAATTGTTTATTTGACATAATAAGGTAAACAATATGTCATAGTATTAAAACTAACTACAACAAAAATCATCGTCGAGTTTCTGTATACAGGGTGAGCCAAAGAAGAAAATTACGATTTTCTCAAATTTTTTAAATGAACCCCCCTATATTTTATTTTCTCAAAAGATTGTGTTTGTTATACCTTTCATTTTTATGAAGCATTCCCTATACCTAAATTCATTACTTTACGAGAAACTTAATTTTCTTCAAATTTTAGGAATACCTTAAACTTGCATGACTAAAAATAAAAATAATTTAACAACATTATTTTGGTACTTGTGGTACACACGGTTTTTTATATAGTCCCTTATGAAGAAATCAATTTTTGACAACTCCGGTGATCGAGCTGGCCATGCAGTTTGCCTATCTACCTCGTAGGAAAGTGATTATTTAGATGGTTGTGAATTGCGGCAGTGTGATGAACTGTAAAAACAACATTTTTTGTCGAATATTCAGTGGCACAATGGCAAATGATTATTGAAAAAAGCTAGATATACACCACCAGATACATGGCCATCAAAAAAAAAAAATGTGAGCCCCAATAACTTCACCCCAAACTTTTATAGACCACCTAATTTGATTATGATTATTACTACAATAAGGATTGCTTGTTGCATAGTAATGAAAATTGTGCCTATTCACTGTTCTATTATTGTGAAATGTAGCCTCCAAAAAGCACAACATCGAAAAAATCGGTCACCACCGATTTCCTGCTGAGCCTTATTCATAAAAAAATAATCTGCGAATATAATCATTTTCTTTGGTCATATAAGACTGATCCAGTATGAACAAACCGATCCATTAATCTTTCAAATGCTTTTGTTTTTGGGCTCCTCCGTTCAGGATATCGCTGTTGAAATATTCTGCATGTAAGTAGACTTTCTCCTAATGCCCAAATCATATCTATTAGTTCTTCTACGGAAAAATTCATTTTTAAAGCTTATACACAAAACACGCACTGATTAAGAAGGTAATCATATGAGAACTGTCATTTTTTCAAAGCCTACCTGTTTTGTTTTCTTAAAGAGTATTGTTGAAATAATATTAATCTAGAAATTGCCTATCTTCATTGCATATTGTTATGCTTTATGTTATGTTTCAATTGTTTATTGTATAAAAATAATTTTATTACATTATTATCCAAGATTAAATTATTTTTAGTCACGCAAATTTAAGGTACTCCTAAAATTTGAAGAACTTCATATAAATGAAAGGGTATAACAAATACAATCTTTTGAGAAAATAAAATATAGGGGGGGGGGGGCATTTAAGATTGAGAAAAGAATGATTTTCTTTTTTGGCTTACCCTGTATACAGATATTCATCGATGATTTTTGTTACAGTTAGTTTTAATACTAGAACATATTGTTTATCTTATTATGTAAAATACACAATTACTTATTTATTACTTCTCCGTATACATAGTGTTTATTTCACTGCGATTTCTATATAAAATTGGTCATAACTCTGGAAACACTCTGTATAGTTATGTAAAATCACATATTGTAAGAACAGGGATTGTAAGAGGAATCTAAATATGAGGAAATATACAGTGTCCCAATAAATGTATGTTTGTGTTACCACGTAGTTATAAATCGCCCTGTATAGATCGGCATATTTTCCAAACAAGTATCTCGTTGCATATGTAAATAACTATTTTGATGTACTCTATCATAACGGAGTGTTGCGTGCACAAAAGGATTTCGTAGAAAACGGAGAAAGTATGTTGTAATATGAATTAAGGAATTAACCGGAAGCTTAGTCGGTCGGTTGGGCACTTGGATGCGTGGGCTTTTCGTGTAGGAAAGTATACAGAATGATTGAAAGGGCACCACTTGATTTAATCTTATCAAGAAAAGGGCTACGACACAATAAGAGAGACGGTACAGTTAAAACAGGTAAAAGGTCAGACTAGGAAGTTAATCCTAGACCGCAGGGATAAAGAAAGAAAATACTATTGATCGTTTAACACAACTAAATTTAATGATAAAAAAATTATATACCAAAATAAATTATCATTTTTAAATTTTTAAAATTTTGAACATTTAATTTGAATTTATGGTTTTATTCGTTTATGTTTACTTGTTCAACTTATTTTTAGGTGTAGAAAATTATTTTATTGTTTAGTTATTAATTAAGCTAAAGAATTTATTTGCCATTCGTATTTTTTTATTTGCTCTGGATTTTGTTTTATTTGTTCTTCTGCATGTCAATATTTTCAAACAAAGCGTCAATATCTCAAGAATGGTTATGGTTATGAAATCTATTATCAATTAGTACTTTTCACGGGGAATTGAAATGTGAAAATATACAGGGTGTTGCATTTGAAAAAACTGAGAAAAATTACATTTCGCGCAAGTTAATCATTCTGTATAGTTTTTCATGTTTTCGAAAAATTTCCCAGTTTGTTATTAATAGTCGGTGGTATAAACAGATTTACAAAATCGTGGTGCCAACGGTCGCATCGTGGTTCCAAAATTAACTCTATTTTGGTACTAAAGTGACGATATCTGCAGAACGGTTAGTGATACAGATACAAATTTCTATATTTTTATTCTAAATGTAACTGTGAACCCAAAAATGCAAAAATATACAGGGTGTTCCATTTACAAAACACAGGTTTGGGTTGGCATATTTTTGTTAATCACTCTGTATATAGCTAAATATTTTTAGGATATAGGTTCAATGATTGTGTATTACCACACCAAAATTGGTTGTGATATCTCTAATAGTTAAGGTGAAATCATCCATCCACGCAGCAGACACCCTCCCTGTACAATCTGTTAAGTACAATAAACACATTACAATTAATTTAAAGTAATCATTTAACCTTGTAAACATGGCAAGTAAGAAAATTACTACTTCATCACATATATTATACCTATTATTGCGAATTGAAAACTTATACGTAGCGTTACGTAGAACTTTATATATTTGACTTCTTTTCCTTGGCAGTTGACACTTTTTAATATACGATTTTCTTTAAACATTTAGAGTGTGACACACTTATTGAGTTAGCTTTGAACGAGATTGTACATTAATAGTTATAGATTACGAAATGCTCTTGAAAATTATTAGATAGATGAAGCGTTCAATTGATTTGACGATATTTCCTTAGAGCCATTTATTACCTTATAAAATGGCGAAAAAGTTGAAATCCGTTTCTAGCGCGTAAAGTGTTTTAAAATGTGTGAAATGTCTTATAGAATTATCACAACTTGTCGTAATTCTGCATAAGGACCATTAAATTAAGTGTATCCTGAATTCGAAGTGCGTAGTGCGTGACGTTTCCTTTTAATGGGTGCCTTAGCTTATGCAAGTCTCGTCCGTATCCGAGTAGTTCGGGAGGTTTTCAATTTGTGAGTGGGATTTATCGCGGATCGACTTTATGGGCTTCTGCCCGGATGCTAATGCCATTAGTGTGTCGCATTTTTATACAAAAGCACGGATTGATCGAGTACCGCCATAAGTAATCCCTACTGTTAAATACCGGAATTTTAGGTTTCCACTGTAAAATGCCTTTTTGTTGGTGCAAAAAGGGGAACAGGCGTTATCGATTTAGGTACCATGTTAAATTTTTAGGAAATAATTAACCAGCTTTCACTGTGGTGCTTATGTATTGATGAAGTTTGACGTTATTACCTTTGTGTATTGTGTATTCAACCCATTATGAGATTAGATTTACTTGCTTTGCTTTTAGTTATAAACATCAAAGATTAAGATTAAATTGTTTCTGTATTTTGTAGATGCCAATTATTAACACTTTGAACCCTAAAATCATTAATTAAATCATTTTTTGCGCGAAACTTGATTCCTAAATTTGAAGGTATGTTCAAGCTTATGAACACATTCATTTCTATTTTTAAGCATACATTCAATACTGTTTTACAAGAAGTGAATGAGGAACGTGTCTATATATCTTTTGTGAAAACATTATATCGTGTAGATAATGTTAATGACCAAATCAGTTGTTAACGTACTCACGTCACATTAACGGTGATGGACTACGTGTCCGGTGTCCCTACTCTGATAAAGATTAAAACTTTTCTGTCGGTTTTGTAATTTCCTTTTTTAATGTGAATTTTTCGCAATAAATTTTGACAGAAAAAATTCGATGAATGCTGAACAAAGATTATTTTTATAATGGTTTACTTAGATAAACAAAGCATATAAATATATAATTTTTTTTTATACCTAAGTTAAATAGATCAAAATTTAAACCTTTGCAAATTTTATGTAAGTTGATTATAAATTTGTATTATGAACGAATAAGTTCAAAGGTAAATATGTAATGTAAAAATATAGCAAAGTACAGGCCGCAGGTTCAAATCCTACCCGAGGTAAACTTTTTATTTATGTATTAATAAAATTAATAATAATTTTTAATTTATATAAATTATTACAAGAAATTGGGATAGTAACTAATTCACTTGCACGCTTTTGGCACTATGTCTTTTTTATCATGACTGGTATGCTGTTTTACACACTGGTGCGAAATCTTTTTTGTTCGTGGGTTGAGGAAAAGCAGAGCACTAAAAATGTAACAACGCACGTGTTACGAACAACATTTTTTTTTACTAATTGCTGATTGTCACTTGATTCCAAAGCAACTGAGCTCTTTACATAATTGGTGTACCAACAATCGCCTTGCACTTAATATACCCAAATGTCAAATTATTTCGTATACAAGTGAATATTGCCAGTATGCTATGACTATTCTATCAACTCTCTGATCTTTGCAAGATCTACTGTTATTAAAGACCTGGGTGTTTACTTCCATAACAAATTTACTTTTTCTGAACATCTCGATTTCAGAAACCGTTCTTCTATGAAATTACTCGGTTTCATAATTCGCGACTTCAAATCATTGAATAATATAGCTCCACTAAAATCTTTATTTTTTTGTTTAATCAGAAGCAAAATAGAATATTGCTCGTTAATTTGGTTTCCGATCTATAATTATCTAATTCATATTCTAGAAAACATCCAAAGAAAGGTTTTAAAGTGTTTAGCTTATAAAATTGATAAAGTATATCCACCTAGAGGGCTCAATCATGACTGTTTACTAAAACGATTTTGTTTCCGTTCTTTAGAATATCGTCGATCTGAGATTGCGCCTACCTTTTTATTTAACTTAGTCCATAAGAAAATTGATTGTCCACAACTTTTGGAACTAGTTAATTTCTTAGTACCGAGTTACATGTCTCGAAACAATCTGACGTTTACATGTCCGACACCTCCCACAAACATAGATCTTCATTATTTCATATTCAACAAGTATGTAACACTACCAAATACTTTTGATATTAATAATCGTTCTGTAACTGAATTATTAAGTACTCTTTGTAACAGTAGCAACTAATTTCCTTTTCATATTATATATGATATTGCTAAGTTTGTACACTGCATTTATTTATTTATCTATCTATATTGTCCTGTAATTGGATCTGTTGCATCTGTTGGGCAATAAATCTATTATTATTATTATTACCACTGTTCATACACTGGATTTCCACGTCCCATGGAAATATTGTATAGCTGTAATAAATTTTACTTTAATAGAGCTAACATTTTCGATTTTTCTGCACGTTAGAGAGAAATAACGAAGCTGCAAAATATAAATTTCATTACACGACTTAAAACAATTGTGACGTCAGATGTAACGGGTACCTGAGAAATTCAAATTTCGTGCTAAGTTATATGATATTTTATAGTTATATGTGGCATTTTATATAATGGGGAATGATTGTTTGTTGTTTATTTAATATTAATACGAAAAGCTTGAAATTACGTACATATTAAATCTCTCCTCCTACAATCCATGTAGGCATCTGCAGATTGCCGCGTTTACTTAGATAGGAAATATTTAAGTAAATGCAGTAATCTGCAGATGCATAAATGGATTGTAGGAGGAGAGATGAAATGTTAACATGACGCTGTTTAAGTAGAGTTGGTTGAAACTAACCAAAAAGGGTGATTGTTGCCGAGGCATGAGCGACCGTAGTATACAGTCACGCTACCCTCCAAATTAAGAATAAGAAATAAAGTAAGATAAAATTTAGTATATAATAGGGAAGAAGTAAGAATACCTTTCTTATTAAAATAATAAAAGTCTAGATTGAATAAAAGTGCATATGACGTCAACTAAGTGATAAGGCGAAAAGTGACACTATAATGAAATACATTACGTGTTTTGTGCATATCGGAGGTCCTACATGACTACATTTAGAGGGTGAAGGAACGATATAAAACATAGTGATCGGCCTAAATTGGTTAGTCAGTAAATAAAAAAGAATAACACGAAAGCATTAACAATTAGTTTGTACGATCAGCATTGCCGTTTGTGATTGCTTGCGATTCGTAGTGAAACTTGAACAATTAAAGTGATAATTAAAAACTATAAAGATATCCTACAAATATTCACAGAATCAATAAATTGTTGGAAAGAAAATTTGGAGTTGTACAATTCAGCACAGAAGAGATTGGGGAACAAAGGAATACGGCTACAGAGCGGTGGCATAGTAACCAGTTGTCGGAACCTTTGGCCTTCAAAAATTGACAAGTAAGATTGCATGTGTTTTACTTTCCTGTAAATTTGTGTTTGAATATCAACGCTGAATGGAACCCATTTCCTTCACTGTTGATAGAAATCTTTTGTGCATGTTTAGATGATAAGAATACTAATAGTATTGTTTTTTATGTGTTAATGTAAGCAACGTATTTCTGCATGTTGGGGATTTAGTAATTATTAAATAAGTATAACGTTTTGATTTATTTTCATTATTAACCATTAACGAATACTAAAAGCTTTAATACTGAAAGAAGTAATTTCACTAAAGTTACAAACTACATACATCTTAAGCAAATCAGACTGAATATAAATTGGGTAATTGATAACAATAATCATTTCTTTTAATAAACAAGTTAGCCGGCGCAAACAAACAATAAAGGAATTTGGTGAAGCAAACATCGAGTTCATTTAATCCAACTGAAACCTTATAGCAAGTAAAATAAATTTTAGTTAATGAATGATATCTTTACCAATTGAAACTACCCAAATTAAATACCATTTTAAGTTCTCACAAAATAATAAAAATTTTTATTAAAGGATTTTGAAATTATTAAGAATTGTAAAAGAACCTGAAATTTATTCTTTGCAGCGAGTGTAAACAAACAAAAAGAAATAAGCCACATATGTTTACGCCGTTACACAGACCGTATGTTTTTATTCAGTTATTTATAAGGAAAAAATATAATATAAAACAGTGTAACACATAACTTAACAACACAGATGAAACTGCAATAAACTAGACGGTGATTGTTACTGCTGTAGTATGAAAACGTGTAATTAATTCAGCGTGACGTCGTACACGTTTGCAAACAATAAGGATCGATAACTTTAAATATTAGGTAAAAGAAAACTGTTTATTTTTAAGACGTCATACTTTGTCTATCTTATTTTATTACTTGACTGTTTTTTTGCGATAAGAAAATATGCAAACTCTTCATTTAATTACTAGAAATCATTCTATTAAGTTGTAAATGTACGTATTACACTCACGCAATTTGGTGTATTTATTTTTAAAGTTTTAAACAATCTTTTTAATTATCAAAAGGTTTTAAACGTATCTAATGAAAATTTATTTGATTACTATTGCTATGTAATGTGCAATCATTTAACAAATTAATAGAAAATACCTTTTACTGAAAACGATTACTATGATTGTTATCGAAAATTCAAATTTTTTAAAAATTCATAAAAATACACGATTACATATTCAAAAAGTATTAACTACAATGTAGGTACTTTGACTTATTTTTTGATTTGTTATGAATGTATAAGTTCAAAAGTAAATATGTAATTAAAAATTATTATTAATTTTATTAAATACATAAATAAAAAGTTTACCTCGAGTAGGATTTGAATTTACGACCTGTATTTTGCTAGAGTACCGCTCTAACCAACTGCGCTATCGAGATTCAAGCCCCAATTGATGTAAATTTTGTCTTTATGTATGTAGAAGTGATGTAAATTCTAAATGTAATAAATAATAATATAATATAATAAATACATAAAGACAAAATTTACATCGATTGGGGCTTGAATCTTGATAGGGCAGTTGCTTAGCGCGGTACTCTAGCAAAGTACAGGTACAGGTTTCGTTTGAACTTATTCGTTCATAACGAAATAAATTAATATTAGTTAAGTTGCTTTGGTATGTGTGAATCCTTGTGATATTGCAGGCTCACATTCCATTAATATAAGTAATTTGATTGTATTCTCATTATATTTAAAATTTACATCAGTTCTACATACATAAAGACAAAATTTACATCGATTGGGGCTTGAATCTCGATATTGTAGTTGGTTAGCGCGGTACTCTAGCAAAGTACAGGTCGTAGGTTCAAATCCTACTCGAGGTAAACTTTTTATTTATGTATTTAATAAAATTAATAATAATTTTTAGGTACTTTGACTTTGATTAATTATAAAAAACCAACACCACCAAATTTACTCTTATTTTTTATCCCTTTCATCCCCCTAATAGTTTTATTAATATTTTTCATATACTATAGGATCAAGTACGTTCATTTATGTGAAACTCCACCTAAATGGTTAAATTTTAACAAATTTACTGAAAAAACGTCTATTGCTGAAATCTATTGTTAACTTGATGCGAGTACTTAGTGTAGGAAAAATGTGATGATATGATGGTAGGTTATGGAAGAAATTTAAGTGTCGTAGATTTCCAGGGCAACATTATATTTAACAGACCTGTGATTTGTACTCGAAACAGCGCTCGGCTTACTGTGTTGTTCGTGTAATGGATTTCATACTATACTATACATTTTTTATTTTAACCAACTCTCGATTTACTGCTTTGTAAATTTATTTTAAGGTAAATTCTTTCGTCCTTGCACTGTTTATTGTTTATTATCGTAAGAGCTATTTGTTTCTTTTGAAAAATTGTAAAAATGAATTTCAATTGAAGTTCAAAATGTGCACAGGGAATATGGAATCCAACTTTGAAATAAAAAAACTGTTAAAACAAACAGTTTATTTACAAAGTTTGTAGAGACTTAACAGTTTTCTGATTAGTTTCTGAAAACATTTCAATGTAAAATTTTAGTACTTTTCTAATGGATGTTTTCTCAAAAGTTCATTGTTATCTGCAGTGTACACAATCAAAATAAAGATCTTTAGCACGAATCCAGATTAAAAAGCCATGGAGCATTGCAAACCCCACATAATTGAATAATCATAAGCGAAGTTTATTAGAAATAAAATTTAAAGCTTATCAATCTTGTTTTATAATTATAACTTCACAAATGAAATTTAACGTTATGAATAATTATATTCTCTCTATTCATCTTTATCGAATGCGACAGATTTCTCATAAATATTTTATACGGCCGAGTAGAAACACATTAATGCACATACATACATTTTGATCTGAATATCCACCAGTGGCAAACACACACACGCTGCCCGAACAATTTAGCTTGACATGGCATTTTTGGATTTTATTGCACTCGTACAAGTTTTCCACCCGTTTGTACGGGCTATTGACCCACGGTCCATTTGAATACATTTGCATAGCAAAGCTGTTGCACTTTATATGATTCAGCACCGCCTCAAATATATCGACAATATTTCATTCAAAAATGTTTTCATTTTAAAGGGTAAATTTTTTTTGTACGTAAACATAAATAAATAAATAAGCGATTTTAAAAGGTACTAACACTATTTTAGTTTGACTAGATACCTTTGTTGCATTGCATATGCATCGTTGATGTTGTTTAAAACAAATTCATTGATTGCATTATTGCATTAGTATATTTCATAGAATATTTTGTCATTTGAAATTTTAATCAGTTTATTAGATTTCCATTACGTTTGAATATTCGTGACAGTTATAATGGGCCATATTAACATTTTTGTTATAAACTGTAAAACGGTGCCTAAATGATATTATATTGCATGGGTTATACACACAATAAATATCTAGTATGGAACAACACACGACCTTCCAAACTACAAACCGGAAGTTAAAAGAAATGAAATACTTTTAATAATAATTTATTATGCAACCGATTTTTGTTATGAACGAATAAGTTCAAAGGTAAATATGTAATTAAAAATGATTATTTACTTTATTAAATACATAAATAAAAAGTTTACCTCGAGTAGGATTTGAACCTACGACCTGTGCTTTGCCAGAGTACCGCGCTAACCAACTGCGCTATCGAGATTCAAGCCCCAATCGATGTAACTTTTGTCTTTATATATTTAACGAATAAGTTCAAAGGTAAATATGTAATTAAAAATTATATTTAGAATTAGTTTGCTTTGCATGAAGAAACTTTATAAAGAAAAGTGATGTAAAATTAAATTTTCTTAAAAAATATGTCTACACCTCGGAGAATAGAAATGTAATAGAGAAACAAATCCCTATCTCCCCTGTACTGAGGTGTGCACTACAAAAATCCGCCATCTTGGTATATCCAAACTAGCAGGAAATTTTGGATTTCTTGAAGTATCAATATTGTGTTATCAATAATCATTAATTGTTTTACCTACTTAGATAAATTTTGTTGCAATGTGAACAAATTTCAAATAAAAAAATTATTCAGAGGACAATAATACCTTAAAAGTCTTGGCATTGAAGAATTTATGCCAAATTAATACTAAAAATGGAAATAGACACTAGCGATGAGTGTGTCTAATTTGAAAAGTATCGGTACACTAAGAATTAATAATATTGATATAAAACGACACACTTTTTGTTTTTGTTATTTTGAGTCTTCGAAGCAATGCTATAGAAACTTGTGGCATAAACCTTTTTAGTAGAAAACCAAACCAAACATCGAAAAATAGAAAGGTTAAAACCATTTATTTGAGTGTGTGAAATAATACTTTTGTGACACATCGCAAACTTCATTTAGAAATTAATTTTAACTTTAACATAAATCTGCGCGGTAACATAATATTTGGTAATTTTCATTTTGTGCATTTTGACTTTTTTCAGGAAATGATAGATGAGAAAATGAATAATCAAATGATAATATAGCGTACAATTGCATAAGCGAAGTAAATAGTAAACAACGTTTATTTTTTATCTAACACCATTCTGCGACCCAGTTCAAAAAAATGCGAATGTCCAATTTAGTTTCCCTACTATGCATCTTTTATAACAGTTAAAAAAATCCTAGCTTAGTTTACATCCTGGCAAAAAAAAACAATTAAAAAACTTTAGTGTATCCCATTATAACAAAATAACTACACCTTTCCCCAATGAAATCGGTTTTTTTAATTAGATTTTCAATCCGACATCCATTAAATACAATGTAGAAAATGCCAATGTTTTGCGAACATCAAGATGGTCGCCACCGGTTTGTTTTTTACACATTTTTTGATTACCCGTTCTCCACTTCCCCTTCTCTCCTCCAGGGTCTACACATTTTCTTATAAAATTAATCGTTCTTCAGAGATCGCTATTGGTGTTAATTTAGAGATTGGCTGGGGCGTAGGCAGTGGGCTATCTACGCCCCAGCCAATCTCTAAATTAACGCCACATCTAGTAGCCGTCCCCGCCTTCTGCAGATTTTTAAAACTGTCAGACTCGCTACCCAGAGCAAACTTTTTAGTCATTTCTCGAATTCTCCTGTACACCTAGGCCTGCTGTCGCTTAAGTTCGCCTTTATGTAAGTTTTACGATAATACCTACACCTGTGGAAAACGTTACGGCTTGAGATTAATTTCCGGTGTTGATGTCTACTTACACCGTCAGATAGAGAGGCTGTCTGCCTAAATTCTGCCGACCCCACAGTGTCCACTAGGAAGCGCAACGGAGCTGTCGGCCTAGGGCCGCTAGACGACACTAATTACATAATTACACACAAACTTACATCTACACGCCACCCCAGGCAACTTACTAAAGTGCAAGGTGTCGTCGGAGATCCGATTGTTATTTCTGTCGTAGAGTTCCAGTGCGTAGAAATTACGTAAATAAAAGTGAGTATTGCAATTCTCTCACTTAACGTTATTGCCCGTTTTTAAAATATGTTACTTTTCTGAAGTCCTGAATCCGAATCCTTCCTGTATCGCACGATAAAAACCACATTAAAGAAATATTCTTGTATCAAGAATTCTTTGGTACCCAATTACACAACGTTTAGTTTATCCCGCCCGCCCATGTAAAAATATAAAAATTCCTGAAGGTTTATATATTCAATACGAGAACCACCCTCGTTATCCACTATCATACTTTCCCTTTGTAATAACTATTTAAATTCATTAGCCACCTGTTTTCACCGGCGCATCAATCGTATATCCTAAACACGGATAAAATTATCTGAAGAACACAAAAAACCCTCTCATTTTTATTTCCATTAATTAGTTATACAACGCTAATTAGTACAACTCTGGTTATTAATTAAATAAGTTATGTTAGATATATTAGTAAAATTCGTTTAAAATTCTATTAAAGTGTTTAGATATAAAACTGTTAAAATGCAAGCAGTTATTCAAGTTTAAAGATATTGATTTTCTTCTTGACCTAGACATTTCAGGTACAAGACATTTACCTCTCTGCTCTTATCCCTTTAAAAATATTTCAACTAGCAATAAACGTTATCGCACAATTCTTAAGTGTAAAATTTGTATAACTTCTATGCAATACTAGACAGGAACGTAATCAAAGTATTGCATGATTTTTCTGTATTTACTTTAACGCAATTTGGGTTGGTTTATTCTCGTTTAAATTCATTATTTTACCAGAAGCGTCCGTTTAATTTATTAATTCATTTAGTTTGTTTGCAAAAGGAAGGCTTTGTTTTGGTTGGAGAATATTTTTTTGTCTGTTTAACATATACTCTGTGACATGAAAAATGCAACACCAAGATGGCGTTGGAATTTTTGGACCAAAGTTGGCAGAAATGTTTAACTATTCAAATGTAGTAATTGATTAAAATTAAACAAGGATAAAGGCGTTTTTTATTAATAATGTGTTGGACCACCCCTATTAGTTTCACACTTCCGCACCCTTCTTAGCATGGATTCCAACAGATGATCGATTTCTTCCTGAGGTATTGCATCCCAGGCAATCTGTAATTCATTCCGGAGAGCTTCTAGTGTCTGTGGAGGATAGGCTAATTGCTTGAGTCTTCTACCCATCATGCCCCACATATGTTCGATAGGCGAAAGGTCGGGAGATCTGGGTGGTCATGGGAAGATATTGACGTTAGCCTCTTCAAAACGCTCCATAGAATATTTTGTAATGTGGGGACGGGCATTATCCTGTTGGAAAATCGGGTCCTCGAGCTCCTGGAGGAATAGAAGGATATAGGGTTCTACCACTTCATCAACATATCGGTGGGCATTCATATTGCCTCGGATGAATACTAATTGAGACCTGCTTCCATAAACAATAACACCCCATACCATAACGCCCATAGTGTGGTGCACATGCCGCTCAACAGAAATCTGCACATTAAGTCGTTCTCCAGGTCTATGTCTGACCCTCATGCGACCATTTCATTCTCAAGCAGAATCGCGCCGTCAGCGGAAGCACAAGATGTGGGCGATCGGAATGCAATCCGATAGCTCTAATTCGACCGTACACTGTACGAAGGGTTATAGGACGCCATTCGTTTTCAAACCATTGATCGGATATTGATCTTGTGCTCGAGAATCGGTCTCTTAATGCCATTAATCAGAGATGGCGGTCCTGGAACAGATTTGTCTGTCTTGGCCGTCCACTTCCTCTTCTACGACGTTCTTGGCCTTTTCTAGACCATGCTTGATAACACCGTACTACAGAGGATTGATTACGGTTAAGACGATTAGCAATTTCTGTGAATGAAAAACCACCTTCACGTAAGCCCATAATGCGACCTCTGTCGAATACACTCAGTTGTCGATAATTTTCACATTTCCCCACTCTAGGCATAATAGCAGCTTCAAAATGCGAAAAACACACAAAAACAAAAGAATTGCAACCAAAAACAATACCGAAATCGACTTAATCTCTTAAGAAATACACCCGATAATTTCGATTGTTACGACAAGTAAAACGTCAAATTTTCCATGTCTACTGTATTATTTTGAATGATATTTTAATCAATTACTATATTTGACTAGTTAAACATTTCTGGCAAGTTTGGTCCAAAAACTCCAACGCCATCTTGGTGTTTAGGTCACAGAGTATAGTATAGTATAATATATTTAGCATTTTAACAAATTATAGGAGAATATGTGTATCAAACCTTTTCTTGTTTATTGGTTAGTGTGAAAGACCAGGTAACAATCGATCAGCCCTATTTAAAAGAACTCACTCTATTGGAATTTTATAATTTTAATATTCTCATAAAAAATCCTTTTCATTAATATATCCCGTGGTTGTCTCCAATGAATGAAATGTTTGTTCCCATACGTATATTAATGCATTATCTACTGTAATAATCTAGATACTATTGAAACAAAGCAAACATGTCTTCTAGTGTATAAAAAATGGCAATTTGTAGCATTTTGAAATTTGAACATTAGTTTAGTTTTTAATGCTCTTTTAATTTACTCATTCAAATTTATTAATTGCATAGCATTCAACTATCTCACAACCTAGATTGTTTAGGATCATATTTTCTGTGGAAATTGGGATACATCCCACACCCTACTATGTTTACATTTTAATTTGGCATATTTTCTTACTTTGCTTTTTTCGAGCATAGCCGCGTGATCTCTCAGGGAAACACATTAATTATGAGGATTTAAAAATATAATAATTCAATATGGCTCCCGTAAAAAAAAAATTGTGCATGAGTACAGAACATTTTATTGGCCCCATTTTCAAAATACTTGTTAGTTTTATTCTCAATTTTTGTTGTAGTGTCCCAATCCTTAATAAATAATTCAACGTTAGTTGCAATGATTAAAAGACAAGCGTAATATTAGATTTCTTCGCAATGATGCAAATTCTCAGAAAAATTATTTCATCTTAAATTTATTGGCAATAATTACTTGCTTGCATCGTATTGATTTTCCACGCATTAATTAAAACCTTAGAATTTATGTATAAGCTTAATATTCAATTACTCGTAAAACTAAACTTAGAATTACCGAGCGTTGCGCAATATTACACAACGCTAGCTCGTTGTGTGCAAGAAGTTCCTTCTAATTGCAAAAATAAACGTAATTTTTAACTTCAGATTCTGATAACCTTTCCAATTTCAAAGACTAAATTGATTTACGGCCAATAGCTCCTAAAAGTAATTACTTGTGGAATGAAACTGTACAAACATGTAATCGAATGTTGAGCGAAAGCTCGACCATACAAAATTAATTTCGTCGGTAATATGTAAATATTAAAACTAATATTTTAGCCTGCCTCAGTGGTGGAATGTTTAGAGTTCTTGCTTTCACCAGAGTGGCGCGGGTTCAAACGTGGCCGAGGTAGCCGTTTTTCTAAAACGGGGAAAAAGCAAAGCAGTCCTTCTTCTCGGGTAGAAAGTAAAACTGTAGGTCCCGTGCCAATGCGCTGAATTGACATGTTATATGTCCCTTACTAAAGGTGAAATTCCATTACTAGGTGAAAATTATAGTGACGGGTAGTGCCATTAGTAGTTGATGTGCATAGAGATACCTGACATTTCCGTTTATGTCTAGGACTCGGCCTGATATTAGTTAAACGTTAGATTTGAAAATCTAAACTCTTCTGAATGTAAACTGCTTAATTTAATACTAGACCAAAAAAATTTAAGTAATTTTGAAAAAGGTTTCGCACATTGTACCCTTTCTATCAATAACAAAGTAACAAATACTTAATACATATATTGTAGAATCATAATGTCGCTGCAATGTTTACATTTTTTGCAAGTGTTACCTCTTAAAATTAGTCCTATCCTTGTCTAGCTAAATAAGTCCAAAAGAATCCTAAAAATAAGCACAAGCAAATATTCGTAATCGAGTTCTAATTACTTTGTTATCAATTTACATTTGCATCCAGTCACAAAAAAAGACGGCTCCTTTGCCTAATCCTAAGGGAGAATTTTTTTATTAAAGACACGCTCATGCATAATCTGACTTCAGGTGCGTTAACGATAAGATGGCGGCTGGATCAAAATACGCCATATTGCACTGTATCCCGGCCGCAACACCATTACGATGTGGTCCATTCCTTATTAAACAGTTTATACACTAATTTAGTTTCACACTTGGTGTTATGCGATACTTAATTTTCTATGTTTTATTTCACGAAAGGCAATAATTGTTTAACTAAATTTACTTTATGTAAACACTTCCAATATATTGCAAAGAGGTTAAAATTTCACTTTCTCTTTCTAAAATAACTGGTGAATATTAAGTATTCTAGCGTTACACTGCACTATTATTAGCGAAATAAATCTTCCAATAACAATAAATGTTTCCAAAAGAAAACGTCAATTGGAAAATGTTTTAAACTTTAACGTTTTAATTATGATGAAAAAACATTATCTACGTCACTAATAATGTGCTACGTTCTTCACAGGTCAAAAGGGATCCTCCACATTAACCGTCCATAACGAGTTTGCGTTAAAAATCGTATAAAGACTAAATTTTCTTCTGATACTACCCTGTCGATGTCACTAAAATGATTGAGGAAATGACGCTTTCGACACCTTATGCACAACTTGAAACGTGGATGACTCCTACGTGTTACCCCCAACGATTGACAAGAAACACCAATTTTAAAAACAAAACTTATCTGAAGATCACAAAATACATCTTTTTCCATACTTGAAAAGCAAAGGCCTAAGTTCGTAATAATTTTTAATTTGATATGATCGTTGAAATGCCTAAACTCGAGCGTGCATCGAACTGAACTAGTTCGAATCCCATTTGGACGCCATTTTATTATTACAAGAAATTTACGGTACCTCTCCCTCAAACATCATTGTGGATTGTAAAATTCAGTCATTGTTAGATTGCAACTTTAATTATACATCATATATTGTACGATTGTGTGATTGCTCAACATTTATACAGTTACAACGTTATTCGACCCTCAAAAATCTCTAAAACTTTCCACATATGATGAAATTTTTTACTATCTCTATTCTCGATTCTTTTATAATCAACTTATTTAACAAGTAGACTTTGCGTAACTGCTTTAACTTGCAACGCTATCGCTTGAAATTTTTGGTTTGGTAACTGTAGCAGACGGTAAATTCCATGGCGTACCTAAATTTCTGCATTGACTTACTTTTATCTTCAAAATAATTCTACGGATTATCAAATACTCTTATTCTATGATTCAAGGTTCAGATATTAACTACATTATACGACACGTTAAATATACCAATGACGTATAATTAGCCACGCTACGAAAAATATACTTAAAGAAAATTAGTGCACAAATACTCTTTTACACGACTTGACAGTCTTGGTATTTTATTACGAGTACGAATTATATCTATCGGATCAAAAATACTCTTCAGTATGCTTAGTAAAACATTTTGATTACAAGTGGATTGCGATGTCACTTGTGTAATGGAAAACAAGTAGAATATAATATTGTTTTAACTTGATTACAAATATTATGCACGGTTACAATATCATCTACTTGCCCAGTTGTAAAACATAGAGCTGATACAGTTTCATATGTTACTGTAATTAATTGATAAATATTACAATCCTCAACAACTTCACTATGACCTATCAAATTTTAATTTTCTTACGTTGATTTCCCTAAATGTCCAGCTTACTTAGGGCATCAAAAATACGGACGAGCTATTGAGATTTTCAAATTCACAAAGAGATAAATATTCTCGTCAATAGCGGGTACGTAAAAAAAGATTTGTTTGTTGGTTTAATTAATCCTTTAATAGTGAATTTTTAAATAATGCTGAAATAATTACAAATAATTGTTTACTTAATTAAAATACTTTGCTTTTGGATTTTTAAATATTGTATTTTTATTTTTATATTTTATATAAATTATACGTTTCGATAACAATTACAGTTATCGTTCTGAGTAAGTGGTAACCATCTTTAGGAATTGCTTAAGATGTTAGAACAAATTTATGAAATATGTAAACGATGAAAATGCATAATCCTGTTGTTATTATAACAATTTGATAAACGTATAAAGCCAACTATGGAATCTAATTTTAGTAAAGGACTAACTAGATCCTTAACAAATTAAATATTAAATTATCTTGAAGATAACAAATTAGAACACCCTCTAACGGTCAAAGGCTAACCGTGAAAAGTGTCATAACCAAATAACAAATTTAACAAAATTTCATCAAATTATGAAGTAAGTGTAAAGTTATGAAAAACTAATTTCAAATTGATAAAAGCATTCACAAATAGAAACTTGACATAGTATTTTTGCGAAGGATATAACAATTCTTTTTCAGCACTATTTTACAACGACTTATTTTCAGTGGAATAACAAATCATATGAACAGCTTGATGGTGTAGCAATGGGTAGCCCGCTTAGTCCTGTTATAGCTAATATTTACATGGAAAAATTTGAAAGATTAGCGTTACAGGATACACCCAAAAACCTTAGTTTGGTATAGATATGTAGATGACACATTTGTTATTTGGAGATATGGATTGAAAACTAATAATTCACTATCTTTTAAGGTTTACTGAAAGCCGACACGCACACTGATAGATACCTTCATAAATAATTATCAAACCACCATAAAGAAAAACTAGTGCTTAATGTTGGTACTGTTTTCTTCCTTTTATAACGAACGTTACAGATAGAATTAAAAAAATCCTAATTAATAATGGCATTAGGACTGTTTTTACAAGAAAAATTAAAGGGCATTTAAGTTATGTTGTTCTTGTGGAAAATTATACATTGGAACCACAAAACGTAACTTTGGCACAAGAGGTAAACAACGTATGAGATTATGTAGATTATGTCAACCAGAGAAATCTGCGGTAGCTGAACATGCTTTAAATAATTTAAATCATGACATTTAATTCGCTAATATCGAAATATTGTGACAAACTCATTATTATATTCATTTTAATGGGTAAGAAGGAAATCTTTAAATAGGTTTTAGCATCTTATAATTAAAAAAGGTGCAATTATTAACTAACTATTTAGATTTGATTAGATCTTTAATTGATATGTGAAGTTTCTATTTGTGTATGTTTTGATCAATTTCACAACTTTACACTTACGTCGTAATTTGATTAAATTATGTTAAATTCGCTCTTTGATTTGACTTTTTCACTGTTAATCTTCGACCGTCAGAGGATATTAGGATTTGTCGTCTTCAGTTTAGTGATATTTAATTTATTAAGGATCTAGTTATTCTTTACTAAAATTAGATTCCATTGTTGGCTTTATGTGTTTATCAAAATGTTATGTTAATAGCAGGCGTATGTTTGCATTTTCAACTTTTTCGTATTTCATAAATTTGTTCTAACATCTATAGGAATTCTTAAAGATATTACCACTTACTGAGTACGATAACTGTAATTGTTATCGAAGCGTATAATTTTCATAAAATATAAATCTAAAAATACACCATTTAAAAACCCAAATATGTGTAATAATGGTGAAAGTTTAGGTACATATTCATAATTGTTTGCTTAGGTTGCAAGATTTTTTTTGTTTTTTCAATCATGTCTACCAATTTATTTTGATATATTCTAATATAACATAAATATTTGAAACGAAACTTCCGTATTTTTTTGCAGTCTTTTCATTCCATCAAATTACCATTGCAGAGTACTTATTCTTAGAATAACAAAACAATTCATTTGATTTTATATATTCTTTATGTGTTCACATGTCCTATTTCGTAAAAAATATTTAAATAAGTAAAATATATGATTTTCCTCTTCGACAAAACAAACTGGTTTCTGTTTGTCCTACTTATTACGAAAAACTGAGTTGTTTGCCAATATCGTATTTGTGAAAAAAGTTCCTGTTTAATAAAGCCAATGCCAACTGTATACTTTCATTACAATAAAAGTTTTTTATTTGCATTTTCAGAACTAAGTATAAAAATTAGGACGCGAAGGGAGAAATGAATAGCGTTTTTACAGCTGCATATAAAATGTGTTATAAATCGACATTGATTGCTAAATTGCGTAATATTTATTAATTTAATTGGAATTGAATAGACAGTATAAATGAGTTATTAATTTCTTTTGTTTACTTTGTTGTGTTGTCGCCTATAATATTATTTACGGTTCTGGGAAATCTTACGATTATCTAAGTAATTACATTTACGCTGCCATTCCATCGTTCCCTTTTTAATGAACACTAAAGTTTGTATATAAAAGCTTATAATAGTGATATAAAAAGCTTTGCAAGTTTCATTTAATAGTGCATCCTCACTAAACAACATTCTTGCTTATTGATGTCCAAAGCTGAACTAGTTTGTTCTATATCTTACGTTCTGCAATGGTCTAGTGTATCTTTTTCAAAGTTTAATTTGGCATTAATATCATTTACGTATTTTTTACATTTTGTATTACAACGACTGTATTTGCAGTCTTATAAAAATTTTATCAATACACTTAGGTCGTTGTAGAAGTATCACTCACTATAATCGAGAATATTAGAGTCTGAAATACATTATGTTGTTATTTTATTCCAGACCGGAGAAACGTGGAAAAAAAGTTTATCGTTTAATGTCAGCTAGCAAAAATATCAGCTTGAGGGGTGGATCGGTTGTTAAAATATGTTCCAATTACCTCCAAACCCTACACAGAGTCAGTAGCAACGGTACAAAAGTCAAAAGGGCACATCTTTATATTTATTTAGTAACAAAATTTCTCGTTTTAATTTTTCATTTAATTTGGTTTGAATTTTTCATTTTTATTAACCTTAAACGTTATCCAATTAAATATACACTAAAGTACTTTTAGTTGCCTATACTTTGATACAAAACACCTATTATTAGTACAATGGTTTTTTCAACAATGTATTATCTCTTACATTTTAATTTTACATTTGGCTATTCAGAATTTCTTATCTATTCAGTTTAACATACACTTGGCTAGTTTATAGATAACACTCTTTCTGTTTACACAAAACTGTTTTTATAGAGTTAAATGTTGTGTTTGGTTGCTGAAGCATTCTGAATTAATTTTCAATCTTCTCTAGAAGAATATTTAAAAGCGAATTGTTTCACAAAGAAAATAAAATTTCTACTCAAGAGTGCTGAGTATTCATTGTTTTCTTCGCATACTTTGGTTTTAAAAGTATACCATTCATACAAGTTATCACGAACAGCTCGCCTTCCATCTTAGAGGTATGTGAATATATTATTCAGTGGCCTTTTCTAAGGACTTATTACAATTTTCAGCTTTGAACCTCCCGTTGAACTTTCATTTGAACTTTACCTTGAACGTTCCGCTGACCTCGCAGTTGCAGTTGCAGTTACTTTTGTTCTGCTTATTGTCGTTACTGTTCCATATTTTTTTTATACAACTAAAAGAAGTTTTAAAGTATACCATCTGTACTATATTTATATATTATATATTTTTCGTTTAGTCTTGATTATAAAGAATGATGTATAAGACACGTCAATAGTTGATACAAAGAATACATCGAAAACAAATAACAAAAAAAAAGAAACACAAACAAATAATTTACAAGAAAATTTAAGACATATGAGAGCAATAAAAAAATTCTGACATATCATAAAAACATTTCTCTAATAAATAGGATCTCAAGGTTGACTTAAAGGTTTTTAAATTCTGACACGATTTCAAATGATTAGGCAAGCAATTAAACATTTTAAAACCTAAAACATTTGGAGAATTTGCAGTAACATTATATCTTGAAAAGGGAACATGGTATAAGTTCTTACTTCTTGTATTGAAGTGATATATATCTCTGTTCAAATTATAATTAGATTTATGATTGAAAATATATACACAGAGTTCAAAAATATATGACGTTAAGGTAAGTATTTGGAATTAAGAATACAGAATTAAATGAAGTGGAACTACCCCATAAGCAAATGCCCTAACGGAGACGACTATCGATTTGCGCATAGTACACGGATATCAATTGTTGTCTATTTAAAACGCAATTGTCTAAATATATAAGAAATAGAAGATAATTTTGAAGTTAGTTTCTCGCAGTGAACTTTAAAGTTTAGTGCTTCCTCTAGGTACATTCCCAAGAACTTGGTGTGGGTTACATTACTTAAACTCGTGTTATTTATATGCAAGTTAACATTTAATATAGTTTTTTGCCTGTTAGGAAATCTAATAACTTGCGTTTTGCTAGAATTAGAATATAGATCGTGTTTAGTTAGAAAATTCATAGTTGTTGTGACCGCATTAGTGCACTGTGTCTTGAGAGCGTTCTCATCAGAATGTGATAAATTCATTGAAATGTCATATGCGTACATGATGTGATTTTGTACACTCAAGGTCAAGCTAAGTGTATTAATAAACAGTATACAACAACATAGGTCCTACCACTGAGCCGTGTGGTACACCCATCGTAGCAGGAAGCCTGCCCGATATATCATATCTAGTATGATTACTTTTGTTTTTTTTTACTGTAACGTATTGTTATCGTTTGCACAAAAATGAAGAGATCCAATTAAGAGCATTACCTCTGATACCGTAGGTTTCTAGTAGTTTTAACAGTTTTGAGTGGTTGACGTAATCAAAAGCCCTACTCAAATCACAAAAGATCCCTACAAGGCTTTCGCCTGCATCAATATCAAATATAATTCGGGCATAAAAAGCGCATATAGCTGTGTTTGTAGAACGTTTAGATCTAAATCCGTGTTGATTATGTTATACTTTTCAACAAAATTAATTAAGGGATTTAAAAAAGCATATTCAAACACTTTTGAGAGGCTGTCGGAAATAGTTATTGGTCTGTAGTTAATGTTAAATGTACGTCATCCTTTTTAAAAATCGATATAACTTTGCCTGTTTTGAGTTTATCCGGGAAACTTGTACTTGTATATGCTGTAACTTACCTAGAAATGCCATCTTCATACATTTTGTTTCATCTCGTAGAAAAATAACTTGGGTAGAATATCATCGTAGAAATCAACAAAACAGGTGAAACGTTTTTAATCATAATTGTCACACCTATAACCTCCATTCCTTTCTGCTCGTTCCCTTAGTACTGCAATAAGAAAAATTACTAGAATAACTCCTTACTTTCAGTAAAATATTTATTTACCTCTAACCTTATCTGAAATTCCTTTTTCACTCCCTTTTTCTTTGTTTTTTTTTTGTTTGCAATCTACAATTATAATTGTTAAAAATAGTGGATTGCTTTATCACTAAATTACTTACTTTTTCATTCGAGTTTTAATTTAATTGTTGTGTAAATCGTTCTTTTAACGACAACAGTTCTGTAAACTGCTGTCGGCCGTATTTTTATCTTTTAATGTTTGCGACGTATTAACTATCACACAAACATGCGCACAGTGTTTTAAATTTTTTATATGATATTGGTAATTGATTAAATTTTATTATTTTTCTTAACGTTGTCTTTCAAATTTCTTAAATTAAATTTTTGTTAGGACATAACAAATATTCATTTAGCATATTAACATTTTACGATTAAAAAAAACTGCTTTACTTTAGGAAGGCCTTTCGAAATTAAACAGGTTCCTATTAATCTATAATTATAATTTACTATAAAATTATCCTTTTCGTACTTTTAACGTTTTACTCAATAATTTTGTCTAAACTTGTGTTGTCGATATTTTCCATTTATTTTGTTTTCTTTAAATTTTTTATTTAACCAACGTATCTACGTTACACATTTATAAATTTACTTTTGGTTTATTTGCGCACTAATCTCATTTTGGACGTTAATTGCCAATTTATTTGTCTTTTGTTAGAATTAATTTATTTTGAAATACGTGTTATTTTGATATGTATTTTGTTATGTGATTTAATAATTATAGGTTTTGTTTTATCCCACAACACTTTTCTTTTCCCTATTAGTTTCTCCTTTCTCCTTTTCTACGCTTACTTACTCGCCTCTTTTTGATATCGTTATTCACCAGCTGGGATAACGGTGAGGCGTCTTTTGGGGGCGACTTCTGGCGCCCTTTTCATCTCTACCGGAACTTTCATGGCATCGCCTGAATCGTCTGATGCCGGGGATTCCTTACATCAGCAGGTGAGTAGTGACCCGTCTCCTTTTTCTCTTTGTTTTTCCTCCGCTTCCCGTTTCTACACATAACAATTTATAATAAACTCAGAGCAAAACTCTATAAATTACGTGTATGAACTGGAATACAAGCTAACCCCCTCAATAAAATAATAAACTCAACA
This sequence comes from Vesta saturnalis, assembly GCA_036346205.1. Taxonomy (NCBI): domain Eukaryota; kingdom Metazoa; phylum Arthropoda; class Insecta; order Coleoptera; family Lampyridae; genus Vesta; species Vesta saturnalis. The sequence goes on along the minus strand of JARFJB010002109.1, from coordinate 2,097,188 downwards.
AATTTCTAAAAATGAATAATTAACCAAAATATCCACAATGCTAAATTTAAAAATTATCCCGGCTTTGTGACGGTTGCTAAACGAAAACTATTTCAAAAGTTAAAAATAATAAATCACATTCTAATTGTGGCAATTCAACTCATTGAATCTTTAAATAATTTTTAGTGAACTAAATGACATAACTTGATCTTACAAATAATCCGTAGTAATATATTTGACTAAAATATTTGTTTACTTATACATTTACTTCAATGGAAATAAAGAAAATATTAAATAATCCCTAGAAATTTTCAACATAAGAACAACAGGGTTGGTTCTGTAATATACATTTGTATATATATATATATATACGACTAGAATAAAACCTTTCATTCGCTATATAACGCAAAAACACTTCCAATACCCAAAAGTCTATGTATATACCAAATTTCATTAAAATTAGTTCGACACTTTTCGAGTTTCTCGGTCACCTCCTCCTCCCTCTACTTTATTTATAGATCGAGAAGTAAATAACGCAAAAACTCCCCGTACCCTACAGCCCCTTTCATTAAAATTACTTCAACCGTTTATTGTTTTTTTGAAACAAAAACAAAGAAAAACCAAAACACTCCCCATACCCAAAAGTCCTTACGTACAATTTTTCTCATACTCGCAAAACTATCGTTTATGGATTAGAGACTCAAATAACTATCGCAGGAATATTTCTCCAGACCATGTCATTGATTTTATGGAATAAATGGTATTTTTAGTTATAATGTTTATTAATATCAGATTGATTATTCATATTACATTTTACGCCTAAACTAATATTTAATTAGTGGGCGGCCGGACGCGCTTCGCTACGTCAATTAGTGTTATCTTTTTCCCGCAATTTTTTATGATAAAAAAATAGATAACTCAGAAGGAACACTCTCCATACCTAAAAGCGTATGTATCAGATTTCACTAGAGTTGGTTCGGCCGTTTTCGAATTTATCGATCACACAGTCTCTTTTATAGAGTATGTCCATATAATACGGCCTCGGTCGATTAAGATGTTATTATCAACGTTAGGAAAAAATGTTTTAGGCATGTATATTTTAAAATAAACTATGTGTATACACAAATGCAGGAGATTTTAAACGTTAATTTTTTAGATGGTAGGTATACCCTATATATTATTGCGTTTATGTAATTATACTGTCCTTTTCTTAAAATGACTATCTTATATACAGGGCAGGTAAAAATGTACTGGTCATATTTTCTCAATTTTTTAAATCGAACACTATATACTATAGCTATTCGATTCCTTTGATGTTGTTTTGCCATTTCTATTTATAATTCCCTACAATATTCTTCCTGAGCTGACCGTGAAAAAGCTAGACTGAACATATTTTGTATTAAGAAAGCTTCCTTTACGAGGTGTGATTTAAATAAAATAAAACAAAATATGTTTTTTTTTGTGCAACACTAAAATTTAGATCTGTGTTACGAGGAAATCTTTTTTAAAACATTTTATTTCTCACAACTTTAATAACAATATATTCTAAATCACATTTCATCAGATTTCTCTAGACAATTAGAAAAACTGTCTTCCTATTAGTTTTTTCCCTGAAATATCTTTATTAGGTTCTGTAATACCATATTTTTATTGATATGTTTGATTGTGTTTCAGAATATGTTGAATAACTGCCGACGTTATGCAACTTAAATTACGGATTTTAATAATTTAAGAAAGCTCACTACTTTTGTGAATCTCTCTTTTAGGGGATTTTTACATATAATGGAAGGCTTTAAAAACTGCTTTATACGAGACCTCGAACAATTATGAACTTTATAATACAAAGTATAGAAACCTTTATTAACAAAAAGTGTAGCTAGAGATTTAATTTTTCGTAATAAACATTTTTGATTGGGCAAGGAATTGCCCCCAAAAAGCTACTTTCCACAAGCCTTAAAGTAGGGTAAATCAATATCTGGAAAATCAGTAACTTTGGACTAGTTTTAGTTATGGAAAGTTTGCTTATGGTATAAGATCTTAAGAAGATACTTCAAAAGAGGCTTCAATGTATGTTTAATGGGGCAGTATAACCCTTAAATAATGTTTTATATGAGTTGTAAAGTAAGTATAGTTAGCGAATGTATGGAAAACTCATAACTTCATATCAAAAACTATAGGAACCTTTCTTTATCAAAATTTAATTATAGACATGTTTTCGTTATAAGATTATATAGAAACAAATAATTCTTAAGAAAGGTACTTTAAAAGAATTTCTAATGTAATTTTTTGTTTGTGTAGAAAACTGCCAACTTTGGAAAGGACCACGTCATTTTCTTATGGAAAGTGGCCTTCGGTTAAAACGTCTAATTTTTTTATATGTATTAGTTCTTGTTGTACCCATCAATATTGTTCATAGACACAACGTCATCCTATGGCTAGTTTTAGAAATACAGGGTGTTAAAGTTTCAAAATACCTTCTTTTCCATCTTCATTATTTTTGGGTTGAAAGTACTAATGTTCATTTTATCTTTTAAATGCGATTTTTACATCTTTATAGGATACGTAGTTGTACACAAAGGGTATCATTCAATCTTATTTACAGGGTGATACACATTTTGACATATAGTTTTAAAAAAATTATTTTGTTTTATTACAGCTATATAATTGCTACTGTGAAAGACTCTTCATTGGATATGATATTATGTTGGTTAAGTAAATAGTTATAAATATACATTATACAAGGTGATTTATAAGTTTTTCACAATCATCAATTCTTTTTCAAATCAAGTAATGGAACCTTCTGTATGTGCGAATTGATTTTGACATCATTTTATCCTTTAGTTAGACAGATTAGGTGCTACTTAAGATTATACAGGGCGAATCAATAATTTTGCAAAATATTTAAATATAACAATAAATCGAAAACCTTTCTTTTTATCACCACCCTGTATCTAAAATTGACTCGGTCAAGGTATATTGATTTTAAAGTATTCGAATACAGTATATTGTAATCAAATGGTTCCTAAAGTTTCGTTTCAATCGTATGCGTAGATTTGCAGATGGAGTCTGGCATGTCAAATGAAATTGTCAGCGTTTTAAATCCTTGTGGAAATAGGCCTTTGGTAAAAATGTATAATTTTCTGATATGTATGAGTTCTCGACATATTCATCAATATGGTTCATGAGCATATAATCATCCTGTGACTAGTTATAGTGTTAAAGTTTCAAAATACCACGATTCGCATGTTCATTATTTTTATTTGAAATTACTACGTTAATTTTTTCTTCAAAATGCGATTTTGCATCTTTATGGGATATGTAGATATACACAAAGGGTATAATTGATTCTTAGTTACAGGGTAATACACAGTTTAACGTTATAGTTTTTAAAAAAATATATTTTGTTTTATAACAGCCACATAATTGCTACTGTGGAAGACTTTTCATTGGGTGTCATATTGTGTTAGTTAAGTAAATAGTTAAAAATATATATTATACAGGGTAAAAATATATATTATACAGGGTGATACATAAGTTTTGTCCCAATCGTCAGCTCTTTTTAAAATCAAATAACGGAACCCTCTGTATACGGGAATTGATTTTGACTACATTTTATCTTTTAGTTAGACGTATTATGTACTACGTAAGAATATACAAGGCGATTCAATAATTTTACAAAATACTAAATAAGACAATAAGTCGAAAAACCTTTTTCGTTTTCATTACCCTGCATCTTAAAATTAGCTCTTTCAAGGTATGTATATAGATTTTAAAATCTTCGAATACAGTTTATTATACTGATTTTGTTCCGAAAGTTTCGTTCAATCCTATGAGATAGAACCTGGCAAGTTTCACTAAGACATATTAAATGAAACTGTTAGCGTTTTAAAGGAACCAATACGTTATCTTCTATGGTTTATTGTTTAGGCTGGATTGAATTTGTAATGTCCAGAGAGTAGTTTTAAATTATGATACACAAGTCAGCATGTGCACATGCTGTGCAGAAAAACCAGAAATATACACCACACATTGTTTAACTCGCGTATAATACACCAAAAGTCAGTAAAATGGTTATTAACAGGAAAAGGATACGTCTAGTATTTGTACTGTACCTACCATATTGATCATGATACGTTAACTTATAAAACTATATTTACACCAAAAACTAACACTAGGACTGTGAGTGGTTATAGTCAAACCGACCAATCGTTTGGATTCGAAATGGTTAGTTATAGTATATAGGGCTAACTAGATATAGATTGGAACAGTTTTAGTTGTCGTCACTTTCTTAATAAAAATAATATGTGTTCCAATCTATATCTAGTTAGTCCTCTACACTATAACTAACTATTTCGAAATCAAACGACTGGTTGCTTTGATTATTACCTCTCACAGTCCTAGTATTGGTTTTGGTGTAAATATTGTTTTATACCTTAACGTATCATGATCAATATAATAGGTACAGTACAAATACTAGACGTATTCCTTTTCCCTGTTAATAACAGTTTTACTGACTTTTGGTACATTATACGCGAGTTAAACAATGTGTCTGGTATATATTTCTGGTTTTCACTTTGCACAGCATGTGCACATGCTGACTTGTGTATCATAATTTAAAACTACTCTCTGGACGTTACAAATTCAATCCAGCTTAAACAATAAACCATAGAAGATAACATATTGGTTCCTTTAAAACAGTTTCATTTGATATGTCTTGGTGAAACTTGCCAGGCTCTATCTCAGGATTGAAACGAAACTTTCGGAACAAAATCAGTATAATAAGCTGTATTCGAAGATTTTAAAATCTATATACATAATTTGAAAGAGCTAATTTTAAGATACAGGGTAATGAAAACAAGAAAGGTTTTTCGACTTATTGTCATATTTAGTATTTTGTAAAATTATTGAATCACCTTGTATATTCTTAAGTAGTACCTAATACGTCTAACTAAAAGAATGTAGTTAAAATCAATTCCGTATACAGAGGGTTCTGTTATTTGATTTTAAAAGATTTGATGATTGGAACAAACCTTTGTATCACCCTGTATAATATATATTTTACCTTACATAATATATTTTTAACTATTAACTACTAAGACAATACGACACCCAATGAAAAGCCTTCCACTTTCAATTTTTAAATAAGTATACCGTTAAACTGTGTATCACCCTGTAACTAAGAATCAATTATACCCTTTGTGTATATCTACATATTCCATAACGATGTAAAATCGCATTTTCAGAAAAAATTAACGTAGTAATTTTAAACAAAAACAATGAACATGCGAATCGTGGTATTTTGAAACTTTAACTTTACTAGTCCGAGGATGATTTTGTGCTCATATACAACATTGATGAATACGTCGAGAAAAATACATATCAGAAAATTATACATTTTACCCACTTTCCACAAGGATTTAAAACGCTGACAATTTCATTTGACATGTCTTGGTGAAACTTGCCAGTATCTATATCCAAATCTACTCATAGGATTGAAACGAAACTTTAGCAAAATCATTATAATATGCTGTATTTGAAGATTTTAAAATCAATATACCTTGACCGAGTCAGTTTTAGATACTGCGGTATCACTTTACGACTAGTTAGTAAAATAACTATATATACAAAGTGTTTCAAAAGTTACATTTTGTTAAATGACAAAGGCCTGTAAATGGATTCTGTTGAACCTAGAAAATTTCACGTGGCGCTAATAAATTTAGTCTTCTACCAATTGATGCTGTCAAATTTTAAAAGCTATCAATTAAAAATCAGTGTAACATCATTTGAGAATTGAACACATCTTTGAATAGAGCATTTTAAGAGCTTTACGATTATATAGCATATTATGGGTGTTATTAACAGTTAAAGAGACGTTAATAAAATTCAATGTGATTCTTATAGAAAGCGTTGCTATGACAATAACAAAAATATCTACATTATTATAGATATTACATAAATATCATAAATATTCTAAAGTTCCAAAATGTTTGGTGAACATAAATTGGGAAATTAAAATATACTTTTAACGGAAAACTTTATTCAACTTATAATAACTCAACTTATAATTGTTCTATATGCCTCCCATGTGAGGGATGCAGTTGGTATAACGCAGTCCCATGCTATCAATAGCCTTTGAGACATAATTTGTTTGGCCTCAACAATTGGATAGTATCTCTAATTTTCCGAGTTGCTCAGTACTGGTGAATTCGTTCTCGCACACTATGTCTTTGACAGTGCCCCAGAAAAAGATATCCGTTGGGGTTAAGTTAGGACTCGATAGTAGGGTGCACAATCTTGTTGCGAAATCAAATTTAGCCTATAGGCAAGGAGAATTTCACTATCAGTCATTTCGATTATATTTTTGCAGTAACTGTATGTATCTTTCGGAGTTCATATTGCCTTTAAAAATATAGGTCCTATTATGTAGATTCTCCTGTAACACACCAAACTTTAACGGATCTTCTACCCCTTGCTTTTTGGTTTCTCTTATTCTGTGTTTATTTTCGTCACTTCAATAACAGGTATTCTCAGGGCCGTAGTCAAGGGTGGGCAAAATGGGCATTGCCTCCCCCATGAGTGTTATATTGCCCTCATGCAAAATTGATCAAATTAAAAATTGTAAGAATTCAATTTTGTATTGATGGTACAGATTCTCATATAATGTTTGATTGTATTTCAGCATAAATTTACTTTCACTATTTATTTCTTAAAATGCTTGAAATACTTGAGTGACATTTACGGTTAAAAATAATCTTTAACAGCAATTAAATATTAAAAGGGAAATGTCAAATATTAATATAAGGAGAACGTCATTTATGCCAGGCGACTTGTTTTTTAATTTAAAAAGTAATTAATTTTGCTTAGAATAGGTAAAAAATCTGTTCTTTAGTTTTCTAGAATTGAGCGATGATGAGTTTAGCCAAATGTGAGTAGTAAAGTTGAAGGGGATGAATCTGTCCATCGATGGATGAGAAAAAATGTACAGGGTGTTAAGTTTGGAGGCTACAAGTTCTCGAATACGGCACGATTTTTACTTCCTAACTCCTAAAGTACTCCGCATAACATAGTAAAACCGTATATACATTTTTTTCAGATATTTTTTTTAAGAAAAAGATAAAGTTCTGATGAGTATGAACAACTTTTATTTGAAAAAGAAGTTCGTACGTATTTTACTTTCTCATATAATGGGATAGGTCGTATTAAATGGGCCACCCGGTACACATTGCAAATGACTATCTACAGGGTCTGCCTTTGGGAGCTGATCCTATGAGTATCTGATAAACCAAACTTACTATAATTTTGAAAATTTGGTGACAGGGTAATGATGTTGGGCTAACTCATCTAAAATATTTTCACTGTACCACTTCCGGTTATACCGGAAGTCGGTACTTAGTCGCTTATTTTAAATGGAACACCCCGTATATTAATACATTTTTGGATTTTATGTCGAATTTTAAGATAAGTTTGTTAAATAAACTAGATACGAAATTTCAGTTGTTTAAAAAAAAACATTTTTCTAAAAAAATTGACAGATGCGGTCTTACTAATAATTCGTTAATTGTTCTGTTCCTGTCAAACAATTTGAATAAAACTTTGAGGTGTTGTAGGCAAAGGTTTATCGCAACAGTCTGCAAAAAATGACATTTGTATTTTTCATAAAAATAAAATTATGAATATCTAAACTTATCAAAAAATGCAAGTTACTCAAAAAAAAATCAAATGGAAACAGCTATTTTTTATTACTCAGATCGATTTAACGTCAAAAATTAAGGTAAGTTTGTTTAAAACTGTATTTGCCTAAACGTAACAGTTTCATACTTATTATCAAAAAAGTCCCAATTTTAAAATTTGTGATAAAAATGAGCTACATACTTAAATCTAGTATTCCTTGTTCGTGGTCACCATGGAAACCAAATAATTGAGAATTGAAATAAAGAAAAATATTTGAAAAAGTTACTGCAAAAAATTATAAAAATTGATAATTTTGTCATTCAAAAGTCATTTTTGCCAAATAGAAATTTTCTGTCATTTTTTTCAAATTCGATATACAACATAAGTGTAAAACTTTTTACTGCGGAGTAAGTAACTACATACTTATCAGTGCATTCTTAGTCGATAAAGTCGCTTATTTAGTATTTCTTGCTCGTGATCAAATGTAAATTAATTTACAATAAATGTTCAAAATGTTGCCCGTTAGACGCAAGACATTGTTGAACCCTTCTTATAACGGCTTCATTTGTAGCCCTTTTAATTTCTTGTGGAGAAAGAGAATTGAAGGCATTTTGCACTCTTGCAATGCAATCTTCTTTAGTCGTTAGTGGTGTAGCATAAACAATATTTTTAATTCGACCCCAAAGATAAAAATTCATTGGCGTAAGATCAGGTGACCTAGGTGGCCATGGAAAGGGACCATTATTGGCAAACCAACGATCTTCAAAAATTTCATAAAGTTTCATGGAAACAACGTTGGTGTTGTGAGGGTGCGCACCGTCTTGTTGGTACCATAAATTTTCCCTTTCTACATTTAATCGGGGTTGAATTCGAGTGTTTAATATCTCAAGATAATTTTCTCCTAGAAATTAAATTTGTAATCATAAATCGCAACAATCAACTATTTTAAACCTCTCAAATTTTCGTTGTAAAAATACACGTCAAAGATACGTTAAAATTCCAAATTTCCTGAAAATGGCATTCGCGAATTGGATTGCTATTTTCGTTGTTCCAGTAATGCGAGTTTCGGCGATTAAATATGCAATTTATCGTAAATTTAGGTTCGTCCGTCCATATGATATTAGTCAAAAAATTAGGAATTTCTTGTATTTTGAGCAAAATTGTTTCACAAAATTAGATACGTTTCAAGAAATCCGCTTCTTTCAAATGTTGAAGTAATTGTAAACAGTATGGTCTAAACTTATGTTTCTTAAGAATTCTTCTGATAGTTGTTGGTGTTAAGCCAATATCTGTTTTATCGTCGTTTATGGAATTACAAGGATAGGCACGGAAATATCCTAAAGTTATAACTTCATTCTCTTCGTTATCAATAGCAGTTTTTTTGCGAGGCGCAGAGTGTTTAAGTGTGCCAAACTGTTCCAAATTTTGAACCACACGTCTTATTGTATCTGCTGATGGTCGGGGGCGCTCAGGATAGCGTTCGATAAATGTTCTTACTGTTCGTTTTACAACTCTATGACATTCTCCGTGAATTAAAATTAAATTCAAATAATCTGTATTAGAATATTCAAGTCGAGCCATTTCATCAAGAAAACACAAACTGTCAACAATTTTATTACATTATTGACTACAAAGAAAAACAAAATAAATAAGATCTTTATCGTGTAATGATGCGCTGATAAGTATGTATTACCTCCGCAGTAAAAAGTAGTTTTTTCGATTTACTCATAAAGTATTAAATTTTTACACTTATGTTGTATTTGAATTTGAAAATGATTTTATCACAAATTTTAAAATGGATTTTTGAACATAAGTATGAAAGGTTTACGTTTAGGCAAATAAAGTTTTATAACCTTCCTTAATTTTGACGTTAAATGGATTTGAGTAATAAAAATAGGTTTTCCATTTGATTTTTAGTAACTTGCATTTTTGATAGTCAAGTTTAGACATTCATTATTTTATTTTTATGAACATTACAATTTTATTTTTGCAATTTTAATAAACCTTGCCTCAACCTTAAAGTTTTATTCAATTGTTTGACAGAAAAACAATTAACGATTATTATAAGTTCCTTTCAATTTTTTAGAAAAATGTTTTTTAAAACTAAATTTCACTGTTTATTTAGAACTTCCTTAAAATTCACAAACCAAAATTTAATTACGGTTACAATTTAAAATTGGGATAGTCCCTTCCGTATACCCGAATGTTTTCAACGTGCAAATTTTTAGATATTTACCTTAATTACCCTGTATCAATTTTAGGATATATAAGTTTTATTAGCAGATATATAGATACTCCCAAAGGCGACCTATATTAACAAATATTTCGTGATATAAAGTTGGGAATTTTATTTGTTTAGGTCCAGTTGTATAAGTATGATACCTCAAGGTAGTTAACTGATAAATTTAAAAGTTTGTGAGCTAATTTTGAATTTTAACCAACAGAAGTTTCAATTTCGTTAACTTTGATCTTTAAACCATACGCCCTAAAATGCCTTACTATCCAGAAGTCATTTGAGAATAATCAAAACGGAATTTGTGAAAATAGTACTAATAACTTTTCGTTCGAGATTTTCCCGATTAATTCGTTTGTATTGGTAACCAATTTTCAACAGAGAGATTTAACATGAACTGTACGCTTAACAAAGAGATTATGTAATCAGTAAATTCTACTGGATTTTTTAAATTCCCCGCATGTGCTGATATTACATCACCTAACAAAATAAGCAAAATTATTTATTTCCAACTGTTGTTTGATTTAAAATGTCTACTAAAGATAGTAAATCTGTTGTTCACTTAATTTCAAAAGTTTTATTACCTTGTAATGGAAAAAAATATTCAACGGCGTTTCAGGACAAGTGGTTAACTGGATTTGATTGGTTGTGAAAAGTGACAACTACAATAGAGAAAGTAGCAGTATTTTCATAAAGAATGTGGGATAAGAATGGCAATACGATCTCTAAACTGCCGATCCATCAAAAATTTATTCGACTACCCAAATCATTTGGTTCTAGTTTTTGCATCGGTTGAAATTTAAAACTGTTGTTAATATTTGTTAATTTTGAGACAGCTCATTAAAGTAGATCTCGAAACGTATAGATGAAGAAGCGCCTTCTGTGTTGAGGTTGTTGGATTTTCGTGAAAAGGAGTAATATGTTTGATTGAGTATTCTCAGTAAGAACACGTCTTCTTTTATTCGTTTCTCTGCTAGAAAACCTTTTTGAAAGAATGGTATAGCCTCTAAATTGTTTTGCGAGTTGGAACTTTTCATGGAAGTGGCGGCTGGCTAATACAACAGTTATTATTTTTATGAAAAATTCGACCATACACATTTGTTGTTTTAACGTCGATGAGTTTATACATTATTTGCGGAACTAAGCAAGATTAGTAATTTAGTTTTGACAAATACAAGCGTATTTGTTGCTATGGGAATGCTATTTTGTATGCATCCCAATCTTTTAGATTTACCAAAATAAATTACTTTTAGCTCTATGAAGACGTGCCTTATGATATGCCGTATCGTAGTAAAGCTACTGAAATGCTTTATTCGAAGATATGTTCATATATAGGGTGTTGCATTTAAAAAATGGAGAACAACTACAATTCTCAAATATTGGCAATACTGATTTTCATTGATAGCTTTCAAAATTTGAGAGCATCAATTGATTATAAAGGTCTTCTCGTTAGCCCCGCTGTTGGACGTCATTTGTAATGGAATTCTCTGGTTTGCTTACCTTCATTACAAAAATTGAAATTCAATATTCTTTATTTGATTTTTATAGTTCAAAATTCTTTAATAGATTTTTATATTGTTTTTGCGAGTTGTAAAATCATTACTTTTTAACTTACTGTAAGTGGTTTTAATTTGTAAAGATATTACCCATGAGTTGAATGATATTTTTGTTGCTATCCGGTTTCCGTGTGAATAAATTAACTTAACAAATTCCCTTTTATCGGTATGCTCAGCCAACTCAAATAAACAAGAATTGATTAAATTAATATAAGAAATGATGATTGTTATCATTTATCAAATTTGCATTCCATTGAACTTAATATGTATAATTGCTAAATATATTAAATTTTCTTCCTTCTGTATTAACGATTTTGGTATTTGTATAAGTTTTTAATATTCATAATAGTCAATAATAAAACTAAATCAACCGTTAATATACCTCTATTTAATTAAATCCAAATTCGAACAAAATGCATCAATGCTTTGTTTACAATACATAAATAAAATCAATCTTATTATGTACTAGGTTAGTACTCTTATCAATTCACATACAGTAATAATTTTTTACCAAACTTGAAGGGAATGTTCTCCATTCAAAATTAATATTTAAGTTCAAAGAAAATAAAACACATAAAAGATAAATTATACTTATCTGTCACCCGGTTGAAGGCTGATGACGTGTTCTGCGTTTTGGATTGGTTACGGAGTCCTCAAATGGGTGCTACTACATGCCGGCGCCTTCTTCTTTTGTTCTACCAATACTTTGTTTGCAGATTTGTTGTGGAATAACACGTTTCCACCCTTATTTCCAATAATTTAACGATTTTGTTATTAATTACTGGATATATTGACAGTCCTTTAATGCTCACTTTAATTATCTATAGTTTTAACTACAAAGGCTTGCGGCTACAAACAGCAAAATGAACCACAAACCGCAATGCTTTCTTTTGTACATCGATAAATTCGAGTTATTGTTCTTTCTGTATGGATTTATTACATTGAATCGATTACTGTCTTTTACAGTTATTATTCAGTATTAAACACCTTTGAAGAACGATCCTGATACGTCAAACCGTTATTTTAAATTATTACGTCACCTTTAACGCAATTTTAAATTATGGCGTAATAATTTTATTATCACTAACTTGACAATTGCACTTTTAGTCTCTCACTTTCTTGTTAAATTAACCAGGAACGTATTATTTATGTTTCCTTATCACAATGATAACTAAATTTTGCTATATTTTTCAATTTATAGCACAGCGTGACTATTGTTAGGTCACTCGTGCTGCGCGTCAACCAACCAACTCCTTTCTAATTTCAACTTAAAATTGCAGGTCGTTGGGATAGCGTCTCCTCTCGCTCCTAATCACCCATGTTTTTCAAACGGCCGTGTTCATTAAATATTCCTAATTAATTATGTATGTACACAATTTAGGAAGCAAACCTAAGCTTTTCTTCTCAATTTTAAATACATTTACATAACAACAACAAACAATCATTTCGCAATCTACAAAATATATAATTTAGCGCGAAATTTGAATTTCTGTGCATCCATTACATGATAACGACTAAATTACAATTTTTTGACACCAGGTAAAAGTTTGTAGAGCCAAAGAATCTATTTTACAGGTAGGGTTGCCACCTCTCCCGGATTTCGGATCTTCCGAATTTGGCCCTAAAATGAAAATTTCCGTTTCCAGCAAGTATTTGGGAATAGTTAAAATTCTCCCGGAATTTGAAGTTGGGCAGAAAATCACCTAGATCTAGGGAGAAATCCTCTGATCTGGTAACAGCAACACTAGTAAGTGTCAGGGCAGATTTCTGTGAATCACACGTGCGCAGGGAGGGAGTTGAGTCAACTCAGTAATTACAACTAGGATTGTTAATTGCCTCCCGCATGTGCTGATATTACTGCGTTCGTTGAACAAACATAAGTCGCACAAGTATTTATTTGACAACTGTTGTTTGTTTTTAAAAATGTCTACTAAAGATAGTAAATCTGTTCACAGTAATTCAAGTAAGTGCCTTACCCTCCACGTGTGCCATAAAAGAAGAAAATATTCAACGGCGTTTCAGGACAAGTGGTTAACTGGATTTGATTGGTTGTGAAAAGTGACAACTACAATAGAGAAGAGTAGTTCAGTATTTTCATAAAGAATGTGGGATAAGGCAATGACTGCTGGATGTTTATCGTGATCCCAAAACATCCAAAATAATTTGGATGTAAATAATGTATCTTCGTTTGCTGCGGATAACGCTTCCGTCAATTATGCTATAAACAATTCCGTGTATCAGAAACTTCAAATTGATAATGCCAAATTTTAAAAGCTAATTGCAAGTGCCACATACTGAGTATCGCGATATTATGGGTCATGTTCCAACCAGGTGGCTTTCTTTGTTGTCAGCAATAGAGCGTTTGCTCTTTAATTGGCCAGATTTGAGTACTTTATCGAAGAGGGAGAAGATTAGTGTATTGTAATTATTTGGGAAGCATTTAAAGAAGAAATTTCGTTGCCTTTCTGTTACTGCTGCTTTTTGTACAATGTAATGTAGATTTTCAATAATAACATCAAAATCCTTGAAAGCAATTATGTTACTAGCACAGAACTGCACGATGTCATGATTGACATTCGCCTAAAAACAGCAAACAGAAAAAAGGATGCATTTTTTGGTTGCTCAGCCAAAGACCATTTAAAAAAATTGAACGAAACAGACAAGGCAACGTTTTACAGACAGGCGGACATTTTTTGCAGAGGTGTTTAGTTTACCTCAATAAATGGTACGATTATCACAGTTCCGAATACAGTAAAATGAGCATGCTTTCTATCAAGAATCCAATCACGTGGGATAACTTGAGAGATTTGGCTAATCATCCAAAGATAAACATAGACAAGGATAAACTTTATGACGATTTTTGCGTTTTCAGGGAGGTTCAAGATATGATTTCAAAATCAGTTGAAAGAGTGGACCTGAGGTGGGCTCAATTTTTTTCAACTGTTAAAGTCGACATTATTGTGAAGTTGAACAGGGATTAACCTGACCATTACTCCAATATACGGTTTTACTATGTTATACGGGGTATTTTAGGAGTTAGAAAGTAAAAATCGTGCCGTATTCGAGAACTTGTAGCCTCCAAACTTAACACCCTGTACATTTTTTCATCCATCGATGGAGAGATTCATCCCCTTCAACTTTACTATTTACATGGACTACACTCAGCATCGCCCAACTCATAGAAAACTACAAAACTAGAACATTTTTTGATTCAAGAAACAAACACTAGTTGAAAATGAAAGTAACTAGTTTATTAGATACTTTACATGTAAACTTAAATGTTGTACCTGATGCAGGTCTATTCCTTCGTTGAAGTTTCGTGAAACGCTTCTGAGCATATTGGGTGTAATGGATATAAAAGCTTCTGTTATTCTCTCTCTCATATTTTTAACTGTTGTAGGAGCTGTTTGGTAAACCTTGTCATGAACATAACCCCACAAAAAATAATCGGTTTTGTCAAATCAGGCGACCGTGCAGGCCACCCAACAGGACTATTCCTACCAATCCATCTATTAGGAAATATTTTGTTCAATACATTTGTAACCTCCCTTGAATAATGGACAGGTGCCCGGTCGTGTTGGTACCACATTGCTTGCCTGAAATTCAGAGGGACATTTTCCATTAGAACAGGAAGATCTTTTCGTAACAAATTAACATACATTTGTGCATTTAAATAAGCTTCAAAGAAATGGGGTCCACTCTCCCAGTACACTCCCCCAAACATTCAATCTATCCTGAAAATTTGTTGGCATTATTAAGTGAGGATTTTCTGTTGCATAATAATGGAAATTATGCCAATTCATAAAACCATTTTTATGAAATGTTGTCTCATCAGAAAACGCCATTCGATCAAAAAATTGAATCCTGCTGTAGTTTTCTAACTGACCAATTTGGAAAAGTTCATTCTATTAGCAAAATCAGCTTCTCGTAACTCTTGGTGCAGTTGTAACCGGTACGGATGAAAATGATGTTGGCGTAGGCATCTTCCTACAGAGCTTTGGTTAATACCTACTATTTCTGATAGTTCATGTTGACTCACATGCGGATTCTCTGTAACGGCCAAAGCAACAGTTAAGTGGTTATTAGCATTAAGTTCACGTTTATTAATTTCAACATTTCAACATTTCCAGTTTCCAAAAATCTCTCAAGTAATTTATTAAAACTTTACTAATCAGGAAATCGTCTGTCGCGATATCTTGCATCATAAATTCTTTTTGCTAATAAGCAGTTCTTTTCAGACTCTCCAAGAATAATAACCATATCAGTTAATTCATCTTTGGTGAAATTCAGTGTTAAAAAAATAATCTTTTAACAGCAATTAAATATTAAAAGGGAAATGTCAAATATTAATATAAGGAGAACGTCATTTATGCCAGGCGACTTGTTTTTAATTTAAAAGTAAAAATCTGTTCTTTAGTTTTCAAGAATTGAGCGATGATGAGTTTAGTCAAATGTAAATAGTAAAGTTGAAGGGATGAATCTATCCATCGATGGATGAAAAAATGTACAGGGTGTTAAGTTTGGAGGCTACAAGTTCTCGAATACGGTACGATTTTTACTTCCTAACTCCTAAAATACCCCGTATAACATAGTAAAACCGTATATTGGAGTAATGGTCAGGTTAAGTCCTGTTCAACTTTAAAATAATATACAGGTGTTCTATTTAAGAAAACTATAATACTGACGTGACCGAGTTATGGACCGTAATGTGTAAAAAAATAAGCTTTTCCAAAAAACACTATTTTGGGTAAAATTTGAAAATTTAAAAATCATACAAAGTAAAAATAATTTTTCTTTCAAGTTTGGAGGCTATAAGTTCTCGAATACGGTACGATTTTACTTAAAATTGGTAACTTCTAAAATACCCCGTATAACATAGTAAAACCGTATATTGCAGTATTGGTCAAGTTAAGCCATGTTCAATTTCAAAATAATATACAGGGTATTCCATTAGAAAAAAAAATAAGTTTGGTTCACCCATTCAATAGGGATGACCCTGTATATTCGAAAATATTTTTAAAATATGCCCTGACTGGTCTTCAACTTTTATCTTGAAAAATTTTTGGTATCACTTAGTATAAATAAGATATTGGACTACGACGGAGGTTTGACTAACCCTGTATATACATTTTTTCAGATCTTTTTTTGAAAAGATAAAGTTCTGATGAGTATGAACAACTTTTATTTGAAAAGAAGTTCGTACGTATTTTACTTTCTCATATAATGGGATAGGTCGTACTAAATGGGCCACCTAGTACACATTGCAAATGACTATCTACAGGGCCGCCTTTGGGAGCTGATCCTATGAGTATGCTAAACCAAACTTACTATAATTTTGAAAATTTGGTGGCAGGGTAATGATGTTAGGGCTAACTCATCTAAAATATTTTCACGTTCGTACCACTTCCGGTTATACCGGAAGTCGGTATAGTCGCTTATTTTAAATGGAACACCCGTATATTAATACATTTTTGGATTCTATTTCGAATTTTAAGGTAAGTTTGTTAAATAAACTAGATACGAAATTTCAGTCGTTTAAAAAAACATTTTTCTAAAAAATTGACAGATGCAGTCTTAGTAATGACTCGTTAATTGTTCTGTTCCTGTCAAACAATTTGAATAAAACTTTGAGATGTTGTAGGCAAAGGTTTATTGCAACAGTCTGCAAAAATGACATTTGTGTTTTCATAAAAATAAAATTATGAATGTCTAAACTTGACTATCAAAAATGCGAGTTACTCAAAAAATCAAATGGAACCCCTATTTTTATTGCTCAAATCGATTTAACGTCAAAAATTAAGGTAAGTTTGTTTAAAACTTTATTTGCCAAACGTAACCTTTCATACTTATTATCAAAAAGTCCCAATTTTAAAATTTGTGATAAAAATGAGCTACATACTTAAATCTAGTATTCCTTGTTCGTGGTCACCATGGAAACCAAATAATTGAGAATTGAAATAAAGCAAAATATTTAAATAAGTTACTGCAAAAATTATAAAAACCGATAATTTTGTGATTCAAAAGTCATTTTGCCAAATAGAAATTTTCTAAGTCATTTTTTCAAATTCGATATACAACATAAGTGTAAAACTTTTTACTGCGGAGTAAGTAACTACATACTTATCAGTGCATTCTTAGTCGATAAAGTCGCTTATTTAGTATTTCTTGCTCGTGATCAAATGTAAATTAATTTACAATAAATGTTCAAAATGTTGCCCGTTAGACGCAAACATTGTTGAACCCTTCTTATAACGGCTTCATTTGTAGCCCTTTTAATTTCTTGTGGAGAAAGAGAATTGAAGGCATTTTGCACTCTTGCAATGCAATCTTCTTTAGTCGTTAGTGGTGTAGCATAAACAATATTTTTAATTCGACCCCAAAGATAAAAATTCATTGGCGTAAGATCAGGTGACCTAGGTGGCCATGGAAAGGGACCATTATTGGCAAACCAACGATCTTCAAAAATTTCATAAAGTTTCATGGAAACAACGTTGGTGTTGTGAGGGTGCGCACCGTCCTGTTGGTACCATAAATTTTCTCTTTCTACATTTAATCGGGGTTGAATTCAGTGTTTAATATCTCAAGATAATTTTCTCCTAGAAATTAAATTTGTAATCATAAATCGCAACAATCAACTATTTTAAACCTCTCAAATTTTCGTTGTAAAAATACACGTCAAAGATACGTTAAAATTCCAAATTTCCTGAAAATGGCATTCGCGAATTGGATTGCTATTTTCGTTGTTCCACTAATGCGAGTTTCGGCGATTAAATATGCCATTTTCGTAAATTTAGGTTCGTCCGTCCATATGATATTAGTCAGAAAATTAGGAATTTCTTGTATTTTGAGCAAAATTGTTTCACAAAATTCGATACGTTTCAAAAATCCGCTTCTTTCAAATGTTGAACTAATTGTAAACAGTATGGTCTAAACTTATGTTTCTTTAGAATTCTTCTGATAGTTGTTGGTGTTAAGCCAATATCTGTTTTCTCGTCGTTTATGGAATTACAAGGATAGGCACGGAAATATCCTAAAGTTATAACTTCATTCTCTTCGTTATCAATATCAGTTTTTTTTCGAGGCGCAGAGTGTTTAAGTGTGCCAAACTGTTCCAAATTTTGAACCACACGTCTTATTGTATCTGCTGATGGTCGGGGGCGCTCAGGATAGCGTTCGATAAATGTTCTTACTGTTCGTTTTACAACTCTATGACATTCTCCGTGAATTAAAATTAAATTCAAATAATCTGTATTAGAATATTCAAGTCGAGCCATTTCATCAAGAAAAACACAAACTGTCAACAATTTTATTACATTATTGACTACAAAAGAAAAACAAAATAAATAAGTATCTTTATCGTGTAATGATGCGCTGATAAGTATGTATTACCTCCGCAGTAAAAAGTAGTTTTTTTCGATTTACTCATAAAGTATTAAATTTTTACACTTATGTTGTATATTGAATTTGAAGAAAATGACATTTTTATCACAAATTTTAAAATCGGGACTTTTTTGATAATAAGTATGAAAGGTTACGTTTAGGCAAATAAAGTTTTAAACAACCTTACCTTAATTTTTGACGTTAAATTGATTTGAGTAATAAAAAATAGGGGTTTCCATTTGATTTTTTTGAGTAACTTGCATTTTTTGATAGTCAAGTTTAGACATTCATAATTTTATTTTTATGAAAAATACAAATGTCATTTTTTGCAGACTGTTGCAATAAACCTTTGCCTACAACACCTCAAAGTTTTATTCAAATTGTTTGACAGGAACAGAACAATTAACGAGTTATTACTAAGACCGCATCTGTCAATTTTTTTAGAAAAATGGTTTTTTTTAAAACGACTGAAATTTCGTATCTAGTTTATTTAACAAACTTACCTTAAAATTCGACATAGAATCCAAAAATGTATTAATATACGGGGTGTTCCATTTAAAATAAACGACTAAGTACCGACTTCCGGTATAACCGGAAGTGGTACGAACGTGAAAATATTTTAGATGATTTAGCCCTCATTACCCTGTCATCAAATTTTCAAGATTATAGTAAGTTTGGATTAGCAGATACTCATAGGATCAGCTCCCAAAGGCGGACCCTGTATATTAACAAATATTTGCGTGATATAAAGTTGGGTGGTGCTTATTTGTTTAGGTCCAGTTGTATAAGTATGATACCTCAAGGTAGTTAACTGATAAATTTAAGAGTGTGATGGGTTTATTTTTGAATTTTAACCAACAAAAATTCTTAAATTTGTCAGTTAACTATTTTAAAGTTTAAACCATACGTATTAAGCTGGCCCTTACTAATAAATAAATCATTGACGAGAATAATCAAACGAAATTTGTGAAAATAGTACTATACTTTTCGTTCGACATTTTCCCGATTAATTGGATTTGTAATTTAAAACCAATTTTCAACAGAATAAGAGATAACAAACTGTACGCTTAACAAAGAGATTATGTAATAAGGTAAAATCTCGCTGTGAATTTTTTATAACAAATTACACGTCAGCTGTTATTGAAATATTCAACCTAATCGAATATAGAAAACATTAACTTGTAAACTTTCCCTACGTTTTGCAATGTAATTAATTAGTAAAGTAATTAGCGTCTGACATTTGATTGATTACATTTTCTCTAAAATTTTAGTTAATCCTTTTAATTCGGAATAAAAATATATAAGGATTAACTTGTTTAGTTCAAAGGGCATCAACCTTCGAGGTTGTGCGGAATTCCAGACAAATCAAATTCAAATGCTACTCGCGTGTAGGGAGATGGATTAATCCTTGACACAATAATTACTGTCTGTTCAGTAGTTTAACTCGAAGTAAACTTTAGGAACTGCTTTAGTCGACGGTAGAGGTCTAGAAGTTTTACAGGATTTAAAAAGACTAAACTGAAATCAAAGCCAACATTCCTGACTGGAACAAGATTTGGCACTTTGCTCCATTTCTGTTTCATGTCCCCACAAGCCACACTTTCAAGGTAATTTTCTTAGTGTACTCAATTTGGTGTAAAAATCGATAAAAAAAGCATTTACAACTTCAATTGAACACATTGAGTGGATAAACTACCCTTTAAAAGTTTTACAGTTGAAATCTTATCTGACCTACTTTTTGCCTTAAACTTCAAAATAAAAAAATATAATTTCCATTTACATCGTAAACTTTCAAAGATATGCAAACTCGTAGTGTAAGGACAACTTGAAATTGAATTTTTCAAGCAGAAAAATATCATATAAGATCCCAATGGATACCGGTGAGGTTTAAATTGTAAACGTAGATAGGTTTTTCTCCCTTTATATCTGATATATCGCAGTTCAAGTTCAATTTAACTGACGAATTAGTTTAGTATTGTTTTCAAAGGGTTTTATGTAAATTTTTGCTAGCGTACTTATTGTTGACGATATTAAAGCCTGTCAATACACAATTTGTTGTGTGATAAGAGATTGTTAAGTTGTTAAGTTTTTTTACTGTAATTAGCTAAGGTATAATTTCCTTATTTAAATAATTCAATTCAGTTTACCCTCGGCAAAATGTACACTCGAAAACATATAGCATTAGTAAGATCTTACAGTTTATAGAGAGAAAAACGAAATAATTAGAACAGTAAAATTCGATTGATTCCTTAACTTTTGTACCGGGTGGCCAGCTAAGAATGCAAAGTGCTGTTTCTCGGAAACTATTCGTCGTAGAGAGTTGCGGTAAAAAATTTTATACTAAAGTGGCAAAAAAAAAGACCGTGGAAAATATTTTCAAATTTGCAAGATGGCCGCCAGGGGGCGTAACCGCCATTCTAAACTTTAAAGTGATTTTTTACTGAAATCCACCTTGCACATGTACCAAAAAATTATATGATTTTTAAAGCTCAGCTTTATTCGAGTAATTTTTGTTTGACGTATCTATTAAAATAAAGTGGTGGGGGGTGATTCAGTGATTTTTTAAATAAACAGCTGCAACTCCTAAACGACAGAACTGATTTTAATAAACTGAGTCTCGTTGGAAAGAGCATTTATTGCTCCATCAAATCCGTCTTACCTGCAATATGTCTAATTTTTAGTGATGCCGCTAGAGTGCGTTTTTTGATATAATATCAGAAAATTGCAAAATTCTCTAAAAAATTAATTGCAACAATATGACTTTTTTTTCATAAAAATGACATAAAATCATCCGTAAATAGGTTAGTGAAAACCGCATCTCGATATCTTATTCATACCCTAAAATATCGAAGAAAGAAAATTTAGTTAGTATAAAATTTTAAAAAGTCGATATTACACCTCAATGAAAAATCATTTTATAATTTTTAAATAAAAGTTTTCATAATTTCAAAAATTAAATGTATGATGATATTTATATTTGAAAGGTATTATTCCAAATTTGCCGAATTATTTTTATTAATTTTATTTATGGTCCTAAAAAGGACCGATTGTGCAATAATGCCTACTTAAGTAGGCCTTGTCTGAAAGGTATATTCGGGTTAAAAAGTATCAAGGCGGTAAATGTAAATGTGAGGTGCTGGTGATATTTGCATTAACTAGGATTTAATTGACTATAATTCGTTAATTTTCTCACATTTGGGGTAATTACATGAAATACAAAATTCAAGTCTCCTCAAAAAACAATTTTTCTTAAGGAAATAATTGTAGCGTGAATTTAAGAAAAATACTTTTTGGGGAGACTTTTGAGTTTCTTGTATTTCATTAACTACGATTTTATTAAGTTCAAAATATTAAATAATTCGAACAGTAAGGTCAGTTGAATACTCAGTATTCGAATTACCATTAACGGAAATAATTATGAACCACTTAGCTCATTTAATTTTATGAAAAATATTGATAGATTTACAAATAAACATCGAACTTAAATTGTTTAAAAGTTATTAATTAGAGATAGAAAGCTAACTATAATTAAGAACAGGCAAATAACTATAAAACTGCTTAGCTCATAATTAATTTTATGAAAAATAGAGATTTACAAATAAACATCGAAATTAGTTATTTAAAAAATTATTAATAAAATATGCTTAGAAATTGTATTAAAACATAACAAAAAATCAATAACCGGCAAATAATTAGAAAACTTCATAATTCAAAACATTCAGGAGAATTTACAAATAAACATCGAAACTAAGTTATTTAAAAGTTATTAATAAAATATACTTAAGAAATGTTATGAAAGCTAACAAAAATTAATAACAGGCAAGTTCATAATTAATTTTATGAAAAGGATTAAATTGAACCTCCTTCCTCTTCATCTTCGTCATCACTACTTATTTCCTCGTCATCGGAAGAACCTGTGTTTACGTTGAAAGACAAACTTTCCACTGCTTCATCCAGCAATGCATCACGTTCCCATTTCTAGTGCTACATTGTCGACGTGAGCACAATTCTTTTGCCAATCCGCTACGCTGATATCGGCAAAAGCGTTTCGAATTAAATTTTCAATTTCACCAGCACGTTGACCAACATTGTTCTTCGCAACCTTGTGTTTTGATAAACTCCAAATTAATTCTATCGGATTAAGCTCATGATGGTACGATGGCAAGCGAAGTACAGTGTGGCCGTGTTGCTTTAATAACTCGTCAACATAGAAAGTTTTGTTGTAATTAAATTTCTTCACTAGTTCTACCAATTCTGCTTTTCGCATTTCGCATGTTGTGAAAATTATTTTCCAGCCACTCACGAATAGTTGCCTTCCGGGCAGATTGCGTTGTGTGGTTTATTAATCTGAACGCTATGGTAAGCAGCGTTGTCCATGACGACAATACCATTCGGTGGTAGATTTAGAATTAGTTGTTTTTGTAACCAAGTCATGAAGTTTGTATGGTTCATGTCTGCTGACTTGCTATGTGACTTAAAGATGAACAATACATTATTTACAAATCCATACGATCCACCAACATGAATATAATGTGCCTTTGACCTGCTCGATTAGTTTGGTAAACTCCTCCGTCTTCTTCTGATTGCCAGTAATTGCTGACTTCATAGGATGGATGAATGAAAGGTTCATCTAAATAAGTAACTGGTTTCTTGTTATCCCCTAAAGAATTATTCCCCCGTAATTTCCGCAGGTAATGAGAGCGCAACGCAACACTGTCATTTCTTTCCATTAAGAATTTTTTCTTATTATGACTTTTCTTAAATTTAAAGTCGATCTGATGGTGATAGCTGCGAAGCGTTTCGCGGTCACCTATAACAGTTAAAAAAATTATTAAAAACATGGTTTTTCTTTAAAATGTAAAATGATTGATTAGTTTTTACTGCGAGAGTTTAAAGTAATTGTTTAAATGCAGAGTCAAAAAGAGCGCTATGTCCGCTATATTGACTAAACATTTTTCAGAACTGTTGTGTTATGACCTTTAATAATGAATAATAGTTAGTCTAACATTGATTGCACTCAATAGAAAATATTTTTTAAATTTTATTTATTTTTTCTTAATTGTTGTGTCAAATGTTGAAATTCGTCTACAAATGTTTGCATAATATGGCTATCGGTATGACCATATGGTATAGCACAGATAGTGAGCATAACATAAGCAGCAAACGTAGCGTACATAGCTAGCGACGGGAAGTTAAGCGAAACTAACTTGAGATAAACTAAACTAAGTGAAATAAAGCTACCCCGGCAATTAAACGCCAGATGTGCAATTGATTTGTAAAAGTTCAAGAAAGACATAGGTAACATTCTTCTCATTTGTTCATATCCACACCCTTTGTATTCATTTTAGTTCGCCAAACTATGACATCCGACTGAACTTACTCCAGCAAAGAATTTGCTCGAATCAAAACAGAGCTAAACCGTGCGAAGATAAATATTGTTTTTAGGCTTCGCTAGGTTAATATTGCCTCGCTTAAGCGGCTTTTACATTTACGAGTACTCGGATTTACTAGGATCCGAAGTCCTCTCTCGAGAATTCAGTTTCTGTCATATTTGAATATAAAAAACGCATACTCGAATACGAGTAGGTACTCGGAAATGTAACTGACGCTTTAGCGTTATTTGCCGTGATCGCATACGTTTATAATAAAGCTAATTTTTACAAAACTGAGCACCCAGTGGCTGGCCCCTCACTTTTAATCTTCAATTATAATTAATTTGAACATTAAAATAAGTTATTTTGTCTAAAACATACCAGAATAGCCAATTTTCTCTTCCATCTTATTGATCAAAATGTTTAACGTGGGAACTGTTATCGACAATGTAGGTTTCATGTACTGTTCTCTTCAATATTCCCAAGTCGCAATCATCTAACACGATTTTTTTAGAACGGTCACTGTTTCGATGGAGAATTCAGAATGCCCTCGTCGCTTAATTTAACTTCATTTTAATAATAATTATTGTTGTTTACAAATTTAGTTGGGCAATTCAAAAAATTACCTGATTTTTTTTGTAATAGTAGCCGATTTCCCTGCTGCGGCAGCTGCTAATTCCGTTGCCTTTTTCAAAGGAAATGACCACACACCTGCGGCTTTCTGCCTGTCGAAGAACTCGATAACGTTTTTAATAATGTTTGTGGCCTCGAAATAAACCGATTTTCTCGAAACCGTAGCCATATTGACAATGAAAATGACAATTTAGTAATTTTGTACACGATTGTACATCTAAGAATTCTAACGTGTGATTGGGCAAATTGAATTCGCGCCACTTTGGTGATATTTAGTTCGCTTATTTTCCGGGGACTTTGTTTTTCTGGCAGAGCTTAAAATTAAAATTCCTGAAACGTACTTAAACACTATTATTACAATAAAACGAAAGTTATTTTCTAATATAAATATTATACAGTGTGTAGTAATTTACCTTATTCCTGAACTTGTAAACCAAGATTTTTATATCGAATTCCTGCATGAATGAAAGTGGTTAAACTGTATTATTGATTGAAGTTAGCATCTGTCTGACATGAAGTTTTAAACGACTGTTTGACATAGATTATTGTTTTTGTTTTTACAATGTTACCTATTTTCGTAATGAACGTATTATAAAAGAGGATGCATAATTATCCTTAAAAAACTGTTACTAAAATTATTTCATTTCTTTTAGTTTCCTGTGTAGGTTGGAAGGTCGTGTGGTACTCCAGACTAGATATTTTTTTCATAACTTTTAAACTCTCCAAGGGTGAGTTGTTTCTGCTATTTTCTCTCATGGCACCCTTCTCAAACTGCTTTACATTAATTATATGGAACAACCTGTAAAAAGAAAACTAACTATCGACAAAATGCCTATGACATGAAGGTTTTTTCACGACAGGCAAAAGATCCATAACTATTATGAACATTTTGAACGAGTGACGACCGAAATAAGGCACAATTTGCTCATCAATCGAGAAGTTGTGTGCAAAAATCTCAAACTGCTTGTTACTAATATGTAATAGTACGTTTACACCATTATATTTCTGAAGGCGGTATATTAAAAATGTTATCATCAATATAACCGATATGGTAGCCAATTATATAGTTCTTAACACAATCATGTGTACGCAAATTATTTAAAATAAAATATATTTCGCAACAAATTATTCAATTCCTTTCTTAGGCTTTAAATTGGCTAAATTTCGAGTATTTTAAAACACAAATAAACACCTAACCTAGCAAAAACTTGAGCAAATAATATAGGAAACTATGTACTAGACTTTTAAAAACCATATACGTAAACAAATATATATATATATATATATATATATATATATATATGTGTATATATATTGCAATACCCTATAACTATGTTTCTAATAAAAATGAAATCTTGAAATGAAAGGATTACATAGTACACATACATAGCTACTAAGCTGTTATATGGATGACTTTTAGCGCTTCCGGGCTTGCCGAAAATAACAAAATATATTATTTTAATTTTTTTTTATATTTTATATCAAAATTTGCGAAAACAAATCTAAAGCATTTCAAAGTTAATTTCTCATTCTATCCAAATATGAAAAAATATACAGTGATTTTTAAAATATAGGGTGAATAGAAAAATTTTTTTGTAGGTAAGTATATCTTATTATCCATTGGAAGTTAGGCGATTAAAAAACAGGATTTTGAACTGTGGAGAGAGACGGAACTACTGTAATACAACACAATTCCAACAAACAGCCAACGCTCAAATTGAACTTATGGTGACCTTGTGCCATACTCCTTAAGTGACATTTTTAAAATTTGGATCGCAGTTGCCTTGTACTTGGATGAACGACTTGCAAAACAGTTATGTGTCAACTATCATGCTACTCGTAAATTACTGTATGCTCGTGGCAAATAACGAAAATATACTTTTTGACTTTTGTTTTCGACTTATAGCCAAATGTCTTATACCTCGCTTAATACTATTATACTGATATATTTCTTCAACGATACTTATATATTGCGAAATGTCGAATTCGGGGGGTGCGGTTTTTGAGTAATAATATAAACTAGTTGGTTTAGCTTATCAAAAATATAAATGTAGACATTCCTAAAAAACATCTTTCAAATATTTTTTTCAACAAGACGGTGCCCAGCCCATAACGCTTTGACAGTGAGAAAATACTTAGAAAACTGTTTCCCAAATCGTGGGATTGCAACATTCCATTTGATGTTATGACGGTTTTGATAAATTGTTTTTCAGAAAACCCCATAGGAAGTATTGACAGATCTGGAGAGCGTGAATGACTTAGGTCTCATCTTAGACTTTAAGGTTAGGTAACATGAATTCATAAACAAAATTTTACAGAGAAGATATTCTGCTTTAAAACTTTATTACAACCGTCATTTCTACCAGTTCAAGTAAGAGTATGTTATGTGAGACCCTTGCGCTGTTTCATTGTCACATCTGTGATATTGTGTATGGTCCGTGTGTTGATGCACATGACCAAAAAAGATATAAATTCTACAAAACAGGTGTTTATAATTCATATAATATAGTATTCGAAGATTTGAATACATTTCGCGAAATTTAATCGCATTGTTAGGTTTAATATACTTCAAATACGTTTGCTTCATCCATATAACTTTTTTCACTAGTCGTTGGTAACAAAATCACTTGAATACTTATACAATACATTTTCCTTCAAAACAGATATCCATAATATTAACATTATACATAAAAATCACAAAACCTCTCTGAAGAACTACAAGAAATGTATATTTCAATTTACATGATTATTACTATTATATATATATAATATATATATATATATATATAATATATATATATATATATATAGATTACTGATCGATCATTACACACAGATTAATTATTATTTTCGCATTTTAAAAGTTGTGATTATGTTTGCACAAATCTGTATTTTAATTTAAAGTGAACATGAGGGTTAGGTGGAAGAGCAGATTATACTTTTGTTTCAATCTTGACCTTGCTGTTTTAATAAAAATAAAAAAAATGCAAGGTAATTCATAGTTAGTTTATTTAAGTACCATTATATAATTGTTTTATTTTTTTATAGTTAATAAACATTATTATTAATCACATATTACTTTAATTTGCACTTCTAATTACATTTCAATTAATAATAAGTCCTAAACAAAAGAAATGTGTCCTTTATGTTAGAGGATAAGCTTATTCTTTATTTTTTCTATGATCTAAGTTGTACGATTTTTATAATTATGAATTAATCTTTGATTTAATATCTAGAATGTTTTAATCCATTTTGTTCAATCAGAAATAGCTATTTCATTCAACTTTGCGCATTTCATAACAATATTCTTTACAATCTCACTATAAAAAGTAAACAGATAAAGAAATATTTAATATGTAAGCTTTGAAAGAAGTACGTTTACGATAATTACTAGTGCATTATATTTCTCTTTATTTATGTAGCTTAACTTAAGATTTTACTTATAAACTAATTTTTAATTTTAACAATTAACAGGTTTACTTTGTAAATTAATCAACTAAATATGTATTATGTAACTAAATGACCATTTATTGTATAGGTAAATCTTTATAAAGCCAAACCGAGCAGCTTTAGTATTACAAAACGCAGTTTAATTATACTTCAACTTAACATTTTTGTAGTAGGTTCTAATTAATATTTTTTCAGGTAAGCAGTCGTGTTGCACGTATGAAACATTTCTTTTGGTACAAGTTGGTAAGTTATAAATTATAGTTGCGTAATTTTAATTAAAATTATTTTTTAAATGGTTTAAAGTTACTCACGGTTTTACTATGAGCAGTGTAATTACACTTATGAATTTTCTTTGTTTAGCGCTATGACAAAGTAATCAATTATAAAAATACTAGCTTTCGTCGATAATATAAATAACGTTTTGTCTCTACTGACGATGACAGCTGCAGTTGATGTTGAGACTTATTAATTATATAGATATTTACTTTATTACATAATTATTCCACTCAAGCCAAGTAGTTTTATATGTATAATAATCTGAAAGCTTTCTTTTTTATAAGTAATGAAGTGTTCGATATATTTCGTATGTTGAGTGTATGGTTGTAACTATAAATTTAAATAACCTTTTAATACCTCATCTAAAAATTAATTTTATAATGATGCACTGTATTGGTACGAGTTGAATCCATATTATTACATACACAAAATAGCACTTTACTCTTAAGTGACATATACTACTTTTTCAAATACCGGAACGAAATAGAAATCATTAAAGCACGCTTTAATTTGACGTTTAAACATAATTGAATCTTATGTATTGCGTTACGAATCCGGTTTTTCATATCTTCTCTAGTAGTAGGTTGAGTCCGAAACACGATGTCCTTTAAGCGCTCGCATAAATAAAAATCGAGGCAAGTTAAGTCTGGCGATCGCGGACGCCATGGAAACAGACTTTCTCTTCCAATACACCGCTGTTGAAATACTGCATTAATATGTTCTCGCACATTAATAGCAAAATGTGCTGGGTAACCATCCAACTGCAAAAACAATTTTTGCCTTGTTTCCAGAGGCACATCTTCCAACCACAACGGTAATTGATTGACCAAAAAGTCAAGAAATACATTGCCATTTAGGGGTTGCTCGAAAAAATATGGCCCAATAATTCCGCCTCTCAGTATGCCACACCATACATTTCAACTCCAACGTCCTGGGCGCTGAACTTCACGCAACCAATGGGGATTTTCTGCAGACCAATAATGCATATTGTGCAGATTGATTCTCCGTCACTACTGAAGGTGGCTTCATCGGTCCAAAGAATTGAAATAAAATTCTCTATTTTCGCGTATCATGCCTAACATCCAATGGCAATAGTCTAACCTTCGATCAAAATCTTCCTCTTTCAAGGCCTGATGCAAAACGACATGATATGGGTGCATTCTTAAAGTAATTAAAGTTTAAACGAATACCTAATATTTTGATGGCCATTAGAACTTACCTATGGTCCTTCAAAATATTTTGAACCGTTGTCCGTGATATGCCCAACTCAGTGGATAATGCTCTTGTGCTAACATGAGGATTTCCTTCAATATAGCCCAGTACACGGTTAATATTTTCTTGTGTTCTTCCAATTCTTTGCCGTTGAAACGTAGGCCAGAAAACTACCATTGGTCGTAAGCTCGCCACTAACGATTTACGGGACGCCAATTTGGATATCGAGCCGTCGTAAACTCTTTAGCTACTGCGGCATTCTGAAGACATTCAAAATAAACCGCAAGCATATCAACAGCTTCATTATTCGTAAAACGCATTTTGAAAGCACAAAATTGCTCAAAGTAACGCGAAAGTATTGACAGACTATCTGACAATTTGAGGATTATGTATGTTTTGTTTAGGTTATCTGTTTCCAATTGCCTGCTTCTATTAATTTATTTTCGTATATATCCATAGTGAATATGCATTTAAACAAACAAAAATAGGCCTTTCGTATAACATTATGTTCCAGGTAATTTTATGGGTGATTTTATTCTGGTGAATAAATTTACAAACATTTAAAATCGCAATTTCTAGTAACCTATTCAGAACCGAAATTGAAGCTGCAGTTTTGTCTACCCATAAGAGGCCTCAGCAATGTCTAGTGATGGTCACATTTCGAGCATTTGGGGCATTAAAACCTTCCTCCTTTAACTCGGGCCACAACTTACATAATAGAAACAATTCCATGAAAATCATAGTTAAAAAAATAAAAATTTACAGGGATTTTCGTATAAAGTTTTTTTAGCCGATATTTTAGGTTAGGAAAAGATTCGAGATGCGGTTTTCGCAGCTTGTTAGGCATCATTTAGCTACTTGTTCATGAAAAAAGTCATACCAATGCATTTATTTTGCAATTAACCGTTTCTGTCGGAATGTCGAACAAAGCCTCTAGCGACGACATTGAAACTAACAAAACTTCAATTATTTTAACATTTGTAGCCCAAGAAAGCTCTTTCAACGGCCCAAGTTTGTTAAAGTGGTTAGCCTTTCGAAGATACGGGTGATTTAGGAAACCTTTAATACCCCCAGACTTTATTTATAGGTACGTCAAATAGTGCCAAACAATTAAAGTTCAGATTATCTCGACTTAAAGATCAGTTATTTTTTATTAGGTTAATATACAGAATTCGACAGAAACATCACTTTTTAGATTCAAGATTGCAGTTAGCTAGCGGCCATTTCAGAAACATGAAAATATTTCCAGGTTTTTATTGGCCGTTTTATAATTTTTTTTCCGCAAGCCTCTACGATGTATAGTTTCCCAGTTACAGTACCTCGCATTCTTAGTTGGCCACCCCGTACATGTATAAAAAGTCTGTCATAACTGGGACTCGAACCAAGGACCGCCCTACCTACAGTCCTGTTACTAATGTACCACACCACACCGGTTCTTTGTAGGTACTGTAATCGTTAGGAAAATTGGAGTAACACTTTTGAATTTTGTTTTTATTCGTTATCGATCAGTAGAATTTTACAATTTCAAGTCAGCACACTTGAAAATTTGTGAATTTCGATCACGTTCTACCTTAATCGTATTCAAACGGAATTTGTTTGTTTTACTATTAGGATTTATTTACTACGGTGTGTAAAAGTTCATCGTAGCGACACCTCCTCATTACTCCAAAAATTTAAAAACACTGCATTACACAGGTTTTATTTTTGTTAAAATATACTTTGTTGATAAATAAATTCTATTCGTAGCATTTTTCAAGAAATCGTTAGAATGGAGCTTTAGTTAGAACTTTAAGTTTTTTATGTTCGTAATTTATATTTTGCCGCTTTAAATAAACAACTAATTTGTTATATTATCCAGTGTTGACGTTATGTTTAACATTTAAATCCGTCGTGATCAGTGGCGGTTCCTGCATAAGTGTACACGTGGACGTGCACTCCCAAATTTAATGTCTCTTCTTTAAAAAAAACATATTTAAATTTTATCATTTTTAAATAATTATATCATTCTACCTGTAAAATATTAATTGCAAACAGAATTCGTCAAAGACGAAAAATTAAAACACGAGATGTAAAATGATTAACGAATTTCTTATCTGGTGGCAATGCTTAAACCTATTAATAAACAAAACTAGACACTGATAATATCCAAGCGCGCCTGCTTATCGGATCCACCGCGTCGCCTGTTTGCTTCGTTCACTGTTCATGTAAATATTAAACCTAATTGGTGGAACCTTTGCCCCCCGCGCTCTTTGCTCCCCGCGACAGTTCAGAAACGTCCCGCGTTTTAAGCTGGCTCATATGCACAGGAAATCAGTGCACTTTCAATTCAGTCAACTTGTGAATTTTGTTTTTAGTTGCCCTGATGAAGTGTTAATTAAACACGAAATATATGGTCCAAATGTTCAGTTACTTTAAATACAATACCGAACTACCTTGAAAAATTAAATTTATTTAATTAATGGGAAAAATTTATACAGTATAAGTAAATATCGCATTTTTTTTGTAATCTGTAACAGTATACCTTGAGAATTTCGTTTTTTTTTATTATTTCTTAATAAAAAAATTGAAAAAGTAAGTATTTTTAAATGTGTAATTTTATGCTTTTGTGAATTAATTGAAATAAATAAAATAGCTTGACCTTGCACCACCATGTGCACCTTATTATTTTAAGAGCTTTTACATGTATAAATTTTATTTTCTTAAATTCTAATTTTTATTATTGCTATTGAAACCTACATTATTAAATACTCAGTCATGGTCAAACTGTAAATTAATTTCAAATGTCACTAGCTTGAATATTCATTTAATTATATTCACTTAAGATTACGCTATAAAGACGATTTTTTTTTAATTGCACTACGTTTCACTGCAATATTCATTTTTCAAAAATTGTGTAAATAAGAATTGTGCTACAAAATTTACGTTAAGCTTATTGCAAAATGGGTGTTGATTTTAAAAGAAGTACCTCAGATTGTTATTAATTAACAAGGGGGTATTGATAAGTATTGATAAGTCCAAGAAACAACGTAAAAATAACAATTTATAAGCTTTGATCTGAGTTTATGAATCTTTAGATTAATCCAGCTATAAATCTTGACCCACCATCGGTGGTTGAACTCATCAAGCTTCGGTTGGTTAATTAAATGAAGAAAAATACACTGAACTATTGTGTATCGCATTTTTCCCAGATTGTTCACGTGTCTAATTTTGTTATCGAATCAGATTATGTTCACGAATTATGGCGTGTCTAATTTTGTTATCGAATCAGATTATGTTCACGAATTATGGCGGGATTCTCGAACTCTGATAGCATTAGCGTGCAATATTTAAAGACAATTAAATTTTCTTCACTATCTTTAGACGAAAAAATAAAAATCAAAAGTGTCGGTCGTCCAAAACCAAATTTGTTAATTACGAATGGTACTAAATGCAAAAGTCGTGATTGTAAATGAACTTTTAAAATAGAAACTTATGAAAAAACTGAGTGGTTGTACGGATGTGGTGTTAATAATAGTCATTACTGTTGTCCCTGTTTATTATTAGGAAGTGATGAAGCATCAGAATGGACAAAATCCGGCGTTAAAGATTTAGTACATTTATCTGAAAAAATAATAAGCATCAACATTCAAAATCACGTATCTCATTCAAAATGATTTATTAGAATATTTGCGTTCCGCGTGTCAGGCACATATCAAAAAAGAAATTGCCGCTTCAAATTTTGTGTCCGTTATGAGTGACGAAACAAGTGATATTTCAAATATTTTCCAAATGGTTATAGTTTACCGTTATACTTTAGCAAATGGCACCCCCATTGAAAGATTTTGGGCTTTAATAAAACCAAATGAACACGATGCTGTTTCCTTAGTTGGCTGCATAGAAGAAGGTTTAAATTATGTTTGAAAAAATTCGGATCAGTTAATTTCCTTATGTTATGACGGAGCAAGTCTCATGAGTGGCGCACATGGTGGTGTACAAGAACTTATTAAAGATACATTTAAATATGCCCATTATATTCATTGTTATGCGCATCAATTGAATTTAATAATACCTCCGGCAACAAGCATAAATACAATTTTTTCAAATTCTCCACAAAGAGTTACCATATTAGATGAAATTGGAAATAGAGTTCCTAGAGTATCTTCTACAATGTGGGATTTTAAAATTAGAACCGTTAACTCTGTATATGAAAACAGACAAGCACTAATAGAGTGTATGGAAAAAATACAATCTACATCCAGACAATCTGTTACCATTAGAAAGGTAGGTGCACTTTTAAGGTGACCTTAAATTTGTTTTCTGGTTGACAGTGCTTCATTGTGTAATGCCTCACGTTCATATTTTATATTCCCAGATGCAAAAAGGGCTACTAATTCCGTTACCATAAAAAATATTCAAAAAGAAAGAGATAACATACTTACTATTAGAGAAACCGAGTTAGCATATATTGATGCAAGTCAATGTAGGAAAAGAAGGAAGACAGGTGAGACAAATCCTTAAGTTTTCACGACTATGCAAGCTAAGGATGTAGTGACACCATAATTGCAGAAATAAAAAGAAGGTTTTCATTCACAGGCCATTTGGAAATAGCACACTTATTTTCGGTGGAAAATTTTGAAACACATTCATCGAATTTTCCTATTCTACATATAAATTCAACAATTCGAACCTTCCCATTTTTAGATAAAAACAAATTGAAGACAGAATTGGAAATAATATAGAAGAACAGATTTTAGAGAAGTTTCCGGAGCAGCCCACTTACTTAAATTTTCAATTGAAAATAATTTGCAAACAGATTTCTCAGAAACATTTTCAGTGCTACAAGCAATGTGACGATGCCCATGACAACCGCAGAAGTGTAAGTTATTTCTCCACATTAAAGCGAATAAAAACTTTCCTTAGAAGTACAATGGGCCAGGATAGACTAACTGCCCTCGCAATGTTATCTATTGAGAAACAAATGGTTCAACAAATTCCAAATTTTAATGAATTGGTCATGGAAGAATTGATCTCAAAAATGGACAGACACTTCATTTTCAATACAAAACCTGTTTGTGAAATATAAAGGCTATGATAATTTCTAATTTCTTAATAAATTCCTTTAATGTCTACGATCTTATAGTCCAAAATAAGACACTTTGGGCGTGCCTCTCAAAAAATTTTTCGCCTCCGGTGTTTTACTGACCTGACTATCTTTTAGTCTAAAGTTGTGCACCCCCAAAGTATTAAACCAGGCGCCGCCTCTGGTCTTGATTACCAAGTTTACCACTTCATATCTCAAAATAATATATTTTATGCGGATATTAGAGTTTTAATTATGGAACCAGCTGTTTCTGCTATCTTTGCACTGAGCGTATTTAGTAACATAATTCGTATACAGGGTTTTTCAAAAGTATGGAAACACTAATTTATTATATAAACGGCAGTACTTATAAAAACATTTTCATAACGTAGTTTTAGAACGTAACCATTGCCATACTTCTGATATACTCGTTATGTACAGGGTGTTGCATAAAAGTGTGACAATTTAAAGTTTGGTTTTTTAAAATGAACTACACTGTATGAAAATGTAAACTTTTACCATTATTACACATAATTAAAATACTTAGCTTTATTGGGGTTTTCAATGGTGTATGTTTAAGATATTAGAATAAATTTATTCTAATATCTTAAATAATTTTCAAAGAATTACCACTACTGAGAACGATAACTGTGATTGTTATCAAAACTTATAGATTTATGTAAAATATAAATAAAAATACACGATTAAAGAACCCAGATAATTATTTTAAATACCCTATACATGTTTGAGTAAGGATTAAAGTTATCATTACAGTAATGTAAAATTTTTGAAATTTGGGTGCGGCGTTGTCAAGTTGTCAAAAATAGTAATAATAGTCGATTAATAATAATTACGTACAAATAAAATACATTTTCGAATTTGAGAGGAATTATGAAGTAAACAGATTGTGTAATTTTCTTTTAGAACACACAGATTAGATAAAGATGTGTTCAATTAGTTAATAAGGAATTTCTACGTATGATTAAGATACTATTTTCGCGTCATAATTTACTTAATTAAAAATATTTTTTTTAATTTTAATAACCAGTAGTTGCCATTATCTGCCATTGAAATTATGAAGTTCATGGACATGTAAAAAAGAGCAGCTAATGAAGACAAATCTCTCTGTAATTGACAATCCAGCTCAACGGGCACAGGATTATGAAGTAACTCAAAGTTAAGTTGTACGTGTTCTGAATAAAGAAAAAGTAAGACCTTCTAAAGTTAAGCTAATCCATGAACTTAACGAAGATGACCCAGATAGAAGATTAGAGTTTTGTGAGATACTGATGGAAACTACACATACTAATCAAAAATGTTCTAACCACGTCATGTTTTCGGACAGACCAACATTTTGTCTGATGCACGTCTGATGTTCTCTTTAGTTCTGGAATCGTAGCAGGTTTGTTGGGATAGACTCATTCCTTCAAATAGCCCAAAGAAAAAAGTCTAGTGGGGTTAAATAGCAAAACCTCGTTGGTCAATTGATGTCGCCCCTCTGAGAGATAGCATGACCAGGAAATTTGGTTTGAAGTAAAGTGAGTTTTACACGTGCTGTGACATGTGGCTTCATCCTGTTGAAACCACATGTCATTTAAGTTCAAATCGTTGGTTCATTGAAAAAAAAGTCGTTCAGCATCTCCCCATAGCGTGCACCATTGACAGTAACTGCGTTACCAGCTTCGCCCTCAAAAAAGTGCGGGCCGTGCATGGGTTTTTCTTGAATAGTGTTTGGGTTTTCACTACCCGAAATGCGACAATTTTGGCGATTCACAAACTTATTCAAATGAAATGAGCTTCATCACTCCATGTGATTTTTTTGCAAAAATCAGCATTAAGTTCTGTGTTTTCTAAAACCCAGTTCACACATGTAAGAAGTTTCTGGTGGTCCGCTGCTTTCAATTCTTGCGCCAGTTGAATTTTATACGCCTTTAAATGCAGGTGTTTTTTAAATTCGACGAGTAGCGCCTTATAAAAGATTCAATTACTGTGAACAGTGACGGATTGACGTGTTGGGTTCTTCTTGCGCACTATCACGTATACGAGCAATATTTTCAACTGAACGACCTCTGCGGGTGTATCAATAAGCATACCTATTGTTTCAATTTGTTGCAATAGATCACGAATTGCACACTCACTTGGAACATTATTGCGTCAAAAAGGTGGTCGAGATTGTAACTGATCGCCTGTTTTCATAGTAAATTGGCACGATATTTATGCGTTCTTCACAGTATACGGCGCTATGATTAATTTGTCATGTGTTTAGATAGCAACTGCAAAATGCAAACTTCCAACATTCACAGAACGAAAATGGCGCACAATTCAAATCCGATTTGAATCACCTTTTACTATGTAAATAGTCTAAGAGGGCAGAATATATAAAAAAATATGCCGCGTACTACACTGCCTGAAGCAACATCTACAAATGTACAGTTTTTAAAACGGGGCCGCTTTTCAACAGATGCTCGCTGAACGAATGCATTCAGACCTACAGAGACGTCTGTGTACCGGGAAAAGAAATAGAACAATTCACCATATCACCCGACTCACCATATCACCCCGCCCTACCTAAAATTGCCTATAGCAAGTTCAGCTATTGCAGATTTTTAAATCTAGAAAATCTCATTGTTTTTACGACTAATATTATAGCTACCTTTTTCAGTTTCAATTTATACCTTTTCATAAGATGCTGTTGAACCTTTATTTTCTTGCAGATTTAAAAACTGTCTTAATACCATGATTAATCAAAACTCTTTAAATTGTATCCGTAAAGAATGAAAGAAGAGCAGTATTTTTAAGTATGAACGTATGTCGCGAAAATCTTCACTTTCCAAATATGCCCTAGATTCATATGTTTTTTTACTATAACTGGAACAAGTTTTCTGATGGTTGTTACATTCATTATAGTTCACGCTGTATAACGTAACAAATTCTTGAAAAATTTACTTTAAAATTAACCGTCCCACTGTTTTCGTCCCCAATATAAATTTGTTTGTCTATTTTTGAACTAAATAATTAAAGTTTCGAGGTAGGATGCTTAGCTGTAATTTCCTTAGATATTAAAAGTTCAATATTAAAAAAAATCTTATTTCAAATCTGGCTGATGTGGTCGAATCCAGGAGTTGTAAATTTTTTATGAAACATTGTATATGATAAATTAAAGCATAACCTTAATTATACATATTAAGGTAGTTAGTTATATGTGGTAATGTAGCACTGCATGAAATTAGTACTTATACAGAAATTCAGTTAATTACATTAAACGGGAACCTATAATTTCTACAACACCCCATTTGTTATCGTACAGAGAAGTACACGTACTAGTAAACACATAATGTGCACATCATAAACTGTAATTAACCTTATTGTAAGAGCAGATAAATATAATTACAGACACGTCCAGTGTAAGTTACTGGTAATAATGTTAATTAAAATGGTGATAAATACTGCAGTTGAATTTTAATTAACTATCTATTTTAATAACATAACCAGGAGTTAAATTATTGAAAATTATGTGATACGCATGTAGCACATCCTACTTGAAATTAAATCAGTTTAGCTGTTAAATTTCTCCCGCTTAGTCTTATATTCATCTAACATTTTTAATTAAACATTAAGGATAATCTAATACTCATTTTGTTTCAGTTTTCGTGTTTAATTATTTTACCAAAATGGAAATAAATATAGAATTCTCATTTCGTCATAAACTTGGTAATTACGGCAATTATGTATTATTATTGTTTTCCGCGATCATTAAAAGAATGTTAAACTTATTTCTGTAATTTGGTGTTTAAGGAATATTTAAATTTATGTAAGTTTGTTGGAAAGATTTAAGTTTAAAGTAAGTCTGTTTATAAACTTTTGAAATACTTAATCGATGTTTAACTAACTGCATCGCTCTTGCTCCAATGCTTATATAAGCTCTGGAAAATAAAACTTCTAAAACTTAGCGTCCACGATATTTAAATTATGTTATTCGTTTATACTTTTTATTCAATTCTGTATCCTCTTGTTTTGCCAATTTAATTTTTATGCTTTATAAAATGTTAAAAAATTACAGAATTGCTGAATTACGTTTTTTTGGCAATACTAAATAATTTCGTCCAATTTTGTACAGGAGTTAAAGTTTTTAATGAGATTGAGATACGTTCTTAGTTTTATATATTATTTTCCTTATTTAATCTCTTCCGGGACATTTTATATATTTTCTCTAACTTTTTAATAAGCTGTTTTACCTTTAAATGCAGTAACAATTAAATTAAAAATTGGTGGCAAATTATGACTAATTATAAGTAATCCAAATCGATCGAGGTAAAGACAAGTAAGGGGCGCAACACTTAGTAGTATCTCTGCAAGTTTAATTCAGGCCTTATTCCGTAATTTGCCATGTATTAACTAGATTCCATGCTTGGACTTGTATTGTCCCAAGGTACCCTATCTTTAAAAGTGTAATTTGAACTTGCAAATGCAAATTTAAGAAAAAATCCCAAAGGGGTGTATCTTGACGTTAATGACAATAATGTTACTCTTACCCAAATTGACTTTCTTGGCAATAATTAAAACATTAGAATGTATTTACAAGTCTGATATTGAATTACTTGCAAAACTCAAACCTGATAAAAGTAATTGGTCGTCTAGTGGCAGCTACGCCGTATTATGTAAATGAGATAGGATTAGACAAGGTTAAGTATTGCTTCATGTGGGACAGATAAACTAAGAAACTGCCCAAGTTAGAATTAACGAGCTTTGCGCAATGATGGTTCATGTGTGCCAAATTGGGAAAGAACCACCAAGAAAACTCAATTTATTAATAATTTAGTAATTACACAAGTACATTAATAAATCAAAGAACAAAAACGACGAAAGGGTTCAATATGTCAATATAACGAAATACCATGAAGCCAGGTTAAAATGCATGCAAAATTATAAGATTTAGTAACAGAAAAAGTAAAAGCAGTTTAACTACACATAAACACAAAAACAAACAGTGAAATCACACCCACAATTGTGTCATAAATAAATCAGAATAAAATTGTAATACCAAACATATGGCCCTTATACAACCAATAACGCTGCGCTTTTAGTTAACACTGAAGTAAATAAAAATAATAACGCAGGTTAAGGTACAAATAAAATAC
The DNA here is from genome assembly GCA_036346205.1 of Vesta saturnalis. Lineage (NCBI taxonomy): Eukaryota > Metazoa > Arthropoda > Insecta > Coleoptera > Lampyridae > Vesta > Vesta saturnalis. The sequence goes on along the minus strand of JARFJB010002109.1, from coordinate 2,057,229 downwards.
GATAAACAGTAAAATTAAACAGGTAACAATAAGATAACTGTTTAACTGTACTTAGATAAGAACTAACAAATGGGAAAGGACACATACACAATTGTTGCAATAAAAACACGTACAATTAAATAAATTACATATATAAAGACAAATCAGTTCGTAGACAAACAATTCAATTAATCTGGCTGAATCAAAGGCACAAAAACATTATTAAAACAAATGTGTCAAAGCCAGATGCATATAAATCATAACAAAGTGACCGGTAACCTACCCGCAAGTAACTACGGTACAAACGACAGCATCTCTTCCTCATCTTACATGTTCATGTATATTTCAAAATAATAAGAACAGTAACAATGGAATTCGAGGTGGTTTTGGTATCTGTAAGCCCTGGCATCGTTTATAACAATTTAGCTATCTTGCACGTTTGTCACACGCCTTACTTCTACCAGGCGAAAATGTTAGTAAACAGTCAACAATGTCAACTCATACAAGCAATGATGAGGAGCTGTCTTCCAGAGTCCCTTTACCTTAACCGATTTCAGCTTAATGAGCGTGCTTGCGTAATTAACATAGATACTTTTGCAAGGTAACGACTGACTTTTAATAGGTTACATGTTTGCTGCGAGATTTAATCTACATTAAAACACCTACTTACGTTGGAATATAATCTTTTAATTAATCACTTACTCACCAATATTTAACGGGTTAAGATCCACCGTTTAAACCCAAGACAATAACGATTATTTATAGATATATTGTTACTACATCCGCTTATTAAAGCCCGAATGAATATTTAGCGATACGTTTATTTACACGACCTCTTTAATTTTGTGAAAACTTACATTAAAAACAACACAAAAAGAAAAACCAAATTCGGTTTTAGTTTTACTAAATGTACACGATAAAATATTTATGGATAGAACGGTTTACAGTGAGTGTTTGTAATTAAACAATCAGATCTATCCGACCTGAATCGAAAACCTAACTGCAAATCTACCCCCGTTTTTAAAAGACCAGAATTATTACGTGAAAATATTTTCATATTTATTACTAAAAGAAGTATTAATTTTAAAATATGCACTCGTGCCTAACAAACCCTATATCTAGGTCTCGAATTTCAAAGTACCAAACAAAGATGTCTTTTGATTTGCGGTATGTTCCGATGTAATTAATTACTAACTGCGGCGGTTTTACCTCAAAATGTGTGCATAAAAATTTTAAACCATTCGTCACGGTCTTTCGGTAAAGTCAGTTTTGACAGTATACCTGTTTTCTACCCCAACATATGTTCTTTTCACCCTTAGTCAAACATCAGTTCATAAAAATAAGATATTCCGAAAACATTATCAAATTACGACTTATTACCAAATATTAAAACCCATTAATTATCCTTCCTTTTCTCACATTTTCTTTAATTATTTGATATATTTTTCAATGCAGCTATATTGTAAGTTACTATTGGAGCTGTACGATAATCGTAATATGGTTTGCTAGTTATTAGTATTTTTAACTGACAAGAAAATCAGAAAATAAGTTTGTTCAACTCAACGGGGTGATCGTGAGTCGCCGTGGTATAAGTTACTAGCAAAATACGCGTGCTTTGCAACGAGATCAATTTCAACCCCATTTCCCACTCTTTGGTTATTGGTTTTCAAACGCCTTCTAAAGATACCGGAAATCATTTTAAATTTGAATTTCAAAGATCTCTAAGATGTCAATGCTGTAAGTCTCTAGGAACCCAACAATTCATTTTCCCGATTTCCTCCCCGTAGCTCGGAATTCGTAAATTCCATGATGATCTTTATTTTGGTTGTTAAATGTTGCTTAGTTTGATACTCAATATGATATTTTACAAATTTTTTACTTCTAACCCATAAAACTACTCGTGAGATGATTAATTTCATAATTCATTTCCATTGGTTTGTCAACTATTTTCCATCCTCGTGATACTCCACACGGTTCATATAACTTAATTTGCTTCCTTGTTCATCACTCGTTTCTGTCCGTTAGGGAATGATTTCGGTGAAAAGTCAAAACCGTATTTCTTTATTTCTTAAGGAAAATCTAAATATCAATTTTCATGTTTCTGGGCTTAATAGTTTTAAGATATATTCACTTTGTGTAAACAATTAATCCCCATTGGAACTCGATTTCATCCCCTGAAGTAAAATTTCAAAAACCGTGAAGCATGGTCCTTGGATTATTAAGGCGACTTGATTCCTCGTTTTTAATTTCAGGTTTCAAGGTTTCAGAGATAATAAAAAAGCTTTTGGGCCACTTTTACAGGGAGGCATTTTCGGACACATGTTTATTAACCAAACTAACGTTATTTTTTATATTTTATTTACTCTAGAAATTAGCGGAACTTTTTTTGGAACACCCACAAGTAAGCGTTTTATTTCGCTATTGTATGAAAGATTGCATGTGATATTGGCACAGTATTAACATTATTTGCGAATCATATAAATTTAGAAGATAAAATAGCTTCGATTACATTTTTGTTGCCAATTATTTTAATGGTAATTTTTGGAATTAGACGGCCTTGCAGTGACGACGATTTAATTATTGCTGTTTATGATTTTGATGAAAACTTTTAGCATCAACAAGTTAGGAGAGATTTCACTGTTGGATTGTTTTACTAGTTTTTTTTAAGATATAGAATTTTACTGATAAGAATTAACGTAAAGTAGAATTAGAGTAAACAAGATTGAAGACTCATCAGCTGGTGTTTTAGCACGTCGTTTTATTTTGATTACTTGCAAATATTTTGAAACTTTTATAGGAAGCACCGATTCACTTAGTTTATGCGACGTAAGGTAAGTTTTTTGTTTGTTTTGAACTTTGTTGTGGAATATACACATTTATGCGCTAAGATCCGGATATTTTCGATTATAAACAATATGGCGTCCTTTCATTTATAACTTATGTTTTATGAATTGTCATACATGCAAATTAATGTCACGCTTACCCTAACCACTGAGCTACTGGCCTCCTTCCTTTATCTGTTACATCTGATTCAACTGCCAGTTTGTTCTGTAACAAACGCCTTAGTGGATTGCTTGCACTGAAAAAACAAATATATCTATGGCTTCAGTAGGACATAGCTTCATATTACACTGTGTTTAAATCGTGTTTACTAATGGAATTGGGTGCATTTTTTTTAAATAATTGTGAACCTGAACAGGCTAAATTTGGCTTCTCGTGCAAAGCACTCAGGAACACTTAGGAGGATGGATAGAGGGACATCGAATTGCCTAGAAATGCCTATGAACAGCTACCTTAAATTTTTAATATCATGAGTGTTAAAAAAAACAGGACCTAGGGAGATCATTCCAGAGTTTAGAAGCCGTGTAGAAGAATGTAGATTGCGCCCGTTTGGTACAAGTGGATTTGTACTGCACACTGATGATGTGAATGAGCGAACCGAGTATTCCAACAAAGGTAGCCCGAGATAATATCAAAGAACGTAATTTAGCAGCGCAATAGCCATTGTAATACCGATAATACGAAAGAAAGAACTGAAACGATTCTTCTATGCTCAAGGGACTGTATGTCAGAAGTTAAGGACAAGCCATTCATAAACCTAATCGCTCTCTTTTGTATACGATCAACGATATCGAGAGCGTATTTGGGAGCACCAACCCAGAGGTGAGAATTATATTCTAGATCAGGCCGAATTTCGGCATTATACATCAGTTGTCGGGAGGTAAAGTACTGCTTAGATCTGTACAAAAAGCCTGTTTTACGAGCAGCTGTTTTGGTAGCTGACAGAAGATGGTCAACCCATGATAGATTTGAAGATACAGTCATTCCCAGCAGAGAAATAGAGTCTGAAACCTTAAGATCTGAGCAATTCATACTTACAGGAAATGATCGGTCTTTTTTTGGCGGACACATGGCAATACTGAGTTTTGTTAGTATTAAATTGTAACGCTCTCTCATTTAACTTCTTCTGAAAAGTGCTCTGACTTATTCAATTCATAAACTTCCAAAATTGGCTATGTAATCCATCAAGTCTACAAGCTTCATCCAATCAGAAAAGAAAATTCATATTTGCCCTTATAATTTTCAGTAGCGCTTGCCAAAAACAAAGAGTGACGATTAGCAATTTACTTAACTGTTCCTCATTTCAAAATGTCGTAAATTTCTCTTGTTACTGTGGAGTAACTCTCCACTCTGTCTAGTAACTTTCATTAAGGTTGATAGCATGGGCTTTCTTTGAACAACTGATTTAAATTTAAATCATACGATTTACCCCAAACTGTATCACATCAAAACACGCATCGGAAAATGGATAGCCTTGCACAGATCGACAGTAGAAGGTGATCTGCTGGTTCGCTAGTTTCAAATCGCATCGAAACCGCATTCTAATTCGGTTACCAACTCCACACAATTATCGCCTCATTTCTGTCAACTTAAAACTTAAAAGGAACCAAGTTCTCTTAAATCTTACACAAATATTAATTTGCACTTGTCAATTCCTTTCCGTTAATTGTCCAAAGTACTAGGCTGTATCTCATAGACCTTAAATTTCAACCATCCCCATAGAAAAACGCTATTAGAGTTAAATCGGTGGATCTGGGTAGCCATTCTATAAGATCTCTCCTACCAATCCACCGACCGAGGAACTGCCGAACTGTTGAAAATCTACCTCATTTTGCAATAGAGGACCTAACTCGATGTTGTTTTTAATGCTTGGAATTTATCAACAAATTAAAATTTCTCTCACCATTTCGGTTTCCTTCCAAAATACGATTAGCCATACCCGTTGCGCGTTGCCGTGATCTCACAGGGGCCGGGAGGTATTTAAATTTTGTGATACATGTGTCATAATTTTAATTGAGAAGTATGTGTATAAATTTTCGAGTTAATCGACCCATAGGATAAAAGTTTGACAAAAAATGCAACCCCCATTTCATCCTCTTAGAGGTGGAACTTCGAAAATTAGTTAGTGGATATCTACACTTCACTAAGAAGACACCCTCCAAATTTCATGTCTTTAAGACCAGCGGTTTAGACTGTGCGTTGATGTGTCAGTCAAGTCAGTGAGTCAGTTAGGACTTCGAATTTTATATATATATATATATATATATATATATATATATATATATATATATATATATATATATATATATATATATATAGATTACCGAGAATTCCTGCCCAAAAATTCAGTTTTTCTAGATGTTGGGTGTGACTTTGGCGTGTCATATTGGAATTTGAATCACTCCAGTATCGAAAATGTAGGAACTAGAATGACTTTCAAATTGTTTTTAAAGACAAAGGTAATATTGATATTGTGTTGGTTAAACAAATTTTGAAAAACAACAAAGAGCAAAAAATTTGGTCATTTCATCAGTGATATAGTGGTCCCATTTTGGCAATGAATACTGAGATTATATATATATATATATATATATATATATATATATATATATATATAAGAAGAATAAAGGACCTTGTTTTTACAACCAGGCCAACTACGCCTGAAAATATGGTCATTAGGATAAGAAATTCCATTCGCACCCTCTCCACAGCGGAGATAGAAACCGCTGTTTTGTCAACGCAACAGCGGTTGCAGCTGTGTATTGATAATGATGGCAGACAATTTGAGCATTTAGGTCGCTACTGAGTAATGGCGTACTACTCATCTCTAGTTAATTTTCGATGGTCCACCCGGTGTAATTATTAACCAACGGTAATAAACTAACCCCAGAAACTCGATGATAATAACTGTCAGTATTATCGAATTTTTGGGGTTAACTCTCGGGCTGGGTTAACCCGTGTTCATAAAAGCTGGTCTAAGTAATAAATTATTATGTCAAAAACTTTGCGTTTTATTGTTTTTGGATCTAAATTTAAAGTAGGTATAAAATTGAAACAGTGATATCGACTTGAAATTTTCAGGGTATAGACGAAATTTTATGCTCTTTCTGACTAAAATATAAAAAACATACCATTCTATTTAATATTTTGAAGAAAATCGCTAAAATTTCAGCAATACTTGGAAAGCGTCCTCTAGCGGTTTGTTCGTTAATCAAACTTAACTTTTTAATACATCAACGAATAGCGCAAGAAACGACCTTTCCAACGAATTATTACTTTTTAAGATTCGATGACTGGTTCCGAAGATAATTACGTGTTTGTCTGACAACTTTCGCAGCTCCCCCTACGGAAAACCTGTGAAGTTAGAGAAAAACTTCTTATACAAAAAATGGGTAAAATTATCCCAAAAATACAACTACGTTATTTCCAATATACCTTTTCCTTAAGTTTCCGTTACTTATTAGACATTTTTTAATTTACTACAGCAATTACGCCACCTAGCGGTGTATTTACAAACTTTAAAATTATTTCCAGCATTTTCTCTTGGCCACATTTACTGAAGAATTTTTTTTTTGAAGTCGTAACATGAGCGGTTTCTGGGATATAGCCGGCGTTCTTCCTTAATGACTCACCCGGCACACTAGAAACACTTGCGTTACTTGCCGTTGCCACATTTCTTACACTTATCGTATGATCCGCAACAACTAGATTTAAAATATTTTCTTCTGTTTGAGGAATTCTTGCCACTCGTGGTTTACCAGCATTTACCTTTTTTTTTTGTTTAAAAGTTCCAGTCTCACGGTACTGCTTGACTAAATTCAAAAATGTTTTTGAATCCGGAGCACGCCTTCTTGGAAATTTTTCCGCATATCTTCTTTTCGCTGCTTTAGCATTTCCATCACATTCCCCTAATGTTAACAACGTATAGGTATAGTCATTATTAATGTATATATTCATTTTCAAAGTTTTTAAAAGCGTTATTACTTGTTAAACAAACTAAAACTATCAACAATAATGTGTCAAACGAATCTGTCAAACAAGAAAAATCGCGAGTCTGCAGTCTAAGCCTTCTTAATTCAAATAAATCATATTAACTCAATATTTCTTTTATTTTCTTATTTTAGGTAAAACATGTTAAAATCTCAAATAACTCCAAAACCAGTAATTTTTTTGACTTTCAACAAGAGTACCTTTTTGTGGCAAATTGTTGTACACATGTTTATTAACCAAACTCACGTTATTTTTATATTTTATTTACTCTTTTTGGAACACCCACAAGTAAGCGTTTTATTTCGCTATTGTACGAAAGATTGCATGTGATATTGGCACAGTATTAACATTATTTGCGAATCATATAAATTTAGAAGCATAAACATAGCTTCGATTACACTGTTTTTGCCTAATTATTTTAATGGTAACTTTCTTGGAATTACGACGCATGGCAAGTCCGGAACGAAAAACTGCTTTAATTATTGACTTGTTTATGATTTTGATGAAAACTTATTAGCGTACAACAAGTTAGGAGATTTCACTGTTGGATTGTTTCAACTAGTTTTTTTAACGATATTAGAATTTTACTGATAAGAATTAACCTAAAGTAGAATTATGAGTAAATAAGATTGGAAGACTTATTCAGCTGGTGTTTTAGCACGTCGTTTTATTTTGATTACTTGCAAATATTTTGAAACTATTAGTGAAGCACTCGAACGGTTTTATTTACCGATTCAAGCACTAGTTTATGCGACGTAGGATAAGTTTTTGTTTGTTCTTGAACTTTGCTGTGGAATATACACATTTATGAACGCTAAGATCCGTATATTTTTCTGATTATAAACAATATGGCGTCCTTTCATTTATGCTTATGTTTTATGAATTGTCCTACATGCAAATTAATATCACGCCTATCTAACACACTGATGCTACTGGCCTCCTTCCTTGTATCTGTATGAGCATCTGAGTTCAACATAGCCAGTTATGTCTAGTAACAAACGCGCTTAGTGGATTGGTTGCCATCTGAAAAAAGACAAATATTTTCTATGGCTTCAGTAGGACATAGCTTCATATACACTGTGTTTAAATCAGTGTTTACTAATGGAATTGGGTGCATTTTTTTAAATATCATTGTGAACCTGAATAGGTTAAATTTGGTTATCGTGCAAAGCACTTCAGGATATCATCTTAGTGAGGATGGATAGAGGACATCAATTGCCTAGAAATGCCTATGATACAGCTACCTTAAATTTTTAATATCATGAGTGTTAACAAACAGACCTAGTGTGAGATACATTCCAGAGTTTAGAGCGTCTAAAGAATGTAAGATTGGCAATCGATTTGGTACAATGATGGATTTGTACTTGCACACTGATGATTGTTAATGAGCTAACGAGTATTCCAACAAAGGTAGCCGAGATATATATCAAAGATACGTAATTTAGCAGCGCAATAGCCATTTGTTAATACCGATACATAAAAGATATAGAGACTGAAAACGATGCTTCTATGCTTCATAGGGACTAGATTCAGAAGTTAATGTGACAGGCCATTCATAAACCTAATCGCTCTTTTTGTATACGAATCAACGATATCTAGATGCGTATTTGGAGCACCAACTAGAGGTGAGAATTGATATTCTAGATAGAGAGTACGTATATTTCGGCATTATAACAATCAGAAAGAGTTGTCGGAGGTAAAGTACTGCTTAGATCTGTACAAAAGCCTATTTTATTCGAGCAGCTGTTTATGAGTAGACCTGACAGAAAATGGTCAACTCATGGTAGATTTGAAGATACAGTCATTCCCATGAGAAATAGAGTCTGAAACCTTAAGAATCTGAAGCTAATTACATACTTATATGGTAAGTGATGTTGTTTTACATCCATGGCTAACACTGATGTTTTGTTAGCATTAAATTTATACTAGATTTTGATTGCTTCCACATTCGAGAATTATATTAAAGTCTTTTGTTGATTATTGAATATTGCCATTTCAGCTTTAGTGTCTTGAGTGCAATAGAAGCTGTAAATAGTGTGATGCTACCACAAATGGTCAATCTGTACCTATTTTATTTTAAATATTAGAAGGCTGGTTGAAATTGATACCATTATACGTAAATATGGGACGGTAACATGTTGGTATATTTTGTATGCAGTAGTAAATATAATGGTGTCTTAGAATATAGGTTGTTAGGAATTGCTTGATTATTGAGATTTAGGTAAAGAGATATAGTATTATTTTGTCTGATAAAATACAACTAGAATATTCAATAACTGTATTTTATTTCAGAAAATGTTTATAATGTTATTACCTAAATGAAAAGGTAAATTAGTTTATAATATTATTATACAATTAATTCGAAAACAGAACGTATCTCTTACAAACTGAAGTAAATAATAATTGAAATGAGCTACTATGATTTGTATTACTAGATACCATGGTATAGAGTAATTATTTACGTCTAATATAAATGGTTATATTCAATGATAATTTGTAAAGTTAATGTTACATACACAGTGTTGTTATTTAACTGTGGAGAGGTCTCTTTATTGCGATTATTGATATATTATTATTATTGACATTTCACAACCTATAATGTATATATCAATATGGATGATCCTTGTAAATGTGGTGGAGATCCTAAAATCGCACTCGGATTATAACTGGCTAATGCTGACCTAGGGTTCTCCTTGGAATTACTGTGTGTCACTGTTATTGACAATATTTACCTGCTTAATCGTTAATTGTAAATGCGGACCCTTAACATGTTGGTGTGTTTATATATACAGTAGCTAACTGCATTATAACTTGGTGATCACCATTTATGAAATATAGGCCTGTATTAAATTACTACTACCATTGATTGAGTTATTAAGGTTAGAAGAGTTATGATAGCAATAATCTTGCATAACAGTAGAATCTAAATCATATTGATCTAGGTACCTATAATTAATACTGATTCTTTATTTATGTTGTTATTCTTGTTGTAGTATGAGGCGGTGAGGTTTTCTGTAGTAGTTCTTTCCTCAATCCGCAATAAAGATAGCATAACTACATTGCACTTGCATATAAGTTTATATACTGTGCTACCTTTATTTTTATCCTCTATTAGATACCGCAACACGTATCCCAGAGACAACTCTTTTACACAACATAGTGGTCCTACCTAGTTTTTCATGACGATCATTTGGCTTAAATAAGTTCGCGCATTAACCTTGTTCTTACAACCGAGTTATGCAGTCGATAGACTGGCTGGTCATTATAATATATATATATATATATATATATATATATATATATATATATATATATATATATATATATATACCGTGTGGAAACGGGTTGTGGGTCATAAAAAAATCCAATATGGCGGACTTTCGGTTTCGGCGTAAATGATATAGAAACTGGAAATTTAAATGGTACACCCTGTATATTTTTGCATTTTTGGACGCTGCGGCTTCAAATACGTACAACGCAATTGTCAAATGTCAATTTGGACGCCATACATTAGCTTTCTAAGGTGATTGACAATGAGCTTCTTGAATTGCAGTCTGGTCGAAATTATCCTCACTTAATTCTTGTTCCAGGCAATTTTATTTGTGCCAAATGTTTTGCACAGATGTGTGACTTATTCCTATATCAACTATTAATTGCCAACAGGTTCTATGCGGATTTTCTTAATCAGCCAATGGGACAGCAAGCTGCATATTTTCTTTCAGCCTTCCATTTTTAGGTAAATTTCTAACGTGGTCACGTTCTTTATATTCTCTTAAAATCTTGCAAACGGTGGATTGGAAAATCGGCGTTCGTTTGTAAAAAGTTGACATACCGCGTTTAGTAGATATGCGACGATCACCGTAACCAACTATCAATACGGTCTATTTCACTGAGCGACATTTTTCGTTTACTAAAAAAGGAATTTTTGAATTATAACGTAATGGTAGTAAAATCTTACTAATATTTAACCTTACCACTTGTCAATATAGACGTTAACAAATACTGACGTTAAGTTTTGTTTAGTTTGTCTATAATAATTAAATTCTTAATATATAAAAGCATTGGTACGTCATTTATTTTATTTGAAAGGCAAAGTAGTCCACCGCTTTTTTTTAAATAAAGATTAATATGAGCAAGTGCACCTTTTAATGTGAATGTACACAAATAAAAGTAGAAGGGTGAAATAATCTATATCTAAATTTCAATCAAATTATAAAATAGTGGTGATGGTAATCGTATAAATTTTAAATAATATAATAAAGAAATAAGTGTAAAATAAATAAGTTGTAAAAAGTTCTCCAAAAACAAATCGTTAAACTAACTGGAGATACAAACCATTCACCACAAATAATGCCTTTGTCCCAGTCGGTAGTTTAAAGTGGGGAGGTTCAATCTTCTAATTTTCTTAATTACCTCAATTTCTGCTTGATTGCTTCCACTGAACATTAATATGAAAAAAATGCAATGTAACACTAATAAAATGATCTCGGACGCCAAGTTATTTTTAATAATGCTCGGAATAATAATAAATTTTATCAAAATGTAAAAAATGAAAAATATACATCTATGTTTATTAACAGTTGAAATGATAGGGTTAAACAAAATATATCTTAAAAATAGCCTTAAATTACTAAAAAAACATTAACCATTAAATACCTGTTACAAAATATAATACATCTTCTTGAGAACCCCTGGTATTATAAAAAATAATGCAGAAATGCAAACCACGGTGACGTAATCCTTGTGTCAATGTTGCGTAATATATTGCAATAACAATGCTTTTATGTTGTCAACCACACCAAACTGGAATTTTTCTTTTAATAAATTTATCGTCATGAAATTGAATAATCCGTTTAATGCATTTTCTTGAAATTTTCAAATAAAAATTGCAATCATAAAATGAAAGCGTACGCAACAGTAAAATTAAACGCGTACTTAAATTGTAATAAAAGTGTAAATCAAAGTAAAAATAAAAGAAAATAAAAGTGCCTGAAAAGAGCAAATGTTTTAATTTTTAGAAGAAGAAGATGTGCACTTAAGTTACACCAAAATGCAAATTAAGTTGCCTACTTCATAGCTATAATGCAAAAATAATAAAAATTTTTTCTTATATTTACAACTGAATGAACGAAAGACCTAAATTACGGTATATTTTAATACAACTCAAAATGGGTTGTTACAAAATTAGCTAAATATAGATAGTATTTGTCAATAAGTGTTTGAGATTTAATAAATTTGGAAGTTCTAATGTGGCTTATATATATATATATATATATATATATATATATATATATATATATATATATATATATATATATATATGTAGTAAAATTATTCCTAACTGTCTCTGTTTTCAAGATACAGAGTGTTAAAGAATATTATTTTATACACATTTTGACAATTAATTTTTTCGGAATTCAACGCATTTTAATTTCATTATATTGTTAATTTAATAAGTCTAATGTTTCATGTTCATGTTTTTTTATTAAAAATTATTTTGCATAAAAATTTTTGACTAACATTACGGATTGTCCCATCATTTTTAAATCTAAATATTTGGAAAACGTTACACAATATCGAATTTTATAAAGAGTACCTTCTTGGTGTAAAATTGAATGGAGAATAGTTTTATTAAAAATTTTGACCTGAAAACATAACCTCAAAAAAGTTACCATTACAAGTACTCTCTATTAATCATGTAACTAGCGCCCTCTTTGAGTGTTTGGATGTGCCAGCTTTAACAAAACATTCCCAACAAATTCCATTACAATGGTGTCAGTAGTTTTCAATTAATTGTCAAAAATGTGTATAAAATAATATTCTTTAACACTCTGTATCTCGAAAACTGAGGCAGTTACGAGTAATTTTTACTGAGCAAACCTCAATTATTTTTGGCTATTCTACCTGTCCTAGCAAACACGCCATGTTTTTTGAAACACCCAGTATATATAGTATATATATTGCATTGAAGTCTGTTTTTTGTTCGTCAAATCGATCTTTCTGGAGTTTAATTGAAATTGTTATGATTATATTGTCCGAATCTTTTCAGATTGACGGTAATTTTTGTAGTAGCGATCTCATAATTAAGTAAGTGTTAGAAGTTTTATATTTTTAAACTATATTATATTAATTTTGTTTTTTTTAATGTTCTTACCGTTATGCAATTTGATAATTTTCACTTATATTAATATTTACGATTCTTACCATTTCCTTTTTCTTGACTGTAAGTATTTTAAATTTTAAGTTTAGTCTGGCTAAAGTATTTTATTCCTTTAGAAGCTTGATGATGACAATGTCACTTGTCGAAACTTGTAGCATTGATTTAAATCAATAATATTAGTAATAAAGATTCCATGGGGAAGGTTTGCATCTAATTTATACACTTAATTTTACAATAATCTAAATCCTCTTGTGTCGTAACAAGCATACGAAACAAACGCGGTTTGCTATCATTAATGCTTGGTCTTGCAATTACGAAATCTACTTGGATATTCTCTCAAATGATAAATCTGCTGCCCTATTACCTTTATAAACGTGAAAGTCGGAAATAAGTTAAAGCTCTTATGCGGTAAATTAATCAACATAAAGTGTGGAAAAAGTGTTTAGGTTAGAAACCCAGATCTATTAAACCCTCTTGCGCAACTTCTTAGCATTTGTACCACCATTACACTATTCGAACAAACAAACCGCCGCAACCTCAAAACGTCAGTAGTATCTTAAATCTTAAAATTGTCTAAGGAGTCTAACTTTCGAAATGATTCGATAATTAAATGCTTACTTTGCATATTTAAATTTAATGTATACATTCGAGCTTTTGGGTAACATTAACTCATATTTAAGTATTCCAGTTGTCTAAAATTTATATTCTGTATCTTGAGCGGTATTTTCATTTCAACTGTTATCTTTAAACCTATTAGAATTTATAATTAAAGACTATATAACATTTACCCCAAACTATATCCACGTTATCGTAAAAGCACTAAACAAACTAAAGCTGCATAACTTGTAACAAAGTCAAATGGAATAACTAATTATATGTTTCTCATTATAGAAATACATAAATTTGCTTGTAAACTATCACGAACAGATACGAAACGGTTCCCTTATAAATAGAACAGGCCTAACAAACACAAATTTCCGTTTAGTTAGATCAGAATTTGAAAAGTTTTCGTGATTTGATTTAGAATAATTTAATAATGAACGGTGTTTGTCATTCTATAATAAGCCACATTAAAACTCCCAAATTTATTAAATCTCAAACACTTATTGACAAATACCAAATCTATATTTAGCTAATTTGATTGAAATTTAAATATAGATTATTTCACCCTTCTATTTTTATTTGTGTACATTCACATTAAAAGGTGCACTTGCTCATATTAATTTTTATTTAAAAAAAAGCAGTAGACTATTTTGCCTTTCAAATAAAATAAATGGCGTACCAATGCATTTATATAGCCCCGATTCTCTTTTTAATCAGTATAGATTCATAATTAAGGAAGAATAAAAGCTTATTTACTTAGCGATTGAGAATTTAATTATTATGCATTACCCATACCCTTTGATCTATTTGTCAGTGATGTCATTAGCATCACGTTACATCATATCTGGACCTTCACGTAGGTAATAGAATGGATACGAACTAATTTAACTAGCAACACTTTGTTGATCGGTAACTATAGATTTAGAACTTAACATACAGGACGGTTTACGGTCGATGGCACATTAGAACGAATGAAGACCTATGAAGCGGAGTTGCCGCTTCTACTAGAAACTGATGGCAACATTTTTTTTCAAATAGAACACCTAAATGTAAGTTTATTTGTTAACATATTCTTATAATAATTTGTAAGCGTGTTTGAAATATACCTTGATTTTATTAACGAAAACTTGCTTTCAATTAAATGCTAACATCTTCCCCAGTATGAACAGTCAGAAGATCCAACTGTGCTTATACTTACGTAATGCCAAGAACTCCTCATCCTTTGTTCGCGACGTAGTCCCAACCTACAGGGTAGTATAGAAATAAAGTTAAAGTTGTAATTAAAATAGATATTAACACTTAATTTTTTAATGGCATACCGTGTATAAGTGTAGAAAAAAGTATGGATTACCTTTAATAATTTGCCAGTTTTCAGGTTTTTTTGCCAATATATGGCATGTTTAAAGATTTTGTTTCACTCAGTACGTTCGTAGATTTTTGTGCCATTCTGTCGCGCCGTATCGCAATGGCGGTCGTTGAATTGTGAAAATGATCTTAAATTTACTCTATCAATCGCACTAAGACATTACTAAGGCTTTATCATTCGATTCCTCCCCATATATTCAATTTCTTGACCTGAGCTTGTTTTAAATCAATCGTGGTAAAAGAAATTCGATGTTTGAGTGTCGTTGCAATAGTAGTTTTGGTCATAGTAAGCTGAGACAAGCTAAACAAAAATTAACGTCAGTATTTATTAACGTCAATATTGACAAGTGGTAAGGTTAAATATTAGTAAGATTTTACTGCCATTATGTTATAATTCAAAAATTCCTTTGTCACGTGTCTAACCTACCATGTCACATAAAATTGGAAGAAGTCAGTTAGCTCGACTAGTAACTCAGTAAAACGGTCCTGAGATCGCAGAGCACTCGGATAGCTAACAACCATAAATTTAAAATCACACGGTATCCCGCGCTAACGTATGACTTAAATACATAAATAATACGACCTCTACAACCAGTATACACAATTGATGCTTTGAGTTTCTGCTACTGCGCACGGTAGCGTAAACAGTAACTAATAAAATAATATCAAAAATGGACGCTAAATGCTAACACATCACTGGGTGTTTTATGTATAGGTTCAGTAATAATTAATCTAAATTTGGTTAAAATATGTGCACAATGTATTAGCTAATGGTTTGATCAAGTTATAACAGTTTTACGTTAGTGAAATCTTTGTGAAAGTTAAAATGGATTCGGATATCAATATGACAAAGAAATTGCAGCAAAGGTCAACAGTTCATTAAAAATACTTTGTAATCGGGTTAATTTAAAGGCACTTAATCTTTTGTAAAGGCTGCAGTGCTCCCTGCTGAACGCAGTATATAACATATGATAGGTTCGAAAGTAAACTCAGCAATACAATGTCTATTAGTACATGCGATTATGGATTAATCTGACCTGGTGACGAATATTTGAGCCTTAGTGAGTATGGCTTAACTTCCATAATCGTAATCTCCAGTGACAATGCAACATCAACGATAACGAGGCCAAAGTAATTGAAGCACCGCTCCCAAACATTTACGAGCAGTCCCAGTTAAGAGAGCATAACGTAGCAAAACCAAAATCGAGACGAAAAGGTACATGACATATAATCTTAACACACCAATAAAGATCTGGCTAAATTATAATTCTTGTAAGAAACAATATTATCGTATTTTAAGCCTGAAGAAAGATTCTAATTACAACGAAGTTGAAAGAAGCAGAGCAAACTTACCAAATTTTGTGCAAGCAACATTTCCTTTACATCCGCAACAATAGCGATTATATTAATTTACAAAGTCAAGAAATATTTTCTATGAAAAATTCTCACATACAACTGGTGATTACACCGAATAAACAGCAACAAGATAAATTTTTCTAAAATGTACTCACACAAAATGACCGTTTTAGAAGGAACCACACCTTAGGAAATGGTATTCAATAACATTTTCTTATCAAATTTTGTAATAGTAAAAATGTTAACCAGATATATTTCAATAAAGAACGTTAGTAATAATATGAATAAATTATTTAATGGTACCATCATCTAGTGGTGATTCATCAAAATAACAGATACCTATTAAATGTATAAATTTGAAGTTAACCGGAATCCACGTACGTCTCATAGATGGCGCTAATAGGTTTATTTAGAACTTTTATGAAATAGAAAATGTAAATACGATAAAAGAAATAATTTAATCACTTATGATTTATAACGTAAATGATAAAGGCAGTAAATACCCAAAATTTACATCATTATTGTTGCGAAATAAGTAACGAGTAAACATTAAATAACAATCCTAAATGTTCAATCGACAGATACCTTTTTAGTTTTGTTTTTCAAACAGTAATCAGCGAACAAAACATGCATTATCGATTTTTGCACGTTACACCTTTTTTAATAAACCAGAACTATCGCTTAGTGAAAAAGACCGTATTGATGGTTGGTTACGGTGATCGTCGCTGATGTACTAACGCGGCATGTCAACTTTTTTTAAATGAACGCCGATTTCGCAATCCATCGTTTGCATGATTTTAAGAAGATATGAATGTGACCATGTTAGAAATTTACCTAAAAATGGAAGGCTGAAAATAGAAAATATGCAGCTTGGCGTCCTATTGGCCGATTAAGAAAATCCACATTGTACTAGTCGGCAACTAACAGTTGGTATGGGAATGTCATACATCTGTGCAAACAATTTGGCACAAAGAAAAATACCACCCGTACAAAGTCTGCCTAGTATAAGAGTTAAGTGAGGATAATTTCGACCGAAAACTGCAATTCTGCGAAATCTTGCAACCAATTTGTAATCAAGATGGAAACTTTCTCAGATGAACTATTACCTCGACGGTACTGTAAACACTCAGAATTGTCTATATTAGTCCAAAGAAAATCCACATTGAATTCAAGAAGCTCATTGTCAATCATCTCAGAAAGCTAATGTATGGGCCGACAGATTGAAAGATAGAGTATTAGAACCATTTTCCTTTGAAGGAAGTTTTACAGATGAAGCATACACGATTTTTTACAGTTAACCCTTTTTCCAGTTTTACCCACTCTTTATCCTGACCACAATGATCCCGATTTGCCATGTCAAAGAAATTTGGCTGAAATAAGATGGATCACCGCACCACTATGCAAGAGAAGTTCAGGAATGTCTCAATTTGATGTTTCCAGGAAACTGGATTGGCCAACGGGGTCTCATAGAATGGCCAGTCAGGTCACCTGATATGATCCGTTTGGACTTTTTTTGTGGATATTGTCAGGGTATTTTGAACACCCTGTATACGTATTGGGTAATTTTGTTTGTAGTCTTATGCACTTAGTTAGATTCCGTATATACATATTTTTTTGTTGTTGTCAAATTAAGTTTTATAGTAAATTTGTTTAACGTGTGTAGTGACCTTTAGGGATGGTAGGTGTATGGTGAGCTTTAGTTTTTTTTGTTTGTGAAATTATTATTCCGAAATTTAGGTTGTTTTTCCTTATTATTTCCCGTTTATAGAAGTTTGAGTAACGTTTATTTGTATATAGTTGTATATAAGTTTAATTAAGGTTCATTTCGTTTGATTTCCGTAAAATATAATAGAAAGTTTTGTAATTTAAATAAATAGTGTAGATTTATATGTGTATGATGTCATGTTGGCGACATAAAGACGCTTAAGTATAGTTGTTCAGTGTAATAGTGAATATGCTGGTTTTGAATCATAGAGATTGCATGTGGGCCTTATTGTTTGTACTTGAATAAAAACAGAGATACTGTACACGTTACTTTTGCTGACGTTTGAGATTTTGGAAGTTACCGAGTCCTTACGGACGAAAACGAATTTTTGTGTTTGGGGGTACTAAATCTTCCCTTCCGTTTTTTAATTGGTGGAATTAAAGTAGATAAGATTTTTGTGAGTAGTGGGATGCAAAATCAAAGATGGATTTTGGTAATAATTTGCTGGATTCTGAAACTGATCGCGCTCTCGTGTACTAGTACGGTGCCGCTTGTTACGTTTAGAACGTTGAAATTTTGGACCTTGTGGTGTTTAACGAACATACTTTTTGTGTAGTAAGGGTAGTTTAGCTACTTCTGAAGAAGACCTGTGAAGGGATTAAAATTGTTCATCACCAAAGGATTATACCTAGTGCCGATTTCGATCTTACGTAAAGTTACCTAGAGGACATCGTCGTGTTGTATCAGTGCTTCAGTGACCTCTTTGGTTTTTCTCGCTTTTGCGGATTTATTTAAAGTCAACGTTCTTGAGTGCCGCTTATTTACCGTACAAAGCGTGTTTAAGATAAAGAAACTTTCGCAATATATTAAAATTTATAGTTATTTAAAACAAATTATTAACATTTTGGATTATTAGTGGAAATAAAACCAATTAAAAGCTAAAAGTTATCAAGCAATTTTGAACGCTCAAATTATTATTTTAAAAGAAGTTTTTAATTAATGCAGTAAAATTTAGCGAGTTTAAATCAAGAAATCGTTTGTGTATCATAGAACAATAGTCAACATTTTATTCATCATTTTGCCAGAGCAGGAAGATTTCATTTCCGTTATAGCAATAACCGATCACCTGGGTCGCTTTCATTGTTGTAACACAGGAGAGGTGTAATTCTAGACCTTAAGGTAACATAATATTGTTTTTTTTTTATTGAAGATTTTCAAGATTTATTTTTTTGTGTGTTTCGAATTATTTTTTGTGTGTTGACGAAGGTTTGAACGCGGTGTCGTATTTTTTTTTTGGTAAATTAAGTTGTTTTAAATTTATTTAGTGTAACTAATTGTAGTTTGACGCTCCGCCTTCACACTTTGTTATTTATTTTAGTATTAACGGGTAATTGACCCTGTAGTACTGTGGGTATATTATCCACGAATTATATATTTAAGTTAAACCATTTAGACTGGTGTAAAGTAGTATTCTGATCAGACATCCTGTCGCCCATTAAGCTTTTGTTTGTTTTTTTGCTTATACGCATTATCGTATGTTTATGTTTATATTATTATTTTTATTTTTTTATTATAGTTTGTTAGGTTTTATAAATGTGTTTTAATTCTGTGAAACCCTTTTGTGTTACATAAAAGTTTTGCAAATTGAAGTAAGTAAGCGTAAGTTTTAACGTAACGAGGTTAGTTTTTTTGTTTTATTGAGTAATAGCGTTATTAATATTTAGTATTTTATTTGATTTTTAGTTGAGTATTAATTCAGTTTAGAGTTCATTCTATAGATTTTTTTGTTTTGTTTTGATTATTATTTAATGCCTAATTATTACACTGAGGTGTATTAACGTAACGTTATTGAGTGTTTATCACGCTTTTATTTGACAAGCGTGTAGTGTTTTTGAAGCTCTATTTCAGGTGGTTTGCTGAGTTGCACACCTGGGATTGATTGCGGATAGGTAAGCGTATGTTTTTTGTATGTTTAGACACGCTATGTACTCATAATTTTGGCACGACGGCCCTTATTTTGACTACTAAACATTCTGGCGCCCTTAACCGAATTGATTTTGTCTTCATCCCCTATTTTGACTTACGTACGATTTACTATTCTGGTTGTGCAAAATTTTTCAACATCTGACCTACACCCATACGCTGGCTAGTCGGGGCAAAAAGGCCAATTTTATCTGTAATCCCGTTCTACCACCCGTATATACCGTTACAATATTTGAAATCCAACATTTTTTTTAGTGGACCAGCATTTACTGAATTAAGTTTTTTTTTATTTATGTGTTTTACCCTCAATACATCATATTTGTTTTATTATTATTTTTATGATCATTTGATTGTTCTTTGTTGTGTTCTTGTTTTTTTTTTAAATATTACACGTTGTTCTAATTTGACTGATAATACAACCAGGTTTAATAATTTTGTATTTTTTTGACAAAACTTTTACTGGTTGTAAATTTAAGATAATTTTCACAATTGAACGGCCGCCATTGTGAAATTCTGCAAAAACCTAGGAACGTACTAAGCGAAATAAGAGCTTTCAAATGAAATATCACATGCCAAGTATGGTCATTTAAGAACAATGTCATTTATGTCTTATTTTTGGCAGAATAAAAAAAAACAAATGAATTCCATCAGAATATGGGAAACTGAAAATTTAAATTGACGTGTTCGAGCGTTTTTCGTAGAACCTGAAAACTACTAAATTATTAGGGCTAGTCCATACCTTTTTCTACACTGTATTATTTTTCGTTAAAACTAACAAATATAAAATGTTTGTTGTCAAAATAATAACTGTCGTATTGTCAAGCGAATGTTCGTTGAAGGTGTCTACAATAACACAAAATAAGTACTCAAATGAAGTTATAAAGAAGTTATTCAGTTTACATTCGACAATGTGATAAAATTACTATCTTGCAGAAAATGTAATAATATGTATTGCGCATTTGTGTACATTGCGCCACAAACTGAGCATAGTGCGTTTGAGATTTGAAAAATGAATTTTGTTCGAAAATCCAGTACACTCTGTTGTCCAATGTTGCGCACTCTGCTTCTTATTAATGTGAAATTCTTGCGAATTTTCTTGAAATTTGAGAAAAATATTAGAAAAATGTTACTACAAATATTTGATAATTTCTTATGTTTAATAAAATTTTACAAAAATATTTCGTAGATATACAAGGTGATCTAACCCGTCGACAGCGTCCTTTCATTAGAGATACTAAAACAACATTATACAAGAATAGTGGGTAACCAATAAAGGCGCACTTAACGCAGGGTACACCAAGAGAAATAATGTTTTAGTTAAACTCCTGTTGAGACGATAATGAATATCACTCATTTTGGCTACTATGTTTTAGGGAATGTAGAGTTTAAAATTGGTGTAGATGTGTAACGTGTAAATTTATGTGTTCATATTGTATTAAAGTGTATAGGAAGAATATGTATGTATATTTTTGCTTGTATAAATGACATAATACTGCACAAGGACAAATAGTGATGAAATTAACTGAATTTTGCGGAAGGAAAGATCTGGATGTTATATGGAGTTCGTATGGATGCGAAATTTGGATGTTTCGAAGAGTTATTAAGATTTTTATAAAAATTTCAACATGGCCGATAAATTGATCCCAAGTTTTGCGTTGGTGCCTTTTGCTGCTTTCATGCGCGACAAAGACGCGCGTTAGAAACTCCTATGGGATAGACTGTTTTGATTTGAGCGGGATAAATATGATGCCGTTTTATAGGGTGAACGCCGGGATGTATATAAGGAAGAGTGACAGGGTAGAATACACTCGCTGTGATATATTTAAGATGGCAGTCGCGCTCGAATATTTTTCAACGACCTATACTAGTTTTAATTCGCAAATGATTAGTGCCGCAGTACATATTAGTTTATTGCAAAACCCAGGTTGGGGATGAAGCATTTATTTAAACTTTTACAAATGAAATGGTTAATGTGAGTTGGAAATTTCTATTAGACTTTTCCAAATTTTAAGAAGATTTGTAATAAACAGCGATAATTGAATTAAAAAAGTATTGTGTATTAAAACCCCTGCGATCGAGAAGAAACTTGAAGTGATCTTTTGTACAACTAAATAAAGATCTATTACGTATTGTAAATTAGTCAGTATTGTACATTAATACTGAGGTTAATATATGTGCGTTTATTAATAGCAGTTATTCTCCCGTTTATAGACAATCAAGAATTTAGTTATCAAGTGTAATTAAAATATTTTGCGACAAACACATAGAAAGGCAGTCAGTAAGTCAAATTGCCCAATTTTTACACAGGATTAAAGGCGTGAATGAACACCGACATTTAAGTTATAATGCGACGACCTGCGTTAGAACGTCGTTAAAGGTTATAAGTAGTGTATGAGTGTACATATATACATAGGATTAATTAAAGAAAATCAATCCCATTGGATAGGACATTACACCGGATAATGGAATACGGAATATATATGTGTATGAATAGTCCTAGATATTTGAATGGTGGGAGTTTGATTATCCTCAGAGATATCGTCGTTTATATTGTAAATTTCATTTTCAGGCATTAAGGGATTATCAATTTCTATTGCATCCTATATATGTTAGAATATGGCTGGTAGGGACAGTAATCTGTAAGAATTGTTTTTTGTATGTATTGCTTTACGCAAGCAGCCAATATATATATATATATATATATATATATATATATATATATATATATATATATATATATATGTACGAAATTGGTTAATAGAGTTCATTCAGTTAACGTATTCTGCTTTTTGTATGGTAAACATCCATATCATAATATTAAAAAAATAAATTATTTTGGATTCATTAGTGTCATTGAGTACATAATACTGGTCACGATTTATTTATTAAGTAGAAATTTCAGATTTAAATTTCAGCGATGCATTCATATTTGCGAATACAAATAGTGATAAAACATTGCAAACAGTATTTGAGAAGATATATGATTTATACAACACTCACTGATGGTTACGTTTTTCAATTTTTGAGTTAATGCTTTTGAGGTTCAAAATTAATAGACCGAATTATTATTTTTCCTAATTTAGTCATCTTTATTTATTTCAGAATTTTTATGACAGTTATAAATATTATTTTATGCGAATACGAGGGTAAATTAGAAAGTTTTCACATAACGTCTTATTACTTTGATTTTATGAATGCACAGGGCGTGATCTAAGTTTACGATAACGTGTTTGCTTCAAAATTTTCTTGCGCTTTGGATACTTTCATTTTTAGTGTTAATTGAACTTAAAGATTTTCAAAATGGAATTAAGATTACTGTGATGACATTCAACGTATTCTTTTAGAGTGAAAGGGTGTTGTACAAATTGAATGTTTGAACTTGAATTGTGTACGACTTTGCAAAGGCTGCAAGTCTATTTATTTCAGAGAAATTTCAGGTTGTGATGGTGTCTACAGGCTATTTTTCTCGGATTGAATGTTGTTATTTGTTGTATTATGGTAAGTGGAAGGTGTTTGAACCTAAATTTCATCCATTGTAACATATTAATTTTCCTCTCTAATAATTTTGGTGTTGTAGGTAAACATTTTTGTGGCTTTTATCTACTAATTGTGTCAATTAACTTTTGAGTTATAAAGTTTCACTTTAATTGTTTTCAGTTTTTAAATGAACAGAAATTAAGAAATCATACGAGACAAGCAATTATAATGACTGTGTTAATACTTGAATTGTCGAGTGTTCTTATTAGTCTCGTGCGAATGTGTTTCCACGTAGAAAAATATTAATGCAGAGTAATAGAGGCATCTGATACATACGACAACACTTATGATTTAATATACTTGCACCATGTTATAACATCGATCCGTAACAAACGAACATAAGATAATTGATTAATAGTTCCCCACTGTTTCCCCATCTAGGATAAATCAATGACCGATGGTGATGTCACAACCAGAAGCCATGACTGTCTGCGATCGTTAAAACTGCGTCACGCTTACAGAATCAGAATTTGTGTCTAGGTCTTTGCTGCCTCGGGTTCTCCCTGAGCACATGATGTTGTTACGGGGCACTTGTTGCCTTTCTTTTTTTCCACTGCACCACCTAATTGTTTCTATCTAGTTCCAAGCCTGCTACATTTTGAGATACAAATTCACCTGCAGGTAAGTATGACATTTTATTCACAAATTCGCACAGACGACTGCGCCAAAGGAGGGCAGTTGCCCAAGATCGATTTGTTCCTTCATCAGAGGACGGTAAATTCTGGGCAGTCATCAGCGTCAGACAAAAAGTTTCCTAGTGTACCGACACGTGGCTACCTTAGAAGGTGAACGGTCAGGCGCCCTGATTTGCTAAGATTGGTTAAATACAAAAATACACACAAATTTATACGCCGTCGTTGACATGTTAGTCGTATGAAAAAGAAATTCCGATATTTATTTTTATTCCCGATAATCCCTTTTTAAAATAGATTTCTATCATAAAATTATTAATTATAGTTAATTATAATTCATTGTAATTAATTATGATTAATTATAATTAATTATAGTTAATTAGTTTTATTATTAATTTAATATTAATATAAACCGCAATCGTAGAAATTTATTTAAAATAATCTTTCTCTACTCCTGAAGGATAAATACCTCCTACCCGACCTGTTAGAGATGAATAAATTAAAATCTCTTGTTTTGTGTAAAGAACTGCCACTACTTAGTAATTTTGAATCTGAAAAGCAGTCTTTCAAACTCTCAGTAGTTTTAAACAACCTGTCCTGCGTTTATGATTCCGTATGATCAATCGTGATTCGCTATTTATTAAGGAAAGTCCCCAATTAATTTACATTCTGAGTGTAATCTTTTATCTTAATAAAAACCATTGCTGCCTTGATATACTTCAACGTGCAAATAGTTTAATATAATTGAAACTAAATTTGTTTTCCTAATTAAAATAAAACCCTCTAAAGCCACAATAATATTTTAATTTTAAATAACCATTCTGTAATTATCATTGCAAATATACACCCCCGTATTTGAAATTTCACAAAATTGTGTCTTTATTAACTTTAATAGATAATATTACTGCTGACGAAGATAACTGTAATTGTTACCGAAACGTTTAGATTGTACAACTTTAATATCCAAATACAACATTAAAAGAACCCAAAAAATATAAGTATTTTCATACCCTGTACATAATTTCGTAATTATTCTAATTGGATTTCTCTATTAATCGTGTCCAGCATTTAAGGATAGTTAACCCTGTAATCAAAAGTGAGAGTTAACACTGTAAATATGAAATGAATTGCGTCTCTGAGTTTGAAAATATCGACCATATTTTCTGATTAACGTTCTTGGCCTAGTTATAAAAAGCTTCAACCTTTTCCGGCTTGCTTCTGTTTACAAAAAAAACTACCGTGATAATATTAATGTCCGAATATTTTTTATTATGTTTATTAATTTAAAGTTCAAGTAGAGTCAACTCAAGTCCATGATGCTTTTTAATTAGATAATTCTAGTTCATGTTCTATTTACGAAATTTCGGCAAAAAACTGTGTTAGATTAAAGTAATTGAATGTACCAATTATGAATCATGAAAATCGCCTTATAATGGCAGCATTTTAGTCTTTCGATTATTCAAATCTTTTTGAATTTCTAGTTTTCTGTTGCTACAGCTAAGTTACCCACTAACGTTTGAATATCGTAATTCACTAACTATATAAACTAATTTTGTTCACTAACACTTCCTTCTGTAACGGCAAAGTGTACAGTATATTTGGAGGAGTCCGTTCTGTAAAGCGCTATGAATGAGGGTTCATTCCGCATATTTACTTATTTATTTCTTATAATTAAATCGAGGCGGTTATGATTATTTAGCAATATAAATTCTTATACACTAATTATGGGAAACGCCCTTTTAAGCAACATGATTATTATTCTTATGAGTTTAAAAAGTGAAGTGTTGATTTCGTTATCAATCCGTAACCCATCGCAACGGAAGGATTATTATCAAAATAGAGAAGAACGTTTATAATATTTGAATTCAAACTCCCGCTTCATTTACGTTACACATTGAAATTGCTCCTATATTCTAGAACGATTCTCGAAAGTAGCATCTAATAATGCGACTTTTTTTCCGCCACAATATTAATTCACATAGTTATCATTTTTTCTTTCACTTCCATTTCGTGTTGAAGTTCGAAAATTAATTTGGTCTCTTCAATATCTGTCAGGCATGGGGAATGTTGTTCAACATAAAAAACCGTGTACAGCCATTGAGCCAATTAAAATAATTTTTTAGACTTAGTTCAAAAAGTTTGCGAGAGTTTATAGTCAAATGTGAAACTATTTCAATAAGGCCTACAGTGAAATTGAACTTATGTACTTATTTGAGTGACCTTTATTGTTTACGATTATATTTTTTGAGTTTTCTTTTTCAGTGTTAAAATCCCATGGACTTTGATAATTATACGAAATAATTTGATCACAGTTTTCGAGAGCACGTTGCTGGGTAATATCCCGACGCCAAAAACAACGTGCGAGAGAAAATTGTGGTGAAATTATGAGTTATTTATCAACATCCGAGGCATATTTGGTTCCGTTTCGTTTTGCAGTTGTAATTACTTTTAACAGTGTGTAGATGGCACTTTGTGCTGATGTTTCAGCAACTTTATACACATATAGGTGTAGGTGCATAACCTCAATTTTGATTAATCATAAATCAATTTACTAAACTCAAACAGTTAATAGTAAAAAAAAACGGTAAGTACAATCAAATAAATTAGTATAAACGTATTTGACATTCTCTAATTGTGTGTTCATATTTATTTAACGTTTGTACACAAAACTTTGTGTACGCCACGGACGCAAAATGTTTTTGACGGCTTCAAGATTGTCGGCGTCGCCCGCAAACGGTCACACCCGTCAATTTTCCTTTCGGTCCTTAAGTAGCTTTTGCGTCCTTTGCATACAAATAACTAGTTCTAACGATTTAATATTCAAAATTAATTGAAAACACAATTATAGAAGGGAGAATAACTGACCTACAACAAAGTTATATTGATTAGTAACCGCAATGACATAAGCGACCCATAAGCTATTTTCAGTGTAAGTTTGCTGTAATTGGATAATTTCGTGCATCTATGGATTTAATTGGATGTTTGTTTTGGCAAAAAAAATTCCGTATAATGACTATACTTCCTTATTTTGTACAATACGTAGTGCAAAACAGTGGGTTTTAATGCAATCAAAAATTGTATCGTACATAAACTTAAAAGCATTCTGCAAAGTGCATTTATGTGTATGTTGAGCACACCGTTTTTTAGCGATGCATTACGCTTTATTTGTGATGTAACGTACAAAGGTTTTTAACCAGAACGCATTATGTTGCATTTATGTAAATACAATTATACTCTTTTGATTTCTTTAAACATTTTTGCATAAAACCATTCCAACTTATTTAACACTGACCGACTTTTTAGCTAAGCCACTCGTAGAGTAAAATTTACATTAATGTAACTAATAGGCTGTGGGCCTTACATAATGACTCGTTCCTAATCCAAGCGATGAACATCCTCCAATAGATTGTTTTATCCGATGTGGATATGCTATTTATACATTTGATCTGATTTTAATGCGATCAGGTTTTCAACCGTCGCGAAGCAAGGTAACTTATCGTTCCAGTGCTGTACACTATATGGTTGAAAAGTGGCTATGGTCTCTATTGGTAAAATAATTGTTACTAATCACCTATTACGTTAACAATCTCAGTGACATGTCAAACTTCAAAAGTTAGACTTACCTCAACAACATACATCTACTATAAATGTTAGCGCTTATCTACGATAGCAGTTAAGTCTAAGTTTTAAATTCAATACGTACCGAGTGAGCCATTAATAAGGGACGTCAGCCGTATCTCCGCAACTGTTAATAGTACAGCATTTGGAAAAAATATTTTTAGTAAAAGTTGGGAATTATTTTCCACGATGACCGCTAGAGGACGTAACATGAACACAAAATTAGAACCTTGAGTAAATTTTATAATTGCAATTAGCATTAACAGATTTATGCAATCTTGGTATTTTGAAAAGAGCTTTTCTGTCTCTTTGTTCTGCTATGTAAACCATTTGTTATTAGATCTCAATACAGTTATAGAGAGTCGTACATAATAAACCAATACAGTTTATAATTTTTTAAAGAATTTTGAGCGGAATAGTAGTATATTTTTATAGTACCCGAAAAGAGAGCTAAAAGACTAAGGAATTTCGCAAAAACCACAAATCCCTATCTTTTTTTAAATCAAAGGTATTGTCACATTAAAAGCGGCTGCCAAAGTATAAACACTAAAACTGGGCCAACTTATAACATTAAAACAAATGCGATGAGGTAATAAACAATTTGTAATTGATCGAATAATTTTAATTAATAAAAAAATATTACCAAATAATAATCGCTACTGCCGTCGGGTCAATCGGAAGATGAAGATAAGGGAGAGTTCTAATTTAGAGTTTAATTAACATACCTGAAATACTGCCTGCTTCTCATAAGCTTAATTATTTTCACTCATACTTAATTCATAAAAAAATGTTATATAAAGAATTATGAAAAAATGAATAAAATCTCGAGCGCCATGTTGTCTTTTTCTTTTATAGGAACAACAAAACCTAGTTAATGAATAATAATAAACAATTTATCAAAATGAAAATAAAATAACATGATATACTTAAGTTTATTCAATATCTGATTGAAAAGGTAAAAAAATCAGAAGTCTTATACTATTCTAAAATTATATAAAAAACATTACCTTTGAACGGTTCTGTCCATAAACTATAACTGGTAACTATGAAGCAGAATGGTGAACTTGGTGAGGTCAATGTCTTGCTTATTTATCCTTAATATATTGTGTCCATAAATTTATTGAATTTCTTTGAAGTTTAATTCGCCAAATTTATTTATAAAAGTATGTAGAACTTGCGTTGTAAAATGTAATTCAAGTAAAATTGCCATTTAAAATAATAGAATAGTAAATTACTGACTTATAAGTGCCATTAAAATAATTATTATAAAATGCCATATAAAAGTATGCATTAAAAAAATATGAGTAAAATAATTGCAAAATAAGTGAAATAGGAGTGCAAACTAAGTGCAAAATAAGTGACTAAAAAAACAAATGCTTTAGTTTTAAATATAATGAATTAGAAAATAACTTACCATCACAATCTGATGGCACTAAATATAAAAAAATTAGGTAAAAACCATGCTTACTGCTGTAACATTCAGCATTAAGTGAATTAAAAAAAAGCTTTCAGAATAACTCAAATGAGTATTCCCCCTAAAAGTTTTCACGCGTTGCGCGATACAATAATATAAATCCAATTTTTAAGAAAGGAACTATAACTATTTATGTAATATTACACCCAAAAGATATGTTCTAGGAAATGCAAATTAAGTTGCCTTTCTCAATGCTACATATTAATAATTAAAAACTTTTCTAATATTACGCCAAATAAATGAACGATTCTTAAATTAATGTACTTTTTAATACAACCACAAAAAAAGGTTGTTACAGTATTAACAAAAATACAATACAATACAATACAATACATATAGTCATGCGTATTTTTAGTAGTAAATAAAGTGGGTTTGACTTTTATTTTAGCAAAAAACATAATCGAGTTTGTTTAGTCACCTTGGTTTCATAAATATGCATTCTGTTTAATTTCATAATGCCCTAGGGCATTAGATCGCTTGTAACGTGTTTCCGTTATTAGAAAATAACACACTATAAGGACATTAATTTTATAACACGTCAAACACAAATTAGTTATTTAGTTTTTGTGATAATATTAATGTTTATTTTATTTTTATTTTGCGTTATGTATAGTACGCAGTGTTCTAACCCACCATCGCTTCATCACTATTAACAAAATTTAAACAAAAGGCTTTACTAACATTAGTGAAAGATCGTGTAGACTCTTTTTCTTATTTTAATAAACTGGTACACGGTCAAGGCTTTTTAAAACAAACGGTTGTCGGCTGAACTCACCATAGATTGGGCGGGGTCCGTAGTAAGACATAAAGTAACTGGAACAATACTTCAAACACGTTACGCTTACTACAAGATAAAACTCAAAACTAAAAGTAAAAGTCACCCGCGCCATTGTGATCAAAAATTTAATTTGAGCTTAATACAAAAATTCTTAGAATCTATTTTAAATTTATAAAGTGTCACGAGATATGGGCAGGTAAGCCTAATCAATTTAAATAATATCGAAACAATTTATCCACAACGCTTAAAAGTTGAAAACGTAAAAGTTTAAAACTCTTAGCAATGATTGCTGTTTGCATGAGATAGTAAAATTTGATTTGAAATGAATACAAACACTTTCACTTTCTTTATGACTTCCTAACATATTTGCTCTAATATCAGCAGCACTCTTAAATTTGCATGAATATGTTCATTCAATTTAATTAAATTAATTATGGTTTTGTATGAAACAAAGCATCTTACCTCTATATTGCAATCCTAAAATCACTAATTCCAATAATTGCGCCAATAGAACATTAGTAAAAGATAGTGTATACTCTTTTTCTTATTTTAACAAACTGGTCCACGGTTAAGGCTTTTTAAAATAAACGGTTGGCGGCTGAACTTAATGTAGATTGGGCGGTGTTCGTAGTAAGACATAAAGTACAGTTTTTGTTACAAATTCTAAAATATTTGATAGTTAATACATGATAAAGTATCGAACGTGCACATTTAAGTCAGTGAGAGTAAGCAAGATAGCTATTATAACTAACCTCCCAAGTCCTCTATCCTTTTTTGCATTCATTCAAGGCCCATTTTTCGTTCAAGTACAAGTTAGGTTTTACTCCTCCAGGTTTAGATATACTTCAGTGGCACTTGCGTAGCAGTTTCAAGATGCCTACATAGAAATATGTATCGGATCGAATTGAAATTTTTTATCAATAACGATAAAACCCCCCAACAGAAATAATAAGTTAAATGTTAATTAAAACTCATACACGAACGCCTTGAAATCAATAATTTTAAGCAACAATTTTCCAAATAAATATGCAAATTACATATATCTGACAATGCCAATGTCGACACCATATAATCAATTTAAATGTTAATTTGTCTAAAAGACCAAAGCGATTCTTACTTTAAAAATTTCGTTTAGAATTAATCTCAATGCATCGGCTGAACCAACCAAGAATATATGATAAGAATGTGCAATTTGTTACTATTTAAAAACAATAGAATTGCGTTATGATACATTGAAAGCAGAGTTTATACATTTAATTTAATTTGAATTAATATGAGCTTTATATGTAAAATAAGTGTGATAATATGATAATTATACAAATTTGATAAACCATTATTTCCTACTAAAGTAAAACTTAAATGATAACACTTGTGTAATTAATTTGAGAGACAAAATTCAGGATTGCAGTTTGAGCTCGCCTCCAACATAACTACACTCCTACCGAAAGTCGGAATTTTATCATTTATTAACTATTCATTACTTAAATTCTGTTACTAGACTATGTAATGAAATAAACCCCGTGGGTTGGCGCTAAATCGTAATAAAACGGCAAATCTATGCAGACACGTTGGGAGACAAATTGTAATGATTCATTTAAAAGTTAAGTCTTAAAGTGGCTAATTCTGTATCGTAACGTTGGTAATTGTATGATATATTGAATAGCTTCTTTATAGCTGGCTGTATGTAATTATAATTTTCACGCAATATAAATTGTATAAATTATAATAAATAACACTAATTTTACTTCTAGAATGCTCAAAACTTATTTCCAATATTAGTTATTGACAGAATTGTATGAAATTTCTAATAAAAATTAACACTGTTCAATTCTGGTAAGTTCCTTTTAATTTAAATTGTGAATCGAACTATGTGAATATCACTATGTAAACCACTTTGAATATAGTTTCGATCGTCAACTCTATTAAGTGTTATTATTGCTTACTACTATTATTGGAGATTTAATGCATCGATGAAATGTTAACTGTAAATGAATTTAGTATACAATTTACTTTTAAATTTTCCAGTATAAAAATATAATGTTCAAATCTACCTATTAGTATAAAGTTCTGTGAAAATTTCAACTTGGTTAATTTTATTAAATTAACCTCTCACCTTTGGTTAAGTAAATATTAATTTATATTCGCATTATTTATGAACTGTGTTAATATACAACTACTGTTCTGTCTACTTAAGGACAATGATAAATTTCAATGTTAAATTATAAATTTTGATCACTTCAAAATAAAACATTTGAGGTATTGTAATTTAACTGTCAAAAATATAGAATATCTATGGCACAATTAATTTAAATATAAGTGGACATTTTATACCCTATTATGTATTAAGTTTGTCCATGTACTTGTTTCTAATTTAATGCAGTGGTATTATCTACTTTGATTTGAAATAAATAGAATAAATGAACACCAGGCCAAAATCTGACCACCCAAATTCAAATTAAACATTAAGTACTATTGTAATAAATTTATTTATGATGTCATAGACATATACATTGAAATCTCGTATATAAATTCTACAGGGCCTGCAATCTAGCTGCTTAAACTATGTAAATATACATTAAATGGTCGAGTTTCGACAGAATTTATTTACTCTATCAATAATTTAAATGAACTTTTAAAATTAAATTCACTATCAGCACGCGACCGTGGACTTATTTCAATATTATATATATATATATATATATATATATATATATATATATATATATATATATATATATATTGAGATGTTCAGAAAGAAGTAAAAGAAGGATCGTACAGTTTAAATGACAATTTAGTAATAAAAGGGTGATTTCAAGCTCGATACATGTGCGAGACATTGTTTTATAGAAATCTGGTTCACGATGTGTTTAAAGTAGATTTGTTTTGTATAAATTAGTCTGAATATTATTTACATAGTTTGGTTTCATCATAAAAGCATTGTGCTACCAACAAAATGTCAAGAATGTTAAATACACCTATTTTCGTAAAGTCAATTTAGCATTTCATTTATTTCAATAAAAGTCAATTTTGGAGGTATTTTGGCAAGTGAACACTTTACAGGTGTTTAAACATAAACTGTATAGTTAGGATTATGTTAGGAATATTGTATAAATAGTTTTTGAAAGCAGGAAATGTAAAAATTTCATAAAAGGGTTATAATATGGACATTTTAGACATTTTTCGCACATATTTCTGGAAGCAATTCAGTGACGAACATTGTGATTTAAGTTTAACAGCAAGAACAATGCATAGAACAATTTAGCATAAAGACATTCATAGTGATATACATGTTTATAATGAAAATTTCAGTAAGTGTGTTAGACGAAGGGACTTTTTTAATGCAACAATATATGACTCTATGCATTAGAAATGTATAGTGAAAATATTAAAGACAAGCATTACAAACCTCTAACATAACATTTTGAGTGTTAAAAACATTTTTAAATATGAGTTATTTCCAATTTTAGATTTAAGTTTGGTTAGGTTATAATTTCTAGGTTTTTTGCATAATTTTATAGTTTTTTCATATTATTAGGCTTAAATTATGCTCTTAAAGCAATTAATAGGCGTTCTTTCTCAGTATCTCACAGTTTTTATAAGGATACATTGCTTTTCACCGCAAAATTGTGTGAAATTTTAGGTAAATTTAGAATATTTTTACATAAACTTAAAATTCCTTTAAATTCAATATTTCTAACACTAAAAGTATGTTTTCTTATGTAAAATTTTCTCAGAATTCCGTTTATGTAATTAGATTAAGTGTAGCTTGTAAGTTTAAATAGTTATAAGCATATTCAATTTAGATTAAGTGATTTCGTATATTATTTTAGGAACCATAGCTTGTTAGGTGTCTTTTGTTCGAAATTTTATGTAGTTTTCTATTTCAATAATGAAGGCACGCAACTGTTTATTACACGAACAATTGAACACCTGTCTGCTTATAGGTATAAGAAAGCTTTACGTATATTTGAACTTCACTATTTATTCCGCGCTACTGTCCCAATTCAACATGACTTTACTTAAAACGTTTGATATTTATCTTATTATATGTTTAGGTTCTATGCTCATATACAATTTAAACATATCTCCTTTGATCGTTCAGTTATAATCAATTAATTGTGCACCATGTTAATCTACCTTTTACATAAACTTATAAATAATTTATAAATTTTCATATTCGTTAGTTCGTTTAAAGGACAATGAATTTAGAATACATCTTTGTTAACAAATACTGGTTAACTTAAATGCACAACACAATATTTATGTCTTTGGTCAGATCTCGTAATCTTATGCTTCGGCCCTTTTAAATCTAATCTACAATCGCGAATAGATTTAAACAACCTTATGTTTAATGATTGCCGACAAAAATTGAAATTCTAAAGTTTAAAATTTTGTACCATTTCAAACTACATAATTAAAATGGTTGTAAAATTTAAAGTTTCGGCCGTTTCGCGTCGATGTAAAATGAAGATTTTATAATGACACTTCAAAACGGCACGAGATTAGATTTGTGACCGTCTCGAGTTAATGTTATCGCCCAATTCTTTTATACTTTGCGTCTCCAGCGTATTAATACATTCAATTCTCTAATAAAAATTTCGTTACAGCACCTTTTAGATGGTCTTGGTTAAAATTATTTTCTTATATTTATATTTAATGCGTCAAAGAAGACGAATTTCAAAATAATTTGCTAAATCTAATATGAATTTCCAATTTAATAATTTTTACAACACTTAGATATCCTGATATAAATGGACTATGTTTTTTACCTAATAAAAATCCATTATAATATCAATTTTTGAATTAATTTTATACTGAACTTTTTAATCCGCCATATGATGTAGTCTCCGTTGAATCTATTTTTGCCAAAAATTATTTGTAAAACTATTGTTTAATGTTGATTGACCAAAACACGATCTTTTAAACGCTGTTTCATTTGTTTAAATTTTTAACAATTTTATAAAATTTTATATTAATTTTATTGGCAAGTTCTGCCTATCTTTGTCCTTTCCCAAAACGGCATGATCAAGGTTGTAAGCAGTGGCGGCTCGCTATCTTCTATCATTTCTTAATTGGATTTTTTATTTGCTATTGATATAAATACTAATTTATACTTCATTGAAATTAGTTAATTTGTATATTAATTTGAAACGTGTAAAATGCTGTATCCACTAAATTGAGAGAAGGGGTAGGTCGAGGTGTCAAAAAAAGGGTCTTTGTCTATAGATGTGTCATCAAAAGAGAAAAATAAAAAAGTCAAACGGTTCAGGCGTGGCTGACCGACGAAGGTGCACGGACTCGAAGCTGAAAAGACGGAAAATTTAAAAGTGACCGGCAATTGCGAAGGTAATGTAATTTCTAAATGGAAAATAGAAATCATGTTGCGTTAACGCAGCACTGGGAACTAGTTTTAAATGTTAATTTATAAACTTATTTTAAATTTGAATATATTATTCATGTTATGTTTACACAAAGTGTTTTAATACGTTTGCAATTCATTTTCAACCCTTGGCGTAGTTTCATTCTTAAATATATGAATTTTTGTTATAAGATTCATGTTCAAATACGAATCATTCAATGTATTGAGATGATATGTTTAAGGGTCAAATATGATAGGTATTAAGAAATAAAGTTTAAATAAAGATTATAATAAGATTTAGAGTTAGTATAATAAAATTAAGTAAACATATATGTAAAATCGCAAGTTACATAAATTCATAATAATATATAACTGAGTACATAATTATGTAATTGTATAGCACATTATGAGCTAAATGAGTCAAGTTTTACAATTATAGCATTTTAAGCATGGTTGTATAATAGAAATTTTCACAGTAGTTGTTTCCAATCATCTTCGGAAGATATAAATTATGTATTTTCTATAACATTGTTCATCATATCCATTTGGGATAGGTAAAGCCTGTTCTGGTAGCATAATCTGCTTCAATTCTAAAATCAAAGAAAATAGTATGTATTAGATAACATGTCGATGAAAGTAATTGAATTGTAAAGTTAACGATAAAGAGAAAGTTAAACAGATTTATATAATTTATGAAATTATGAAGAATAATACTGAACAATTGGTGAAAAAGTAACTTACATTTGTGTGAAAAGGAAGTGTAGCCGCATGAATTAATATGGTTGGTGCAAATTAACTAAATGTGTCGAGAAGTTAGGTTATGGACATTTTGAACTCCGATGGTGAGATGGTAATTTTAATTGTTGACTTTGTGGAAGTTAAAGTTAGTGTAACTTCATGTTTTTTGGGTCAGAGAATCCGAATATGACCATAGTTTTCCTGTAAATAGCAGAATAAGTTAGATATAAGTAAATTGCTGTATGTAAAATGACTCATTAGGGTTATTATTATAGCAAAATGGTGTAAAAGCGAAATAGGGCAAATGGGGTATCATTTTAAAGGAAATTTGGTGTAGAATTCAATGCTTATATTATTTGTATAATCTATCCTAGTATAACAAAGAGATTTGCAAAATTAATAAATTGTAAATTTCAGAAAAAAGGTTCATCCAATCAGAATTAAGATCAGGTTTGTTTGTATTGTAAAATAGGTCCAATCAAAATTGATAGTTTAGAAAAAAATGATACTACTTTTGTAAATTTTCTTAATAGTCTCTTACTAATCTTGAAGGTGAAAGCATGCCACTTTTGTTTCTAAAATATAATAAATTTAAGATTGGTAAGTGTTTGCGAGATTTAAAATAAAATGCGATTTTTGGGTTTTTCTTTTTTCGTAATTCCTTCATTTATTTTAAAAGATTTTTAAAAACCAAAGGTACTTCACTGTCACATTTTGAATTCTGTTAGATGGCGTTTTCTAATTTTTTATTCGGCGTTTCGTCTCCGAGAAACCATCATCAACTTGACGTTTTTATACCGCCGCAACCAAACAAACACCCTGTATTCGATAGTATTTTTTATTACGAATTTAACTATATATTACATATTATGGTTTGGAAGCTAATTTTTAAGAAAAATTCGGAACAATATTAGTATCAGATAATATTTTTTTATGTACAAATTTAACAACTCCAATCTTTTAAACCTAAGTAAAATAATTACAATAACCTAGCTACCAAGCTACTGCACTGTAAGCTCTAATCCATTTTCCTGTAAACCGCAATGTCAGATAGTCCTGTACATTTCTTCAGTTATGTACTGGGGCACCATCTTGTTGAAACCAACAGTTGTTAACAAGTGCTAGAGGTAATTCATTCAAGGCATTTTCTAAATCAGTCCTTAGCAAGTTCAGATATCGTTTAGCATTTAAATTGTTGTGGTAAATAAAAGGTCCTATTATTATTCGTCTCAAAATACCCATCCATATATTAAATCCAAATCTATGTTGATGTCTTGATTCTTTTTTTAAACAAGGATTTTGTTTTTCCCAATAATGTTTGTTACGTCGGTTGAAAATTCCATTGTTGGTTTTCATACTTTCATCAGACAAAATTCTTTTAAAAGGAAAATTTAGATCTTTGTCACCTTTTCTAGTAAACCATTCTCAAAAACCAACTCGCCGCTCCTGATCAGCTGGTCTAGAACCCCTGACAAACTCGAAATTTATATGGATGAACCTTATTCTTATTTAAAATGAATTGTACTGTATAATTAGCTACACCAGTACGATGTTCAATTTGTCTTGTCGATATTTCAGAGTTTTTAACAACGACTTTTAAAACGGTTTAGCGTTTTCGTCATCAGATTGTTTTTGACGAGATAGAACAGGTTTTGTAAATGAACCAAATTCTTTTAAATTAGATTCCAAACGTATAGAAATGGATTTATCAGGTTGTCTTCGTTCAGTATATTTATCCAAATACATCAGCTCAGTACCTGCACAATTTCTGTGGGACTATATTTTAGCATGTCTACATATCGAACTTTTCTTCGTTTGTAAAATTTCATCTTTCCATAGATACACTTATTGATTAACTATAATTATAAATTAACTGAACAAAACCAAAAAACAACCCACGAAGAAATGGTAAGAAAAACAACTTGAAATACGTACAATTCATATAACAACAACGATCTCTATAGTGGGCCTTTGGGAGCTGATCCTATGAGTATCTGCTAAACCAAACTTACTATAATTTTGAAAATTTGGTGACAGGGTAATGATGTTAGGGCTAACTCATCTAAAACATTTTCACGTTCGTACCGGAAGTCGGTACTTAGTCGCTTATTTTAAATGGAACAGCCCGTATATTAATACATTTTTGGATTCTATGTCGAATTTTAAGGTAAGTTTGTTAAATAAACTAGATACTAAATTTCAGTCGTTTTTAAAAAAAAACATTTTTGTAAAAAAATTGACAGATACGGTCTTAGTAATAACTCGTTAATTATTCTGTACCTGTCAAACAATTTGAATAAAACTTTGAGGTGTTGTAGGCAAAGATTTATTGTAACAGTCTGCAAAAAATGACATTTGTATTTTTCATAAAAATAAAATTATGAATGTCTAAACTTGACTATCAAAAAATGCAAGTTACTCAAAAAAATCAAATGGAAACCCCTATTTTTTATTACTCAGATCGCTTTAACGCCAAAAATTAAGGTAAGTTTGTTTAAAACTTTATTTGCCTAAACGTAACAGTTTCACACTTATTATCAAAAAGTCCCAATTTTAAAATTTGTAATAAAAATGAGCTACATACTTAAATCTAGTATTCCTTGTTCGTGGTCACCATGGAAACCAAATAAATAAGAATTGAAATAAAGAAAAATATTTGAATAAGTTACTGCAAAAAATTACAAAAATTGATAATTTTGTGATTCAAAAGTCATTTTTGCCAAATAGAATCTTGTAAGAATGCACTGATAAGTATGTAGTTACTACCTCCGCAGTAAAAAGTAGTTTTTTCAATTTACTCATAAAGTATTAAATTTTTACACTTATGTTGTATATCGAATTTGAAAAAAATGACTTAGAAAATTTCTATTTGGCAAAAATGACTTTTGAATCACAAAATTATCAATTTTTATAATTTTTTGCAGTAATTTTTCCAAATATTTTTCTTTATTTCAATTCTCAATTATTTGGTTTCCATGGTGAGCATGAAAGATTTAAGTATGTAGTTCATTTTTATTACAAATTTTAAAATTGGGACTTTTTTAATAGTAAATATGAAACTGTTACGTTTAGGCAAATAAAGTTTTAAACAAACTTACCTTAATTTTTGACGTTAAATCGATCTGAGTAATAAAAAAATAGGGGTTTCCATTTGATTTTTTTGAGTAACTTGCATTTTTGGATAGTCAAGTTTAGACATTCATAATTTTATTTTTATGAAAAATACAAATGTCATTTTTTGCAGACTGTTGCAATAAACCTTAGCCTATCACACCTCAAACTTTTATTCAAATTGTTTGACAGGAACAGAACAATTAACGAGTTATTACTAAGACCGCATCTGTCAATTTTTTTAGAAAAATGTTTTTTTTTAAAACGACTGAAATTTCGTATCTAGTTTATTTAACAAATTTACCTTAAAATTCGACATAGAATCCAAAAATGTATCAATATACGGGGTGCTCCATTTAAAATAAGCGACTAAGTACCGACTTCCGGTATAACCGGAAGTGGTACGAACGTGAAAATATTTTAGATGAGTTAGCCCTAACATCATTAATTACCCTGTCACCAAATTTTCAAAATTATAGTAAGTTTGGTTTAGCAGATACTCATAGGATCAGCTGCCCAAAGGCGGACCCTGTATAATAAAACTAAGTTAAATAGTTTTCAACAAAATGTTAAACAAGTGTTATTTTATCTAAGCCTTCTAATATTAACTGATATCATATGAAAAATATAAATATGAAAATCCGAATTTTTCAGCTTCAAAACCACAATGTGTAATGTTTTAATATAATATGCTATCGAATACAGGGTGTTTCGTTGGTTGCGGCATTATAAAAAAATAAAGTTGAGGATGGTTTCTCGAAGACGAAACGCCGAATAAAAAATTTGATAACACCATCTAATAGGATCCAATGAAGAAGTACCTCTAGTTCTTAAAAATCTTTTAAAATAAATGAAGGAATTACGAAAAAAGAAAAATCCAAATATCGCATTTTGTTTTAAATCTCGGAAACGATAAACAATAATGAACTTTTCCAAACTACATGTGAACATGCCCTAAATTATACAACTTTTCTCTAATTTAACCGCCTTCGTGTCTCTTACAAAACATTGATCTAGATCATGATCTTTATGAGTTAGTGGTTTATTAGGTAATTAAGATTAGGTATTTATTCCGTTTTGACTTTTATTCTCAACAGTTTTTTTTGATCTTATTGAAACCATAATGAAGACATTATTTGTTAAAAAATCCAAATGTGGAAATAAAGAAATGAACCGAACTTGAAAATAATTATTTTCACAACCAATATATTATATTATCTGATTTAGATACATGCACATTACTGCAAACGCGTGGTTCAGGGGTAAGATGACCTAATCGTAGGTAATATTGCATTGTGTAAAAAAAAGTAATGTACTTTAATGTTTAAAAAATGCAATAATATTAATAATAACAGTACTCATTTAGTGATAAAGATATTCGATTTTCGATCATTATATTTTTTTAATCGTGTAATAATAGAGGTAGGCCGGATTTTACAGCATAAAATGTAATTGCTTTTTCTGATATGAAGTCATCCAAAGCACATTATATTTCCATTTTAACTCTATCTATATGGTCGATAGTGAAGCTTTAATATGTATTTGGAATATACGATTTATCGAGTGTCTGGTGGTATGAGAAAGAGTACGTTGTGTTCAAAAGTTCACCATTCAGTTTTTTTAGCGTAGTGCAGGTTGTATGATTTCATTATAAAAGGTACAATAAAAATATTTTTCTTAGCGAAAGAATAAGATTATAAAAAAACTTTCGTTAGTAACAATGTTGCTGTATGAATTGTAAGGATTGAATGGGCTCATAATGTACGTATATAATTGCACAACTGAAATGAAAAATATTTCAATATTCTGTTTAATAAATTTATAATTGATAATTTGATCTAAATATTGTTTGAATATATGTTTTTATCAAAATATCAATCAAAAGATAAGTTATCTTCGATTTATGGAAATTGAAGTAACAAAATTGCTTTGAAGTGATTTATGAAAATGTCTGATAGGTGGTATTCCCAATTCAACTAGGCGTTTTATCATTAATCATTCATTCTGTATTCATATTAAACAATATTTTCAACTTATTTTTTATTGATACAAATGTTTTACACTTTCTAGTTGTGAATACAATTATTTACAAGGAATTAGTGCAATTTCGTGACAGTTGGCACAGGATATTTCTGTGTTTCAGTAATTACATTTATTCCAGATGCAGGAACAAAAGGAATTCAATTGTACGAATATATCAAGTTAAACAACCATAGTAGAAACTATCAGTATAGGTAAAAATAAAAAAAAACATAGTCTGTGCAAATTTTATGATTGAACTGTACAGAATATCGTAAAGTTGCTTTCGGCTGATACAACTTCTGAATAAGAAAACGCGAAATGTAAAATGTAAGTACATAAATTGTAGGAATTGTGGAGTATGTATTGAATATCTACTCTTAGAATAGGGCAAAAAATAAGCAACTTTATCACTCGAGATCTGCAAATTTAAATCATCAAAGTTTTAATATTAAATACAGGAATCATGAGTTACAACACGTGTACTGTGTCTTGTGTTTGCTCCCACTAATGAAAGAAATGTAGCCACACTTCATCGAGGACAAAAGACGAAATCTAGCCTAAAATGAAGTAGTTTACAAAGTTCTGCCAGTAAAATCTTTTGTGCGTAAATTAATATAAATGTAACTATTGGTACGCCTTGGGTTTATAAAATTTTGAACACTGTATAAAGGTTGTGTATTATTTGTAACTGTGGTTTCATATTAGTTGAGTTGATCGACCTATTTCCACAGTTTTTGCTTTTGCTTTGTGGAAATAGGCCGATCAACTCGACTCTATAAAGGACCGACTAAAAATATTTTTTTTTAACTAATAGAAACTATAAAATAAACTCTTGTAACAACCCTTTTTTGAGTTGTATTGAAATATACCTTAATTTAAGGTCTTTCATTCATTTAGTTGTAAATATAAGAAAAAATTTTAATTATTTTACATTATAGATATGTGGTAGGCAACTTAATTTGCATATCTTTTTAGAGGTTTAAAGTGTATATATTTCTTAAAGGTATATTCCCACTTCCATAAATTATTATGTTCTGCTCAAATACGTTTGCGCAATACATCATCATCTGACATCCTCCGACTTCAAAGCCTCCATTTTTTACTTCCTGTTTAATGTCGAAGCAGGAAGCTTTGTTTTGATTTTCTACCTAAAATTTATGTGAAAGTGCCATTAATTTTATGGTAAGATATCTTTTAACTCGTAATACTAAAAATTAAAACATTTGCTCTTTTCAGGCACTTTTTTTACTGCATTCTTATTTTTTACTTTTACATTTAATATTACTGCTTTGGATTGCACAATTAATTTTACTGTTGCGTACGTTTCCATTTTATGATTGCAACTTTTGCATTCAAAATTTCAAAGAAATGCAATAAATATTGGATTATTCAATTTAAAGAAGAAATTTTTATGAGATAAAAATTCCATTTTTTTTGGGTGTGGTTTATAAGTAAAACATTATTTCAACATATTGCGCAATAATGATGAAAGGATGACATCACCTTGGTTGACCGTTTCGTAAACATTTAGATACCAGAGGTTATTAAAAAATTTGCGTACAAAAGTTTTACAAAGGTATTTATGTAATGATTTTTTAGTATTTTAAGGTTTTTACAATTAGTTTTAAGTTATATTTTTATTTAATCATATCACATTAACTGTTAATAAACATATTTGTATATTTTAATTTTTTTTGCATTTTGATTTTTATTGTTAACAAACTCGGTTTAGTTGTTCCGAGACAATTAAAAAATATCTTGGCGTCCGAGATCATTTTATTAGTATTAACATTTCATTTTTTTATATTTATGTTCAGTGAAAATAACAGCAGAAATTGAGGTAATCAAGCAAACAAAATTATTGAACCTACCCTAATTAAACTACCAATTGGGACAAAGGCACTATTTGTGGTAAACGGTTTATATCTCCAGTCAGTTTGACGATTTGTTATGGAGAACTTATTTTATTATATCTTTATTTCATTATTACTTACATTTATTTTTTATTAAATTATTTACACCTCTTATTTTATACTCTCAAATTCAGAATATGACCCGATTTTTATCAAATTTTTCACACGGCCCGAGTTCGACGAGATAAGAAACGTGCCGGGTACCGTTTTGACGGGAACACTCGCATTCGGCTGCCGCGTTCTTCCCTTTCGAGATTGCCTCGGTCGCGTTTGCGAGGGATCGAAATAAAAATTCGCCGACGGCCCGACGTGAGGGTCAAAGTAATGGGGAGGAATTAGGACGTCGTGACGTATATTCCAAACTACCGTCGCATCACCCCGAGAGGATGGAACACACATACAAAAAACGTAAACGTAAAAAAGCTGTAACTTCGTTATTTATTAGCGGATTTTAAAAATCAAAAAACAAATGAATGGTTTGATATACTCTACAAGATGTCATCAACTTTCATTTTTTTTATCTTTGCCCTCAGTGACAGCGATAGTCAACTTTTTTTTTCTTAATAGAAAACGTGTTTATTTTTACGTTATATTGTAGACAACTTTTTTCTGAATTCAACAGAATTAACATAACTTAATATTTATTCAACAATAAAAAATAAAAAATAAATAAAAAATTAAATAATTAAGTAATCCATAATTATTAACAAATGCCATTTAAATAACTAGTGAAATCTGCATCACAAATATTGTTCATATTGTCTGCCGCCTTGACGAATACACACCTCGTACCTTCTAATAACTCCATAAGTAGCGTTCATTATAACATTTGGAGGTATTTCTCGACAAATCTCGATTATTCATCTTCTGAGGTAGTTTTCATTCTGGGGCTGGTTTAAATA
Organism: Vesta saturnalis; assembly: GCA_036346205.1. Lineage (NCBI taxonomy): Eukaryota > Metazoa > Arthropoda > Insecta > Coleoptera > Lampyridae > Vesta > Vesta saturnalis. The sequence goes on along the minus strand of JARFJB010002109.1, from coordinate 2,013,163 downwards.
GACTTGAACTTTAAGGTACCGCCAAAACCAAAAGTCAAGTGGGATTTTCAACTTTTTTGTATCCACTTCACTTTTCGAGATATAGAACCATCTTCCTTACCTCGCGCATCCGAACTCTGAAATTTGAAATATAAAGTCTCTGGGACACCTAGATGGAGAATCCCTCGAAAAACGCAAGTCGGCTTTTTTGACCCAAAACTCGAACTTGGAATGGAGCTAATGTTCAAACGCAGGTTAGATGTGTTCTACTATGAGCCTGGAACACAATACAACTTTAAAACTGGATCAATTAAAACCGAGCTATACAAAGAACGAAAGACGTGATCACCTCAAATCGATCCAAACTACTCATAAAATAATTTTTAGACCGTTTACAAACATTTTGGGTTTTAACTAAATTTGACTCATCTAACCTCAACCCTTGCCCAATCACGCACGCCATAAAATTGGTGCTATCGTTCCCATCCAGCTATTAGGAAAACGTAAATTTAAGTAGTCACTAACTACACGTCTTGCTGAAATATGACATTGCAATATTGTGTTAAAGGAAGACTCTAGAAATCCTTCCAAATGAATTCGTAGAATATCGAAGTATTTCATTGAGTTTAATGTTCCTTCATACGTGTGATAATAAAAACGTCCGTTTTTAATGCAGCACCACACATTTATTCCAGGTTTCCCTTGCCTCCTGCGGACAACACTGACATGAGCGTTAGTATCTGCCCAGTAAGGTAAATTGTGATTATTAAAAATACCATCATTACTGATATGCGCCTCGTCTGACCAAGCGATACAGTTTGAAAAATTAGGTATATATTAGCACTAACATATACATATACCAGTTACAAAACTCAGTACGCCACTTTCTATCGTCTATAGTCAAAAAATGTTCTTTCCGATATCTATAGCAATGGTATTTGTGTCGAAAGACTTTGCTTCGAGACACGCCTAGATTAACCATTTGTCTAGATGAAGTTGTTGACTCTGCTTCGACTTGTCCTCAGACGACCATTGAATTTTCTTCCGAGTTTCGTTTAAAGTAAGTTTTTGGCCTGGGATGTTTAAAAGAACCGAATTCAATTAAATTTTTCTGTAACCTAAATTAATTAAGATTTTAAAATATTTTATTTGACAGGAAAACTTTGTAAATATACTTCCGATGCCACATTCTTATCACCTTCGGATAATATAAAACACTTTAACATGCAAAATTTTTCTGAATTTGTATAATTATATAATTGTTTTTACTTAAATAAATCTCAGCCTCCTATGCCTACTGTGTATTCTTAATATAAAACGTAAATAAGAAAAACTTAAAAAATGAATGAATTATTAAAATAGCATAGAAGTGTTATATATTTTTGAAAGGCACAAAAAAATGTCATTTAAAAATGTCATAGGCAACTATGGTTTCCATATAAAAAATACAACTTTATGCCATATCTTTTTAAATTAAGGAGGTGTTAAAAATATGAGTGTACTAACGGATTCTACTTAAAAAAGTGCCTTAAGAATGTTTTTACAGTTTGTCGATACATTTAAAAATAAAAAAGTTATTCAGGTTTTTCAAAATCAACATTTTTTCAATTTTGGCTAATTGCGTAATAACGAGAGATATTTTGATTATGACTATTGGATCTTAATTAACATATAAATCGAGCACAAAGACCCCATATTACTTTTTGTCTATCTGTAATAGAAGGGATACTTCCCATAAGAAAACATCGAAAATAAACCACCCTGTACTTGTAATGGTGACGAACAAAATGTTGTATTCTGTCTTCTGAAAGCTTAGACTTTGAAGCAGTTTTGATAGCATTTGCTACTGTCCAGCAATTTTTTAGAGTAATGTGTGCGTATAAGCTTTTTCTTTTTTTTTAAAGAACAGTTCTAATCAATTTAATTAGTGGTTAGGTAGATTAAAGCTCTTCACAAGCTATCCATCCTTACTTAAAATTTAATGTAGAATACAATAGTAGTGTTAAAGTCGAAGAAGGTATTAAAATATCCCAGGATTTCTGAATTTTTGGGCAAATGTACAGTTTTTTTTTGGAAAAAATCAAAATCATTTTTCTTTAAGAAAGTGTATGAAATGGAATTTTTTTAATTGTGTATTTGAGTCACATTTATGTTTTTAACGCTAGGTATAGACCACCCTGTAAAAACAATTAAAATTGTAATAAGATTATAGTTTCAATATTATTAAATATAAAAGGATAAATTAAATTTTTGATGCTTTACATTTTTAAGTTGGTATATCCGTCTTTCGATTGATGGTGTGGGGTCTTTTGGTATTTGTTTGTACTCGCCCCCGTCTAGTAGTTCTTGGATCTTACTGCTTTAAGTGTCCATATCCATTACCACAGTCGCGTTTCCTTTGTCTGCCGGGAGAATTTTGATCGATGGGTCATTCTTAAGGGAAATGACCGCTCTCCTTTCTAGGTTAGAGAGGTTAGGTTTAGTTCGCCTAGATGAATCTAGGACTGATCTAACCTTACTTCTGTATTCTTCGGCTTCTTCAGGATCTAATTTCATAGCTGTTTCTTCGACTGCGGTGATTAAATCTACTTTCGGAATATACCTCGGTGTTATCGCATAGTTCAAGCCTTTGTCCAGAACCTGCATTTCGTTTTCGTTCAACTGTCGTTTGGAGATGTTTATGACAGTGTTTTTTCGATTGATGGTGGTTGGTTCTTTCTTTTCCTTCATTAGCTTTTCGAGTTTCTTCTGCTGAATTTTCTTGTGCATTGCCTTGGTCTTCGAATATTTACTTCTGGTAGCCGTATTTATCCTATCAAAGTCTTGTTCGTTCACTCGATTTCGAATGGTTTCTCTAATCTCGTTGGATTGGTGTTCGAGCTGGTACTTTCTGAAACGGTGATGTTTGATTCGCTCTTTGACTAACGCTTCGCTAGCTCTCTTTGCGATTATTGATATTTTTCGGCTACGTATCGGAGTTTTGATGTTTAGCCCGGTGAGTATTACGTTGTTATCACGGGCTTTGCAGAGGAAGGTTAGATAGTTCTCCTCTAGTGCTAGCTTGTTCATTGATGTTTCAAGCTTTCTGAAAAGTTGTTTGACTTCGGGGCCGTACCGAGTTACTAATTCTGTATTGTAAAACTAGTTTTTAAAAAATGTTCAAATTGATCGCCATTGTCTTTAAACAAGTTTTACACATTGTTCTGATTCGCCTTATTGCATTTAAAATAATAACAGCGCTCAACTGTAGTTCCATAAGAGCCCTGTCAACAGCGTTGCGTAGACCCGCTAGAGTTTGATATTGGGGTCTTTAAATTTTATTCTTAAGATATCCCTACTGAAAGAAAACTAAAACTGCTACATCTGGTGATCTGGGTGGCCATCTTACAGGTCCAGGCCTGCAAAGTTGTTATCTAGTTTACTACACAATATGAAAAAGATACATGAAAGCCAAACCTTTCTTGTCGTTCTTATGGAAACAATGCATGTGAGTTATTGTCAGACTAGAACCTATTATTTTGGCGCTGCTAAAGTGCACCTCGCAAGTCCAAACAAGAAATTCTGTAGTGTAAGTGTTTTTAACTGTGGCATCATATTAATTGAGTTGAACGTCATATTTGCACAGTTTTTGCTTTATAGCACGACGTTTCGTAAACAGACTTTGCTCCCGTCAACAGGTTTCATCCCGAGGACTTGAGTCAAATTCATTTATTATGATTTTTCCCAAGCACTTGACTACTCGAACTTGGGTACTTTTTACTTACAAGTCTGAGCCACTAAGTAATCAATATATATATATATATATATATATATATATATATATTTATATTATATATATAATATATATATATATAAACTTTATCGTTGTTGCGCAGTAGTTTATTGCGCATATTAACCCGTAACCTATTGCGTATGTGTATTTCGTCTAAGCCCTTCGCGAATTATTGGGATCTGTGTGGGTTTCATTCCTACACTAGCTTGACTTGGATTTTATGCTAGTGCGTACGTGGCTTCTTTGAGTTTCCGCGTTGTGTTTTCGTCTTTTGCCACTATTTGTATACATAGCGATTATAGCATATATACCAAGTACTTCGATTAAACTACAAAGTGTAAACAGCAAATGCAACTAACGCACTGTTTTCAGATCGACTAGAACGCGCAGGGGAATACTAACAAAAAACAAACCACACATCGAAGACCAGAATTCCAAGAATTGTGTATACAACCTACCATTAAAATGCGGCAGATCATATATAGTAGACCACTTAAAGTGAGAACTCAGGAACATAAGAACAACATCGGCAAAAACGAAACAGAAAAATAAAGAATCCTCGAATATGTCTGAATCGAAGACCACCGTATCGAATGGGGTAACATACAGCCATATCCTGTTTTATTATGCAGCCTCTGTTGTAATAAGTTAATTACGAAAATAGGTAACATTGTAAAAACAAAAATAATAATCTATGTCAAACAGACTGTTATACTTTATGTCAGATAGAGGTTAATAGAGATCCGAAAAAACAAATTCAAAGCTGCTGATTCTATAAAAATATCGATAATACACTTTAAGCATTTTCAATCATATTTATTTAATTTTTACACTTACTTCGCTTTATATTAAGAAATCTGTAAAGAAAAGTTATGTAAAACTGAATTTTCTTTAAAAAATATGTCTACACGTTTTCTTATAAATTTAATCGTTATTCAGATAATGATAAAATTTAAATTCTACCTTAGGAATTGTTTGCCGCTAAATTACGCGTCGTATCAAAAAATTGAATAGAACATAATTAATCAATACGTTTAAGGTCGATATCTGGGTATTTTATATCTTTGAAATATACAGCTGTTTTAGAAATATTTGATAAAACCAAAACTGCCCCTAACAAAACCCCTCTCCGCCGCTGAATTTCTCCCAAAATCTAATCAGCTCCAAGCCATAAAAACAAGCTTAAACAAAGAATTTTGAGTACATAAGTGTTTTGTTCTGGAGTTATCGTGGATACTAACTACATCTACACACGCACACGCACGCACACACTGCCGTCGTACGTGGTCATCAACAACGGTTCTCAGTTAATGTCTGGAGAGCGACCATTCAAAACTTTTGATTGGACCTTTTATTTTACTTCCCATTGTTACCGGTCAAGTTCATCTTGAATCCGTAACGAATTCTCTTTGGAACTGCTGGAGGATATTTCCTATTCGGAATAGGATGATATTCCAGCATGATGGAGCACCGCCTCATTTTTCAGCCCAAGTCTGCAATTACTTAAATAACACATATCCAGATCGTTGGATTGATCGTGGTGGTCCCTTTCCCCGGCCCCTAGATCATCCTATTTAACGCTCATTGATTTTTCCTTTGGGGATATGTCAAATTTACAGTTTATGACACTCCTGTTGATAATCGCGGTGGCTTGGAAAACTGAATTTTGCCTTTGCCGGATCGGATATCCACATTATCCGTATATTACTAATAAATTAATTATTAAAACCTAAACGAGACATAATTATAAGTAACACTCTTTAATGTGGAAAATATCAAATTATTTGTTTGTTGACACGATAGAAATTGTTTATCATTGATTCCTTTCAAGTAAAGTAGTTTAATTATCAAAATGTCTATTATTTCAAGATTGTACAAAAACTATGAACTTTAGGAATAGGGACACATTTACAAAGTCTACTTATTTTTAGCGTAGAATCCATTAATGTAGCAAAAAAGGGTTGCTATTTAAAAAATTAACTTTTGAATTTTGAAATTGCAAAATTTGACGCCATTTTCGAACACCTTGTATAATTTTTAATTTATTTCTGTAAGCTGTGAGTTCTATGTGGCTTAGCTCACTTATATCTTGAGTAATTATATTTTTGTGAACAGGAGCATCTGTCAGAAATTTAAAAAATTTTAAAGGAAATAAAATAACTCAAAAGCAAAAACAAATTTTAGACATATGGTGCTTTTTACAAAGTAACATTTAAATTTAACGTAGATTGTAAAGATATAATGATAATGGGTACATTCCATTTAAAATGACAGGGTTAGGGTCTACTCCGGTATAATCGGAAGCTGCATAAAACTGAAAATATTTAGATTTTTAAATAAATATTTTGAGTAGTTTTCCATGTACATATCGACTCAGCTCGTGGTGACAGACCTTGTATATATGTAACTCTGTAACATTTTAAATCTACACTGATCTACGCTGATACACTTTCTGGGTTGCCTCATAATTTTGGATACTTTAATTACTCTAATCCTAATTCTAATTATCTAGTGTGTGTTAACATGTAATTATTAAACTGCAAGTTTTTTTGTGTATGAAGATAAACTTCGGTGCATATGTACATTTATTTAATTTCTGTATTTCTGTATTGTTTATAAAATAATTTTATGTTGGCACAATTTTACTTCTTTTCTACTCATAGATGGCTCTGCAATTTCCTAATATTTTCAACAGTAAGATTTTCATTTTGCATGAGCATTGGTTGCTAGGCAATTAAACGAGACAAATTGACGAAAATCTAGACCGCAGAGCGGGAGGATGTTTCAAAAAATTGTCGAGTTTAATTACCTTTAGCATCAATGCGAATTTAAATAAAAATCTTGCCAGCAAGAGATGGAGCACGAATGGTCTTTAGTTGGAGAATTAACTGAATGAATTGTAGATAAACGTCATGTTTTATGTTAGGTAAATCAACACTTTATTTATGTGAACAAGCATAATTATAATTAAAGGTACAGTTAATGAATTTTGGTTGAGAATTATGTTGATCGGAAGATGGAAATTGAACTTGAGGTGAATTTAAATTATAATTTTGTGTGACAGTTGAAGAATTCCGAATTTGGTTAATAATGTTTGAATGGTGGTTTTCATCTATTTGGAGATACGGTTTTATTGAGGATGAACTAGCGTGACCAGTGATTTTGATTAACTCTTGTTCATTTACTCCTGATTTTGTCAAATGGGAAACAATGCTGGATCGATGCGAAGGGTTTGTTAATTTTCTGTTTTTGACTCCCAGTCTAATTTTGCAGCCGATAGCGAAGTCTATTTCGCAATTTCATTGTAATCCGCAGGAGAATTTTTATACCATTTTCCAGTGTGCATTAGGAGTTAAAATATTCTGTTAGATTTTATGTGCGTATCTCGTTTTCTTTTAGTCTTTTAAACAATCTTGATGGACATCGGTTTAAGTTATTTTCATTAGGTGTAATCCATTTATCTTCCGCGCATTTTCAGCACCACCTTGAGAAAAAACTGTGTAATTTATATTTTAGACAAATTATTAACGTACCTTGACATGTTTTGGTAAATATAGGATTGTAAACAATTCTGCCTGTTAGGGATCCATCGTTTCTAGTTTCTTCTTTAACCTTTAACTACCCGCGCTGGTGTAAAAAGTACACCATGATTCCAAGTAATGTTGTCACATGGAGAGCGAGTTTCTCCTTGCCGCTCTACCTAACCTACGTCCAATGTGCCTTCTAAATTCCTACGCAGCATTGTGTTGTTGTTGCTACGTTTAAGTTGTATTTCCACTCTTTATTTCCTGTGTTGTAGTCTGGTGTATAAAATTTACCGCGTGAATAGTTATGTAAGTATAACCCAGATATCACTGATTTGCATGTTAGAGGTATTCATGGCTTATGGAGTTACGAGGTTTGATGACAATCAACGCTTTCATTGATTTTAGGATAAAATAAAATGAGAAACCCAAATAAATTGGCCCAAGCAGAATTGGAGCAGCTGTCTCAAGTAGTATGTGACACTGATTCGGAAGACGAAATACCTGACGATAATGCGGATACATGCACTGACAAATATATACAAGAAAGTGAACATAACTCTGAATCAGAAATTGAAGGAAGTGACTATGATGTTGTAGAAGAAGAGGATGAAACTAGCAATAATTTTGTCGATAAAGATAAATTGACTATATGGGCCAAAAATTCTATGAAAATAAAATTCAGTAAAGTTAGTGCTAGTAATGTGGTAAAATTTATTCCGGTGCTACCGACTAACAAAAATATAGAAAATGAATTAGATGCTTTCATGAGAATATTTACAAATAAAATGATAGAACACATAATTCAATACACTAACATACAAATTCTGAAAGTTCGATCAAAATATAATAGAGAACGTGATGCGAAAAATATGACAAAAACAGAATTGCTGGCATTTCTAGGCTTGTTACTGTTATCGGGATATAAAAAGCAAAATCATACCTATTTTTTTGGAACTGTGGACAACAGATGGCACAAGCTCTCAAATTTTTCGGGCATGTATGAGCAAAAATAGGTTTCTATTTTTGCATTCTGTAATTAGATTCGACGATAAATCCACAAGAAGCCAAAGAAGGCAGACAGATAAATTGGCTGCAATAAGATGTATTGTAGATGAATTCGTCATGAATTGCAAAATAAACTACTCAGTGGGCGAATACATTACTTAATACGGATTGAAAGTTTTTGTAATGTGTGATGCAAAACATTTTATGTATCCAATATGGAAGTGTATGGTGGAAAGCAGCCGGATGGTCCCTACAGCATGGCGAATACACCTACTGCAATTGTTCACCGCCTACTCGAGGTAGTGAAAGGTAGCAACAGAAATTTGACTTCCGATAATTGGTATTCAAGTTAACCGCTAGCAAAACAATTACTTGAAAATAAAATTACAATTATTGGAACTATGAAAAAAAAATAAACGCGAAATACCGCCAGAATTTTTACCTCATAAAAATAGAGCTGTGAAATCATCATTGTTTGTATTCCAAAAAAATATAACATTAGTGTCATACCTACCAAAAATAAATAAATCAGTGGTGTTGATTTCTACAATGCACGAGGGTGCTGTCATAGATTCAGATTCAAAGAGACCGGATATAATATTTCAATACAATGCGACCAAAGGCGGAGTAGACACTATCGATAAAATGTGTAGTACTTACTCTGTATCTATAACAACAAGGAGATGGCCATTGGCTATATTCTTCCAACTAATAAACATAGCGGGAATCAATAGTCAATTATTATATGATGCGATTCATGTGGATGCGGCTTACAAGCACAGAAGGAATATTTGAAAGTACTTTCATTAGCTTTGATGAAACCTCATCCTGCTGAACGTGCCAGTATTGAGTCATTGCCAACTGACATAAAATGTTTCCTTAGTAAATATAAAACATCGGTAGAGGAGACTTAAGGAGAGCCACCAGCAAAAATTTGAGCGAGGTGTTTTATATGCGGGAGAAAAAAAATCGAGTAACAACAATCATTTGCGGCAGTTGCAATAAGTCGGTTTGCAAACAACACATGACTTCTGTTGTAACATGCGATTATTGCAACAATGGCGAACTAAACAGCGAATGAAGGCACCTGAACATGTAAAACTCCTTTCATAGTTTATTACCAAATTCTTTGTTTGTTTATGCTATTAAAAATAGTTATATGTCTAATAAACATCTTATTTCATCATGATGATATTCTTTTCATCCTATAATACACAAATATTTGCAGTCAATCTCGCAGTAATACATGTGGTGTACAAAATACACCGCGCGGGTAATTAAAGGTTAAAATAATCCATGGTACACGCACTTCCTTCACCTCCGCGCCACGCTAGTTCAAAAGAAGCAATGGGAAAAAGCTTTTCTGAAGTCCTTCTGGTGTCTCATCGTCATAACTGTTTATAATCTGTTCAAATTCTTCAAGAGAAAATGCTTGAGCGCTCAATTTCCGTTTCTCAGGGATAGTCTGGAGCTGTTTTCGTTTGGCGTCTCTTGCATTTCGTGAAGCTTTGAATATTATTTTTGTAAATGGGTCGATTTTTCTATTGTATGTGTTGAAATATAAGTCTTGCACCGTCTTAGCTGTCGTATTCCATAAGGTTTTGATACAAGTCTCCTTATATTCATCTTCATCGCATGTTAAAAGCACAATCTTTCAAAATACTTGCAATATCATCTGTAGTTAAAGATTCAGTTAATTCATATTTACGTTCTTTGCAAAATGTAGTAAACTGGTTCCAAACACTCTCTCTACACTGTTTTGTTCTCTGCGGTATGGCGTTTTCAACGTTTTTGTCTATTAAGACAGCGTAAATATTTCCGAAACGCGACATTTTTATAACATGAAAACAATCTGTCAGAATGACAACTAATTAGTTTTAAATAGTAATAAGGTTGCTAGAAACAATTACGTAGCGGCAAGAAAAGTACCATGCTTTTCTTTTCACTGTAAGAATGCCTTGGTAATTTCTAATTGGTGCACGTGACTCGACTTTCGTAATGTAATTGGTCGACCATACATGAAGTTAATTATCAAAATATTCCTTTCAATTTCTTCCCACACTTTCCTTATCTATTATCACTAAACGATACAGGCATTTTCCCCTAAACAAGACTTCCTTCTAATGGTGTCCAGAGGTTGTTATGTGCATACCTTTAATCAGTTATTATTACTGGATCAGCACAACATCCCTTCTTTATTAATTAGAATATTACCTTTTTTGGAAATTTGTTTTAATAATATTCTATTATTTCTACTCGTTCAGGTCACCTACCACCTACGGTGAGTTAAACATTACAATCAAGCTCCCTACTTACGTAGTAGATTTACCTTTTTTGACCTGCTTGCCTCTATTCACGGGAACTTTTCCATTTGCCATTTTCCCTTACTTCTGATCGGCCACATATGGTCTGATTCCGGTGGACATTAGAGGGCCTTCGCCAATTTAAACCTAAGAGCACACACATTTTGTTAAACCAGGAAGCTCGTAATTATACCTGCAAATTCGGCAATATCAGGAACCACTCTGAGGGTCTTCCAAACTTACTCACTTCAAACAATTTTATTTATGTGTCATCACAAGTACTACCATACCGCCAAGATAACCAGGTAACTGCTTTCATGGAACCCACAAAGTTGTAACCATCGACTACTACCAAGAGCTAACTACAGGCCAAACCTTAGGTATTGTGTTTAATATTAATTCTGTACCTGTTGCTCCAACTTTTATGTATTGAACGTCTATAAAGATTTTAACCTCATTATTGTGCCACTTTGTGTTAAATTTGTTATTTTCGGACAGCTCTTGTGACCACTTAAGCATGTTCTTTTTAGGTTAAGTTACATGTTTCTGTAAAGTTTAAAATATTGTGTCTCTAGTACAGCTATTAATGTTATTTTTTTTTGTCTTTGCCAGTCATTCGATAAATGAATTGAAACGCGATTATTCTTTTTGTTTATATATTTATATGAATTAGGGATCTCCGCAAGGCATAATTAATTTTTTTTTTACATATATTTCTATTATTTATTACATTTAGTTTACGGCACAGTAAGATCTTACAAGGCATATATTTAAATAATTTTGTGATTCTGTGTACTTTTTTTTCAGCTATTCCGGTTTTCATACCTAAATATAAATTTTAATTTATGTTAATAGATTTTCCCATTTGTTCTTTTGGTGCTACAATTCATTTATTGGGCGATATAAATTTGACCCTTTATTTAAATAATCCCCCAATTTTAAGTTTTTCGGGCTTTGGGAAAATAAAACTTATGGCGTCCAATTAAAATGTATATATTTAGAATACTGTGTTTTCTTTCTTCCTTTTTTTTTAATTATACAATGTGTCCCAAATTCGCTTCTCTATAAAGGGATCTCGGCTTATGTTATACTTACGGCAAAGGTTAAATGGGGAAAGTTTTACAGGAAGCTTAGAGCATTCGATATCCGGTTTCAGATTTACGATCGGTCAATAATTGATTTTGAAAATATCGGCGAAAAACCGAAAATGGCGGATTTCATTTTCTGTCAGTAAATCCGAAATGGTTAATTTGACAGCTGTCACAATGTGACATGTCTATGACATGTCACAATCGTCTTTGTTATCTCACAATCTGCCTCAACTTTCATTTTTCTTATTGCCGCCATATTTGATTTTTCGATTTTTGAAAGAGCGCAATATTTCCAGTTTAGTATGTCTCACAACTGCATAAAAGATTAGGGTTTCATCGAAATATCATACTTTCTAAAGTTAGGTCTTATTTATTATTAGTAGGCCATGATTTATTTGTCGCAAAATAACATTGATAAATAATGTATAAAATTCTTTTAATTTTCAATAAAACATGAAATTAAATAACGACCTCTCAACAAGACAGATGTTTTGGGACAAATTCCCAGCTATGAGTGTGTTAAAAATAAAGCCAGAAAAATCGTCAGTAATTTAATTAATACTTGAACCTGTGAACAACCTACAATAAAATTACAATTACAATTAATTTACAGATTTCCAAAATGACGTCCATTTACATCGAGGCATTTTTGACAATTGGTGACTGTTTTCGTAGAACCCTAGCAAGTGTATTTCCATTAATACTATTTCTAAATGTATCCAAAACTCTCTGTCTCAGGATTTCTATGGTCGCAGGAGGATCAAACTCGTAGACCTCATTCTTTGTGTGACCCCAGAGGTAGAAATCCAAGGGCGAAAGGTCAGGGATCTAGGAGGCCAAGATATTGGACCATTTAGTGCAATAATTCTTTCATCAAACTGCTCCCTTAAATTATGTGTGCCGGACATCCATCCTGTTGAAACCAGGTTCCTCTGAACTCATCTTCGGTGAGAGTAATTCGTAAAGCCGGCACAACCTGGTTTCAAAAGCTCTAGGTACCTCTGTCCGTTTAAGTTATTGTCAAACAAAATGGTCCTATAAGTCGATTTCCTGCAATGATTAATAATTTATAATACATAGGTGCCCAATTAAAATAGGTAAGTCAGATTAAATTACCAATAATCCCACACCAAACGTTACTTCCAAATCTGGTCTGTACACGTCTCTCTGCCACTTCGTGAGGGTTTTCTACAGCCCAATGATGAATGTTGTGTTATTAAAAACTCCACAATTCGTAAACCTACTCTCATCAGACCACAAGACATGATTAACAAAATCGGATTTTCATTACACATTCTAGTGTACCACTCGCAGAAGCGCATTCGTCTTGGAAAATCAGTTTCCTTAAGTCCTTGAACTATTGTGGGTTTTTATGGATAGTAGTTATTCTTTTTTAACACTCTTTGTACCGTTGATTTTGACGCACGAATTTCCCGTTCTACCGTTCTTACCGATGCACTGGGGTTTTCGTTGACAGCTTGTAAAATGTTTCTGTCACGATTTTCATTATCAATATTGTATCCGCTTTTAGCTTGTTCGAAGGCCCCATAGTTAATTAAATTAATTACAATTATCTCCAAATACCTCGCTGAGGTAATGTCGGCGTTTCTGTTTGACTGCAAGTAAAGCGCTAACATGTCAAACTTTTCTTCATTTGAATAGGGAATACCGGCCATTTTCAACAGGCTTTTACAATTTGTGTGTCACGTTTATAATTTTAATGACAGAAAAGCGTACTACTTATGAAAACACTACTTTGAATTATTTAACGTCAAAGTCAGAGCCACCTTATATGGAAAAAGTGAAACCCAATTTTACTGACAAATAAATCATGTCCTACTAATAATAATAAATAAGACCTAACTTTAGAAAGTGCGATATTTCGATGAAACTCTAATCTTTTATGCATTTGTGAGACATCACTAAACTGGAAATATTGGGCTATTTCAAAAATCGAAAAATCCAATATGGCGGCAATAAGAAAATGAAAGTTGAGGCAGATTGTGGGATAACAAAAGACGATTGTGACATGTCATACACGCCATCTTATTCGTCTTAAAAAAGTGTCCGAATAATCTTACATTGTGACAGCTGTCAAATTAACCATTTCGGATTTACTGGCGAAAAACGAAATGCGCCATTTTCGGTTTTTCGCCGATATTTTCAAAACCAATTGACCGATCGTAAATCTGAAACCGGATATCGAATGCTCTAAGCTTCCTCTAAAACTTTCCCCATTTAACCTTTGCCGTAAGTATAACAGAAGCCGAGATCCCTTTATAGAGAAGCGAATTTGGGACACATTGTATAAGCCGAAGGTAAGCCTTCCCCACACCCACGTGCTCTCGTCAGCTTCCGAGCAGCCGGCATCCTGTTCCTCTACAACTTGCTCCCGATATCTTGAGTAACGTTGTAACTCGTAAAAGAATTGGAAAAAATACAAAACCTGTAAATCAAGCTTAGCCTAGTTTTATTTCCTGGCCTATTCTCAGGGTAACGTAACGGAGTTTTAATACACAATTATAATCCGATTGCGCGAACTAAACGTAGATCTAATTCATCACTGGTATCAACATTTTGGCGTTGTCTTGTGAAGTAGTTATATTTTTCTTTTATTACTTATTTTTGCGCACCTTTTCTAGTAAGTAAAGTTTTTATCTCATTGCATTGCATTGGCGGAGCGGTTAAGCTTATTAGAGTCATTATATATTTTACGACATTGGGACACTTAAATTATTTTTACGTGCATTAATATTAAAGAGTAGTCCATTTGTTTATATATTTTGTAGTATGAATTGAATTAACAGCCATAGGGCTAATGTAAACTCTAAAGGTTTTTGTTATTTACACTTTACATATAATTATGTATGCAAAAAAAGTGATGAAGCGCATTTCTAAATTTGTACTTATTAATGTTTACGACAAACATCCCTGTTGCCATTTTTTTTAATCCTTTTAGAACGGTTTGTTGTATATTATGATATCCGTTTTAAGCTTGTAGAGCTTTAGGGACTTAGTAATAACTACATGGTTGCACAAGATAAAAGTCACCCGTTCTCCCTAGACTAAATAGGATGTTATACACAGAGTCCAATTGCTATAACACTAATGGCATTTACTGGAATTTATTTAGTTTAAACTCCATTATATAGACAGTATTTACGAGCAGCCGGCACGAAATTGGATTATAAAGGATCTTTCGCCATTTTGCTTGCAATATGCAATATTTTAGCATGTTGAGATCATTTCTATAATAGTATTGGTATTGAGTAGAAATATCTATGTTATATTCTAGTAGCTTGATATATAATGTTGGGATCCGAATCCCAGCTGTGCCATGAATTTTATGTCCGATACCTTCTGCATTGCAGAGTAGTTTTAGATTTAAAGAGTTTCGAGAGTTAAGTGTTAAAATGTAGCTACAAATTGTGAAATACGTCTTCTTGAAATTAAATTTTGGGTTAAACTGTGAAATAAGAAGATTAACCATCATGCAAATTGTAAACAAATTAGAGACGTTGAAACGAGATCCAGCCGTACTTAATCCTTAATATTTATCAAAACGTCGAGCTGTCTTATATTCTCCGAAACGATAAATGAGTTTCGCTTTCTAAAAACGTCGTTTTTGTGATTGCCAAATTAGAATGTAGGTAAGGATTAATTTTGATCCTCAGTATTTTAGGCTTATAGACCGTTTCGTTTAGAGAGATTGATAAAATTACTTTGACCTATATTTCTTTGACAGTTGACAATTATTTTGTTATGTTAACGGAGTATGAGAATTTTTTTCTCCAAAAAGTAGCTAGAGGACGACGCTCCCTTGCGAACCCTAACATCATCAATCATGTGTCGCCTATCCCAGTTCTAATTAATAACACCGACCTCTGGCCACAAACCCACCCAATGTATTACTGACTGTTGTTTCATTTTAGTTTAATTATTCATTGTTGCAGTTTGATTAAAATTCTACATGCATTTTGAGTAGTTTATATCATTTTGAGGTTCGCTGAAATTCCTTCATTTATGTCTAATTGAATAGTTTCGATTTCCACTGTTTCATTGTTTGCTTTATATACGTCTATAAAAGCGAAATATACCTACATACCCATTTTTATTTTAAATTAAATACAAATGACAATTTTTTATTCTATTGTGGTATTTTGTAACTCAGTTTTGATTTTTAACTAGTACTGAATACACACTCGTTTTAAAAAATTTACACATAATCTATTTTTTGATTTTGCCATTTTGTCAAGTTTCTGGGTTAAATTTATAAAATTAATTTTATTTTTATAATTACTTGTACAGGATTAAAATACTAAGCTTTTTTGGGTTTTCTAATGGTGTATATTTGTATTTATATTTTACACCAATCTAAACGTTTCGATAACATTTACAGTTGTCGTCCTCAGTAGTGCTTTAAGAACTGTTTAAGAGGTTAGAATACACTTATGAAAATGCAAAAATATGCCTTCATCCGTAATAAAATTAAATATTATTAAACTGCCTGGAAGATGACAAATCAGAGAATTCTGTAGAGGACGAGGGCTAACAGTGAAAAATGTCATAACCAAAGAGCAAATTTAACAAAATTTAATGATGTAAGTGTAAAATTGTGGAAAACTTTAATTCCAAATTGATAAAAGCCTTAAAAATAAAAACTCTAGTTAAATCTACTACTGAGGAAGATAACTGTAGGTGTTATCGAAACGTTTAGATTGTATAATTTAAATATAGAAATACACCATAAAAAAACCCAAAAAAATTAATATTTTAAATAGTTTGTTGATAATAATTGTAATTGTCATTTTACAGTGAAAACAGAATGTAGTACGTTAATATTATTTGTAATTTTAATTTCAACCATATACATTGAAACCACAAAACGTAACTCTGGTACAACACAAAGAACATATGAGATTTTGTAGATTAGGTGAACCAGAGAAATTTTCGGTAGCTGAGCATGCTTTAAATAATTTAAATGATAACATTCAATTTGATAATATGGAAGTATTGTCAAGACAC
Source organism: Vesta saturnalis (assembly GCA_036346205.1). Classification (NCBI taxonomy): domain Eukaryota; kingdom Metazoa; phylum Arthropoda; class Insecta; order Coleoptera; family Lampyridae; genus Vesta; species Vesta saturnalis. The sequence goes on along the minus strand of JARFJB010002109.1, from coordinate 1,996,461 downwards.
ACTTATTGTTATGTTCGTTTACAACGTGAAGCTATTGAGATATGTAAACATCCTAATAACTATAGGCAAAAATAAAGTCTTCGTTTAAAAAGGTTTTGGCATTTTATAATTATAAAAAAGCACAATGCTACGACTTACTTTTAAGTTCGGCTGTGCCTTTTCCTAGACTTTAACATATATAGTTGAAATTGAAATTAAAATAAAAAATCATATTAACGTACTACATTGTGTTTTCACTGTAAAATAGCGCTTACAATTATTAACAAAGCTATTTCTTTGTTAGGTTTGACTAAATCTGTAATTGTTATGTCACGTTTCTATTTGCAAATACTTTTATAAATTTGAAATTAAAGTTTTTCACAACTTTACACTTACATTATGATTTGATTAAATTTTATTAAGTGTGCTCTTTGTGTGACACTTTTCACTGTTAGCCTTCGAGCGTTAGAGGGTGTTCTGATTTGTTTTCTTTAAGGCAGTTTAATAATATTTAATTTTATTAAGGATCTAGCCATTCTTTACTACAATTACATTCAATAGTTGGGTTTATACGTTTATGAAACAGACTTATGTTTGCGTTTTCATAATTTTGGTATTTCATAAATTTATTATAACATCTTAAACAATTCTTAAAGCCCTACGAGGAAGATAACTGTAATTGTTAACCAGACGTATAGATTTATGTCAAATATAAATACAAAAATATTTCAATTATGTCTAATAATGGCGAATGCTTACGTTTTCATAGTTGTACGATGATTTATAATAAGAGTAACCAACATTGACTACGTGTATAGAAATATTTTTGCAAAAAAAATATGTACCTTGGCCCTATTAAAATTAGTTACAGGACTAAGAGATGATAGTTTTATTAGTGAAGTAGTAGATACTCATTTAATATCTACAAAATATTGGAAGCTGTATGTTTAATTAAGATTTAATTTGAAATAAGAGAAAATGAACTCTTGAATCTGAATACAAGCACAAGCCTCCTGAACACGAGCGATAACATAATCATTTGATTTGCCGTCAACTATTTAGACTTAGGCGGCACAAAAGCAATCGACAGTATCCCTTCGATTAAATCGATCTATTACCTTAATGAGTTCTTAGCCATTCGGTTGCTTGTCGTTCATAATGAGCTTGAGCACCATCACTCTTGTCATAGATCTTTGCGTATACAAATACTTACATTGGTGCAATTAGGAAAAGAGACGCCCTTTCAATGAACAAAATTGAAATGAACGCTTTGCTTGACCTTTTGTGGATACAGGGGATCTCTGGGCAACGGATTAGCCATAATGTCTTGGAAAAGGTTTTTATTTTTACTGAGATGTCTTCTTTAGTATCGCTACACCCTTTTAAATCATTTCTGTCAATTATCCTGATTTGGCGAACCACGATTCTTCTGACAAACTAATCCCCTTCAGCATAACAGTTCGTCGACTCCGCCAGATTCCAGTTGTTCTACTATGCATCCCTTCGATCAAATCTACCTATTACCGTAATGAATACTTAGCCAGTCGGGTGCTTGTGGTTCATAATGAGCTCGAGCACCATCATTCTTGTACCACATGAGTGTAGATCTTTGAGAATTTTGCGTAACTTTACACGTTAGCCATAATCTTGTGACTGTCAAGTCTAAGCAGGAACCTTATACTATGCGTGTAGCATAATATGAAAGGATTGTTCATCACATAATGCCAACTACATTCTTTTCATTGTTAAATTACGTTCCGTTTTCTGATTGCCAGCCTTATTATCAGTAAACAAGAATGCCAAAATATCTATAATAAGGTTGTTGTCTATTCGGATATCTGCGTTGCTGTTCTCTGGGCGCATGACGAACATTTTTATACCCGAAAGCAATATCGGTATATTCATCCTTACAGAAACCATAGTAATGATTTAGCAATTCATTGTCACATGTTAAAAGTCTGTACTGAATAAGTAAATATTTCATAATTATTAATGGTAATTAATTGTGCTTAACCTGTCAGGAAATACGCTTGGGTAAAAATTACACTTGTTTTTCCGTATAAATTTTATTAGGGTAGAAACGATGCCCCCGTCCTCTCTAGTTAATTGTTGTTTAGACTAGTCCACGAATAGAAATGCACTCGAAAGAAAAGAATCGTTAGTTACTTAGTAATTACCGAGATGCAAAGTCAATCAGGATCAACTTTACCCGTTACACGTCCATAATGGTGTGATTTTTTGACTTATCCATCTTAGGTTTTTTGAAGTGAAGTGAGATTTCGTGTTTTGGGAATTTCGAACACAATAGACCTCTAACCAAACAAGAATAGCGTGAACTCGCCGAGAAATTCTGCCTGAAGAGGAAGTAATATTTGAATGTGATGACACCGAAGTATATCGTTTTTCAAAAATTGATCATGATACTTATTCCGAAGTATCTATAAGTGAATTTGATATAGAAACAGGTATTTGCAATTCACAGCTAAATAGTATTTATAAATAAAGTAATTTAAGGGAGTAACCGGTCTAACTCGGAAGAGTACATTCATCTGCGTCATTTTCGGAGTTATACGGGAAAAGACAATGTTGTGAAATGGAAAACGCATCTTCCTTCTCGTAAGAGAACATGGCCGCATAACATAATTCCAGGAAAACCGGGGCTCAAGGGAGTTGCTGAACATGATAACATCTATCGAAACTTGGAACTGTTTTGTAACCGACAACATTCTAGATATAATTTTAGCGCACACAAATACTTACATTGGTGCAATTAAGGAAAGAGACGCTCTTGCAACGAACACAATTGAAATGAACACTTTGCTTGATCTTGATTTGTTTATAGCATAATGTCTTGGAAAAGGTTTTTATTTTTATTGAGATGTCTTCTCGAGTATCATTACACTCTTTTAATCATTTCTGTGAATTATCCTGATTTAGTTCTGTTTACCTGTTGCCCTTGCTTCTTGTACATCTACAAACTATCAATTAATCAGAGCTTGAATTCGCTGCCATAAAACATTAGATTCTGACAACCCGTATTCATTCTCTTAGAAACATAAGTCAGAAATAATGCTAAATTGTGGTTTGGCGAACCATGATTCTTCTGGTCGACTAATCCCCTTCAACATAGTAGTTGCCAGATTCCAACTGTTCTACTATGTATTAATCCAGAGAAACAGTTCCTTTCCTGCACTCTGCTGTTTCAACTGTTTCAAGAGCGCTCCGCTTTTACTCTGAATCGTTTGAGTACGATGTGATAAATAATTGGGTCAAGTAATTCTGTGTGTAAAAAACATCTCTGTTAACCTGTGCTACACCCGCAATTCTGGAATTGTTTCTAACCCGAGCAATTCGTACCTTAAGTACCGCTGGACAGACTCGTTAGTGACAGGATTTTCTCCACCAAAAACAAACAAATCGATTGTATACTATTCTATGTTATCCAAACCCCCACATCTTCCTCAATTATCCCATACTATTACTTCAATTTAACGGAATTAACAAATTAAGTTAGATCTACAATTTACTTATAGTCTTCACAGCCATGACTGATTTTCGACGCCTTGTCAAACCAACAGTTGTTCTACAGGGTAGAAATGCTTCTGTAAAATGATTTACGTTTCAATTAAAATAGGTTAGTTTTGTAGTGCGACCCTTTTCGACTTGAAAATAAAACACTTCTACTTTCTCGTCCCTAACATCTGCAACTTTAAAGGTCACTACTTATTCAATAGAATAAAAAAAGCTATAAATAGTAGCACTTAGTTGGGAAGTAATGGACTTGTGTTACAATTTCGCTAAATAAATAATGGCATAACAGGCCAGCATAATACTATATTTTTTTAGCGAAATTTATAAATTAATAAGAACATATTTATTAGCGTTAAGTGTTTACTAATTTGTAGTTCGTATACTTTTAGTTTGCATTTCGTTACTTCGTTTATGGCGTGGTAAAAAGAATTTTTTATTTGTGTAGCTATCCTTTTATTAAATAATTTAAAAATTGTTACGGTCTGCTGAAATTCAGACATTATTATTTTAATGTTCATGGAAATTTTGCAAATTTTCGCTGTTTAAGTATCGTTAATACGATTATAAACGGATTGCTGAGGAGATTCAATTTTAGGATGTATTTCTTTTGTATGATAATGATACGAACGATGAATTCTTTACGTAACGTAAGATAACGTAGATAATGATACGTTACTGGTATATTATTGTATGGAAAATTTCCTCTTGTTGTTAATTAAATTATTTTTGCGGACTACTTGATATATTAAAAAGATATATAGAATTTATAGGATTAAATTTCCCATTTGAGCCGGTTTTCACATAAAACTTTCTAATATTGCTTAATATTGCGTAATGTAAAAGTAACCTGCAATGAGCCCAGAATATGAAATCATACCGGACCTTTGTAATTAGTTACATTATCGGGTATTGAAAGTACCACGTATGAAGTGTAAGCAATGTTTGAGACGGTTTGCGTATAACATTCAATTAACAATTATTTCCTGTTATGCTAAATAAAATTACCCGGTGCTGTGAATGAGGAAATGAAAGTATATGGTTTGTTAATAAAAATAATAAACTTTTTGGATTATGAAAATTTAACTGAAAATTTGTAAAAATTGATTTCAAGCGACTACGTTTTGAAAAACACTCATGTCAGGTTTTACCATTAATAATATGTAAAGTTGTTAAGGAACTTACGGCGTAACGACCTTTGATAAATAATTGTGAAAATAGAGTTTTCGTTAAAGGTTTTTTTCACTTGTAATTTAAAAAGTTTTGAAAATTATCCGGAGTCGAAGACGAGGGATAATTTTGTCAAAATATTCGTGAACGAGAAGAAATGTCCGGTAATTAATTCAAGCACGTGGGGGATTCCGTAAGAAAATATCCCAAGATTATCCGTTGCTGTTGACGACGGGAGATTTCCCATCGGAAATCTCACGTCGTTATTGACGACGGGATATTTTCATTATAATTTGAGATTAAATTTTCTTGTTTTAGACCAATTTACACGTGTGTACATTAAAAACTAGTAGTAATAGTTAATGCATGACTGGACTCTATACAGGGCTATACTAATGTAAACGTTTGGTACTGATTTGTTTGTTGCCAAGAATTTATTTTCATTTGTATATTAAACTTTTTATGCAAATTTTAGCTTTTGTGACATTTCAATTTATATTGAAGTCAACTTTGATTATTTCAATCGTCAGTTGCCTTTCAAAATTTAATTTTGGTTTTTATTCGAAAAAATTCAGATTTTAGGTGAATTCTAAGAATAAGAGAACTCGCGTACGTAAGGTGAATGATCTATTTTCGTATCTACCGTATCATATCTTATAGGATTTAATTAACGTTTTTGATTATTTTTGGTTAGCTTGGTTAAAATACAATTGGCTGGATGTAAATATTTAGTTGAAACGAAGGGCTCTTAAAATATTCAGAATTAATGCTTTCTAAAATTATTTAGTTTGTTTTAAAAAAGGTTTTTGAACATTTGTCTTATGAGCAGTATTTGAGATTAAGATTATAAAAGGTTAATACTGTTGCTGTGTTTAGTGTTTCAATTAATGCTTAATTCGTTAATAATTTGAACATGAAATATGAGTTAATAAAGTTATTATAATCTGAGTTACCGTTAAGAGATTTTCTAGATTGTGGAATTTAAATTCTAGCTACATTATTTTGTTGGAGAAAACTTTTAGTATTTCAGTTTATATAAATTATTACGACTCTGATAACGGTAGGAAAGTTTAGAACTGATGATGTATTTTGGACTGTACTTTACTTGCTTACCGTTTTTCGTTTTTGTTTGCAGCGTATTTCGTGCAATGACACACGCTCATACGCTGATTGCTAATCGACAACCATTATATTCGTTCCTTTAGTTCGGGAATATGCTGTGTTACCACAACTTTTACTTTCAAACAGTAAGAAAAGAAGTGTTAATTATTATATAATTAACTTATATAAATATTTTATTCGATTTTTTAACGCTTATATTCCTCACTTTGTCTATCCGGTTCAAATCTTGTAATTGAATTTTCAACAACTTCCTGATCTCCGATTGACCTCAAATTTGGCATATATGCGTATTCTTGATGACAATACACGAATATGTGTTTTTATGCTTTGACTTTTGCGGCCAAATTTGGCCAAATATGGTCGAAATGTTTGTTTATAAAATTTTTGCAAACGAATTGATATAATTTATGTATCACCAATCTAGTTCAGAAAGTAGGTACGATGTTAATTGAATACTACGATTCAAATCATTAAAGTAATGTATACCTTAAAAATTATTATTAATTTTATTAAATATATAAATAAAAAGTTTATCTCGAGTCGGATTTGAACCTACGACCTGCACTTTGCTAGAGTACCGCGCTAACCAACTGCGCCATCAAGGTTCAAGCTCCAATCGGTGTAAATTTTGTCTTTATGTATGTAAAACTGATGTAAATTCTAAATATAATGAGATTACAATCAAATTACTTATATTAATAGAATGTGATTAATAATAATTTTTAATTACATATTTACCGTTGAACATATTCGTTCATAACAAAAACTTATAATAATGTATACCTTATTTATTATTTGCTCATAGAATAAAATAACGCTTTGTTTCCTTTTACATTTGATGGGTTAAGATTTATAAAAAAGCAAGAAGTTATGTAACAGACAAAATATAAGTGTAGAAGCACCGTCATGAATATACAGGGTGTCCAACCTTAGATTCAAAATCACGTACTGGTCTTATTATTCACATTTCATAGAAAAGTTTCAAATAAGAGTTACATCCTACAACCAACTTTTCTGCGCTGTAAAATTATTTCCGGATAATCCGGAAATGCACACTAATATCTTATTTTTAACTCATTCAGTCCGTTAAATACTGTTCATTGTTTTTTTGTTTCTTTGCTAAACTGGAAGAGAATATGTATAAATAAGTACAAAAAAACCATTTCTGGAATAAAAAATACTAGGTGGAAAAAAAAGATGATACCGTATGGGCGTTGTAGAAGTTTTATTAAAAGAATCTTATTATTAACAAAAGTAAGGAATTAGACCTAACGCTACAATATTATTTTGTATGATATGAAACGAAGGGATTGATGCATTTTTCAATGTTTGGCACATTGTTCTGCCAAATGAGGTACAACCATCACCTGCAGTGGCTAATTCTATCAAATTGCACATCCACAGCGACTTGTTTATAAAAAACTGATTTACCAAGATGGGTAGGAGGAGTTCCGAATTTTTGTAAATACACACATGCTAAGTCTCTTCTAAATTGCAAGTTAGTAGTTTTTGGATTATCCTTTCGGTACAGATACCATGCATTGTGGATGCATACATCTAGTAATCAAGTGAACGGCCAATACCACTCTTTTCCCTTAATTCCTATTCGGTAAGCAGCTATTCCCTAATCCATTAGGTCCGTACCACCCATATTCTTTATTGTAGGCCCCAATATAGTGTGGTCGAGCACTCGTAATGTGTCTTTTCTTCCTTGCAATATCCTTTTGTATTTTTCACTGGTGCAACTCCAACATAGATGGACGCAATGGTCACGGCAGCGTTGTCTATCCAGCGAAGAAAGAAAATATCATCGACTTGGTGTGAATTGTGTATTCATATTCACCATGCCTTTTATACTTTTAGAGTCCCGACTTCAAAGTATCCTATAAAGTTGCGTAAATAAGCAAGAAAATTTGTGCCAGTAAGCAAGTTATCCATGTAAATGGTAAACGGAATAGTCTGTTGATGTAGTTCTTCAAGTATACCTACCATTCGGGGATGCAGCTTTTCCAAATAGTTTGTCATATGCATTATTTCTATTAGGGTCCTGTCCTTGATACAGCTCAAAATTTATTAACTAACCATATTTACTTGATTTTCGCATAATACCATGCACAAAACTATTCGACAAGTTGAGTTTCAAGGTCAGGGGGCTGCGTTGCGGCCAAATTTGTCCAAATATGGTCGAAAGTTTGGTTTACAAAGCTAGGGCCGAGACACTCAGGACTTTAGCTTTTAGCATAAGACCATGCACAAATATATATGACAAGTTGAGTTCAAGATCAGGGGGGCTGCGCCTGTGGGGCTCGCAGTATTGTATTCGGTCACAAAAAAATCTCCGGTTGAGCTGAATTTCGGCATTCATGTGTATATTGGCCGAGTAAGTTCGAAATTTTTGTTTATAAAACTAGGGTCTTGAAAAATTGAGTTTCTTTCTTTGTTGGAACTTACACCCAAGCGACTAAAAAGTAGAAAATAAAAATAAGTAAAAAAAAACGCTTTTTTTATAATTTCGGTTTCATTTGTTTTCATACTTAATCTGTTACGTATTATGTAGGTAAAAACCATTTTAAGTGTACTCATTTTTATGCATAATGTAATGGTATTTGTTTCATTAATTTTTTCTTTGTTTTAGGTAAGTCCTGGTTTTATTTCTACGATTGGCAATATCCTGGTAAGAATGAATTAATAATATTTACAGAAAGTACTTATATCCCGAAAATCATAAAATTTTCTTTTCAGCGTATGAAAAAAAAAGCTACGAATTGTAGATAGACGTTATACCAACTAATATGTTTTCACTCTGTACCTTAAAAAGCAGAAACTACAAAACTGTATTTTCCTGAAAGACATGGGAATTTGGTAGTCCCCGATGTATTTGTTATATATGGGAAAATAGCTCTCTTTGACTACTACGATTTTATACATTTCCTTCAAAGTTATATTTTTCAATTTATAGAATATATTGTAAGGCAGTTTCGAAATAACTTTTTCTTATTGTTTATGTATTTGCTTGAAGTCGCATTCTACGTTGAGCAAGTCTTTATGCTTGACTGAAACAAGAATAAAATGGATTACACACAAATTTAGCATATTGTATACGACATGGTAAATTACTAAAGGAATACGAAATAGTAAACAGTGTAGAGCCGGGCTAAATGATCTAACCTGTAGAATGTGCATTAATGAGGAGAATATTTCCTTTCAATTAATTTTTAAATTGTTTTTGTATTTTTGTAGTATCTGCGGTATATTTCATTTTCTTTTGCATTTTTAAGTACCTACTTTAATGACAAAAGTTAGGCCAGCGTTTATTAAGAAAAAGACAGTATTGTTCATATTTTTATCATTTTTTATTGTATTGATAATCTCAAAATTATTATTCACCGAAAAGTGTTTAGTTACCTAATTTTGTTAAATAATAATGCATAGAGTATGTCAAAAATGTTGTACTTATTCAAAATGAATGATTTAATTTTATTTATTTTTAATTACCCTGAGTTGATTTGTTAGTTAGTTGATTTTTAAATGGATATTAAGCGTAAATGTTAACTTTAAAAAAGGGCATTCTTATGCGTATATTGCATAAATGGTTTTTCTGTTTTTTAAGTCATAACTAAATTATAACGTTTTTTAACTTAAAAAAGAACCTCATCCTCCTCGCTTCCCCGTAACAATGTGAAATTTAATTAAAAAATTTATTCAGAGGGGTGCGATCATATTTGGAAGCATTTTTCCAACCTTTTAGTAATTTTGTAGAATAGGGAAAAAAATATACTTTTTCCGCAAACGTCAAAAAATATCGACTTTATTAACGTCAGTTCATAATCTTGAAATTTGATTTCACAGACGTCACTTTTTTGTTCGGCCGTGAGTGTACAAAAATACCTTTTTCTTTAGACGTCAATAAAAGATGATATTTTAAACAAACAACGTTAAAGTTTGACATTTTCACCGGCTGCTGCAAAAGTCTTTATTATCCCCTCGCAGCGGATGCAAAAGTAATGTAAGTTAATAACTCAAACACCCAATTTGGAAAACAACGAAAACAAATGTATCGTTTAGAGTTATAAAGATTAAAAGTACAATGATTAAAACTAACATTTTCTCCAAAATAAAATCCGCCAGAGGTAACAGTGGAGGTCTCGCTGCGTTCTAAGGAAATGGTCTTTAATTCTTCCTCTTCTACATGAAATTCTGTACTCGTAGCGCTTGCACTAGGTGCGAAAATGTTCAAGACTGCCTCTCTTTTTGTTGCTAGAGAGTCTTCAATATTGCGCTCAGCTACAGTGCTGGATTTTCAGCCACCATGACGCTTCAAGTACATTAAATCTGCGCCGCTGTCCACCAACAGTGTAGATGAGGTTCTTCTTAGACAATGCCCTGTGTATTCTGTATAGTTCGCTAATTTTAAGAAAAAAGCTACCTCCCTAGGAACACTACTTATTTTATGGATTCCCATCACCGCTCTTGAGCATTTTCCATTTCCATATTTCAAAAAAAATCGGCGATCATTCATATCTCGTGGGCGCAAAGCAATATATTTGTTATATAAATTTAGGAAAGATTTCCCTACAACTGTAAATGATTTAATTTTTTTTTTGTTTTGCTACCTGGAATTTTAATATGGAGCAGAGTTTTCAGGTTCTCAATGTCGTCTACCTTCATCTTCACCAATCCATCGCAACGACATGCCCCTGAGATACCAATAATCAAAACTATCTAAAAAAAATACAAAATATAAAGACTTGTTTTCATTCTTTTTCTGAAACTTACCTTCATTGCCAATTATTTCTCGTCCGACGCTTCCGATAAAAATTTGTTAAATTGGTCTTTTGTAAATACTTTGGCCTGCTTTGGGGTGTACCCTTCATTCTGCTTCTTTAGATATGCACGAAGTTTCAAGTATTTCCTTATATCTATGCCATGTCGAATTCTCAATAATGATTTTATCATTAAATATTGGAACCACATTGTCAAGCTTTTCATTTTCATTTTTGTTGCTAATTCGGCAAAATAAGCTAACATTACGGTTTCAGAGCAGCTTTTAATATTTTTTTCATCGCACCATTTTATAAATTGATGAAAAGCGCGTTCATAAATTTTGCTCGATCTTGTAGGTAATAATAGATCATTTATTGCTTCAGTAATTTCTGACGGCGTGTAGTTCTCCAAAGCCATCATACTCCTAACAATGTAATATTTTAATTTGCACAAATATGAACAAAAAGTTTAATAAAATACTTACAATAACACGGATAATCTTCACAATTTTCAACTTGTTTAATGGATTGTTTTCAATGAAACCTAGCAACGTCTACTGCTGCTTGCCAGAGCACGCTAAGTAAATCTAACTGTTCCTCATTTTCACAACCTAATTATTTTTCCTTATTTCACATTTAAGTGTAAACACGTCTGAAGGAAAAATAGTATATTTTATGCGGAGCAAAGTGACTTTTTGTGGCTCATCTGTATTTGTCAAACCTACAGATTCGCCACAAGAAGTATTACTTTAGCTCCTTATAAAATAATATACTATTTTTGCACGATTGAGCTTTTTCGTTTATTTACCATATCTGTTTCCAAGACAGTAGGATATGTTCAATGGTTGCGAGGCCTAACTAGTCGGTAAGTATTTTACTTACCGACGTCTTTTAGTTACCAATGTAAAATTATATAGGTATACTATATTTCACAACAATAAGAACAAAAAATGTTGACATTTCTGTTTAAACGTCCTTTTGACTTTTCGTTTATTTAGTAGAAATTAACATTAATGGATGTACCGGCCTCCGGCCAAATTGGGGGCTTCGCTATCGCTCATCCTCCAAACATTGTAATATTTAAAAGAAAGGATAAAATAAGGATTTGTTGTGGTTATTAATTAACCCCAATTATTATTTATACTTCTAATGTCAACTAGAAGATTTTGAGCCTTTTAGTCAGTCGGAGATTAAATGGGCCTGGATCTTAAAATTTTTATTTGCTTTAATTTAAAACTAATTGTGATTAGATATGTTCGTTTTCCAACATTGATGTAGCCTCAGCGTGTAAATAAATGGTTAAAAATCTCGGACGCCAACTTATTTTATAGAAGACAAGTAAACCTTAAATGTAATAAATTGAAAACTAAAAACAATAACAAGGTTTATTATATATATATATATATATATATATATATATATATATATATATATATATATATATATACATATATCTTCAAATCAAGTTATAAAGTAGAAAATCTAAATAGTAATGTTAGTAAATCTGAATTAACTTAAAAATTAATAATGAATTAATGCTTAGAAATGAAATACCTGCAGTACGTTTACATTTTGGTTGTCACTGTTATACTGTTATTGATAACTTACTGCTGCTGAATACACGCTTTCAAATTTGGTTGTGTAATAATTCTTGAAATGGATATATAACAGGGTTGTGATCCCAAATATGTAAATTTCTTTAGAAAGCAGCCAAACTTGGTTGATTTAAACGGGTTAAGGCACCGTTTGTTTGTAATTCTTCTACATAGCAACAAAGTTTTACTGCGTCATCCTCGAAACGTATAGCGTACAGTTAGCGGCAAACTTAGTTGTACAATGAAAATACGCCGAAAGGAAAAGTTACCGTAAACATTAAAGTGCCTAAAAAAGGTAAACATCTCAAACAATATAAAACAGGTTCAAATAGCTCTTACTGTAAAAACTATACAGCACTTTTCAACAAAATATTTAAGAGAACAAAATGGATGCTCTTCTCGATTTTAATCAACTACCCAAAAATGATGCTAATGAAATCAATGCGCATGGCCTGCCCAAACTGTAAGTGCAACAGTACGAAAATTATTTTAATGCATATTTTCAGCCAATAAGGTATGCAATTTACATGACACAAAAATGAGAGACGTTACCTAAATTATTGCAAATTTAAACATGACATAAAAAGTTTGTTACAACATGGCCGTCGACCGGTAAACGTCCCTTACTGTTCTTGATACTCATTATACTATTTGTACGCTCACGGCCGAACAGTGACGTGACAGAAATTTAACAAGGGTAATAAATGTTAGTTAAACTTTCGAACTTTATTAACGATAATTATTAATGGTAAAATTACAACGATCGTGGCTTTTTAGTTTTACTATCAGGAATCTTTATATGAATAACAGATCCTAAATCTTCCATAGTGTCTATTGTCATGTTCACCCTTTCATCGCATCTACGTGCTCCTGATACGCCTATTATTAAAACAATCTGAAAATAGCATATATTTTACAACTTTAATGTATTTATGCAGGTAAGTACATTATAACTAACCTTAATTCCTAGATACTGTTCATAGGTGTATTGTGTAAGAAATCTTCAAACTGTTCCTTTGGCTTGTTAGGGTTATAACCTTCATCCTTCTTCTTCATCTTCAAATAAGCACGTAACTTCATATATTGGCTAATATCTAATCCATGTTTGATATTCAGTAATGATTTTATCATTAAATATTGAGACCACGTTGATTAAACTCTACTTGACTTAGTTGGAATTAAATCGTTGGTAGCTATCCTAGCACTTTGAACAACTCGGGTGGCAAACAGTTGGGTTCGTAATCCGACATAATGTAAAAATCTGCAAGAACATTTGTTCAATACATTTTACTACAAGTTAAATGTTGACGCTCAGGTACTTACCAAGAACGCACAGTCCTAGTATTAGACTTTGAATGTTTCTGACAATTATATTTTTGAATTATCAAAATTCTTTTCGCCTTGACAACCACAAAACCAGTAACCACAACAACGTAGTTTTACATTTTTTTAAATCAGCTGCGTTACATTCTTTTTTGAAAATATTCCCTTAATTATATCGTTTAAATTCCGTTTGCAGAAAAAATAGCGTGTTTTATTAGGAGTGAAAGCACTTTTGTGGCTCGTCTGAAATTCAGTCTCGCCACAAAAAGTCACACTTACTCCTAATAAAACAATATACTATTTTAACTAGTGACTTTTTTAAGAAAAACATTTAATGCACACACGACAAGTATGAAACAAATTATATAATAATAATTGCTATTAACATGTGTTAAGTACAAATCATTAGCATTAATGATTTTTTAAATATAAAAAAGAACGTCTTATATACATAGGTTCGCATCCGATTTTGGGGAATCTTTTTATATACACAGGATCCTTCTGAAAATTTGGTTACCTGTGTAATTGGCTCTGCTCTATCTATCAAAAATATTTCCAATAATGATACGTTGTCGCTTCTACAAAAAATACCATCACCTTTGATATTATTTCTATTATTTTTGTATACCAAGGTCCTGTGTATCAGTTCTGTATGAAGGAATTTGCTCTGCGCTATACAGGGTCGTGCAAAATTCATGATACAAATAAAAAAAATGGTGACTAGGTCATTTTTCAAACAAGAGAATTAAAGTGTCCTTCAAATGGTCTATCATGTTCGTATACCTAAATAGTGAGGTTTCCCAAATAAAAGCAAATTTCTGTAAAAATCTAATTATTTTGACATGTTTCATGTGAATATTCGTAAAATATCAAGGTGGTACATGTCATTATGACAACAACAGTAAATTGAAAAGATGAATAATGGAGGGAAATGGGTATTTAAATGAAGGTTTTGATGTAATTATTATAAGTTTTGTTATGAACGAATAAATTCAAATGTAAATATGGAATTAAAAATTATTTTTAATTTTACTAAATACATAAATAAATAGTTTACCTCGAATAGGATTATCAGTTCTACATACATAAAGACAAAATTTACATCGATTGGGGGTTGTATCTCCATAGCTCATGTGGTTAGAGCGGTACTAGCAAACTACATGTCGTAGGTTCGAATCCTACTCGAGGTACACTTTTTATTTATGTATTTAATAAAATTAATAATAATTTTTTGATGAAATTGTTTATTCTTCATGGACAATGTGACAAAATTATATCAAATACCTGCAAGAAGTTCAATGAAATGTACCCTGATTTACAATCAATGAACGGGTGATCTGTGCGATTACAAAATGATTTCATTAATTATGGGTGGAAACTTAAAGCAAACTATTTTCAGTACAGCAAATAACAAATACATTTAAACATTAAATATGAATGAAAATACAATAATAAAATAAGTAAAAAAAAAGCATTTACAATAAATTTTCAAAATGACGACCGTTGGTTTCCAAACATTTTAAAATCCGGATACTCACAGATTCATTTCTGGCCCTCCTCTTCAATGCAGCTGATGACTCGCTGGCGCATGTTTTGTTTACTGCGTACCGGTGCCATGTACACTTTTCTTTTCAAATTACCTCAAAAGTAAGAACCAAGTGGCATGAGGTCGCGTGATTTTGCGGGTCAATGTCACCGTCCTAAACGGCTGAACCAACGTTCGTCAAACATTTCGAACAGCTCCCTTGTTACTTTCCGAGTGCATTGAAGTTAGGTATAAGGAAGTATAAAAAAATAATAGAAAAGCAACAACGGGACGGAAGATGCAATAACACACAGAATGTTCCATTAATAATATTAAAGGTAATATTTTGTAGAAGCGGTAACGTCGCATTATTGGAAATAATTTAGATAGAGCAGAGCTAGTTACCAAAGTAACGAAATTTTCAGAACGATCCTATATCTCGTTTTTCGTTAACGTGTAACCTACCATCGACCGTGAGTTACCCTGTACACCGTTGTTTCTTCGGGAGTCATCTGGCGCCTACTGTCGTGTTCTCTCACTCCTGTTAGTACAAAAACGACGTTTCGGCAAAAAATCACATTTGCCATCTTCAGTTTCTCCCCAATTGCTTCGCTCAGCTCCGTGTTACTCGAATCAAAGTGATGTCCTGCTGTCCGGTGTCCTGTTTATATCTGGTGTTGTATACTTTTACCACTTTTACTTTTTTCACTTCGGCTATTTTTCCATTTTTCGTTTTCTCCGTGATACTTGCTGTTCTACCTGTTAGCGCTGTTGATGTAGGTGATTCTTGCAAGAGTGGACAATCTCTGAGAATCCTCTTGTGTGTGGAGGTTCTGTTCCTGTTTCTCAATTTCAATGGCCTCTCGACATACTGAAGGAGGAAGCACTAAACCAGAACCACCTACTAGTGAGTGTTGATGTCGAGTCACTATTTACAAACATCCCGATCAACGAGTCACTGGAGATATTCAAGAAGTAACACCAAATATCGAAAGACGCTATGACACTAACGGAACATTGTCTGAAGAACACGTATTTTATCTACGAGGAACAACGATACCAACAGGTCGACGGAACACCAATGGGATCACTTCTATCACCAGTGATATCGAACTTATCCATGCGCCACTTGGAAATGACAATGATAAGTAATGTTATTCTCAACCCTACAACTAAATTAAGTTTAGTATGGCAGTAGAGGATAACAAAAAAGAACTTGGATGTGCTGATATACAAGATGAAAAACGGACACCTTAATTACACAGTGTACAGGAAAGTTATTCTCCCTAACAACGGTAAATCTCACCATCATCCTGCACAGTTGCAGTAAATTGTAAAAACACTGGTGACGAGATCGACACTCACGATGTCAACTTACGGTATGGAGGAGATGGCACTACTCCAAAATGGATTTACAATGAGGACCATCCGAAATTAACTTAGATGAGCAACGAGGCTACACCATCCCTTGTGGTACATGTGAAAAGGTACGACAAACAGGAGTATCAACGTTTGACACGAGGAACACAAAAAGGCTGTGGTGAGGAAGACAATCAGTAGTACATCATACACCATTATGATAGCCAACGAGACAAAAAGGACCATTCGAGAGGCCATTGAAATTGAGAAACGGGCAGAACGTCATCACACAGGACGATTTTCGAAGATTTTTCAATACTTAGAAGTTAATACTCACCAAACATCGCCTCACAACGAAACCCTCACCCTCGCAAGAATTACTTACATCAACAGCGCCCATAACAGGAAGAACAGCAAGTAACACAGGGAAAACGGAAAATTTGAAAGTATCCGAAACGTCGTTTTCAATATATATATATATATATATATATATATATATATATATATATATATATATATATATATATATATATATATATATATAAAGTAAAGCAATAACATGAAAACAAATTTAAAGTATCCTAAATCGACAGAGCCTAGAAATACTAACCAAGACCAAACCACTTACTGAAAAATTGTGTATACAACCTACCATGCGAATGCTGCAAAGCATACATAGGAGAGAGCAGTAGACACCGGAACATAAGAACGACGCCCGCAAGGGCGAAACTGAAAAATCAAGAATTGCCGAACATGTCTAGAACGAAGACCTCCGCATCTAATGGGATAACATAAAAATAGTGGCAAAGGTCGAGAATACAATTCGCCAGAAAGTCAATGAGATATTGGATTACTCAGTGGCTCGGCGGTAAAATTGTCAGACTTGTAAGTGAAAGGTACCACAGTTCGAATCTGAGAATAATCAAGTGGTTGGGAAAAAATTTCGCCTGATGATGGAAGCAGAGCCGTGCTCTAAAAGCAAGAACTTTGGAAATAGGACGATCAACTCAACTAATATGAAACCACAGTTACAAAACGCTTATAATACAGAAATATATATTTCACTTAATTCTTCTGGATTTTCTCCTTGTGTATTAACGTTTATTTTTCTACGTTTCGGTTCCATTTCTTAGAAACCGTTTTCAAGAAATCAAAAACTATGACAGGTAGTTAACATGAACAGGGTATATTGATATACCTAATATTAGTGTTGTGTATCAGTAGATTGAGATCTACGTGTGTACGTGTAACAGGACCATGTTGCTCTAGTGTAGAATCGCGTAGTTTATTATGAGTAATTTGTGCCATTTGTGATGAATGATAAAAAGGAGCTGGTGTTTATGCTTCGTATAAGAGGTTTCCATATATGTGGGTAGTCATCATCCCTTTTGTTTCTCTGATTATTCTTCTTTGTAGTGCATTTTCTGGAGCGATCAATTTAACGGCTAAATATAGACCCATATGTGTATTAGCAAAATCGGAAGAGAAAAAATATCCGCGCCTGTCTATGTACAAAAATATATATCTCTATGTATCCGTGATTCAATTTTTCGAAAATCAAAAATTTACCTGCAAAAAATCTGTACCTCACAAATTATTCTTTTCATAAGTTTTTATTGACTTTTTCATGCTCTATCGAATGGTGAAAACCGAATGTCCCTACCTATTTTACTTTGCGTGATATTAGTCATTTTTGAGTATGCCGCAAACGTCATTTTTATTTTCAAAAAACGTGAGATAACGCCGAAATAGTGAACTGCAGGTGACACGTATTCTTAACAAAATGCCCCTCAATTTCAACAGGAAATTCAAAAATGTAATAATATACAGGGTGTTTCATTTAAAATATAAGAGTAGAGTGCTGTGTACATGCAAATATTTTTAGGTTATAGAGCTTGAAAATAATAAAGATACTAAAAGGAATGCCAGAGCGATGGCGGACCCGATTTATATATATATATATATATATATATATATATATATATATATATATATATATATATATATATCAATCGATAACTCAAGTACAGAGACTTTCACTAGTTTTTAAAATGTACCACTAGATGGCAACCTGAACAAACAAAATATATTTTTATTGACTTACATTGTCAATTAATTAATTTTATTGAACACTTTATGCAATATATAGTTATTCGATTACATTATAATTTTAATTAATTTTATCGCCGATAATTAAGAATCTTGAATTTGAATTTAAACGTACATATACGGAGTTTTAAGGCCACAACTAATAATATAATATTATTTCAATTTTTCGGATCAGAATACAAACCTTTAGGCCACCAACCGTAAAGTTTAAAATTAACGACCAATCAGAACGCACCATTAGGGCAGGGAAGGGGGTTACAGCTACCTATCAGAATGTAAGTGGTTTAAATACTAATCGGAAAAAAAAACAGAAACTGGAGGTGGATGGAGATAAAGATAAATCAGAAGACTGAAACTAAAAGTGGGCGTTGCTCGGAAGTGAAAGGCTTCAAACCTGTTATCAGAACGTAATACTTGGACGGAATTAAGGACCAAGCAGAAACTACAAAATAACAGTGGGCCTGACCATTCTCTCTTTCCATCACGACGTCATCCTATTAAATCCAAGATGGCGCATGGTGCTTTGGTAATACTATTGTTCTAAAATATCTTGGACAAATTTCAGTTTTGATCCAGTTGCCCGAAGTTAAAATTATTAAAATTACTTTTTCTTTTATGTGTACTAAATTATGTGATATATTAAAAAAATTGATTTCGCAAAGATTTTCGAAAAAATATGAAAACTCAATTTTGAGACCGAATATAGTTTTCACATTTATTATTACATCTCTATGCATAATGAAGTTTCTAATAGTAAAAACAAGTTTTCTTTTAGTACAAGTTAGGAAAAAGCTTTAAGGTATTATGGATAAATTTCACAAATACAACTGTTGAGAGCACTAGAGATAGCTCTAGCATGAGTTCTAGGCGATACGATTGCGTATTAAGTGTTATATGACTCTGAATGGTGTTGAATTTTAAACTGAATTATGGCCTAAAGCTATCAGTTCATGCATTAAACCTTTATTCGACTTTAAACAATGTTGATTTGAAGTTTGCCTAACTACGACAAAATATTATATTTTGAAACTTCTAATAGTTTTCGGGTTTTAGGTGGAATCTCCGAGCTCTAAAGAAACTACCAAGAACGAACGTGCGCGTATTAAAAAGTTACACCACTTTAAACAACGGTGATTCGAAATTGTTCGAAGTTTGGACAAACATTATTATTTGAGAGTTGCAGTACTTCTGGTATGAATTCTGAGTAGGATTGTCCGAGCTCCAAAAAACCATTAAGGACGAAAGCGCTCCGATCACGTATTAAAAAGGACTTTAAACAAGATTGATTTGAATTTTGGACAGACATTATTTTTTGTCTCAGTGGTTCTGATATGAGTATTCTTAAATGAAACTATTGTAACCTAAAGAAATCTGATCGCACATTAAAAAGTTACCCTACTTTAAACAATGTTGAATTGAAGTTTGTCCAAGTATGTACGAAATTTTTTTTTTTTTTTGAGTTTTAGTAGTTCTGGTATGAGTTCTAGGTTGGATTGTCCAAATTCTTGTTTGGATAAAAATTACTCGTTGTGACTTCCAGTAAATCTGTATTTTCAGTATTCTTAGACCTCTAAAAGAAAATATTATAGCGTACAGTAATCAGATCTTGCGTTAATTCGACGAAAACGATGCGATTGTGTATTAAAATTTTTCATTTCTTAAACTATATCGATTTCGATGTTCGGACGAAAAAGGAATACAGCATGTAGGTAATAAAAATATATAATTTATAAACATAATATTTATTTATGTTTCAAATTTATCGTGTAATTGTCTAGTTAAAACATGACATAAATTGACAATCAATTCGAAAACAATATAATGTAAAGTTGGTGCACGATCGGATCGCTTTCGTTCTAAATCGTTTTCTTTAGATCCCTAAGGATATTTGTTAGAACTCATATCGGAACTACTGTAACTCTGAAAAAATTATTATTGTTAGAATTTCGAAAAATTGCGAGTCAACGTTATTTAATGTTCTGTAACATTTTAATCTGAGATCGACTTCTTTAGGCTATCGTAGTTTTTTTGAGAACTGTAAGAATTGTAACGGACTCAAACGGCATTAGAACATTGCACAAGCAAAAAACTGAAGTGGCCAACTAGCTCGTTGTTACAATAAAACGGTAAGTCTGATCTGGATATCGTTTACGATGCCATCCCTGTCTAATCCGGCTAATACGCAAAGCAAAAGGGGTGCACTAGCATAAAACAGGGAAAAACACTTGAAACAACCTTTTTGCTCACCGCCAACTGGGTCGATTCTGAAACGTAATGTTCCAAAACACCATAACATAGCTCTTACGGTTCGACCCTTCAGTTTTTAAATTTTTGCTAAATTCCACCTTGTTACTAAATTAAAATGAAGCAATTTCTCCACAATTGAAATCAACTTTAGGTTACTCTCTATTTTAAATAAAACTACTTCCGTCCCTATCTTAATAGATGTAGACACAAATTAAAATATGATACTCAGTCACGCTAAATTGCTATGCTCGAACAACACACATTAAGCAACAAAAAAGGTTAACGTACTTTTATGTCGGTATACTGTTTTTACAACGAAACACTTTAGAGAAACTCAATAATTCAATTTTAGTAAACGTCTACTTAATTCTTTAAGAACAAGTAAACGTTCAAGTACACAATCAATTTCAACGTATCAAACAAAAGCTCTTATTGCTGGATACGCTTTGAAAGTAAATCATTCTTTAAATCTCTAAATTTCACGAAATTAATATTCCTCTCTTGTGCTACCACAAAAGCGCTTCCGAGTGCTCAAGATTGGCGGCACGTGCCCTTTTTTATTTATATTCAAATCTGTATTTATGCCTTAAAAAAATAATCACAGCGATACTAACACGGCGTCACCAATATTCAACATTAAACAAAAAATATTTAATATCTCAACATTTACGTAAATATATGACTAACTAATTTCGTAAATATGTCTATAACAAATAAACATATACCTTTTAAATGCCATAAAGCTTATGATGCATATTTTATAACATTTAGATTCGATAATCTTTTTTAAAACAAACAACGTCTATATTTATTATAACCTCAAACAGCAATAAGCACCTGGATAGTTGATACCGAAGTAGAAACAGTAAAGGGGTGCTCCGGGTCTCGGATTCGCTTTCTCCTGTCGGCACGATAGCTGGCCGACACCCAAAATTCTACTGATTGACGCAATTTCTTGGAGTGTTTAAGTTACATGCAATACTCACAAGCTGATATCCTTTAACACTCACGTTTGTTAAAGCAACCCTCTCAGTTACTGTCTTTACCAAAGCCGTTCACGTTTATTTTTTCCCTGGGTGATATTAGTGCACCGGGAAAACAAAATTACTTAAATAATATACAAAATACGCAACGCGAAACTGGATAACAATCCCTCAAAATTTCAGCACTCTACACGTTATTCAGGTACACACACACGCACGTCAAGCGCTATTTTCGCCATGGGGATAGGCACCGGGAAACACAACTACACACGCACAGTACAAAAACGCAACGCAACACCGACAACAACCCACACACATTCAGCACCACACGTATCACGACACAGCACGCACACGCACGCACACAGCACGCACCCAGCACACGCACACACGCACGCACGCACGCACGCACACGCACACGCACACACACACACACACGCACCACACGCACACACGACACGCACGCACAGCACCACGCACGCACACACACCACACCACACACACACACACACACACACACCACACACACACACACACAGCACACACACGCACACACGCACACCACACACGCACACCACACACACACACCACCACACACACGACACACGCACACACACACGCACACACACACACGACACACCACACGACACACACCACACGCACACACCACACGACACACACACACGCACACCACACACACACGCACACACGCACACACGCACACACGCACACACGCACACACGCACACACACACACACACACACACACACATACACACACACGTGAGGGAGGTTGACTTAACGCCACCGCACCACTACCGGGTTTCAGCTTACGCACGACCAACTCAACTCCCCGCTTGCCTCTTAATCAATGTCCTTCTCTCGCGATTCTTCGAGCTTCCAGACGTCGTCATTTTAAACTTCACGAAACTTAACCAATCACAATGCTAAAATTCCTTCAAACCGTACACGCGGTATAACCATGATCGCATACACGATCTAGAAAATACGCCATTGCCACAAACTTGCAACATCAGACTACACGAAAAAAAAATGTAACGTGTTTTTTTCTTCACCATACTTTTTGAAAAATCAATCCTAACATACTCATATTATAAAAACTAAAGTCGTCTACTTATAATTCTACATCTATTCTAAATTTTCAGTATTTTTCGGTATTCGAACGAATTCCTGTAGTAATCTTAGCTACAAAACACTTATTCCGTGACCTAATTTCCACTCAAAACTAAACTATTATCCTCGCCCGGAGTGTTTACCTCTACGTCATTAATTTATAGATTTAGCTATCCAATTCGTTTATACTGACTTCTTATATAAAACAGTGTATTAAATAGGGATGGTGAACATTCATAGTGCATTTGACGAAATCGACATACAGTATTGAATAAGCAAATGTAATAGAAGAAGAAAACCTATAAACGTGAAATCAATTTGTTTTTTATTCATATGAATTTAATTCTCATTTGACTAATACTTCATAACCTCGATTTACAGGATATTGTTTTTCAACCGTTATCATTACGATTCTTTAATTTTTACAAAATAAAATAAATCACAATGAATGCAGCTTTAAATTTTTCCATCTGGGAGTATATTTTCTGATGAGAATGTAGTATAACGAAAATAATTTTCACTAATGTTTTTCATATTACACCATATGATTGTATGTGATGACGTAGCGGTAAACACTCCGGGCGAGGATAATATAAATTAACAAACCTACAAATAGGATTGTCCGATATCTATGGCAAACATAATCGCAATTTTAAAACTTCAATCTATTTGTTTAAAAAAATCATAATAATCGTAATAATAAACGCAATAATCATAAAACTAAATTCAAATACTTTATACAATTCATAATAAACTTCAATAACGTCAAATAAATCATACAATCATGATTAAATCAGTGGTTTCCAAACTTCATAACTAATCTACCTAAATTTTCAATAAAATAATAGAACCACAACTAAGGATATAATCCTTTTCTACTACATATGAAAATGTAAACTTTCATCATTGTTACACATAATACAATACTTTTTTGGGTTTTTTAATGGTGTATGTTAAATTATACAATCTAAACGTTTCGATAACACTTGCAGTTATCTTCGTCAGTAGTAATATTATCTATTAAAATTGTTAGAGACGTTGAAACAATTTTGTCATAGTTGAAAAATTTAAATATAAACATTAGCCTGCTATTAATATAACAGTTTAAGAAACGTATAAAGCCAACTATAGTATTAAATTTTAGTATAGAATAACTAGGTCATTAAAAATGAAATATTGTTAAACTGTCTTAAAGATGACAAATCAGAACACCCTCTATAACGGTCAAGGCTAACAATAAAAAATGTCAGCCAAAAACACATTTAACAGAATTTAATCAAGTTATGATGTAAGTATAAAGTTGTGAAAAACTTCAATTTGAAATTGATAGAAGCATTCAGAAATACAAACGTGACATCAATTAAAATAATCCACTTAAATCTAACAAAGAAATAGCTTAGTTAATAAATGCAAGTGTTATTAACAATGAAAAGCATAATACATAATGTTTTTTGTAATTTTTAATTTTAATTGTAATTTCAACTACTTATCTTAAATTATAATCCTGTGGTAATTTAACATATAATTGGCAACGCATTTGCTTCCAGATCTAGGAAAAACACAGCAAAAAACCTAGACATACCAAAAATCAAAATCAAGATGTATCATTATGCCGTTTTTTAAATTATAAGATGCCAAAACTTATTTAAACGGAGATTTTCTTCTTGTCTATTAAAATTATTACTGTGTTTATATATCTCAATAGCTTTACGTTGTAAACGAACATAATGATGAGTTTGTCTCGACAATATTTCTCGAAACATTTCGAATCAACGTTGGTCCTATAACTTATAATATGCGACCGGATCACGTTCGTCTTTAATGATTTTCTTTAGTAGGTACTAAGACAATTCTTTCAAGAATTCCTACCAGAACTACTGGAGTTACCAAAAATTACATTTTAAAGTTGCTTTTCTGAACTTAGAAAAGAACATGTTTTTAATATGAAGAACATGAAAACGTACCTACTAATTAATTGAATTATATTCAATCTCGTAATCGAATTTTCAATTGTTTTTGAAAATTGTTATAAAATCAAATTTTTTTATGTATCTGGAGCTCCACTGCACACAAGAGCAAAGTAAATAAGCTATTCAGAACTATTCAATCTTATGATCAAGTGTGAAGTTAACATCTACTCTTCATATTCAACTTTGTAACTGTAAATCGCCGGAAATCTTTTAATAGAGAACACCAAAACTCATAAAAAAAAGTTGGAATTTTAATTCAAACTGAAAAATTTTTATGTCTGAGTGCTAACTTCACACGTCTTTTGTTGTATTATGTGTAAGAAAGAATTAAAATATTAATATAATTTCATAAACCAAATTATTGTGTATTCCAAATTAACAAATTATATATCTCCTTTACGGCAGACTAACTAAAACGTGTTTCGGGTTTAATGCAAATCGTAAATGGGAACGGTTTCTTATGAGTAAAGGCTGTAATTTTTTTTAGAGGAGAACACAGATTTCTGTGGAAAATATTCTTTCTCAGTTAATTTTAATCAGTAAACAACCAGAAGTAAAACGTAAAATATTTAAGCTCCTGAACAACAACACTAATAAATCTACAAAGTAGGTACTTTAAAAACAAGCAAGAATTAGGGCTGTTTTTCATTTTTACATCTTGAACTTTTAATGGAAGATTTATGAATTTAAAGAGGTGGGACAGTTATGTACCCTAATAGAAAATAACAACCTACTTGCCACCAGATAATTCTTACTAAATGTCATACGCTTAACGCAGTTTCACACGAAAACTTCAGAAAGCTCGTTATTTTACTTTATATATGCATATTATCTAAAATATCGTTGTCGTCAAATTGGTATAATAAACTTTATGATACATCACACAATCTTACACAATGTATAAAACTTCAATATTGTACTTGATCAAAACGTGTAATTGTATAAATTATTAATTAACACTATTAGGATTAAAAAACAACTTCTACATTTACTTTATTTTTCATGTTGTTTCAATTCGTGGAAGTGGTTTCAAATTGATACGAAGAATCGGATGAGAGAATAAATAAATAAAATTTTCAATAAAGAAACGAACGGTTGTACACAAATAGAGAGAAGTATAATCAAAACAGCAATTCTTAAAAAAAACTGGTTTTAAATTTGTATATCTAATAAAGACTTGCTTATTTAAAGAAATATACATATATTAAATTTAAATAAGATTATTTAATTTGATAACATTAAACATTTATTGAGTGTTTATTTTAATAGAAATGTTTTTCCTTTGTACATATTACGAGAACATGTGTGTTACATTGTTAGGGCACGATTTGTGAGATTGATCTAGATAAGAATTGATTTCTATGCGACACTAGGAATTGAGGTCACTTTCCTTTATAAGAATACACAAGCTCCATCATCTGGTTTTCTTTTTTAAGTTAAAATTATTTTAGATTTAGCAGTACATGAAGTTGAGCAATGCTCACAGAGCCAAGCACTTGTATCGGTTTCTATCAACTAATTCGCCGAGAGTGTGATTATATTGTAAAACGCGCTTTATCAGTGCCTTCCACTACATAGTAAACATCAATGTGCTTCTTGGCAGAACAGAGCAAGTCCTGAAAGAGAACATAATAAACCGAGATAAATCACAGTTATGGTACTCGTGAAAATGGATAAAATACGATGGTTTAGGACGGTAGCTATTAATTATACTATTCAGCAAATGGTGAAATCAAAATTAGGTTAGTTTGTGTAACGGTGAAATTCAATACATTTCTTTTTACGAACAAGTGAATATTTTAAAAATTAATATTTCTGTTTAATGGAAAATTCAAAAAGGGCGTTTTAATGTAAATGAAAGTGCGGAATTGTTTTCTTTTTTTTGGTTTAATAATTACAAAGTTGTGTAAAACGAGTTTATATCGATATTTATTATCACCACCGTGGTTTTAGCATAAGAGAGATAATCAAAGACGCGCGGTCCTGTAAGCGAACTACCTAGTGACCAAATTATTCTAGCCAACCGTAAGTAAGCACTTTTTAAATGTAAAATCGAAACAAACAATTCAATAATCTGGGGTAGGTAAGCTATAGAAGATTCTGCCACTGTAAGGCCGTTTTATAACAATTATTAGGCGATATCCAAATTTTATGCTTAGCTATTTATTGATAACATTAGTATTTAATTCATTAACGATAGCCAAATTGCACAGAGATGGCTCTTGATAACATAACTTGATACATAATTTAGTTTCCATTACACAATCTCGCAAGCACGATTATTACGTTAAAATTTGTTTAAATAGCTGGCATTGACACTTGTAAGGTATTTTTTGCACCCTTGTAGAGAACTCAATTCAGTCTATATAATTACTTTCTTTGCAAACTAATTTCTTTTATATGTAATTTACTGTAATTGTACATATCTATGTATGCTTTGGTCAAAAAGCTGCTTTTATTCACAATACAATTATATATATATATATATATATATATATATATATATATATATATATATATATATATATATGTGTGCGCGTGTGCGTGTGCGTGTGCGTGAGCGTGTGCGTGTGCGTGTGCGTGTGCGTGTGCGTGTGCTTGTGGGTGTGTGTGTGCGTGTGTGTGGGCGCGCGCGCGCGCTTGTCTGTTTTTATATTCTTGCATATATGTAGTTTCACCTGCATTTTATTGTTACATTTACCTTATTGCTGCGTGTTTAATTTTAATGTTTGTTTGATTTTTTTAAAATTTAGTACGCAGCTTAATCCGATTTAATATCACTTTGTTGTAATTGTATATCGAACCATTTATACTTTTCTTTATTTTTATTTTTACGTGTAAAATTGCTTATTGATTAACATAACTGGATTTTCTTGATGATTCTTTCCTAGTTCGTAGTTAACGGGTTGAATCATCAGGGCGCAAAGCTCGTTAATTCCAATTTGAGAAATTTTGTTGGTTGCCTGTCCCAATATATTAGACAGATTTAAGTTATTGCAAGTAACTTCAGTATTAGGTTTTGAAATAGACTAGAAATAGACTACTAGATAACTTTTATAAGAATTAGTATCAGTGTAAATAAATTCAATACTATGCTCTTATAATGTATTAAAAAACAAGTTTCATAAGACCAGTCGTGATGCACGAAGTCAAGTTTAAAAAAACGAGTGTTTTTAAAGAATGAGTGATTCAAGGTCTTATGAAACACGTTTTTAAACAAAAATGTTTACTTTAGTTGATTTATGGATTTTTCTGGTAGTTGGTAATGTCTTAATTAGGTTAGTGGAAATCTACGTGTATTTTGCTGTTCTTCAAGTCGTTAAGAGTAGAGTAAAATTTGGTGTACATATCATTACGTTCATCAAACTATCTTGAATTTCATATTGTTGATCATATAACTAAAATATTAATGCAAATTTTAGTTAAACGTTTCTGTATTCATTTAGGTAATTAACTTACCTACATTTGTATTCATTTGAAATGTATAACTAAACTTTAATAACTGTAAAGTGTACCATTATGTACATGTACATATTATTTATTTATTGTCAATTTCCTTGCGATACATTTCCACGACCTTTCCTTGGTACGTTAAATTACAAATGGTTGCACATCGAGTTCGGTTTATTTAAACATTGCTGAATGTTTAACTACTGAATTACAAGTGTCCTTGAACTCAACGGTTGATGAACATTGTGATCAAAGTTAGCTAATTAGATTGATGTGCGACTGTTTTCCCCTGCCATAAAACTAGTTTAATTTAACTACCATTTAATATTATGTTGTTTTCTAAATTAGTTTTCTAATTTTGAATTACTATTTTCTGGTGGTAACAAGATTCAAGTAATAACTATTCTGACCACGCAACCTAAGTGATCTAATTACCTTACTAGCTTTTAAATTATACTTCCTACTTTGTGCTGGGTTAAGGCCCCCCAGTCACATATGTTTTGCGGAGTGATACTTTTAAATCGACATTACTCTAAATAGAAAAGTATTCAAATCAAAACTATATTAACGTATAAAAATACTTTTCATGTTCACGGTTAAATAAATATGTACATCTAAAATCATAATAATGTAGTTACCTATTAATTTGCACGATTACCAATAATTTCTAAAATTATGTTAATAATTGCAATAAATGCAAGAACTTTAATCGCATAGTGAACTTTAATCAAATTAATCGATTAAATTAATTTCATTGTACATGAAAGTGCCTGCACGTTTAAACTTGTTTATTATCAAATCATATCAATAACAAATTAATGCTTTACTTTTATTCAAAAGTTTATTAAATCCGATTGCATGATTATAGTAATCATACGGTCCTAGTCCACCTCTGTTTTTTACGTGTCTTTATGTGTATTTTATTCCGCTGGTGATATAGTTTAGTGTGGATAGTTTATCTGCACGAAATGATTCAGTTTTTATTTTACCTTTGCTTTACCGTTTCAGCCTACCGAATAACCACTCATAATTACACCTCTAATAGATAATTATAGCACACATGTTACTACGCACCTGAAATCCGGAATGTATAACAGATTACTTCTATAAACAAAGCTGTGGCGATTGTTAGTCTTTCTGCGCTGGATAAGGATTTGTTTTACTCTATTCTCTATACGATATTGGTATAGCAACAAAAAAACTAGAAAATCAGGGTAACTATTATCTTAGTTATACAGGGGGTCCTGAAACGAATACGTTAACTGGAGAATATGTAAGTTAAAATAAGCCTCTTTGACTAAATTTACCTTAGTCCAAGAGTTGATACTAACGGAGTTACAGAGTGTCAAAGTCGAAAAAATAAATCACATTTCCTTTAATATCTTTCGACTACTTCCAGCTAATTTCATAAATTTTCTTATACGGGGTTTTTTTGGGATAAGAAATTCAAATTTATTATCAATTTCGCTGTATCTTCTAGAGGAAGCAACCGGCGACGATTTTGAACCCTTTAAACCATTACAACTGTTTTGTTCCACCCTGTATGTTATTTTGGACTCGAAAAATCTCTTTCTCTATCTTTTCTAATTAAGAAAGGTATATCTTATTGAAGTCACTAGGGTCAACGGTTTCCGAAAAAAACGCATCTAAAAGTAATGATGTACGTCCAATTTCGTCTTACTGGAAGTATTATTTCTTTGTGTTTGTGGATAGCAGTCAAATACGTTAATAAACTAACTTTACTTTTAGAATTTGTATGCATCATTTTTTAATTAAGTTGTTTCAAGTAGTACAAATATACGTAAATTCCCAGTAAATATTCAAGGCCAAACTTATCACGAATCGCCAGACTAGTACGAGTAAAACTAAACGAACAAACGAACAAACCTTTAGTTCTAAGGCTACCTACATGTCAGACAAAAATCGAGAATTCAAGCCTATCAGCGTCTTGACTTGAATCTTTATCTAAAAAAATGCATTTTTATATAAGAAAACATTTCAGACCAATTGAAGGAGCCATTTCTTGAACGGAGCACCATCCTGGTGAAATCATATGTTGATGTTCAAGATTACATTTTTGGGAACAAACTCGTTTTGTTCATATATTGATATGAAATGATGGTAAACTAACTTGTCTGGATCCTCCTCTATACATTCACTTACAGAAGCAATTGATTCTTCGTTACGTACACATCTCGGTCTTGTCGGTGATCTTAAATCATCCGTACGACATTTATCCATCACTTTGAAAAACATTATTTTATTGTAATCCGTAGTGAAAGATCTCACGAAGCTGAAAACGCCTATTGTAAAAGGAAGGCGTACACCTGTAATAGATACGGTAAAAGAATTTTTACACAAAATTGAAACTGAACAGAACTTCACGACGGACCACAGATAATTTACTTACGTTACGTATGTAATAGGAAGAAATGATTTGCACTACTGCCAGCTTGGTGCGAAATATAGATAAGAATTTACTTGCATAAGTATGGTTTTAATACATGCTTTACAGTAAATTTGTATCAAACCTTTTTATGTATGTTTAAAATTTACGTTCATATTGGTAACTTAAGTGCATTTCGTGTAGCGTTAGTTGCATAAATAAATTATTTCAAGTATTATACGTCTGCACATCCCTTTCCGCGCTTTGAGTCATTTTCGGTCATTGCGCAGGGTTAATTTGAGCGCCCTTCATTCATTTCGTGAACTACGTATTTAAATAGAAGCCATTTTTGCTTTGTTTAAATTTTTTAAAAGTGCCACATTTATATGGTGAATTTTTAAATTTATCATACTGAAATTTGAGACATTTACATTTCAGGCAATTCAATTTTATACTCTTACCAGTTATTTTACTTTGAGTTTAATTTTACTTTAACGTTAATTTTGCAAGATGATGCAATAGCTTTGCTGCTTCGACGTGGGATTTCAATTACCAAATTTTACTTTGAACCATACAAAATCAATTCAGTTTGGAGGTTTATCAAGAAATTTCTATATATTTGGAATTACCAGCATATCAATCTGCTGTTTACTTCAACTTCCATCAAAATGGCGCAATAAATTTAAAGTGATGAGTCGACAGCATTACCTTATTTGCTGAAGCTCCAGTGACACCCACAATGTAAAAGAAATTACACTAGGTATTTTATATTGTTAATTAATTCTCATTATAGTTTAAAGCAGTTAATTAAGAATCGCTAACATTAGTTTTTAAGAGATCATCGTTATAGTCAAATTAAGTATCGTAATAAAACTCATTGTTATCATTATTTTTTACTTGTTAGTTTCATGAGTTTTTTGTGACTTTTCTATTTTTTAAGGTTTATTTGTTCCTTAAAAACAAATTGGCGTCCGAGATTACATGATTTATTTTCAGGTTTGAAGCAACACCTTTTTTTTTGTAAAGCGAAAATATCTGAGCAATTTTATTTTTGTTAATAAGCAGATCAAATATTGTTGAACCAGGACCTATTAATCTACCGATGAGCAAAGTGGCATAAAATCTTCTAGTTATCCATTATTTTCTATAGCTAATTATAACTCGGGGCTAGAAGTATTAATCTAGTGGGTGACTTATATATACGATAACCTGTTTAAGATTACAAATTTGTATTATTTATTGTGAAAATTTATAGAATTACGCCCTACATAGTGTAGAAAAATAGAAAATTATGCAATGTCAACATGTTAAACTTAAGTACCTTTCTATTTTTAATGTATGTTACGCAAATAAATTGTAAATGCTTATTTTAAGATGGCAAATAGATTGAATTTCTAGCATTTTTTCAGTTAATGATGTCAACTAAGAGAGATGTAATTGAAGCAATTCTTGTAGGTTTAAGATAGTGTTACGTTTTATTGTGCGTGTACTGTATCATGTATCTAATACTTTTGGCACAATTATCAGAAGTGGCAAAGACAACAAATTAACAAATAACCGATTTGAAATTGTTTACCACTTCTTGTAAAGAATAAGTTTCATTAGAACTCAAACCTAAGCGAATATTATTTAATTTGTACTAGTAGAATTGTGGTAATGCGACCTGCTTGGGATTCGGGAGATAATGGGTTCGATTCCTGTTACCGTCTACCGTTTTGTTACATTATATGCGATGTAGTTACCTTATTGATTGTTGAGTATGAGAATATGGCATTTAAATATACGATCGTTAATATGCAATTATGACAGGTTTATTTTAACAAAAATGATAAAATGTTTGATATTTTAGGAGTAACCGAAACGTTATTAACTAATAACATACCTGATGTTCTGATAAGATGAAGAGTATAAAATTGTTCGTCAGTACAGAGACTGTGGTGGACGAGTAATTGCTTTATTTCACCGAAGAAACATTCATATTAGACGTATTAATATAAATCCAACCACCTTTGAACGTTTTGTGGTAAATACTGTAAGTAAACCTTCTAGTTATGTAATAGCCATAATTTATCGTTCCCCTTCTTTCAATCACCTGAAATTTACATTTGTATAACACGAAGGATCTCCGTCTTTGGCAATATACAAAACTTTACGCAACATGGTCATTTGTGCTATAATGAGAGAAAAACGTACCTATATTGAATTTTAATTGAAACGTACTTCCCTACAAAGTAATATTTATAAGGAATTAAGAAGCGGTCTAGTCATTGGCCATAAAAATAAAAGTAACAAATAACTTTCTCATGTTGATATCAATACTATTAAAGAATTTTTTATTTGTTTAGTTGTAAACAAATCTAAACACAACGGCGATTTAGTAAATTATTAGATGTCGAATTACATCGTATTAGTTGCGGATAAATTCGAGTTTACCCTAACTGACGTTAATAGTTTTATTAAAATTTTTAACTCGATAAAGTCTAACGTAATTTAAAAATGTTAAAGTGGTGCTGTCCTATAAGACCACCTGCTATGCTTCACTTATAAACTTTTCAGTAGAACATTCTGGCTATCCAGGTAATTGGAAAATACTTTTGATGCATTCACTTCCTAAAAAAAGCAGTCCAGAAGATACGACAGATTTAAGGCCTATTAGTATTCTGTAACGCGCGTCAAAAATATTTGAAATAGTTTTGTGTCTTCAATTAACGTCTCACGTCTGTAAATTCAATATCTTACTTAGTTTGCAATCAGATTTTCGGAATGAATTTAGTTGTGAAACGGCAATTTTAAAAGTCACGGGTGACATCTTCACGGACATGGAAAAACAGGCTGGTAATTTTAATACTGTTAGACTTCTTGAAAGCGTTCGATACTGTAAACTACGGTATCTTGCGATCCACATTGCACTATATGGAGCTGCGGCATGAAGCAATATCTCTATTGTCAAACTATTTGTGCGGTAGAGCTCAAATTGTTATTAGCGAAGATGTAACTTCAGATAGTAAACTTGTACCGTGCTGAGTTCCACAGGGTTTGATTCTTGGGCCCCTTCTATTATCTATTTATACCCTTAATATTTTTAATAGTATACAACATTTAAACTATCATGAATACGCCAACGACACGTATTTATACTACGGGTTTGAAGAAAACAATGTCGAATACGCTTATCAGATCATTAATAATGGCTTAGCCAACTTTATTAAATCAGCCACAGAAGATTCCTTATATATAAATGTCATAAAATGTAAACTTTTATTTTTTGGGTCAATACACAATTCGATTAAACGGGAAAAGATAATTTCTAAACTAGATATTCATATTAACAATATCCCCTTGCTGTTTGTTAGCCATACAAATAATCATGGATGTTACCTTAAGATTTGAGGAACACGTAAAATTATGCATAAAACGTGCCTATTCAAGTTTAAGATACATTTATGATATAAGGCACCTTCTCAACACGAGAAATTCTTTTATGTAATTCCCTTATACTGGCACATTTTAGTTATTGTTCTACTGTATGTGGTTCTTGTCTACACAACGTAACTCTAAAAGAATTAAAATTGTACAAAAATCTTGCCTACGACTTATTTTTGGCATCAAGAGAAGGCTACCGATCTCACAGGAGGTGATTTGAGCACAAAATATCAGGACTGGGGCTCTCGCATCACAAGAACTGACGGGCGTGAACTTCTAGCAGCTATACGCGAAACAATTTTGACTTCTGCATCACTAAAGGATTAAATACAAGACCATTTACAATCAAATCTTGCTCCGACCTAGCAACTGACCACTTCTCCTTTATAATTACCTTTTACACACAAATACAAATACGAACAATCCTCTGTAACACTAAAACAGATTGGGAATTCTTCCAAAAAGTAATATCTGATCAATTAAACCTAAAAGTACCATTAAAACCAAATATGATATTTCAGAAGCAGTAATAAAGTTAATTAACATTATTCAACAAGCTGCATGGGAAGCTACTCTTATAAAGAAAAATAGCAATACCAGCAACCATCCATTTTAACTTTAAAAGATAAAATAAAGGAAAAAAGACGCCTCCGCAAACGCTGGCAAATCACCTGTCTAGAAACAGATAAACGAGCTCTGAATCGGTCTACAACGGAATTAAAGAAACTCGTACAACAACTTAAAAACGAAGGAATTCAACGATACCTAACCAGCCTCACAGCTACTGAAACCACTGACCATTCTCTGTGGAAAGTGGTTAGGAAAATTAAGAGACCTATAACACACATACCGCCTCTCATGAAGTTAAACGGCCAGTGGGCTCGTATCAGTAAAGATAAAGCAGAAATGTTTGCTGACCTAAGCAACGTATTCCAACTCTTTCGTACTTAATATCCAGAAGAAGATGCTAAAATAACAGATTTGTTGGGACTCCCCTTCCAAATGAGCATACCGATGAACCATTCAAGATGATGGACTTGCAAACGGGAACAAGTAAAGAAATTAACTCCAAAAATCCACCAGATTTTTACCTTATCAATTGAAGTCCTCCAACAGCTACCTAAAATAGCAATTCAGGCAATCACCCAAATATATAACGCAACCTAGCACAGATAACAATGATACGGAATCCTGGAAAATCACTCACTGATACTACTTCCTATCGACCCATCAGCCTATTGTCCTCTTCAAAGTTTTCGAAATTATTAATAAAACGCCTCCAACCTATCTTAGATGATCGACGATTGATTCCTAAACACCAGTTCGGTTTCCGTCATTAATAAGCAACTATAGAACAGATACATCGACTTGTAGGTCAAATCCATAACCACATTGATGAATATGGATATTGCGCAGCAGCGTTCCTTGGTGTATCTCAAGCATTCGATAAAGTTTGGCATCCGGGCCTATTCTATTAATTAAAAAAGTATTTTCCATACCAAATCTATGAAATACTTAAGTCTTACTTAACGGATCGACACTTTTTCATGAATTATCTAGGTGAACTCATGAATCTTCAACCAGCTCTATCCGGAGCCCTCCAAAGCAGTGTGGTAGGGCCTGTACTCTACTTACTATTTACAGCTGTCTTACCAACTACAAGTTTAACTACAACTGCCACTTTTGCAGATGACACGGCTATAATAGCCTCACACCTTAACCCTGCTACTGCATCTCACAACATACAAAATGCATTGAATAAATTATACGTATGGCTCAAAGTATGGAGAATCACAGTAAATGAAAGTAAATTCCAACATGTTACCTTCACTATGAACCGTGATAACTGCCCCCCGATATCACCCAGCGGACAACAACTGCAACACACAGATTCCACAAAATATCTAGGACTCCATTTGGATCGACGACTGACCTCTAGAACCCACATCTTCAATAGGCGCTAACAGCTTGGGATGCAATATTGGAAAATCTAGTGGGTGATTGGTAGGAAGTCTACACTCATTAGAAAATAAATTATTGCTATATAAGGTCATCCCAAAACCTATCTAGACCTATGGCCTTTCTATATAATACCAACCTGGCCATTATCGAGAGGTTTTAAAATAAAGTGACACGTACTTAGCTGGTGTGCCGAACAGAGTATTATTACGTGATTTAAGAGTCAAAAACGAAATAGGGGAATTTTCCCAAAGGAGTGTGAGCTCCTTAATGAACGAACCTGGTCGCCCAAAACGCCTAAGACGATTCCAACGCGTTTTAATATTTAATAATTTTCAGAAAACGTGTATTTTATTCCTATTAAGAAACGATGAAAATTTCAGCAAGATACAATAAAGATTAATCAAGTAATCAGCGACAATCAAACAAAAATTCATACTTTTAATTTAACATTAGTTACTTAAGTGTCAATGTTAAGCATATTTGTAATCTTAATAAGTAAACACATTAAAGTTGAAATAATGCCTCCTGTACGACATTGTGCAAATTTCCATCAGTTAACTGAGTTTGAACGTGGCAGGATAATCGGTCTACGAGAGAGCCGGATTATCAATTCATGATGTTGCGGTTCGCGTGGGTTGCCACAATTTCGTTATGTTGGCGAAGATGGTCAGAAAACGATGATGTTTGCGTCCCGGACGTCCTAGACGCACCACTGATCGTACATATCGTGCTCTTCGGGATCGTTCTTCATCAAATCTCCTCCACGCACGACGGCAATGTTGTAACTAGAGGTTGCATTGGAATGTGCAATGGAATCGAGTCATCTTTAGTGACGAATCTCGACTTTGGTTATGGACTCATGATGGTTGCAGATTGGTTAGAAAACGTCCTGGAGAAGAAGCAATTTGCAGTTTTCTGTACAACCACTTACTTCTCTTACTAAAGGTGTGGTGCTGTGGGGGCTATCTGCCATGGAAGCAGATCTCCTCTAGTAGTTATTGAGTAAACACTAAATGCAAATCGGTACATTCACAACGGCCTTTAACCAGTATTACTGCCATATTTTCAAGAGATATAAAATCAAATTTTTCAGCAAGATAATGTGCGGTCGCATACCGCAAGGGTTTCTATGGAGTTTCTAAATACTGCTAATGTTGGTCTTCTTCCATGGCCTTCTCGTTCGCCAGACTTATCACCATTGGAAGAATGTAGATGCCCTTCAACAACGGATTTTAGAATCGTGGGATAGTATACCTCAGGTCAACATAGATTCATTCATTTCACCTATGCATAATCGGCTAGCTGAATGTGTGGGAAACAGAGGAGGATCGACTCATTATTAGTGATAACAATATTTGTATCTTGTTAAAATTTTCATCGTGTATTAGTAGGAATAAAATACAAGTTTTCTGAAAATTTCACTAAAATACATCAGGGTTTACTGTGTGTTCATTTACTTACGGTGGCGTGTATATTAATGCCTTATTTTAATTACTTTATTCAAATCACATTAACATGGCCTGTTAAACTTGAGATCCTACCAAATATTTTAAGGTTGAGTGAAAGAGCAGGTACGGATCTGATCCATACCTGAACTCCGTCGTTTGGATATGCTAATGGAACAAAAAAAAAATTCTCTATACGTCTAATAAAGTGAATTTATTATTACTATTATTATTAATAACAAAGGATAGGATATTTTTATGTAAACTATTTAATTCACACACATGCGGATGGCATTAAATTTTGTTAGTTTATATTGTTTTGGCTGTGTTTTACCAGGTTTGGTTTAATTAACGCGTAATTAAAAATGTAACTCTGGGTTACGGAACTTCAGGCATCCCGATGTTGACTAATGATTTTGACAGATATGAACTATATCGGAAGAATTTTTGCGTTTCGTACAGTTTATTGATGATCAGCGTAGGAGTTATTTCCAAAAGAAAGGAAAACATCATTTTCTGTCAGTTTTTGCTTAATAAACCAAGGTTGTCAATTAGTTAAAGCTAAATAAATTTTCAACTTTTATCACGAATAAGTAAGCCGCTGTTGTTTATCTCAGTAAGAAAGTTTTTAATTTATATCGAACTTAAGGCACAGTGTATATTCAGTTGGGTGCTTTATGATTGTTTCATAGTTTTGTACGCATCGAATGACTAGAATTTCTCATTAAATTTCATATAAATAATGGATTTATGGCGTAATAAAGCTGTTATGAAAATATTATTTGTATAAAAAAAACTCAACAATGCTATTGTTAAACTAATATAATCACGTAATAGATCACTGCGTAAATGATATCATACATTAGCAAAGCTGAAAGTGTATCATAGTTCAAATGAAATAAACATGAAAACTTCATATTAATACCATATTAAACAGTAAACAAAAATAATAATATATCGGATCTACATATTGAATGCATCATCAACCAACTATAAAATATCCAATGCAGCTACCATATAGTTGCCTAATAAATTTTTGATAACTAATCGATTGAAGTTATACATTTTTTAGGGACATATGTGAACGATCATTCGTTGGCGACTTTCCCAACATATTGAACTGGAACTGGAAAAGGCAATTAAGAAGATTAATAGCGGTCACTGATGGTGGCCAGTGGTCGATATTCTAATAAAGGAAGAGAACAAAAGTTAATCTCGTATCTGATTTTATTATCGAGACCATTAAGTTGAGCCAGATTTGAAATCAATTGAAATTTTTATTCACAAATCTCTGAGATACAATCAAGTTTTATTAGCACCGATGGTTTAACAATTCACTTTTGAATCGCATTAGTAAACAAAAACAAGAAACTTCACAATAAGCTACATCATTAATATAAATCCAATTTACTGTGTATACACGAGTTTGTAGAGTAATAAATATACATTTTATACTGGTTTATGTAATTTGTGCGAAATGTGAAAAAAATTTGGGTTGTATATACATGGTATAAAGATTAAAAAATTGCCATAATAGGTTTAAACCGCAGTGCTCAGTTTTGATTTAAATTAGCGAGATTGAAATAAAGATATTGGTGTATATTTGTGCTTATCTATAAAAAAGCGAAATTGGCAAGTTGAGATTAAATATCATTTTTTTTTCATTGCGTGAGTGCATGAAAATATATGTACTGGAATAGATTATATTAGCAGTAATACGTTAAAAATGAAATTGATTTATATACAACTTCTTTTATTTTGTTTTACCTTATTCTTATAGAAAAATTGTAGCATTAAAATATTCATATAATTAATTTCTTTCAGTTTATGCCAAAACACGTCAATTTTGGTTTTAAAACATTAATTCATTTACGTATGCAATTTTATTTTATTAACTAAATTAAATAAACCACAACCGTCAATAATTATCCACCAAAAATGAATTTGGAAAAGAAAAAGTTTTAGCGTCCCCCCTATCTTGAAAAACGTAATTTGAACTTATTTGCAATAATGCAAATTCAAGAACAAAACAATCGCTAAGTAATTTATCTTGACTGGACTGACAATAATGTTACTATTACTCAAATTAATTTCCTGCCTTACTTTGACTTTCCTGGTAATAATTAAAACATTAGAATTTATTTATAAATCAGATATTTAATTACTCGCAAACCTCAAATCTGATCTAGTGGTAGGTACGTGCTATCTAATTTAGATAGGCTGGATCAGGTAAGTGTTGTGTCATGAGGGGCAGGTAAAAAAAATGAAACTACTCAAATTAAAATCAACGAGCGTTGCGCAGCGGTGGTTCAGCCCGTTAATCTACTATTGTGTAATAGAACCACCAATAAAACCCACTTTATTCATAAATAAGTAATTGCACAAGTACATTAATAAAACAAATAACACAAAAAAACCAATGGAAGTGTTAAATATATAACAAAACACCATTAAATCAGATTAAAGTGCGTACAAAATTATAATATTAAGAGAAAATGAATAAAAAGCAGTTTAGTTACACAGAAACACAATAATAAAAAAAAAGTAGTCACACGTACAATTGGGTCATAAATAATCAAAATTAAATCATAATAAAAATCGTAACACCAAACATATGGCCTTTTATAAACCAATAATGCCGGTCTTTAAGTAAATAAACACATAAAATAATAAAGCGAATTACGGTACATATAAAATACAACAACAGTAAAATTGCACGGGTGATAAGGTAAAGGCAAGGACAAAAGAAAACAGACAAGTAATTTGCACGTACCCAATTGTTTAGTGACCACTAAAGCACAGAATACTTAAATCAAATTACAATAAAGCAGATACAAAGAGAAATCAGCTCGCAAGCAAATAATTCGACTTAAACAAACTGACAAAAAAAAACGCATTAAACCAAAGTCTTACAAGGGTAAGTTATAAATAGAACACTAACATCGTGACCGATATCCAAGTCTGAGTGCGTTAGAAAAATAGCGTGCTCCCTTCTCCGCTTACACACTCATCTATACAACAAATAAAAACAATAGAAATAAAAATTCGAGGTCTTTAATGGTCTGGCTTGGGAGTGTGTACTTACTGGAAATTGCCTTTTACAATTAGTAACCAGCGGTATCCTATACCCATTCACCAACCACCTCTACACAATTATATATGTAACCAACAACCAACAATGCTAATTCGCAAAAATACCAGAGTGATAGGGCCCTGTACGGTCTTTTTATTTTAGCAGATTTCAGCTTAATGAGTCCGCGTACGAATAAGATACCTTTGCAAGACAATGTTTGGTATTTAATATGTTATCTAGGCTGGTAAAAATGATTTGCTGCGAACTTTCAGTTATATAAAAATACATACTTGCATTAGAATAAATATTCCCTTAATTGATCACAGACACAAACCGTTAACCTACGCGGTTTTACTTCAAAAAGGGTGACTGTTATTTATAGATAAATATTTGAAACAGACATTACAACTAACACTGAAAAGAAAAGACAAATTAGTGTTGGCTTATTGAAAAAAAAAATGTATACTTTTAAAGACAAACTGTTTACAATGACTGTATTTAATTAAGCCAAAAATCGATCTGGCTCGATTGACACTCTAACTGTAACTGCCCCCTCCCCTTCGATTTCAAAAGTAACTATATCTACTCCCTAAAAACCACCTCCGTTTTTCAAAAGTAATAAAAAAACAAGAAACATTAATTTCCGTTGGAATAGTTTCATATTAATTATTGTACGACATCTTAATTTTAAAAATATGCATTCGTTCGTAACAAATCTTACATTTCTCTCACGAATTTCCAAGTAACAAATATATCTTTTGATCGCGGTCTGTACCGCCACAATTAATCATTAGATCAATGACATTTTTGCATCAAGAGCGCGCATAAGAAATTCCAATGATTCATTACGCCCCTTCAGTAAAGCATTTTTAAGCGTGCACGTGCCACTCATCCCCTAACATGTGTTTACATACATATCGATATCGTTGATCGTATTCAAAAGAGGGCGATTAGACTTATAAATAACACGTCCTTAACTTCTCACATACAGTCCCTTGAGCATAGAAGGATGGTTTCAGTTCTTTCTTTATATTATTGTTATTACAACGGCTATTGTGCTGCTGAATTATATTCTTTGATACCATCTCGGGCTATCTTTGCGAGAAACACTCGGTTCACTCATTCACATCATCAGTATGCAGTACAAATCTCCACTTGTCGTACCAAACGGGCGCAATCCACATTTTTCTACACTGCTTCTAAACTCTGGAATGATCTCCCTAGTTTCTGCTTTCCTCTCACTTATGATATGAGAAAATTTAAGGTAGCTGTTCATTGGCAATTCATTATCCCTCTATCCATTCTCCTAAGTGTTTCTGAGTGCTTTAGCACGATAGGCCTAATTTAGCCTGTTCAGGTCCACAATTATAAAAAAAAAAAACTGAATGTCGTAAGTTGATTATCTAGTGTGCGTGTTGACTAGTTACTTACTGTTACGTTGGTTTGTTTGTTTGTAACACTACCACCTACTACCTAACCAAGTTGTGTCTGCTGTAACATGGAATTTTTCGCTTCTAATGATCTCCCTAGTTCCTGTTTTCCTCTCACTTATGATATGAGAAAATTTAAGGTAGCTGTTCATAGGCATCTATTGGCAATTTATTATCCCTCTATCCATCCTCCTAAGTGTTCCTGAGTGCTTTAGCACGATAGGCCAAATTTAGCCTGTTCAGGTCCACAATCATAAAAAAAAATATTAGTTATAAACAATCCTACATTCCTTAGATAAAAATATATCAATGAAAATATTTTGAAAACATTAGCAAATTACGACGTATTATTAAGATATTAAAAATCCACTAATTATCTTTTCTATCGCGGTAACAATAGCGATTTGACAAACGTTTATTACAATAATAAAATTTTCGCGGTCCGCTACCTACAAAGTCAACGTGCTTCAATCGCTCCAGCACTGGGGTGAGCTGGAGATGATTCTAACGGTAAAGTTACTGATTGGTGTCAAGTTACCGACGAATTTCCAGCGGAAAAATCTGACGTGTGGAGAAAATTCGTGAAACACTGTTTCAATAGACGTAACTGTTCCAACGAACAAAACGTGCCATATTTCGGAAATCGCAAATCAAAACTTATATGGTAGACTTCGGGGACCATCATCTATAATGTTAAATACAGTCATATTCTGCCCGACGTATACGGGGAGTGTACAACAAATCGTCCCCAGAAATAAAGCGGGCGATAACTCCAAAGTCGTATTTCAAATCTTCGTAAAATCCATATAATAGACTTCTATTATAAAGTTTACAGATTTGCAAGATACATGGGAGGATTGTAACTTCAAGGACAGTTTACAAAAAATTGTTACCAGAAACGGAGCGCGCGATAATTCCAGAATATAATTGTTAACTAAATAGCACTCACTTGCATTTTTACAATTCGTAATATTCTTTGCTTACTAAGAGTAAGTCAGCAGTTTATGTAACATTAATAATGTTAAACAAAGTATTAATGTAAATTTCGTATAACATAATTATGCACTAGTCACACAAATTTATGTACATGATTTTATAGATGTTAGTACCCCAACCTTAATATGAATTTAATGAAGATTTGATGTGCGATTTTGGAGTTGTGGTACGCTTTATTCCTGAAAACGAAATATTTTGTACAACTCTCCTACATCTTATTAGTGGAGTTGATCGGTCTATTTCCACAGTTTTTGCTTTTTTGAGCGCGACGTTTCGGAAGCGGACTCTGCTTCCGTCATCAGGCTTAGTCCTGAGAAGGACTGTTTTCGCACTTGAGTCGAATTCATATGTTATATATAGTTTTTTCCCAAGCACTTGACTACTCTCAGATTCGAACTTGGTACCTTTCACTTACTAGTCTGACACCTTCACTGCTGACTTTAAAGTTTTTTGTGGTTGCGCAGAAGTTTATTGCGCATGATGCGCCGTAACTTCATGCGCAGGTGTATTGCGCTTAAGCCTTTCGCGCGTTATTGGAATCCATATGGGTTTCATTTCTACACTAGCTTGGCTTATTGGGTTTTCTGCTAGTGCGATGTATGTGGTTTCTTTGAATTTCCGACGAGTTTCGTTCTCGTCCTTTGCCATTATCTGTATGTTATCCCATTGGATGCGGTGGTCTTCGTTCCAGACATGTTCGGCGATTCTTGATCTTTCTGTTTCGCCCTTGCGGACGTTGTTCTTATGTTCCTGCGTTCTCACTTTGAGTGGTTTACTGCTCTCTCCTATGCATGCTCTGCCGCATTCGCATGGTAGGTTGTATATACATTTCTTGGAATTCTGATGTTCATTGTATGGTTTGGTTTTGGTTAGTATTCCCCTGAGCGTTGTGGTCGATTTGAAGGCAGTGCGTATCTTGTATTTGCTCCCTATCCTTCGTATTTTGTCTGAGGCATCTTGTATATATGGTATTATCGCTGTATATTTAGGTTCTTCTTTTTCGGTTACCCTTTCCCTGTTTAGGTTAGGTGTTAGATCGGCGTAGCCATTTCCTTTGAGTGTTCTAGCGATATTCTCTTTTTCTTTGTTCAGGTCCTCTTGTTTTGAGCATATTGTTTTTGCTCTATCGTACGAGCATCTACTATGCTTCGAGCGTCCTATATTTAAAAGAATCACAATGATACGTCTTGATTTTAGCTTTTGGTGTGGTCTAAGTTTTTTGCTTGTTTTTCCTAGACCTTGAAGTAAATTTTACTTTTTATTTGTGAATGCTTTTGTTAATTTTGATTTAAAGTTTATCACAACTTTACACTTACATCATAACTTGATTAATTTTTGTTAAATTTGTTCTTTGATCATGACATTTTTCGTTGTTAGCCTTCGTTCGTTACAG
This sequence comes from Vesta saturnalis, assembly GCA_036346205.1. Lineage (NCBI taxonomy): Eukaryota > Metazoa > Arthropoda > Insecta > Coleoptera > Lampyridae > Vesta > Vesta saturnalis. The sequence continues at coordinate 1,952,100 of JARFJB010002109.1, read as the reverse complement.
GGTGTTCTGATTTGTCATCTTCAAGGAAGTTTAAAAATGTTTAATTTATTAAAGATCTAGTTAATCTTTACTAAAATAAAATTAGATTCCATAGAGTCAAGTTGAGTCATCTTCTGGGTTCACTTTCTTCCAATTGGCGGTGAGAATATATTCTTTTCGAGAACGCTTTGGATTTGGGGCAATAATTTCTGACGAAGTTGCAGCTTCTACTTCCAGTATAGTTTTCGTCACTTATTTCATCAGGAACAAACACTCCAAATTGTCCCGAAATATCATCAATTGGTAGACTTGTGACCTCGTCATAAATATTTTGTTCCTCCGTAAGGTCATCAACATCTGGAGGTAATGCTAAAATATCACTCTCAATTTCTTCAGAATTATGTTATTCATAAGCTTCTTCCAAGTTTTTAAAAACTTTCCGGCTCATGATGAGTCTAAAAATTACAAATTTCTACACAGCCTATTGTCTTCCTTTGAGGACACATCAAATTCTAACACAATTATGACAAATTTATAAACAATATGACAAATGCAAGTGAATGCGTCAAAAACTACATCTTTCGCGAAGCTAATGTAAATTGTACAAAATACTTTCATGCCAGTTTCATTAAAAAACAATTTCACTGGTAGGAAAACGTATAAAAGCACAAATGTAAAAAAATTGTGTGTTAACTCTGCGAACACTACCAACAAATTGTTGCTTTATACCGCTACCTTTTTTCCGAATATCTTCTCAAGTGCTTCAAATTTTGATTTTTATTACTGGAATCTGCGTTGTAGGTAGCGAACCGAGAAAATTTTATTATTGTAATAAACATTTTTAAATCGCAATTGTTACCGAAATAGAAAAGATAATTTACGGGTTTAAATATTCAGATAATAAGTGGTAATTTGCTAATATTTTCCGTGATATTTTATTATTATGTAAGAAATGTGGGAATGTATGTAATTGATAGTTGAGTAAGGGTTGAACAGAAAAAGGAAACATATATTAAGGTGAGAAACAGGTGTTCTGCCGAAACTGGCGTGACGAATTGTTGAAAATTTATATGCGCGCGTTCTTGATGTAAAAATGTCACTGATTTAATAATTGACTACGGGGGAGCATACCGCAGATCAAGGGACGTCTTTGTTTGGTATTTTGAAACTCGAGACCTAAATGTAGGGTTTGTTACGGACGAATGCATAGAATATTTCGTTCAGTAAGGAAAGTGGCTAAGTCTTCCCACGTAATAATTTCTTGTTTTTTTTATTACTTTTGAAAGACGGGGTTGGTTTTCGAGAGTAAGAGAGTTAGTTGAAATCGGAGGGGAAGGCAGTTGTAGTTAGAGTCTGTATATAAATATTTGATCGTATACATTCTTGGGAAAACTCAAGCCGCGAATTTGTTTTTTTTATTTACTAAACTAAATGTGCGGGTGGTAATAAGCGTGCGTGTAAACAATATATGTATAAATGTTTGTTATCGTCTTGGGTTTAAACAGCGTATCGTAACCCGCTAAATATTGGTAAATCAGTGGTTAATTGAAGGATTATAATATTCAACGTTAGTAGGTATTTTTCGTGTAATTTAAGCTCTCAGCAACCAATTCTACAAGCCTACGTAACGTATTAAAAAGCAAACATTGCCATGCAGGTTGAGGTATCTCATTCGCACGCGGGCTTAGTAAGTGGAAATCTGCTAAAATAAAATACAGTACAGGGCTCTCTCACTCATGTATTTGGGTGAATTAGCATTGTTGTTTCTTGTTTATATTTATATTTGTGTAGAGGTGCGCGTGGAAGAACGGGTACAGGATAAAAGTTGGTTATAATTGTAAATAGGCAATTACCGAGTATTTACATACTCCCGGGTCCAGATGATTATTAAACACCTCGAATTTTATTTTTACTGTTTTTATTGTTGTATAGATGAATGTGTAACCTGAGAAAGGGATGTTGTATTTTTTCTTACGCACTCAAACTTATATATGGATCACGATGTTATGATTTATTTACAACTTACCTTCGTAAGACTTTGTTTTAATGATTTTTTTTGTGTCAGTTTGGGAGAATTGTTTGCCTGCGAACTAATTTCTATCTATATGTAATTTATTGTAACTGTACGTATGTATTTTGTGCTTTAGTATTCACTAAACAATTGTGTACATGCAAACTCCTTGTCTATTTTCTTTTGCCCTTGCCTTTACCTTATTATCACCTGTGCAATTTTACTGTTGTTGTATTTTATATGTACCGTAGTTTACCTTATTGTGTTATTTGCTTATTTACTTAATAACCGGCATGATTGGTTTTAGAGGGCCACATGTTTGGTATTAGAATTTTAATTCTGATTTATTTATGACACACTTAAGGATGTGCCTACATGGTTTTTTTAAATTGTATTTATATGTAGCTACTGCTTGTTATTTATTTTTCTCTTAATGTTATAATTTTGTACGCACTTTAACCTGATTTAATGGTGTTTTGTTATATACTTAACCCTTTCATTGGTTTTTTTGTGTTATTTGATTTATGAATGTACTTGTTTACTTATTTATGAATAAAGTTGGTTTTATTGTTGGTACCTACCACTAGACGGTCAATTCTTTTGATCAGATTAGAAATATCAGTTAGTATTTTAAGGAAAGTCAATGTAAGGCAAGCATTTAATTTGAGTAATGTAACAGTATTGTCAGTAAATTACACTTTTTCAAGATAGGGTACCTGGGGACGCTACAGCATATCACAACTGCAAAAACTTGCCCAATTAATCAACTCTCTGTTTATAATAATAACCTTCGGCAAATTGTCTATACTTCCATCAAATGGTTTATGTGTTTTGAATTAATATTTCTAATTATAAGTTGAAACAATGCATTTGCAAAATTACCTTTCAGATGGAAATTATTGAATACGGATTATTGGATATTGTATTAATAAAATTATAGATATATTACGATTTAATTGGACTCTATACGCTAAATGTATAGACAAGTGTAGGGGATTTTCGGTAGTGGCAAGTGAAGCTTGCCCTCAACAAAGTCCAACACAAAAATTAACTCATTTGGAAAAAAATAAATTTTATTTAAAGAAAATTATAAGTTCGGTAGTGCAATAGCACATAATAATGTAATTAATGCTCCTGGACGGTTGCGGACAGCGGTCGTTTACTCCAGGGGTTAGATAACGGATAAGCTATCCTTCGGGCGCTCTTTGGGTCCACTTATGAACGTTTACGGCTTCCCAAACGGCTGCGTCGGGTTTCCCAGTGGTGGATAAAATTCAGGGTCTTGTTCTTATGATAGGAGATGTACCTAAAAATCAATCAATACGGACGGACGGCGGATACGGTAGTTGACATAGCTCACAGGTCCCCTTGACAAACAAAATTCCTTCACTAATGATGGATCAAAATGAATGATGCTTAATAAATATGAACTCTGTGAATTTATTGAAATTTCACTTGTTACGGTTTAACCAAAACGGTGCTACTTATCAAAATAAATTTACCTAAATTTTGATACTCGTTTACAGAGCAAGTGTTTATCAAGTTGAATTCTATTAATTAATCTTCATTACCTATTCTTTACCTCATATCAATTCACAATGGCAGCTTCGTCTATACTTGGTACAGTGGGAACGAAAGATAGTCATTTTGGTAAAAGCACTTACCTATATAGAGTGTGAGATTTAAAAGTGGGGAACGGCTGGAAATTCCATAATTTTAACGGTGAGACGACAGCGTAACAATGTGTTTTAATTGATATTAAATCAACTACCGAATTATTTCGCCATGCTCAAATTATTATTTGTGAAACAACAGAACAATTGATATAAAATTCGGCCAGTTTCTATTAACAAATAATACTTTTCTATCCAATGGTTTAATTAGTAATTAATAACACTTATATCAACTCGAAATCACGCAATTCCAGAAGCTGGTTACTGTTTGACACATCTGTCGGTGTTCGCGTTATTTAAATATACAAAATTTTATACAATAGTAAAAAGATTAGATACATTCTTTTCATTGTAGTTGGAATTCATAGAAAGTATTTCAGATTTAACTTTAATTATTTATATCGAAACTGTTATTTAACAATGCAATTTTCACTAAATAAATTAACTAATTTATAAGGACGGTGTTAATTATTACTTGTATATATTAATTTAAAACTCTCTTAATTAGATTGATCGGATTTTAAAGTCTATTTGAATGCTTTGGTTTCTTATCATTCTCTAATATTAATATAAAAGGTTTTGAATGTAATTTCCATTTAACATGTGCGTTTGAATATAAACTGAATTACTACTTATCAAGTTTTAATTTCGGAATAACAAAAAGAAAACTTGCATTTATATTAACGGTGTAATTATTTATAGTACTTGATAAGTTTTAATTTTGAAATAAAGAAAAGTCTCTATTTACAATTAACGGTTATCTTTTAATTTTATGCTTATCAATATTCAACGGTGCATAATTAATTAATTTACGGACTTAATTATTGTTTGTTATTAGTGAAGTAAAAGGAAAAAATATATAACAAACACAAAATAAGAAAGTGGAGTAATTTTATGCTAAAAATGTATTAAGTTAATAGTTTGACGTGTATGCAATTTTAAAAAAGTATTTCACTAAAATGAAATTGGGTATTGGTGGTGCATCAAAGAATATTAATATAGCAAACTGCAAGTTAGCAAACGCAAAAAGCTCACATCGGAGAATAAACGAACCGTATTAAAATCAAATAGGAACTTCTACAAGGTAAAAGGTTCTCTAAAGTCAAATGGTATCATGACGGATTGGGATTAAATGAAATTGAAATAAAAAGTTGAACATGTAAAATTGTAAAATGTTTGAAGTTTTTGACATTTTCAAGATTTAGGAAAAGAAAAAAAACACCTTGCTGCTTAAACTACGTTACTTTAATATTAATTTCTCACATAAGTAAACACATTTAAGGATTTCGGCTTTTAGCTAGTTATGGACGTTGTTAAATAATTTATGAAACAGTAAAGCTGTATGTTTAAGTATGCCTTTGTTATTCGTCTACTATAAGTTACAACTAGTCTCGTTGATAAAACGTATTATTGAAAGTTTTGAAAAAGTCTAAAAGTAACGAAGAAGTAGACTGAAAGAGTAAAAAGAAAATTTCGATAAATATACAAAATTGACGAATTCTATTTCAAATTCAAAACTCGTATAGTTCGCCACTAAAAGTATTTTAATCTACTTTTTGCGATCGCCCCTTTTGTTTCACTTTCATCGCATCAATCTTGCGCCTCACTGCTGACAGACAATCAATCTATTGTACCCGTTAACCGAAGCCATAATCCGATTTCAATGTATTTTTTTCACAATAGGATAACAGTCCTGTAAGTTTATGTGCAATTGGCTGTTCATGTTTCCTGATTGATTGTTCCGTGAACTGACTACTGAAATTTCAGGAAGAGCCACCAATTCTTTCGGTTTAACCATTAAATCTCTGCAGGATAATATAGCGTTTCGAATAGCCGGGGTAGATGACGATAATTACCTAAATTTATAATATAAGGCGTTTCTAATTAATCTTGGCGTAAAGCAATACTTTTGCATGCTATGTAAAGCTCATCTAACTACATCACGCAGTTAATTTGAAACAATATTCAACATTCTGCGACCACGCAAAGTACAAATTGCTTATTCAGGCAAGCTTAAATTTTTCCTTCGAGCACGATTACTCTACAAAACGAATTCCTAAGGAAATGCGTTAAGACAAAATAAATTTAACGAGACATAAATAATCAGGGCATAAATCAGAAGCAAGGATAGGTCGAATTACAAGATCATAAAATACTTCTGCAAGTAGGTATAATGAGATAAGTTCAGTCAATAAGGCTTCACTTTATTTTATGAAAAAGCAATTTCAGGAAAATTATTATTAACGCGTTTGTGAACGTTTGCGTTATCTTCACGTTGATATCAGCAAGTATAATGTTCCAGAAACGCCAAGTTCTGGGAAACTGCTAACTCCTGCGTAAGTACACCACTAAAATTCGTATAACAATTTCTGTAACATTATAACACCTTTACAGTAATATAGTCCATAACAACTCCGTTTAACAACAAGTAGTAATTAGAATCGGAATTATAACGCAATAAAAGGATAAAACTAAAGGTAAGTAACGTCGATTTGCTCTGTAATGTTTAAAGTGTGTTTACTTAGGACTTTCCTGGAGTGGTATAAATTGTGCAAAGCTCAACCGTTACCATTTAACGTTCTTTTTTATGTGTTTAGTTAAAAATAGTTAAATAAAACCGTATGTTTGCTAAAACACAGTAGAGAATTAACAGTTGAAAATGTCTCATACATTCATTATTCATTTTAATTTTTCTCGACAATGTCACGGAAATACTTATCTTACATAAAATATTTAACCTGTTTGGGTTATCTCGTAATTTTATATTTAACAAAAAAATTCTAAAAATGCGGACATAAAATAACCTTTCTATAACGTTTTAAATCCATATTGTAATGTTACTTTTGATTGAGAAACGTGATAAAACAAAGTTTTTACCACGTTTTCCTTATCTGCAATATTTTAATTGCTTAAACTTTCTTAATCAAAAGTAATATTACCCCGTGGATTTAACCCTTAATATCCTGAATTTTGATTTTTTAGGCAGAATATATTTCTTTTTACGTAAAATACCTAGGAAACATCTTCTGAAAATGAAACAACTTATTTTTTCCCCAAAACATGTTTTTTTTTAGATATAAGGTGTTACATATATGTAACTCGAGGAGTATGTGAGAGCAAAACTATAACATGGTAACTCCTTTTCAAAGTGGTAAACTTAAACTTAAAAATCATAGTTTTTTTATGAAAGTCTATGTTGCAGTCTATGCAAAGGCCAATATTACATCTCTTAGCGCTTTCTTTTTATTTGAGATGTATGTCAACAAATGATTATCACCACCATACCGTACATCATTGCTTACTTTACTTTCAGAACTTCTTGACATAGATGTTGAAGGTCTGCCTACACCCTTAGCTACTATGCCGTATTTTGAGATATAAGTAATCACAATATCTCTGCGAAAATCAAGTTGCGGACCAGAATTATCATTTCCTCTATTGTAGAGACAGCATGCATTATGGATACTTATATCCACCATCCAGGTAAATAAACACCACCACCACTTCCTTGAACGAATGGAAATTCGATACCTAACAACGTTCTGGTCCATCAGATCGATACCTCCCATTGAGCTGTTGTACTTTCCAAGTAGATTAGGCCGTGGAACTCCATAACAAGTTGGTGCAGCCGTTACCATGTTATTATCTATCCACTGCACAAAAATAATGCCATTTTCACGGTCCAAAACGGAATAATGTTTACCTCGAGCTTTTTTATCCACCTTTTTTTTTGTCCAGCAGTGAAATTCCTCCGGGCAGGCGATTTTCTCTTACTGTCCCAGTGCACCAGATACCAATGTCTCGCACTTCTCGGAGTAAGGTTGCGCTAGTAAACAAATGTTCCGTATATAATTTATAGGACGTATTTCGTTTAGTTTCTGGAAATTATTTTAACATGGCAACCATTGGCCCCTTATGAATTGCTTGCAGTAATGTCTTCGAAAATATTGCACCATAGGTTCGTCACAATTTATATGCTCTTCAGGTACAAAATGTTTTAAAAATCCCTCTTTTAGTTTATCCATCAAGGGGCGGATTTTCATTGCCTTTTCAGCTTTGTCTGGTTTATTGTTATCGGCCAAGTGAAGAAACTGCATAATTACTTCAAATTTGTTTTTCCGCATAGCATTTTTCACTTTGTCATTCCCAATGTCACTTTTTGAAACCCAGTAGAATCGCCTTGCTAGTTTCACGTCATAACCACTTAGAACCAAAAGAGCCAATGCACATTTTATTTCCGCTGGAGTCATCTTTGGATCTAGAACATTTTTAAAAATAGCGTATTTTCTAGTTTCATTCACCAAATATTCAAAAATATCATTATCCAAAAACATTTGAAATATTTCAACAGAAGTTCAACTATTCAAGAATGTTCTTTGTCATTTTTAGCCACAATCTATGTAAAAACATAAATAATACTTACTCTAATGTGGGATCCGTTTTATACTTAACAAATCAACCTGTTGAATAAACACAACACTCGTCAACAACGATCAAAAACGTTTTTTAAACTATCTAAAGAGTGTAACTAACAACATCTATGACATACAAGCAAAAGTTCGGATGCAACTGTACAAAAGCGGAACATAGGAAATCAGTTATTTACAGATTACTTCTCCACAGACTCCTCTACAGGAACGGTAACGGAGTCTATCGAAAGAGTCTTCTAATACCAAATACTTCTTAAATAACTGCTTTTTGAAATTTAAATAAAGTAATATAGTAAATTAAAAATTATTATTAATTTTATTAAATACATATATAAAAAGTTTACCTCGAGTAGGATTTGAACCTACGACATGTGCTTCACTAGAGTACCGCTCTATCCAACTGAGCTATCGAGATACAAGCCCCATTCGGTGTAAATTTTGTTTTTATGTATGCAGAACTAATGTAAAATTCTAAATATAATGAGATTACAGTCAAATTACTGATATTAATGAAATGTGAGCCTGCAATATCGCAAGGATTCACACATACCAAAGCAACTTGACTAATGTTAAATAGCTAACGGATCCGGTCTTTTTCGGTTATTTTACGGTTCGCATTAAATCCATGGTTCAAAGCCATCGATTTAACGCGAACCGTAAAATAACCGAAAAAGACCGGATCCGTTAGCTTTTAGAACTGATACGGTACCGAAACCGTTATTCAGTCACAAAAAAGTTTCCGGTAGCCAAATTTTTTTTAGTTCAACCTTTTTACGGTTCCTTTCCTTACCCTGAAAGTGTAATGCTCCAAACATACGAAATAATTCTTAAGTTATGAGTGCTATGTAAATGTATCTATTAGTCTGAACTCGTACTACTAATAAAGATGTCCAATAAGTGCACAAACTTCGCCAAGATGTCGAAATCGAACCCGTAAGTAATTTTGTTCGGTTTAAATAGTATTAAACAGTTTTTAAAATCCACCATTTTTGTTTCTGAGGAGCGCTTTAGAAAATGGAGAGAAGCCTACAAGTCAATTTTTACTTAAATTAACTAGATGTGAACGTCACTGTCCTGTATTATAAACTTATAATACAGCCATGAAAAAATTGAAGCTTATCTAAAAGCGTAATTAATTAATTTGAATAAAATTAACAGCCAATCTAAACTTTTATACTAAATTAACATTTTAACGGCCCAATAATACCACTAATCAAAAGTCTCGTTTACGATTTGTGGGGCTGTCCCTCTTCAAATAGTTTGAGGTTTACTTGGCACATATAAATACAGGGTTCCTTATTTCGCAAAACAATCTAACATGCCCAGGGCGCGAGTCTTTCACAACTATTGCACAATACTATAGATCGAATCCCATCATCGTCACGGTCTCTACATTTTATTCATAAAACTTCGAACCGTTTGGCCCTATCACAATCACCAATAATTCACCCTCCTGGCGCAAACGAAGACGTTCCAAAGCAATCCAACAAAACTTCCTCGACAGAATCTCTTAATGCGATAAAGTTATTTAACAATTCGTAACTTAATGCGTATTAATAATCTATTTTACAATATACGATAATGAGCCTTATTAAACTAATTATATAGGCTCTAAATTTTTACTCCCCTTTCCCTTATCATACTATAACAGAAGTTTTCACGCCAGCATAAGAAATAGCTACAGCGTTTAAGACCGGATGCGTGTTAGCAAAAATAGTTGAGTTTAAATGGAAAGTTCGCATTATTGTTATCATCCGCTTTTATTTCAAAAAACAAAAATTTATCATGCAAACAATAAAATTTATAGGTCAATTAAGCACGACTTAATACACATCTCAATAGACTTCTTATGGAAGAGCACAGAAAAATCAGTGAAGCGGGAAAAGGATAGTAAATCAGTATCAAAAGATATCGAAGGTATAAATAACAAGGAACCCATAGCAGTCGTCAGGCCAATTCATACTATGTAGAACAAGATTATTAGTGACCTGAAGATGGAAGATGAGAGTTTGCCGAAATGTTGTCCAACCAACGAAGGTTCTAACATAAACTCTATCAACAATAGACGAGATAATGGACCCAGTCGTGGAAATCTTAAACAAAACTTATACATGGTGGTGACCAGATAGGGATTTCAATGAAAAAATGATTATAGAGGAAAAATCTATTTAGGTTTTTTGTAGAAAATAAAATTGTGCATCCGTGTGTACCCTTGATTTCCATTTTACTGTTTAATTATAAAATCAAACAGCAAAAGCAATTTCATTTATGTAGCGCATACGGCATTAAATATGATTCACAATAAAACCATGAATAGTATGATAGACAGAACTTTTGTGACTTTTGTTGATTGAAACAATTAACTAACACAAATTATAACAAAAAAAAACATAATTAATGGCAACATATATTTAATCAAACCACCATTAACTAATTAACAATGACCTATACGATCTTAAACTAAGATTTGCCAGTTGGTTTTGAGATATTTTGTCACATTCAGCTTGAATCCGATTTTTCAATTGTTCCAAGCTTTGAAATGTCTGCGCAGAATAAATAGTCGATTTTAAATTACCTCACCGAAAAATGATTGAGAACTAAATCTCTTGGTCGTCCCTAATAATTTCAGCCACTGCCGGCGCTATTTTTTCTTGCAAAAGCTATAAGAACGGCTCTCATTTCATGTTCTACATTACTTTTGTCTCAATTCGGATAAATATGTATAATTTTTCTTTTGACTTTTCTTTTTTCATATTGTATTATGCGGTTTTACCTGCGTAATTTCAAAAATTATCCTGTAATTGTAATTATTTCTGGTAGGCAATAAATAACTATTATTATTATGACCTATTTTGGCACTCTATAGTAGTGTGGAAGCTATTAATTAACTGCTCATATCAGTTTCGTGCTATTGTGGCGTTCTTTCAATCACCTGTCGCGACTAACTGTTTCTAATAGTATTATTCTGGTATCAAGTGTGATTCATTGAACATTCTCGATTGCGTTCATATCGGGAGACTTGCTCATGGTAGAGCAGGAATCCGAAGTTCATCCACAAAATTCTTGATTGATTTGGCATGCGGCAAAGTGTGCTCCATCATGCGTGAATACCTTCCTGACATGGCCAAACCACTACTGAAACTGAAACCTTCAACTATATACCAACGACCCAGACCTTTGCTACTGATAACTGACCACACCATTATAGATACGGGGTGTTTAATTGTTTTTATAACACAGTTATTATTATATTTTTCGCCTGGTTTACACCGGACAAACTGTGATTTATCATCCAGTATGTGAAAGGTTGGTTCATCACTGAAGCGTGTCTGTAACAGGGAAAAAAGTAAATAAATGGAAAAATCAACAGATTTAAATCAACCTACTAAGCGCCAATCATCAATGGTTAAATTGATATGGGCATTTCCCCCTTTTTTAACCATGGCTGGTGTCAATCTTGGTTTCTTAATTGGCAGAAATTGACATAGGTCACCCAGCTTGTTCAAATTGTAGTTTTACGATGCTGTCACTTTCCCCTTCAACATTTTAGCACAACCTTTCGTAGGATTCGTTTCCGTTTATCTATTGTCAGCCTGTTTCTGCCACACCTTCCTTTTTGATTATCATTGGTTGACTGTTGGCTGCATTTTGTGTTCTTTAATAAAGCTCTTTGGTAAGTCTTTTGCTTTTCCCATCTAAAAAAACACCCACATTTATTTTAAACTAATATTTCAAGTTGTAAGCTTGAGAACCGCTTTAAACATATAAATAAATACTTACTGAAGCTTCCCTTATTGCTAAAACTTACTTACCTTAACAAAATAACGTCTTCAACAACAAATAATTAAATGCTAAAAAACAGCTTCAAAAATTCTCCAAAACCGTATCACATTATAAGCAATTAATTAGAAATGTATATTATCGACCGTTTCATGTTTCTAAATTTTTAATATAACACCAACAGTGCAAAAGGATTTGCTTGCATTAGCAAAAATTGAGATTTATTTCCCAAGGAAGGTCATTTTTTGAGCAAGTCTAATAATTTGGGTAGGGACTGTATTTTGACCAAACGCATGCTAAAGTAATGAAATTAGAATTATTCCAGATATTTACCAACTTACAAACACCCGCGACAGTATCAATTGAACTAGACCGGCACCCCGCTTTTATAAGCCGTACAGCACATAGTGTGGATCAGTTATGTAACGACACTGAATTTTGCAACATGAAATCTTTATATATACACATATTTAAATCTACGATACAATCCATTTTTTCTCATTTTAGCATTTTTAATCACTGAATTCTTTAAAATCGAGTATCAGGGGTACACTGCTTAAATTATAATTTATTTAACAGAAAACAGGGCATTGTATATAATCCGTTTCTTCAGATGAAATTTATATCTTTCGTGAAACTGCATATTACCAAAATTAACGCAATTTTGATTTAGCTAATGTGCATAAAAGTAGGTCAAGTATTGCAATCTGAAATGTCTTACTGTCAGTAAAAACTGTCATACAGCATTTTGCGATTTTATTTAACTTGAATTCAACCAAGTTTTTAGAACTAAAGCTTGTCCCAGAAAAAAATGTCGCCAAAATCTGCTCTCATAGAAAATTCAGCCGCTGCGTAAAAAGGTTTATATTTTGTTGATATATGTTAGTTGACTGTGCACTAAATAAAAATAAACAGTCGGGCGCTGTCAAATTAGTTTTTTACGAAAATTCCGTGTAATCAAGAACAACTTCGGGAACAAATATTGTACAATGCTTTTCAAACTGGTGACATTTCCACAAAGAAAATAGCTTTTGTGTTAAATACCACAAGGAAGGCTGTGCAGAGAGTGATTAAACGATACGGCGAAACGGTAGTGCGAAGAAAAGAAGGAAGTGGACCCAAGTTTGTTGATAAAAATTAGGAGAAAAATGTATTGAAAGCGTTAAAAAAGAATTCAAACCTTTCAGTTAGAGATTTAGCAAAAAAGTAATAAGTTTACAGTTCAGAGAATTAAACAAAAAAATTCTGTGAGGTCATTTAAGAAAACAAAAACGCCTAATAGGAATGCTACTCAACAAATGACTGCAAGATCCAGATCGGGAACACTTTATAAAAAATTGACCTCTAATCACATGTGCGTAATAATAGATGACGTAACCTATTGCAAATTAGATTTCAAATCTTTACTAGGGCATCATTATTACTCTGGAAAGGATAGAAAATCTGTAAGCAATGAATTTAAAATTATTAAAACCGAAAAATTTGCCAAAAAAGTGCTCGTATGGCAAGCCATTTGTTCCTGTGACAAAAGAAGTAGGCCATATTTTACAATGTTGCCTCTTTTAAGACTGCATAATATCCCAACATTATTCTGGCCTGATTTGGCAACATGCCACTACGCAAAAAAGGTTACAAAGTGGTACGAAAGGAATAACATCGATTATGTTATGAAAATTGAAAATTCTCCCAACTGCAGGTCCGTCACGTTAGCATATCATATATCGAAAACATATTTTTTTGACGTCATAATTTTGTGCTAATTCTATGCTAATTTGTGCTGCTATTATCAAATTTTGTGCTAATATACTTTTTGAGCTATTAAAAAAACAAAAATGAGATGCTAACTTGGCGATATTTGGCCTGCATATCATATGTGAAATTTTGGTATTTGAGTTACGCTATAATTTTGTGCTAATTCTGTGCTAATTTGTGCTGCATATTTTAAATTTTGTGGTGATCAAGTTACGGAGATATTCGAAAAAATAAACTTATCACTTGTGAAAACTATTTTAGTTTTTAAAATTACAAACAGTAAGTTCATTTTCGACAATCATTTTAATCTAAGAAAACTACAAAAAAAAATTTTAGCTTTTATTAGTAAAATATTTATTTTCAATTTAATATAAAGTGCAAGTTAGAATACGACAGCGATAAATGTAGTCAACAGGTGCACAATGCACACAACAGCATAATGGACAATCTAATATTAACCCAACGATGTCTAATATCAGCTGAGATTGAATTATCCCAGTAAAACCAGATTCTAGGAAAAACAAAAATAAAAAACGTAAAGCGGCTTCATCGCCTGAAATCTCTCCGCAACAGCAACCATCGACTTCTAAGCAGGCAGAAAATAAATCTAAAGAAAAGAAAACACCCCTACCACCTCCAGTTAACCTGGTCAATATAGCGGAATATGAAACCGTGCATAAAATATTGCAAGCAGCAAAGGTGGCATATAAAGTAACAGCATTGAATAATGATGTTTTCAAGATCAACGTGCCAGACGAGGCACAATATCGAAGTCTGATTAGCACCTTACGCAACTATAATGTCGAATACTATACTTATGAAGACAAACAGAACCGACCCATCAAAGTTATGGCCAGAGGCATACACCCAACGTGTTCAATAAAAATGATCACAGAAGACCTACTAGAAAGGGGACTTAATATCACAAATGTTATTAACATTAGGAAAAAATGAATGAGAATGACATCATTACCAAGCCAGTGCCTCTACACATGCTAGTCTTTGACAAATCGGAAGATGTCAAAGATATTCACAAAATTAATATGATTGCAGGATTGAAGGTAAAAATTGAACCTCTACGAAAGAAAACAACTCTTATCCCGCAATGTAAAAAGTGCCAGGCGTATGGACAGAATCAATCCTTCTGCCACAAAGAAGCAAGGTGCGTAAAGTGTGCAGGACAGCATGACACTAAGGACTGTAAGTCAATCAAATCTGCGATAGCTAAATGCGCCAATTGTGGCGAAGCTCACCCGGCAAACTATCGCAAAGGAGCTCCAAAAAAGTAGGGAAAAAACCCCACAAGAAAATAAACGAAACAACCTAAGGACAACTAATGCCCAAGAAACGGCATCAATAAAGAAAATACAGCAGAACTTCCCAACCTTACATGGGGCCAGTTCGGCTGTACAAAATAGCTCTGCAAGCACCAGTTATACACAAATGGCAAAAGGTAAAACCCAACAAACCAAAAAGGAACAAACTAACCTAGATGCAATCAGCAAAATATTGCAAGCAATTCTAGGAAAACTCGAAAAGCAAGAAGATTCCATAAAATCGATCTTAACTAGAGTCACGAAACTAGAAAATAGCAATAGGGTGCGCCCAAAATTAGGAGATAAAAATGGCTGTCAGTTAGAATAGCAGCATGGAATGGACTTTTTTTTCATGAAAAAGTAGCTAAATGATGCCTAAACAAACTCGCGAAAACCGCATCTCGATATCTTGTTCCTAACCTATCGGCCAAAGAAGACTTTATACGAAAATCTCTTAAATTTTTATTTTTTTTTATATTTTTTTTTATATTATATTTTTCTTGAATTGTTTCTATTATGTAAGTTGTGGCCCTAAAAAGGGCCGATTTAAAGGAGGAAGGTTTTTAATGCCCCCGTAAATGCTCGAAATGCTGACCATCACTCTGTGCATTGCTGAGGCCTCTTATGGGTAAACAAAACTGCAGCTTCAATTTCGGCTCTGAATAGGTTACATAGAAATTTTGTTTGTTTAAGTGCATATTCACTATGGATATATACGAAAAATACAATTAATAGAAGCAGGCAATGGAAACAGATACCTAAACAAAACATACATAATCCTCAAATTGTCAATAGTTGTCAATACTTTCGCGTTACTTTGAGCAATTTTTGTGCTTTCAAAAATTGTTTTACGAATAATGAAGCTGTTGATATGATTGCGGTTTATTTTGAATGTCTTCAAAATGCCGCAGTAGCTAAAAAAGAGTTTACGCGGCTCGATATCCAAATCGGCGTCCTTGCGATGTAAGAGTTTTTCCCCGATTAGTGGCGAGCTTACGAGCCAATGGTAGTTTTCGGCCTACGTTTCAACGGCAAAGAATTGGAAGAACACAAGAAAATATTAACCGTCTACTGGGCTATATTGAAGGAAATCCTCATGTTAGCACAAGAGCATTATCCACTGAGTTGGGCATATCACGGACAACGGTTCAAAATATTTTGAAGGACCATAGGTAAGTTCTAATGGCCATCAAAATATGTAGGTATTCGTTTAAACTTTTTTTAATTACTTTAAGAATGCACCCATATCATGTCGTTTTGCACCAGGCCTTGAAAGAGGAAGATTTTGATCGAAGGTTAGATTATTGCCATTGGATGTTAGGCATGATACGCGAAAATAGAGAATTTTTATTTCAAATTCTTTGGACCGATGAAGCCACCTTCAGTAGTGATGGGAGAGTAAATCTGCATAATATGCATTATTGGCCTGCACAAAATCCCCATTGGTTGCGTGAAGTTCAGTGCCAAGGACGTTGGAGTTTAAATGTGGTGTGGCATACTGGGAGGCAGAATTATTAGGCCATATTTTTTCGAGCAACTCCTAAATAGCAATGTATTTCTTGACTTTTTGGCCAATCAATTACCGTTGTTGTTGGAAGATGTGCCTCTGGAAATAAGGCAAAAATTGTTTTTGCACTTAGATGGTTGCCCAGCACATTTTGCTATTAATGTGCGAGAGCATATTAATGCAGTATTTCAACAGCGGTGGATTGGAAGAGGAAGTCTGTTTCCATGGCCTCCGCGATCGCCAAACTTAACTTGCCTCGATTTTTATTTATGGGGGCGCTTAAAGCACATCGTGTTTCGGACTCAACCTACTACTAGAAAAGATATGAAAAACCGTATTCGTGACGCAATACGTAACATACCGAGAGCCGAAATTGAAGCTGCAGTTTTGTCTAGTCATGAGAGGCTTCAGCAATGCATAGAGCGTGATAGTCAGCATTTCGAGCATTTACGGGGGCATTAAAAACGTTCCTCCTTTTTAGGACCACAACTTACATAATAGAAACAATTCCAGAAAAATATAGTTAAAAAAAAAAGAATTTAAGGGATTTTCGTATAAAGTTTTCTTTGGCCGATATTTTAGGTTAGGAACAAGATATCGAGGTGCGGTTTTCGCGAGCTTGTTTATGCATCATTTAGCAACTTGTTTGTGAAAAAAAAGTCATACCAATGCATTTGATTTTTTTTGCGAAAATTAACCGTTTCTGTCGGAATGTCGCACAAAGCCCTCTAGCGACAACATGTGAAACTAACAAAACTTCAAATATTATAATATTTGTAGCCCAAGAATAGCTCATTTCAACGCGCCCAAGTTTGTTAAATTCGGCTTAGCCGTTTCGAAGATACTGGGGGTTATTTAAGGAAACCTTTGAATACCCCCACCACTTTATTTTTAGATACGTCAAAAAGTGCTAAACAAAAAAGTTCAGATTATCCTCGACTTTAAAGATCAGTTATTTTTTTATTAGGTTAATATAGCAGAATTCACAGAAACATCACTTTTTTAGATTTAAGATTGCAGTTACGCGGCCATTTCAGAAACTTGAAAATGTTTTCCAGGTTTTTGTATAGGCCGTTTTAGTAATAACTTTTTTTTCCACAAGCCTCTACGATGGATAGTTTCCCAGATACAGTACCTCGCATTCTTAGTTGGCCACCCTGTACATACTGTATATGCAAGACGCTCTTAACTTTGATTTCATACAAGATATATTATAATTCAATTTCAGTATCTTTAATACCAGATATTTTCACCTCGAGTATCATAGATACACGATACAAAAGTATTATTGATACATATATCATTGATAGTTGTTGTGATTTGTTATTTATAGGCACTCATTTGTGAACAAAAGTTGGAAACTGATAGATGTTGTACGAGTCCTATAATATTTGGAATTTGCAAAATATAGGTATATACTCGTATACTCTATCGGTAATTTTTTCATAAATGCTTTGTATTATGTATGCCAAATAATTATTTTAAATACCTATCTCAAAAATACTAAATACTAAGAAATGCTAAAAACAGTGCTCAAAGAGCCTTTTTATCGCAGTTTTCGATGCTTAAATTGAAATAGAAAAAGCAAACTTTTGTTTTATCATCTATTTGCATATATGGATCTTCCAGGATCTCATAATATTCAAATTTAGGTTGTTCCGGTTTTATGTTAGAACTGCGGGGTGAAAATAATTTAGTCCCGATGCTAATTGCATAGTATCTGAAATAAAACCATACAGAAGTAAATTTTATCAGAATAAAATTCATGGATAGTGCTGTTTTTAATTAAAATGCTTATAATCACCTTGTAAAACCGTCGTATGTTGTACTACAAAGTCAAATCCAGAAAGAGGCAGATCACGTAAAAGCCTTGTTTTAATATCATTAAAACGACTTTCCACCGTTGAGGACGCTGCTGTTAGATTTCCAAAACCATACTTAGTTGGCATTATGCCAGACTATAAAAATATGCTAGAAGTTATTAACAAATGAAACATACATGGTGCCTTGGAAAATCACTGGCAGCGTGCTACAGTGAGTTCCCAGGATCAAATTAGGACATTTTCCCCTCTTGAAATTATACCCCATAATGCACCCCTAAAGAGTTATATGGTCTCAAAATTGAATTTAAACATACACATGCACACGCATAGACACACATCCAGACAGTACGGCCGATCTTGGCCAGAAGCTGTAAAATGAGCTAGTCAGTCGGTTTAGCGATAGTGAAAAAAAGTCGATTTCATAACCTTCTATACCTACATATGGATTTTTAGGTTGGAAGGTAAAAAAGTAAGAAAAAAAAAATGGTGGTAAGAAAAGAATTGCTTTACCTTTTTAGGTACAGAATTTAATTGCTTCCACATTCAAATCGACTTTATAAAATGTGCGACGTCTATTCGCAAAAAGCATTTTGGAAGGCGTCTGCCTAAAATCAATACTTCAAAACACTCGTCTATGTATTCATGCATGTTTTCGCAACCAGCAAATGCCTTGGAAGTAGCGTTTAAAATAGTAGCAGAATAATCTGAGCAAAATTATAGGGGTTTTGATGCCCCAAGTCGCAACCATTCCGCAAACCAATCATGAATCGCATTTGCATTATGCCGTTCTGATAGCATTTGGCAAACTGAAATTTGACCTTCACTTTCTCCAGGGATTTTTATAACGATAGAGTATAGTAAAATGTAACCCGACATTTCATTGTTGAATCTCTTAATTTTATTGACGACACTACCGGTAGCATCTATACAAATTGTTATATGCCTTTCTTTTCTACAAATTTCATTGTAAACTCTTAATTGTTCGGGATTCCAGTAATGAATATAAAATTTAAAACTCCGATTTCAGGATTACTCAAAATAATTTCTTGAAGGGCTGCAATTACATCTCTGTGCGGAATTTTTACACTTAAAATCATATTTTATTTGTCTAAGCGTTTCATTTCTTGGAACTATTGGTAATTCTTTCATGAACAATGTTTCATTTTTTCCTGCTATTTGTTTCTTTAAAAAATAATGATTGACCTTATTTCAAAAAATTACAATCAGAGACTGCATTTTCATCGTTACTTACGATCCACTTGAGTCGATCCAAGGTCAATCTACTTAATATTATCCATATAACTGTATCAAATTGATCAAAATTCAAAACTTTGTCAGTCTACTATATTATATTCGAAATTTAATCAGCACAAAAATGTAAAATAGCAGAGACTTAACACAAAATTATTGCATAAATCCCATCTTTAAATTCCGACATGGATTGGATATGCAGACCAATTACTATGTCAAGGTCGCGTACCTTTTTGTTTCTTGAATATCTCGAAAAGTACAAAAGCACAAAATTTGGAAAATTCACTAATCGATAGCACAAAATTAACGTAAAACGATCGCATAACACCCAGATCAAATTTCGCAATATTTAAAAAATCGTCAAGTTAACATCTCATCTTATTTTTCGAAATTTGATCAGCACAAAATTTAAAACATGCAGCACAAATTAGCACAGGACTAACACAAAATTATAGGGTAACTCAAATACCGAAAATCCACATCTGATATGCAGCTCAAATATCGTCAAGGTAGCATTTTTGTTTTTTGAATAACTCAAAAAGTATATTAGCACAAAATTTGATAATATCACCACAAATTAGCACAAAATTATGACGGCAAAAAAAGTATGTTTCCGATATATGATATGCTAACTTGACGGACCGAATTGCGCCCAATAGAAAAATATTGGGTTCATGTAAAGCAGAAGTTGCTAAAACATAAAAAACCAGCAAAATCTATATAATTGATTTTAAATATAAATGGGCCCAAGCCACTAAACTAATCTCAAATGAGAGTGTACAAAAATTAATGGACGGGTTAAAACGAAAATTACGTCGCTTTTGGATGGACGAGAGTTAAAGTTTTGATGTTTGGTAGAATTGGTTAAATTTAATTATTATTTAATAAAATTTTTTCAAAGAATATTTAATTTCATTCTTTTTCGTTATTTTGGACAACAAAGTGGCGACAAGCTTTAATTCTAATTGGTATAATCTGAACTTCTAAAGCTTTGTTGTTTAGAGTTTAATAACATCGCAATCATTCTTTTCTTGCATATAATTTAACCATCCTACACATTTGCTCGGCTTTGATATCAATGACTTAATGCCGCCTTTATTATGGTAAGCTGATACGAGAATTAAACACTCTACAGTTTTGTAATATTTAATTTTATTGTGTGAAGCTTTATGATGCGTGCTTGAAAGCGTTATTAAATTTACTGTATGAAAGCAGTTCACTATTTTTTTTCTTTTAATAATTCAAGTAAATGGCAGTTTGTATTGTAATAAAATTCCTTATCTTTAAATTATTCTATACTGTGGGCACTTTTTTTGTACAGCTTTTGTACCATATTTACCAATGTATTTAATACATCACCAACAATAGTTTATTTTACATAATCTTTATCAAATTTATAAACGACAATAATAATAATAACATGCTATGCTTTGATCGCATATAATGTGTTAATGGTTTTGGTGTTCTGATCATATGATTGTGGTAATGTTTATTATAATGTATTAATTGTGTACGCCAAATAAAGCCTATAACACACATCAACTGTTTTAATAGTTATCATGTTTGGACATCAAGTTTGTGTACTAAATTGTCATACAATTTTACGGATGTGGATAAATCTTTATGTCTATAAATAGAAAGCATCCTGTAAATTGGAACAATAGGGTAATTTGCAAGCTAGCTAGTGGACAGGTGATGCCTAAAACAACTTAAACTAGTAACAATCCCATGTGATGGACGTGGGTCGGCAGGTAATCGATTCATTCAACAAGAAGGCTTGGCAGCAACTATTCTGTAATTTTGGTTAACTTGTTCTTCCAGCAAATAATGCGTATGGGATAGATGCCACTACGATTAAATTCCAGAACTACACTCTGTTATTGTATATAACATTAATATTACAATCGACCTGAAGACAACGTGAATGGATAGCTAAAGCTCTACGAACACTACTTTTTTTTTACTTTACTTCGAGGGTTACAAACTTCTTTGCACTTTATAAAATTTAATTACTTTTGAAAGTTTGTGAAACGTTTTGGTACTTTTTACAGTAAATTATTATTATAGTTTTTTTAAACAAACTGTCTGGAATTTCATATAACTTAAGAAAACAGTAAATTTGATTAAAAACAGTAATGATCATGAAGATTTTAAATAAAGATGCAGCAAGTTTAAACTAGTTTAAACAGTCACGCAATAAAACTTAACAAGGATATATACACACCACCTCAGTAATGTAACGATTCCGTTATTGCGGCTTTTAGAAAATCGTTGTGTTAGATTACGAAATTTCTACTGGTTTGTTTTAACAATTTCAAGGCAAATTTAATTGTTTCTTCATTAAGCAAAAACTAGAAACTTTAATAAGCTAACTTTACTAATCAAAAGATTAAAGCAGTTTTAGAGATTACTTTGAAAGTATACTAAACTTTTAATCTTATGAAATCGATCAGTTTATATGAAAAAGGTAAATTTGTGTTTAAACTGAGTTTAAAGGAAAACTTTATAAAATTAAACTTAAGGCTAAAAGCTACGGTATTAAAGGTTAAATTCTCGTTTCTATTTAGTAAGCAAGCAATTCGTTTTGTGGCAGTTATTTTTGTATCTCTTAACCATAAAAAATTGGTATTCAGTGACCACATCCAATAACTAACACAAAATGAGAAGAATGTGTTTAAATGCGTAAGATTAACAAAAAAAACAAAAAGTTTTTATTGCAGACAAGTCGGAACTGCTAGAAACCCATTCCAATAGCGGTATACCGTAGTCTTCCATCTATTTTAAGTACCTTTTGAGGTGTGGCATGCTGCTCCGTCTTGTTGAAATATTCTTCCATGACTAGTAAAAGTGAAAATATCCAAATATTTCTTTGTGTTCACAGTTCCTTCAATAAAATGAAGTTTTCACACTCCTTCGGATAACATTCTGCCCCAGACCATGATCGTTGCAGGAAATTTTACCTTTCTTTTGAGGCAGTTAAGGTAGAACGCTTCCTTGTTTTTTCCGAATAACTGGGCTTCTGGTGTCTCCAATACACAATTCAAATAGCGCCCCATCACGCCATTGTATTGCACGCCAATACTGAGATTCCTAATCACTATGTTATTGTGCACATCTTAATCTATTTTTCTTCTACTTTGGTTTTAAAAGTTTTGGAACAAAACAAAATATGAAATGAGTTGCTGTATTAAAAACACGTGTTTTTTATTTATGGCTAAAAATTGGAAAAAGAAGCGATGAAGTTGTTGCATTTTATTAGTTATACTCCGTTAATTAACGTGTGACCTTAAATAGCTTACAGAATGTTGTTATTTTTTGATAGTGCACAGAAAAGATTTCGGTAGGTGGGCCAACTAAAATGGAAAGGGTCTCGTATGTGTATATATAAAGTATATTGAGCAAGCAAAATAACATAATGACAGAAATTTAATACAACACACGTACTTAAAATCGCTCTATTGTTTCTTGAAGAATATTTAAATAAATATTTAACCATTTACGGAATAAATGAAACACATTTGGCAAATTACTCCAAAATTGGCAAAATATGTTCCTTTAATAGCCACGACGATCTCTAACACATCTAATCTTTCTTCTTGAAATTATTTAAACTCGATCGTGTACATAAGGAATCCTGCTTCAAAAGAAGTTTATGTGCAAATAAATTTGAGAACCCTTTGTTTTACTGTATACCGGGTGTTCCAATAAGAATGGCTCTCGGACATTTATCAGAAACCGCTTATAGTACAGTTTCGGAAAACACAATTTTTTATAACAAAAGTGGCCTCGAGAAAAACCTGGAAATTATTTATAGAATTGTAGCACCACCGCTAGAGGGCGTAACTGAAAATACGATAATTATATTCTTCTAATAATTCTGAGTATGTTTGATGTCACAAGTGGGGGAGAGTGGGGAACCTTATGAAAAAACGCCTGTAACTCCAGTTCTGCTTAATGGATCTTTGCAAACTTAGTCTTGTTGAAAACAGGTCTTTTCCACTAATGTAAGAGTAATAATTTCGACACAACCTAGTAACGCTAGAGGGCGGTATTTATTTACTTTTAATCTAGTTTCTTTGGAAAATATTAAATAGGAGTATGCAGTTTTAATCGTGGTTTACAAAACTTTACCAAATTAGTAACAGAATGGCGAAAACCGCATGTTGATATTTTTTTCCTATCCTTAGATATTAAGAAATGTATAAATTTTAAGCATTTTCCTTTAAATATAGATTACTTGGGTTTTGCTGAACGAATTTTAACAATTTTGAACTCCTTAAAAATTAATTTCCTATAAATAATTATATCAATTATAGTTTCAATATTACTGTTACTGTCACGCGGAAACGGCGTTAAGAAAGTTAAGGTGGAAATATTTCAAAACAAGTAGTGAGGCATGGAAAAAGCATATGTATATATATATATATATATATATATATATATATATATATATATATATATATATATATATATATGGGCCTAGTTGCAAAAAACATCTTTAATTCGTCCCCAGAGATAGAAGTCTAAGACAGTCAAGGCTGGTGACCTGGCTGGCGAGAAAAATAGGCTTCCACGTCTTATCCATCTATCAGGGTATGCATCTTCTAAACATTCTCTAGCTTCTCTGCAGAAATGCGCCGGATACCCATCGTGCTGGAACAACATGGACCTACGAACTGCTAGAACAAGAGGCAGTTCTTCATTAATTGAGTTATCGAAAATAAAGGGTTCAATTATCTGACCATCTAAGACCTTGGTGCTGAACCTCTTCCATCCAACGTGGATTATTCTGCGAACAATAGTGCATATTGTGATGGTTTACCATACCATCACTTCTAAATTCTGATCACAAAGTACGTGACAGCAATTCAGGGTCGTCACATATCATATCTAGCAACCAGTTGCAATAATCCAACCTTCAATCGTAATCGAGATCATTCAATCTTTGATGCAGTACTACATGATATGGATATAACCTAAAAGAAATATAACGTCCTAATAAATATCTTTGCAGAGTTATAAAATAAATAAATTAATATGTTACAATATAATCATGCCAACATATATTATTGTATAGATATATTTTGTTTAAGAAACATATACTATGTGCCGATCATGTCAAATGCCTCTTGGTTTGTAAGAATCATTTTAGATTAATTTTTAAAGTAAATTTTATATAAAAAATGAACGAATTACTATGTTCAATAATTTAACACGTCTTTTTGTTTTTTTCCATGGCCTTAACGCTGTTTCCGCGTGACAGTAACAGTAATATTGAAATTATAATTGATATCATTATTTATAGGGGAAGGAAAGTAAAACCCGAATAATCTATATTCAAAGGAAAATACTTAAAATTTATACATTTCTTAAGATATCTCGGGAAGGGAAAATTATATCGATAAACGAGTTTCGCCATTCTGTTGCTAATTTGGTCTACTTTTGTAATCCAGCATTAAAACTACATGCTCCTATTTAATATTTTCCAAAGAAAACTAGATTTAAAAAATAAATAAATACCGCCCTCTAGCCTGCATGTTACTTACTAGGTTGTGTCGAAATTATTACTCTTAAATTAGTGGAAAAGAGCTGTTTTCAACAAGACTAAGTTTGCATCGATTAAGCAGAATCAAAGTTCCAGGCGTTTTTTCATAATAAGGTTCCCACTCTCCCCCACCTCTTATTTGAAAAGATGGACTAAAACTTATGAAACCAAATGTACGCAGATTTTTAGAAGAATATAATGATCCTATTTTCAATTAGGTTGTTAATTTTCAGTTACAACCTCTAGCAAGTGTTCATACAATTTTATAAATAATTTCCAGGTTTTTCTCGAGACCACTTTTGTTATACAATTTTTTTTTGCCGAAGGTGTACTAGAAGCGGTTTCACATACATGGTCGAGAGCCATTCTTATTGGGACACCCGGTACAGCATAATAGTGAACGTTTTGAACACTTTACTAAACAAACGTTTCGCTGCAGCTTACTTAGTTCTGTTTTTGGGTCATTTACATGCGCCATCATTCTTTAAATACGAAAGGTGAATTAGTTTCTTCTCCGTAACTTAAAAATATTTACAATTCTATATGATGTTGCATTTTCGGATTCCAGTATCCAACTTAAATATTTTAAATTGAACACCCTGTATATTTTTAAATATTCTTATTCTGTCATCAATTTCCTGTCTGGTAATGTTTTGTTTTTTTTTAATTCGGAGCATCCGTTACAGAGTTATTCAACTGTTTAGTAAAAATATGGCATGTACAAACACAACGAATAAAATCTGCAGGGCCACATTGTGACAGATTAATCAAAAATATGTTGTCAAACGTTTATAAAGATCATCTATCGTCACCCGAAAAATTTAAAGTTAAATTCCGTTGTACAGAGTGTTTGCTACGGTGGTACAATATCTTAATATTTCGATTGGCCATAACTCAATTTTTTGAAATGGAACACCAAGTGATTCAGATAGAGAAATAAATTCTCTTTCGATTTCATATTGGGTTTCCTATACCTAAAGTTGACACTTTTTAGATTATTGCAGTCTTAAGAATAACGGGACGTGTTATGCGAATTGTAATTTTAGAAGGCTATGTTAAATATTCCGAGAGCGGCATTTCTGCATATTGCAAGATTTTCATAAAAAAACAAGTTGATCAAATCATTAACACAAAGCAACGACTTATTTTTATTACAAAATTTTAACACCTACATAATGAAATTAATAGAATACCAGAGCAATTTACAATAAGTGTTCAAACACACCGCCATTTTGTTGGAGGCACAGTTAAATTCATTCCGTAAATGAACGTTGAACATCAATTAGCGTGTCATGGATCACTTGGCGAAAAGCATCACGAATTCTGTCTTTCATATCTTCGCTAGTAGTTGGAGGAATTTGTTACACATTGTCCTTTATACAGCCCCAAAAGAAAAAATCTAGTACAAATAGGTCTGGAGGCCTTGCAGGCCAGTTCTGTGGACCGCCTCGTCCAACACAGTGACCAGGGAATCTAATATTTAAAAAATTCAGCATTGAATGTGGAGGTGCACCATTATGTTGGTACCACAATCTAGGGACATTATCAGGGACATTTTGCAATAAATCGTTCAATTCGTATTCAACAAAGTGGAGATATATTTGACCATTAAGATGGTTCTCAAAAAAATGTGAACCAATAACTTGTGTGCCGACAATTCCACCTCGCGCGTTTATTGACCACTGATGTTGATGATGAACTGCTCTCAGGAATTCGGGCTTATCAGTAACGTAATGATGAAAATTTCGCTGATTAGGGAGGCCTCTGTTACTAAAATTTGCCTCATCAGTAAAAAGGGCACAGTTCAGAAAATCTGATTCGGCATTCAATTTATTATTAATCCACTCACAAAATTAACCCCTGCTTTCTAAATCTTGCGGAAAAAATTTCTGGTGTTTTTGGATATGGTAGGGATGGAATTTATTATTTTTAAAAATGCGGTGTACAGATATATGATTTGCATCAACAATTTGTGGAGAAATTTTTGGAGTCGACTGGCGAGGATTTCCAACCACTGCAGTAACAACCATTAAGACGTTTTCCTCATTGATTACATGTCTTGCACGCTTACGTTTTGTATAATTAACGCTGCCTGTTGTTTCAAACCTCCATTTGAGTCTTCAGATGGGTGTCTTCTGTCAGGATACTTCTGAACATAGCTTCGGGATGAAAGAAGACAGTTTCGATCACATTCTCCTGATACAAAGATCATATCAGCCCACTCTTCCATAGAAAAATCCATTCTTATTTTATTTAATTGTACTACCTATATGAAACGAAAAGTAATAAACATTTCGTAATAAAAATGCATATCCGCTACAAAAAGATAAGTTTAGCTGTAATCAAAGTCCTGGTCTATGTCGACGGCTAAACACCGCACATTAAGTATCTTAGCCGCCTCCGTTAATTCTTATTTTATTTAATGGTACTACCTATATGAAACGAAAAGTAATAAACATTTCGTAATAAAAATGCATATCCGCTACAAAAAGATAAGTTGAGCTGTAATCAAAGTCCTGGTCTATGTCGACGGCTAAACACCACACATTAAGTATCCCCGTTAATAGAAAAGTTTAAAAACAGATATGTTTACTATTTCTTGTTGCATTTATTTACTCTTTCATGTAGAATAAACGAAGAAATAAATCCTGAACTGTATAAACTGCTATACAATGAAACATCTTAGTCACTCCTGTTTATACATATGCATGCGGGAACAATTGGAAAGTTTAAAATTTTTTTAGAACAAACCAAAAATATTTTTTTTATGGCTTTGGTTTACTTTGTATTTCATGTATAATAAACGATGAATACCGATCTGCACTAGACACACCCCCCCCCCCCCCCAAGCCACCTTGTTTATACGCGAGAATACGAGAATAATTGATAGATTTAAAAATTTTTTGAAAGCGACTTTATTTTTGTTTACTCTTCATTTCATGTAAACTTGACGTAAGTAGCAAAATTTCGGAATACTAAGGGCTAAGTGCACTTTGCATATTTATTGTTGGAATATAACTGTTAACTTCACAAGGGTTATCTCAGATGATAAAATTGTGTAAATTCTTTAGGCAAGAAAATAGAGTTAACTAATATAAAAGTGACTGTTTATGCAAACTTTTATCAACAAATGTATTACTTTGCTAAAAACTCTAAATAAAAAAAATAAAAAATACGCTTTTCTGTGACCTAGGTTGCCATTTAAAAAAATTCAAATTGACGGCGGTACGCTAAACGCTGACGTCAAACAAATTTGACATTTTCTCTAAAAAATGCAGAATACAATCCTGTTCGTCATCCTAGAATTTCCTAACTATCGCTTTATCCGTTTCAAAGATAACACCTTGGTGCAAAACTTTTTAGCAACCCGGTGTATATAAAAAATATGGCTACGTTATTATTGTTTAGCAACATAATTTAGCGTATCCTAATATTTTAAAATGTTATCAGCATCACAAACGTGATGACAACCAAAAATTTTTAAAAATGCATTACTACACTAGCGCAGTATGTACGACATTATCTTCGTCGTGAAGGTTACACATCCAAAACAAGCGCCATAACAATATAAAATGCATGTTGTGGTTCTAATAAGAAATAAATTTGTAGTTGAGTCGTTTCTGAAAAACGCATTTGCCAACTATCGAGCTGGTAATTGCTTTGTTCTACTTTTCGTTAAACGTACAGAACTACTATCTGTTGTTGTTTTCTGTTTACCTAGTTGACTTTCTCTATTCTCTCTTTAACACTTTTTTTTGCATTGTTGACTTTGTTGTTTGTTTTGAAGGTGTTTTGTTGATATGATGACCTGCTCCCTGCGGTTTGTGTTTTCTTATCTTTAGCTTAGTTTACAGGTGTTTGATATGATAACTTTTGCCTGTCAGCTCTTATGTTGAAGCTGTGGTGTCGTTTTTCTAGTTCGATGGCTTCTCTTGTTCTTTTGGTTAAATTGTTGACTGTTGCGATTCTTCTTGTTTTATGAATGTTTACGGTATGCGGTATGGTATGTTTGCCCAATTATTTGTTTGTTGACAATCGTTGCATGGTGTTTCATAAGTACCGTACCGTACCAATATTTTTATCTGTTGTAAATATGGTCTTGATGTTGTGTTTGCTGATTTTTTTTGTTCTCCCTTTTATATGTGGTAGAAGTTTTTTGTTGGTGTCTTTTTTTACTTCAGATATGAATTCTAGAGTTCAAGAGATTATTTACAAAGTCAACCAAAATAACTGTGTGTTCGTATCAATTCATATTAGTGTTTCTTTACTTCAAAAATGCAACATTGGTCACTATTTTTTAATGCAGTCTATATATTGAGAATATCCATCTAATAGAAGACTCTTCAAAAGTATGTACCGATTAACGAATATTATGGGTAATAGAAACAATTTCTTATGTACATTGTGTATTATTAAGTAAAATACACGATACAGACATAAATATTGTGTTTCGTGTACTTAATGCTTGTTCAGTTGATTCATTTGGCTTGTTTTTCCATTTGTGTTATAAATCACAGTAGCGCAAAAGTGCCTATAGAACGAACATAATATGCAAATAGAAAATTGAACCAGAAAAGCACTCTAGTATGCTACATGTATATATGCTAAAGCAACATCCATTAACTGCTTTCACTATATGCATCGTTATTACAATACTCTGAAGTTTATACTTGACGGTTTTTTATTTTTAACATTGATGCACATTTTATAATTACAAAAGCCATATTTACATACAATGCCTAAATTATGCTTGATTGCTGTTAGATAAAAGTTGTTTAATTTTTTTTTCTTCACAATTGTGAACTTTTAATTCATTCACGTAGTTTATCTCGAGTTAATTGTACTGTACCAAAAAGTTTTGATAAAGTAGCACTCATTTTTAATTTGAAACATTCATAATTTTACAGGCAACAATAGAGAATTCTTTTATAGAACTTTATAAATGTATGTTACTGCAATTATGTTTTATTTCATTCTGAATCTTGGAAAAATACAAATTTTTTAACCTTTAATTTTAGAGAAAAACGTGTAGACAACATAAAATTGTAGATATTTATTTTTTTATTCAAACGGATGTTTATTGCACAATTTATGAATTCCTCTCCATTGAATTGGCAAAATTGACTATTGGGTGTGACGATCAAGAGTTAGTAAATGCTTAAAACGTCCCCTACAATATTTATTAAGAAGTTGATTAAGTAGTGATTAGCGACATACTGCCATCTTCGGACCTTAAATCTATATTACAAATGGAATCTAAAATGGGGTTTGAAGGATAAATTAATGTTATAAAATAAAGTTTCTGTGCCCAAAATGGGTAAAGCAACAAAGTATAAGTGAAAACAGGAGACGTTCCTTCAATCTAAAAATCTAAACACTAACAAACACGGAGTTGAACTACTTCTTAGCAAGTAATGAAGTATGTAAAAATAGGAAAACTAAAAGGAACCCTTTAGGTAAGTTTTCATTAAGGAATTACTTAAAGTGCTAAACATGAGGCACAGTTGAATTTCTAAGCACCTGATTAAGATAGTTGAACTCTGTTTTCATAAATGAAAATTTAAGATTATTACTATTGGTGAAGGAAACACTAAATATTGTATTGTTCAAAATTACGGAAACAATAAGATGAAGATAAGCCTATCTAAAGAAGGGACTTAAATCAAGTTCCTTCTAGTTATTATTATTGGATACAGTAGTATGATGATTGATTGATGATTATCCTGGAAAAACATTATTATTTGAAAAACAATGTTATTCTTTATTAGAATCCTCTTGTTTTAAAGGTTAATTGAGCAAGATATGCAAGTTATATCTTTTGGTTAAGGTTAAATTTAAAAAATTGGTAGCATTGTTGTCTTCTTGTCAACATTTTTTTTAAAAAGAAGATATTTGGATGTGAAAATTGCATAGATCAGAGGTCCCAAAACAACCCATTGTGTGGAACGCTTTCTTTAAAGGGGTAATGTACTGTGAATATTTATCATCCACCATCACACGTTGTTTTCTAGAATACAACTAGTTCCTCATTGAATCAATTGCTTGTTCGTCCAGTCTTAAATACCGAAATATAGCAAATATATGATTTGCCTTGATCCCGTTAAATTGAAAGTTTTTGAACAGGTAGAAATGCAGAAAAGAATGCTCCCGTCTAAACAGTTTCCGATTTACTAGATATTAGTATTTTATCGTTAACCGTGTCAACAGTCTGCGTCATCCAGGAGTCTAAAGCACTAATTATGTCAAAGAGTAGCTATGCCCCGAGGACATCACATCCTGATAAATAAGTAGCCAGTAACGGTAGCTTGTAGAAATGTGTTTACGATTATCGAACCAACGATAACTACTTCTGTAAACATTTAAATAACAAAAGCAAAAACATTAAGACAAATCTTTACTTACCGAGATAATTATGAAAATTAATTGTAATACACTTACCCTAGCGCGGTTAGATAATACGTACAAAAAGGAATAATTACGTTCCTAGAGCAAACACATTATTCATTTCTTTATTTCTTATTAAGAAATGTTTGTAAGCAAAATGAATAATACGAACTTTCTCCACTCGGTATGCATGTGGTTTTTTTCCGAAATATGTAATAATAAAGAACGTTCTATAAAAGTAAGACAAACCGTGTGGCATGTGGTTTGTCTATAAAATTTTATCTTGGATAAAACCGCGTAAGCAATTATACACAAATAATTACTTCTTTTCATTTGACATTAATTACTTAAGTGTCAATGTTAAACATATTTGTAAGCTTAATAAGTAAACACACTAAAGTTGAAATAATGCCTCCTGCACGACATCGTGCAAATTTCAGTAAACCAAGTTTGAACGTGGCAGAAGAATCGGTCTACGAGAAGCCGGATTATCAAATCCTGATGTTGCCGCTCGTGTGGGACGCAGTGTCGCCACAATTTTCTTATGTTAGCGAAGATGGTCAGAAACTAATGAGGAACGAAGACGTTTGCGTCCCGGACGTCCTAGACGTACCACTGATGGTGAAAATCGTGATAGATTGGAGACTTATCGACGTATCGAAGAATTCAATCTTTTGGGCTCAGATCATACCGACCATTGCTTTGTTTACCTCTAACTCCACGCCTTCATACTGCACGGTGGGAATGGTGTAACGAGAGGTTGCATTGGAATGTGCAATGGAATCAAGTCATCTTTAATGACGAATCTCGACTTTGTTTATGGGCTCATGATGGCCGACGATTGGTTAAAAGACATCCTGGAGAAAGACGTAATTTGCAGTTTTCTGTACAACGACATAGTACTCTTATTAAAGGTGTGATGATGTGGGGGCTATCTGACATGGAAGCAAATTTCCTCTAGCAGTTATTGAGGGAACATTAAATGCAAATCGGTACATTAACAACGTTCTTGAATCAGTATTACTACTATATCTGCAAGAAATAAAAAATAAAATTTTTCAGCAAGATAATGCGCGCCCGCGTACCGCAAGAGTTGCTATGTAGTTTCTAAATACTGCTAATGTTAATCTGCTTTCATGGCCTTCTGGTTCTCCAGAAGATCTGATAGGACGGAGAATAAATGATCAACAGCCACTCCCAAACCATGTAGATGCTCTACAACAACTGATTTTAGACGCGTTGAATAGTATACCTCAGGTTAGCAGAGATTCACTCATTTCAACTATGTCTAATCGGCTAGCTGAACGTGTGTGAGAAACAGAGGAGGGTGGACGCATTATTAGTGTTAACAATATTTGTATCTTACACAATTCACACCGTCGCACCTTTTTCTGTAAGTTCTTAAACGGTATCTGATGATATAAAAATGTAAACAATCACGACTATCACATACATTTAAAATACTTATCTTTTGGGTATTAAATCGTGTATTTTTAATTTATCTTTTATATAAATTGCTGTTATCGTCCTTAGTA
This sequence comes from Vesta saturnalis, assembly GCA_036346205.1. Lineage (NCBI taxonomy): Eukaryota > Metazoa > Arthropoda > Insecta > Coleoptera > Lampyridae > Vesta > Vesta saturnalis. Next base: position 1,919,114 of record JARFJB010002109.1, on the reverse strand, counting down.
AATGATAATAGCTTTAAAAATTAAGTTAGATGCCAAAATAAATTTATAAAACACTTATAATAGTTATAAAGTCGATACGATATATTTATCCGAGGCATCCCTTTTCGTCGCCGTTCCCTGACTGTGCGTGAAGATCACTGCTCACTGCTCAGTCGCAGTTTCCGCTTTTACTAGTGCCGCTACCACCTCATGACAGGTAGGGCCTTTAGAAAATAAAGCAATACATTTCAACAAAATTTCTTTCTAGCCACGACATTAGCCGAGAACGTGGCCGCAAATATTATTTTTAAAGAACGTAATCGTAAAACTTATTTGTCTCTTACACAATAAAATCTATGAACTCTTCGTCCAAAAAGATTTAAAGACACTCCACTTCGGTGCTATTTTCGTAAAAGTCTGTCACATTACAACTCGATTTTCCCTAATCGAATGGAAAAGTATGTGGTTCGGTCGCTTCTGTTTCCCAAAATAATTTACCGGATGTTACAGGTCAGTCGGTGCTGCTTCCACCCCGTCGTTCGAAGCCACGTTCATTTCTTGATCAAATATTTGTTGCAATACGTGTAATTCATATTCGGAGTCATCTTGAATCGCTTCTTGTTAGGATTTATTACAATTCTTTGGTTGAATAATAATAACCTTCATAACAGTGTGTCTAATACTACAGTCACTGTTGCTACAGACCTTGATTAGTGAATGATCGACACAACTCGCACAGAATCGCTCGCACATTCGCGAGGATCCCCTATCGTACGAAAATCGACGACGATCGCAGCCAGTCATGCTTTTTTTTAGGACGTTTATACACGGCAGACAACGCGAAAGGGTTAATCCCCTGGGACTAACAAAAACATTATATATATATATATATATATATATATATATATATATATATATATATATATATATATATTATATATATATATATACAGGGTGATTGATTAGTGCGGTAAAGTTCAGTATCTTCTATGTCCTTCGAAGTATCAAAGCAAACGTTCCGAGAGATTATAGCCATCATTAAGCTTCATATTTTAAAATTAGTTACAATGTTACAGGGTGTTCCATAACGCCGTGCCACATCAAAGTTAAATTTTTTTAAACGAAACACCCTATACTTTAATTTAAATTTGAAATCCGCTTCACTTCCTCATTACAAAAATATATACTTGTAGTATGTTATACAGGGTATTTAAAAAGTTATAACCACTTTTCCATGAAAATCGTAACAAGTTCACCGCCCTGTATAATTTCAAAGGGCTACAAGAACAATGATCTGTTGCAGCCGTAGCTTTTTAATAATTGTCAAGTTTTATAAAAATTATTGAGTTTGTGAATATTTGTTAAATTGATTACAGGGCGAGTCAAAACATCAATTCATTACTTTCTCAGTTTTTTCAAATGGATCAACCTGTATTTTATATCACTATCGAAAAGTACTATTGTTTTACTTATATTTTTGTTAAGCATTCTCTATGCCCAAAATTATTAGTTTTTGAGATATTTTCATTTTTACATGCAAAGTATTAATTATGTGTCCAAATGTTTGCCAATTATGAGTTGGCCATGATTTATTTGTCAAAAACTGACAGTTTACTATTATTGTCTGTGAATATAGTGGTCAAATAACGAATACAGGAATAAAAACAAGTATACTACAAACAAATTTTACAAAAAATTACAATTACGAACAAATAAAACCAATACTAATTTCCTAAACTACAATAAAAGTTAATTACAAAAGATGTTCAAAATGACCTCCCAAGACATCTGTGCATGCCTGAAAACGGTAATTGAAAGAGTTACTAACATTACTAAGCATTTGTACACTGATATTTTGAAATTCATTTGTTATTCTTTCCTTCATGTTATCTCTTGTTGTCGGAGGTGTTTTATAAACTTCATTCTTAATGTAACCCCAAAAAAATGAGTCCATTTTATTGAATTCTGGTGACCTGGATAGCCATACCACTGGTTCACCTCTTCCGATCCATTTTTCGGCATACTGATCACCAAGTTCACCTTGAATTAAAAGATTATGGTGTACAGGAGAACCGTCATGTAAAAACCACATTTGCTGGCGAATAAGAAGTGGAACCTCTTCCAGTAATACAGGTAAGTGATTTACTAAAAAATTTAAATACATCTCAGCATTTAAATTCCTGATGCAACTGAATGTGATAAGGGTGCATTTTGTTTTTACATAGAATTGTTTGCACACAATAGTAACAAAGTTGTTGTTCTTTAGAAATACTCCTTATACTTGTATGTGGGTTTTCTGTAACTGCCAACACATTCATTTCGTTTTCCTCTGTCACAGTAGTATTTGTTCGTTCATGCTTTTCATAGTTAACTGAACCAGTTCGGTTAAACCGATCCATCAATCTTTCTAAACTTGATTTTGTAGGTTGCGCCTCTCAGGAAAACGTTCAAAATAAACTCTCTTTGAAAGCAATGCATTTTTATTGCATTCTCCCAATATCCATATCATATCTAGCATTTCATCACGAGTAAAATTCATTTTTGCCCTATTTTAGATTTTTTTAAATTATAAACAACTATACCACAACAATCAATTAACAGACAATAATGGTAAACTGTCAGTTTTTGACAAATAAATCATGGCCAACTCATAATTGGTAAACATTTAGACACATAACATACTTTGCCTATAAAAATGAAAATATCTCAAAAACTAATAATTTTGGGCATAGGGAATGCTTAACAAAAATATAAGTAAAAAAAATAGTACTTTTCGATAATGATATAAAATACAGGTTGATCCATTTGAAAAAACTGAGAAAGTAATGAATTGATGTTTTGACTCACCCTGTAATCAATTTAACGAATATTCACAAACTCAATAATTTTTCTAAACCTTGACAATTATTAAAAAGCTACGGCTGCAACAGATCATTGTTCTTGTAGCCCTTTGAAATTATACAAGGCGGTGAACTTGTTACGATTTTTATGGAAAGGTGGTTATAACTTTTTAAATACCTTGTATAACATATTACAAGTATATATTTTTGTAATGAGGAAGTGAAGCGGATTTCAAATTTAAATTAAAATATAGGGTGTTTCGTTTAAAAAAATTTAACTTTGGTGTGGCACGGCGTTATGGAACACCCTGTAACATTGTAACTAATTTTAAAATATGAAGCTTAATGATGGCTATAGTCTCCCGTAACGTTTGCTTTGATACTTCGAAGGACATAGAAGATACTGAACTTTATCGCACTAATCAATCACCCTGTGTGTATATATATATATATATATATATATATATATATATATATATATATATATATATAAAGTTGGTCCTACTTTTATATTGCTTCTGGTTTTGCAATTTTACAAATTATAATTCTTTACCCTTAATTTCTGAATCTCGGGTCGAGTTCAATTTCACTACCTTGGTGTAATGTGTGTTGCCGATCTGTGAATAAAACTTAGTTGTCGCCCAACACATTTATTCGGTCACAACATATGAAAACTATAATCAAAGGATAAGGTTCTCTTGAATGCAGCGGTGTATGCATTGTAGTCGTTTAAAAGTAAATTGCGCAAAGGGAGAAACGATATCGAATGCAAGTGACAGGGTAAATATAGATTTATTGATTGAGGATTCTGGTTGTGATTTGGTGTATTAGTAATACCTTGTCCGCAGTCGAAACTGCCGGCTATGGTTGGAGGGTTGATATCGCTAAAGAAGACGTGCTTGTAGTAGATGTAGTTAAGTATTCGGGACGTAACCACCGTCTAACTAACCACGTCCTTACACAACCCTTAAGTACCCTTCTCGGGGCGTATTACCTCCAAGAAGATGGTATTAATGATCGTGCTTTGCTATTTTGTGAAATGGGTGGTTATAACGCTAAGGGATAGTTCTGAGTATATAAATATTTAGCTTTTCGGGGCGTAATCACCGTCAAACTAAGGACTTATTCCTCTAGACACTATTATGTACCTTTCTCGGTGCGAAGCACCTCCAAGAAGATGTGAGAAGAAGTGTAAGTGTAATAAATGTAACAAGTGAAAGTAAGTAATAAGTATCGTTTCGATGATTGGTGGTCTGGTATTTATAGAGAAAGTTTGTACGGAGTGGGAAGTAGTGTGCAACTGATACCATTTATGAATAACCATACACAGTTGTGGAAGGAAATAGGAAATAAGTATTGATAGAAATTATTTACTAGGATAGGAAAATTTATAGTAAGGATTTGCATGATCATTACTATATATATATATATATATATATATATATATATATATATATATATATATCAACGTGTCCCAGATAACATTTCCAGCATGGGGATCTCGCTTATTATAAAAGATACAGATTTGGTTATATTAGATGAATTACTCCTAAGGATTAGTGAAATTATAGGACACTCTCCAAATTTCCATGTATTTTAAGACTTATGGCAAGAAAAAGAAAATGTCAAATTTCTTTTTCTTGTAATATCTTTTCTGTTATATTAGACATATAAATTTTATTTGCACTTTCTTAAGATATTTTTTATGCATAATTTAAATATCAATTTGGATTTTTATTTGCACTTTCTATTTTTTAGTTTCAACCCCTAAATTAAATTTTTCTTATGGAACGGCAAGTCGGCTTTGAAATAATTGATCCGTGTTTTTTTATCCTCTTTACAATGATATAGCACATGTACTATCTATTTTTAAAAACAACAAAGAAAATTTAAAAAAATGTGTTTTATTAAAGGATATACTATACATTTACTTATTGTAAGATTATATAGACTATGAGATATTTTTCAATTTAACATTTCAGAAATTATCGTTTAACTACTTAATTTATGGCATAATAACATGAGTTTAATAACATTAGTGCACATGAAATTGATTTCTGAGGTCATATCTTATAATATTAAGAAAAGATCATCTTTATTACGGGCTGGATTTTAATGTAGCACATTCACTCCATTTGCTCATTTTATGAGCCGCATAAAACTGCATTAGATGAAATTAACGTCTAGTTGAAAATGAGAAAACTGCAGTAAGAAATTTGTAGTAAGGTTATACAGTTAGATAATAATGAATGTTGTACTAACGAACGATTTCTCATGTTTCAAATAATTATTTATTTTGCATATATTTGCATTTCAATTTTGATTAATCATTTTAAGCTGTTGCCGAATTTTAATATAAATGTCAAATAGTTTAAATTTGTCATTAAATATATTTTTGACGTCTATGTAGATTTTTGCGTTAATGCATTTAGAAGCTTTCACTCCCGACAAGATATTAATCATATTCGCTTATTCGTAGAAATGTTGAATTCGTATTGCAGTTTACAATACACACTGCGGATAAATTTTTTATAAGTTCATATATCTAGAGCAAAGTGCAATGTCTCGTTATAGTGCATTGAAAACATTAGCTAAATTCTGATTCATAAATCAACTGTCAAAACTTCCCCGTTAGATGTAGGATTGATGTTTTTGTTACAAAACGCAAACTGTGCATACAACCAGAATGATATATAAGAGCATTACTCAACATCGTTTTCCTCTTCGTGCACTTTTAAGTTCGAAGAAAGCTCGATTTAAGCATGTATTTAACGCATTTATTACAAAATGTTACTTAGAAATATGGAAATCTGGGTTGTTACATAAAATTTGATTATTCATAGAGAAGAATGAATAATTTTAACGGAAAAATAGTTAATGAGATTCTTAAAAATTGTACAGAGTTAACTTTAATCAAAGTACGGGTGAGATGAGACAGCTGTATATGAATGTTGCTTTTTCGGTACATTTTCCTTCTATTATGTAAAACAGGAGGTATTGTATTCTCACCCTCGGATGCTTAATTTCAGCTGATTTCGCAGTTTTGCAATAGTTTCATAATTATTCGTGTCGTTAGAATCTGCCGCGTAAGCTGGAATATTTCTAATTAAAAGTTAATTTTCTTTTTGACCCTTGAAAATTAATGCTATTACTTTTATGTTAAATAAACAAAAATTGTAAAAGTTAACAATTTATTTTGATTTTACTTTGTAAAACTCATTAAAAGTTTTATATTTCATTGATTTAAACAGTTAACCGTGCTTGCTTTATTTACCTAATTGTTGTAGCATATTGTGAAGAGATTTGTATTAATCAAATCGAATGCCCACTAATTAATATTTTGTTTTAATTTGAAGCTTTTTATTACATTATTTAAAAAACTCGGAAATTCACTACCATTTTTAAATAGCCGATAAAAGTTTTGACTGAGCATCCAGACCTGAACCAGATCTCTTGTGAAGCATTTTAAAATTTTCCTTCACAAAACAAAAGTTTTTTCTAGTTCTTTTCACTGCTATATGAAGGAAAAACATTACCACATGCCAAATTATTGCTTAGAATACTTGATTGATAAAATTGCAGCTATCGTCACTTCTCGCGCTGGAATAGAAATGTTGCACTGCAAATAACACCTTATGTATATTAGTTTATGTAAGTGCTGATCGAGCTAGGTGAAAAAAGAAAAATATCTTTAACGCACTTATCCCCTTTGATACTCACAAGACAGAATAGTTTTCCCGACATAGCCATGTTACGTATCCATGTTTAGTACAATTTAATTAGCACAATCCTATTATGACTTTAATTAAATGTAATAATCCAATTATTCCAGACAGTGACAACATTTGTTTCTACGTAGTTTTCATAATGTAGCATACTGCCTTTAAATCGAGTTTTACGTACATATTTGATTTTTTTTTAAATAACCACCCGGCACCCATTGGTCATTATGGATTCCAAATATAAATTTAACTCGTCATTTTGTTAGAAAATTAATTGATTTATGTAGTTTGCTTACAGTTAGTCTAGCATAATTGAATACTTTCTTATTAGCTTAGTGACAGTCAATGATAGAAGATAAAAATATGTGTTATAAAGTTAGTATTAATAAGATCAAATTTTTAATCGTTATAACGTGGTTGAGCACCGACGAATTCAATGACAAAATTATACCTCTTTTATAAAATCCATAAGACATGGGGTCAACAGCCAACGATTGTTTTTTTTTATTTATTCCGCTTTGTTTTATGGATGAAACTAGTTTGTGTGTTTTAATAACTAAGCTAGACTGTATAGTTAATTACATACTTACACACATAAATACATTTAAAATGAGATTTTTATTTGTTAGTCGGTGTAATGAAATTGCAAATATAGGTACTAGTTGTATACTTTGCTTAACCGCCATTTGAATTGCAGGTAGCGAACAATTGTTACCGGGAAAGAAAACATAATTAAAGGGTTTTAATATCTTGTCAATCAGTCATATTATGATAATGTTTTTCGGCGTAGGTTTTGACTTATGTATTTATGTTTAAACTATGCAATTAAAGGGAAAAGAAGAAAAAAACACGTTGCCGTAGGAACGTAGATGCAGTTTCGGACCACGCGCCCCGAAACTACGTTATTAGAATAAACTGGGGCAAGTAGCTTAGAATTTTTATATGCACGAAATTGGATAAAATGTCACTTGTTGATAATTAATTGCACTGGACATATGACACAATCAAACATGTTTGATACTTTTGAAACTACGGACGGTTGAATATTTTATAAATTAACACTTCTTTTAATTTGGAAAGAAGGGTGGACTATTACAACGTAATCTTTTTTTATAAAATAACATTTGAAAACGGAGGATGGATAGGAAAAACAGGTTTGAGAATCCGTTTGGCCGTATCGGACAAGGAAAGTTTGATTTGAACCTTTATGTGACGCTCGTTTGTAGCGTTACTGATAATATTATAAAAAGTTGTATCCATAAATATATTATCGTTTCTGTTTTAGTAAAAAAATTACAAACGCTCGCAATAAGCAATTCAATAAACTGATATAACCTATAGAAAATCGGTCATTGCCTTGGAAGAAGTTACTATTTAATTATCACAAGATATTAAAATCGTACAGAATTGTCTCTTGATAACACATAGTGCGAGATCCGGCTGCAAAATTGTGTAGGTACCTTTTTTTTTAATAAAACTTAATTCAGATGAATGATTAATGGCAATGTAATGTATTACTTCCGGGTTGCCTATAAAAAATTAGTCGCAAATATTTTTAATTAAATATATTATATATAATTAATGTATTTGTATAAATTTGAACTATATGCTTTTTAAAAGGAAATAATGTGAAGAATGTAAAAAGCATGGTTGCCACCTCCTCCCGGTCGCCGCAACCTCTAGGAAACTATGCGTAAACAGGTACATTATTGTTGATTATTTACGCTCATCGTTTTTTCAAAAATATATTATACCAAATTGAAGTTAAATTTGTGCACACAATAATCCATGGTTGCTTGTAAAAAAGTAGCATAAAATTTTTTTATAAAATTTTGTTCCCTGTTCAACAGAATAGAGAGTAAAGCATATAAATTTCGTTCATAAACATGTTGACATAATATTTGTCACTAAAACCTTTACACACAAAAAACACTTATAACAAACTTGTAATTTCGGAAGATTGAATACGTTTGCCATAAAATTCTACACTAAAATAATCAAAATTGATCAACAAGTAATCGTATTTAATCTTATGTACATACGAAACAAATTAAAAAAACACAGAAATTTTATTCACCGGTCATGAAAAGCAAATAAAACAGTAAATGCACCCCAAAGTTTACCTTAATTTTGGTTCAGTCCACCTTATGTTATACAATACACCTAGAGAGGACCTGGAGGTTGATTTCTATGGTGGCGATAGTAAGGCAATGAATGAGATAGCTACGTTCGAAACTCCCTCGTGAAGGATATCGGTGCCAAATTGCGGTCGATTATTATCCAACTTGGTTGTACGATATATTACAGTCTATGTATTTACTCTTTATTTACAAACTTTACTTTACTGTTGCAACAGATCTGCTTAATATTAGTCGTTAGCGTTATACGAAAATTTAGTAATTTACAGCAAGTTAATTGTTATCGCCGAGCTGTGAAATAATGTTTGGCATTATGAAAGAACGTTGATTTCTTCCACACAAAAGCGATGACTACTCCATAGGAAAATGAATGCACTAGTTATAACACAGTACACTTCCTTGGATCAACTGCACTACGTCGTTACGATAATTTAAACTCGTGGTGGGTGAACAAATTAAAATATCCCTGCGAAGGTTAATCGAGGAGAAAACTGCCTCCTTTCTCAACGAAAGTTCGATCACAGGAGTTATCGAAACCGTTCTTTCGCGGGATTGTCCTATCTGTCGCTCGATAACGTATATATGCCTAAGCATCTGAATTGCAAGTGACCACCTATAAATGTTCATTATACGTCACAATTGGTTTTTTATATCCCTATCATTAATTAAATATTAACTAGCCTATCATATAAAAAATCGTTTACATTTTTCAAGCACGGGAAAGCATTGGTTACTTTCGGAGATGTTCGACGGAAATTCTCCCCTTCTGAAAACTGCATCGACAGCTTTCTCTGCACCCAACGGAATGATTTCGCGTAATTTGTTTTTTACTTTAGTTTATATTGTAGCTCATATAAATTATTCCCCTGTCGAATTCCAATTATATTACATCATTCTTACACTTTATATTTCTCTAACCTTGAAAAATTTATACGATATTGCTGATCTTAATCTAAATTGAATTCTAATAAAGAGATTAATTTTTACTCAGTCTTACAAATTTGAATACCAAAGATACGTCAGTTTAATTACATATTTATTAAATTATCGACAAATCGAACAAATTACGACTACTTATTATTTACACAAAACTAATAATTCTCAACAAACTAGTAAAATAAGACGTGAATCATATCTAAATTTTATGCTTCCAATTCATACTTGTCAATTAGATCAAACGCTTTATTTGGTTTTAAATACCATACTTTTAAATGCGACTGATTTTTGTAATGCTTTCAAATACTTTCCGAATATGTGAAAAAGAAAACAAACAACGTTTCACTCCAAAGCTTTCCTCCAAATTTATGCGTTATGAAATTTAGGAATTTGCTACATTTAAGATGTACAGTACTAAAAAATAACTTGCAATTCGATAATTATTGGCAAATCTTTGATAAACCCATGGACACATGACAATTTCAGCGTTTCTTATAGCTTTAATGTCATTCCCATTACCGCTAAATTAAGCAAATGGTTTTTTTATGCTGAGTGGATTAGGAATTAGTTTTTATTTTTTTCGCGAAAACTAAGCGAGATATAAAAAAATGAGAGACAAGAAAGTTATGTTTAATTGTTTTAATCGTATGCAGATACCAAACTTAAAAAAATGCGTACATGTGTACACGTACCATGTAACGCCATTGGATTTATTATTTTAAATTTAATTACATCCAAATAAACGCTTTGTTACTGTCAACAAACGTACCAGTTTTTATTGAAACCGGTGAAAACGCGATTTTTAGTAATACTTTGACACCCTGTTTTTCGAAAACGAAGCAAGTTGCGACATGTGTTTATATGTCTTTTATAAAATATCTCGAGAAATAACTTATTAAAATTTATCAGTTATGATACACATTATATCGGGTGATTGATGGTGGATGGCCTATTAGACGTTTATGGAGAAATGTGTAACCAACCTACTACTTAAATTTTCAAAACGTCCATTTTTCTACTCATAATTCATTATTCGTGTTCAATAATATATATTTTATACATATTATGAAAAATACTGTAAGAGCAAATAAAATATAAACAATTAGCGTTCTCAATAACAAAAATGTGGTTTGAAAGTTTAATAAGGTCCGATCTACCCCTCTCAATTTGATTCTTCCATAAAAAGAATTCGACATTTTTTTTCAAAATCTAAACGTAACAGTAACAAATATGAATCATATACAGGGTGATTGATGGTGGATGGCCTATTAGACGTTTATGGAGAAATAGTCATGGGATCACTTTGAAAATTTGGTGGATTATATAAATGGATATGCTGTCTCTTTTGAAAATATTTTCAACTGTGCAGTGTTGCCGCTTCTACAAGAAAGTATTAGTAACTTTGATTTAAATGGAGAATATTTGAAGGTTGTTGGTTTAGGCGTTTGTGACCTTGGAATTGGCCGGCCAGGTCTCCAAGCTTAACTCCTCTTTATTTTTACCTTTTGGGGTACCCTGAAAAATATTATTTACAACACACCTGTAAATTCAAGGGAATAGTTAGAGGCTCGGGTGCATCGCGATTTTCAAAGTTTAGATGCTGATGAACTTAGACTTACAACTACAGATGGTGTCAAAACTCGAATTCTAAAATGCTTAGAAGTCAACAGCCAACATTTTGAACATTTATTAAAAACTAATTAAATATTCTTTGCTTATTTTACACTCATGTGATTGTAATCTGTAATAATTTTGCTAAATAAATGCACATAAATCAAAAACTGCTCGAGATGGGTATAGGAACATTACACATAGAAAGATAGACAAGAGCTTTTAGGACCAGATATAAAATACAGGGTGTTCCATTAAAAAAACATACTTTTTATCGTATTTCCGAACAAGAAAAATATTTGAATTTTTGAAACACCCTGTACTATTATAACTCAGATTTAGACACAGATTGAAATTCCACTGGGCATTACCTAACTCCTCACTAAATTTCAGTGCGCTGATCTGTCAGAGTTCAAGACTGCGGACCCTTTTTGAAAGCCATGTTTTTCGAAAAAAAAAGTGAAATAAATTATTTTCTCGCAAACGATAACAGATAGGTATAGGAAAATATTAAGAAAAGTTATTAAGAGTTCAATAGGGAATCTAACAACAAAATAATACGCAGGGTGTTCCATTTACATTATTTTCGAAGTTGCTAATACTTTCTTGTAGAAGCGGCAACACTGCACAGTTGAAAATATTTTTAAAAGAGAGAGCATGTCTATTTATATAAGTCACCAAATTTTCAAAGTGATCACTTGACTATTTCTCCATAAACGTCTAATAGGCCATCCACCATCAATCACCCTGTATATGGTTCATATTTATTACTGTTACGTTTAGATTTTGAAAAAAATGTCGAATTCCTTTTATGGAAGAAGAAGATTTTTCTTAAATAACTTCCTTTATCAAATTGAGAAGGGCAAATCGGACCTTATTACACTTTCAAACCACATTTTTGTTATTGAGAACGTTTAATTGTTTATATTTTATTTGCTCTTACAGTATTTTTCATAATATGTATAAAATATATTATTGAACACGAATAATGAATTATGAGTAGAAAAATGGACGTTTTTAAAATTATAGTAGTAGGTATAATTTCGATAATTCATTACGCATTTTAGTGTTCTTGTACCAGACATTAGATAGCAAACATATTAAACCAAAAACGCACATATGATTTTTTTTTTATTTTAGTAACTTGAATTATACACAATTTAATTGTGTTTTTATTATGAAAATGGCTTGCAAGTTGAATACGTGTGTAACCATTAACAGCATCTGCTTCATGTTTGTGAAAACACTTAAAAGTTAACAGTCAGGGAAATTGTTCATAATGCGCATGTCGTTTGATATTAATGTCGTCTGTTAATTAGATAGAACTTGAATTATTGACATTTCATTTACTTTTTAATAGGTTTCGAATGGCGTCCTAAAAATTATAATATAAAAAGCCTTTATTTATAGAATTCTGGATTGACCGTATTATTTTATATTGCAATCAATTTAATGAAAGCTCAAATGCTTAAAAAATTAAAGCCCCTTTAAACGTGCCCTTCCTGCTCAAAGTACTTGAAGTTTTAATTTGTAGAGTGATGTGTTTTCTTTTGATCTTGATTATATTCATTGACTTCTTGTAACTGAATATATTTAAGTTCACTTTTCCTCTAATCAGATAATGTAACCCTCGAAAGAAGTTAGCGAACTTTGAATTAATTTTCTTGTTTCGAATTGAGAAGTTTTTATTCCTCTGAGAACAGTTCGCTACTTCGCTTAGGGGGCTTGTAAATTTTAAGTCTAAGAGAATTATACAAAATGATATGTATTTTTTTTTTCATTTCGTCAGTCGTACTATTTAATAGGACATTGCAAGTGACAGACGTTTCTTTCATTCTGCCAGAAAACCGTGACAGACCTTTTCCGCAATATTTTGCGTGCGGTATATACTACTCAGGGAAAACGTCTTATCCATTGTTTTAGGAATATCTAAAATGGAAAAGTTTGTTGCTCGGATGAATGCATTATTTCTTTTCAACTGAGTGTCAGGACTGCGCGTAACGATAGTTTGTTTCTGAAACTGACAAGAAATTGTCTTCTCACTGCTTATAACGTTTCAGCTATATACTTTGAATGAAAAACTCGAAACAATATAAAGAAATAAGATCGAAGCAATGCTCTTTGATTAAAGGAGAAGTATATAAATTGTTTAAAGAAAGACAGAGGAGATGTAATCATAAAGTTAGATTTGGGGAAATTTTATTAGATTTTTTGAACAATTTAGATTTTCTTTTAAGTTTTGCTTAAAAGAAAAACGTAAGTTAATGTTTCTTTTTTTTGCTTTATATTCACATACGAGTAATTCAGTTCATATTTGACTGATGGATTCAATTTATCGATGTACGGTTAGGGTCATGTAATATTGAAATATAAAATGTCAAAATTTATAGTGTTCTCAAAAACCGAGCTAGGGAAATGAAGCTTTTCGCATTAGAGTAATGTCTTGCTAAAAATGCTTCTTGTAGGGTTAAACCTTCTAATTTTTTGCGCATAATAGCAAACCTTAAAATATTTTAAACGACGAAGCGGTAAAGAAAGTTCCTTGGATGGATGCCCGCAATTCTTATAACGTATCGCGGGCGTAATGATAATGTGACTCGTTTCACGGAAGGGTGCTTTGCTTTAATGGCGTTGTCAACTAAATTCCATAAAGAAAAATCTTAGATATTCATAAAGTTTACGCTCAATGCAATTGTATATTATCTATACAAAGCGTTCAGTTATTTATTTAATGCATATTTTGCGTGCTCCTCATTTATGGGGATAAAAAACTGCTTCATTTTGAAATTCATTTTTTAGGATTGGAGTTAGTGGACTCTTTGTGTATCTCAAGAAATTAATTATTTATTATTTTGAACGTTATCTTATATTTATTGCTCATTTAAATTTTTGTAACGATGCGCACACGTCATTGTTACAACTGTCAATAGTAACTAAGTAAAATGTCAATCACGTGTATGCACCGGTATAGAAATCCTTATGGTGTTCTGATTTTTTACAGTAAAAAAGGAAAAGGCGACGTATTTCAGTCCCTCCCTAATGGGGGTGGGGGCTGTTTGAGCTTTCCAAGCTCCGGCTGCCACAATGATGTATTCCCGTACATTAAGTATGTATGCTTGGTGGGATTAAGGATAGGTGCGGTCAGGAAAGCATCGGAAGGAACTGAGTTAGGGTTATTAGAAGGAAAATACTATCCCAGCATTCGCACAAATAGCCGCACACGATGTGCGTATACTCAGTGAGCAGGCCGCTATGTGTGTATGAGGAAACCCCTGAGAAAAACTCACTCATACAATGTAGACAGTAACGGGAATCGAACCCCTTACCTCCTGAATGCTAAACAGGTTAGAATTCAATATGTATTTACGTCATATGTATATTATACGCTGTGCCCCCGAAATTGGAAAAGGATATATTGGAATATATAAGAGATACAAAGGCGGTTGAATGAGCTCAAAGCTGCATTTTATGGCATTCCTTTATTTGTGGAAATTTTTAAATCTGGTGTTTAAAATGTTGGTTTCGAGATAGATCGTTGTAACCTAACAAGATTAATAATAAGCAATGCGTCGTAGGAAAACTATCAGAATCTGAGCAAATGTATCGAAACATAAAAATGGTACTAACAATTAATTAATATTTGGTATTATAAGTTTAATTAATTAGAACCATTATATACAATAATTGATTTCGTGGACTGAAATTTTCCCTTATACTGGATGTTTCTAAATTACACGACAAAAAACTGGGGAACGTATACCTTACGTGATAATAATAAAAAAGTTCCTGTAAACATGGCCCTAAAAACGCTTTTTTGAGGAGCCTGGACCCTTTGAAGATGGTTTTCAAAAACTGGTTTTCGATTTATAGCTCCGGAACGACAGTTATCGCAACCAATTTTGGCACATAAGTTTCTGTCAGTAAAGCCAATTATTTGAGACCACTGAGCAAAGTTAACTTTAGCCAGGAGCCTACGTACCAGGAGGGTAATTGGGTAAATTTGGCCTCATCTTTCTAACACTTCTACTTTTTGCTATTTTGACACCAGATTATGATGTACCCATACCTATTACGTAAAAAAGGTACTCTTAGCAATAGTCACTAAATATCACCGTTTCTTCAGAAATGGACAGAAAACAAATTAAGACTAATGAGTTCTAGTCTAAGAGCAAGTATTGGCAAGTAACTGCCAGTCTAGCATAAGTCAGTAATAATTTAAATAACGGATTGTAAAAGACAGTTACTTTTTGGTTAATGATGAATCATTATACGAATGAAGAGATGGCCGATATCCACATTATGTAAGGTTGGTCTATTCGCAATGCTCTTGAAGCACGGAGATTGTATCAGGACGCCTTTTCAAAAATCGCCAAAACGTTTGAATGTATAAATCGTAGGTTACGGGAAACAGGTATTTGTTGAGTTAAGATTATGGACTTTATTTGCTTCTCTTTAATCATTTTGATAGCTTTGTTTAACGTATCCGTTGCCAAACGGGGAAGGTCACGAACAGTAAGAACACCCCAACGTGAAGAAGAAGCTGCGTTACGTGTAATAGAGGAAAATCTAGGCTCCAGTACGCGAGAAATTCTAAATCGTTTGGACTCAATAAATTCAACAGTATGGCGAGTACTTCACGAACATTTGTTGAAGCCGTACCATATTTTACGGGTACAATCATTGTCACCGCTTACAGATTATTGTAATTTTTTATTATATACATGTTTGGGATGACAACAATCCCCATAATTTTCTTAAATCTCACCATCAACAACAATTTAATTTGAATGTATGGGCTGGTATTGTAGACGGTTATTTGAAAGGACCGTTTTTCCTACCACCAAGGGTAAATCTTCAGTTTCTTCAAAATCATTTACCAGAATTACTAGAAAATATCCCCTTGTGCTAAGAAATAACTTGGGGCTCATGCATGATGAAGCTTCCCCTCATTTGAGATTAGATGTAAGAAATTATCTTAATCATACATTTTGTCAAAGATGGATTGCACGAGGTGGATCTCAGTCATTGCCAGCAAAGTCACCTGATTTTAATCCTTTAGATTATTACCTATGGGGATATATAAAACGATCGTTTATGAAATACCGGGAGCAAATGTGAACTAACTAAGACAGAGAATTATTATGGGCTGTGAGCAAATTAGAAACACACATGGTATCTTACTTCGGGTAAGACATTCGATAAAGTGACGAGTCAGAAGATGTGTTGAAATAAGTGGTGGCCATTTCGAACGTTTTTTATAAATTATAAGAATTTTACTGATCACTGTTTGCTTGTTACAACAACAAACAACCTTTATTGAACTTAACATTTTGTCTTATTTTTATGTACGAGGTGCATTTCAAAATGTTTGTTCGTTTTCTCTTAGACTTGAACTCATTGTTTACCATGTCTTAATTTGTTTTTTGCCTATTTCTGAAGAAACGGTGATATGTACCGACTCTTACTAGGAGTACCTTTTTATGAGTGGATCATAATCTGGTGTGAAAATAGCAAAAAATCGAAGTGTTAGAAAAATGGGGCCAAATTTGCCCAATTACTCCTTGGCACGTACGTTGGCTTTGCTGACAGAAATTTATGTCCCTAAATTGGTTGTGTTAACTGGAGTCTTTCCGGAATTATAAATCGAAAATTAGTTTTTGAAAGCCATCTTAAAAGATTCTAGCGTCCTGCAGAAACGTTTTCGGACTCGTGTTTACAGAAACTTTTTTCTTATTATCCAAAGTTTTTGCCGTGTATTTTAGAAACAAACTGTATGTTGTATTACACCAAATCACTTGGTTATCGTTTTAAGCTAAAGGTCCCCTGTTTTTTTTTGCATAACAGGAATTAATTTAATTGCCTACAATTGGAGATGAATACTTATATTACGTTTGATTACTTAGTAAATAATTTGAACACTTCAGCGGATGGATCTTTTAATATTCTTCAGACTAATATACGAAGTATATCAAAAAATTTTTGGGAAGTACGGAGAATTTATTGGATTGATTTATATTACACTAAGGGTAAGTTAAATGAAAATGATGAAGTAATGGTATATTTGAAGTCGTTTAATCATTCATCTACACATATTGTTACAAACGGGTTTTATTTTACTAGAACACAAGTAAATGTCCACAAAAATACTATTCTGTTAATTATTTATAAACCCACAGCTGTGAAGCATGTCTAACTCTTGAAAATATTTCTTCGCAGCCATTTTACTAATCGTACTGAATTCTTTTTAGGTGATGTGAATATCATGGATTTTAAGTAATTCCATAAATCTGGAATACGAACTTTAATGCATGAGTTTGAATTTATGCCCTGCATTAGTACGAGGATTGTTTGGTAACTACGTGACGTAAAGCAGAGATGGCGTAGGAATCGTGTTCCCATTTTGTAGAATTATCTTTTTAATAGGTTAAGTATAACAGTACAGAGCGATCTGTTAATTAGTCTGTTTTTGATACTACGCCAAAGTGAATGTCTTGTGTGATTTTAATAAAGAATGGAAAAAAAACTGAGTTGAGAGCAGTGAGAAAGTACTTTCATTGGAAAGGCTTTACACCAACCCAAATTAAAGCAGAACTGGGTTCAACACTATTGGAATCCGTTACTTCGTTTTCAATGGTTAAAAACTGTTTCCGAAATTGAGGGCAAATGACGAACCCGTAGTGAACGTCCAAAAACTCTTACTGCCCCGGATATGATTGAAAAAGGCCACCGTATCGTATTTGATGTTCGTCGAGTAAGAGTACGTGAGATGGCAGATATAGTGGGTATCTCAAATGACAGAATTTTAACTGAATCGTTTGAATGCTTCTCCAAAAAATAGTCGAAACAATTTATCCACAAAGATTCTCCGCCACCAAAGAAGGTGAAAACTATTTTGTCAGCAGAAAATGTTATGGAAACTGTTTTGAGATTCTTATGGAGTTATCTTGGTCGCCCACTTAGAAAACGGAAAAGCAATAAGTGATTACTATTATGCTAATATGTTGCAACCACTTAGCGTCAAAATCAAAGCGAAACGGCCTCATGTGCTAAGACGAAACCACTGTTCCAACAGGATAAGGCACCTGCCCACAAGTATGCAATAACCAAAATTCAGGGGAGATTTGAACCAGTGTATGATTCGCCTTAAAAAAATGGCTCGACCGTAACAAATTTTGGTCTAATTACGAGGTATTCGCTGCTGTAAATAGGTATTTTTATGACTTGGATTCATCGATGTACAGTTCATCAAGAAAAAGAAAAAGCGTGAGATTCTTTAGCTATGCGTAGAATAAAGAGTGAGGTAGCATCCGGAGAGAAGAAGATGCACTTTACGCGCGGCCAAATTGAGCTGTGTGTACAATCGCATTGACAAGTATACATCCCGACGTAATATTAAGTTGGGATTTCTATTATTATTTAGAAAGAAATATAAAGAATGTAATTGAATAAAACACATAGATAAGATTTATTAACTTATAATAATTACAATGTATATAATGATAATGGCAGCAATACCTGGAATATAATTGCACGTTAAAGATAATAATTGCTTAATGATAATTATATTATTAAGTACTGTAGCATCCCCCAGGTACCCTATCTTGAAAAGTGTAATTTGAACTTATTTCAATGCAAATTCAAGAACAAAACAATCGCTAAGTGATTTATCTTGACTTGCCTGACAATAATGTTAATATTACTCAAATTAATTGCCTGCCTTACTTTGACTTTCCTGGTAATAATTAAAACATTAGAATTTATTTACAAGTCTGATATTTAATTACTCGCAAACCTCAAATCTGATCAAACGAAGTGGTCATCTAGTGGTAGGTACGTGCTATCTAATTTAGATAGGCTAGATGAGGTACGTGTTGCATCATGAGGGGCAGGTAAAAAAAAATTAAACTACTCAAATTAAAATCAACGAACTTGGCGCAGCGGTGGTTCAGCCCGTTAATCTACTATTGTGGGAAAGAACCACCAATAAAACCCACTTTATTCATAAATAAGCAATTGCACAAGTACATTAATAGATCAAATAACACAAAAAAAAACAATGAAAGGGTTAAATATATAATAAACACCATTAAATCAGGTTAAAGTGCGTACAAAATTATAACATTAAGAGAACATGAATAAAAAGCAGTTTAGTTACACAAAAACACAATAATAAAAAAGAACACATGTAGTCACACGCACAATTGGGTCATAAATAATCAAAATAGAAAAAAAAATAGAAATCATAACACCAAACATGTGGCCCTTTAAAAACCAATCATCCCGGTATTTAAGTAAATATGCACATAAAATAATAAAGCAAATTACGGTACGTATAAAATACAATAACAGTAAAATTGCACAGGTAATAAGGTAAAGACGACGACAAAAGAAAACAGACAAGGAATTTAGTGACTGCTGCGAGCTTGCATTTATATAAGAATACATACTTACACTAGAATAAATATTCTCTTAATTGATCACAGACACAAATCGTTAACATACGCGGTTTAACCGCGAAAGAAAAAAAACTTAGTGTTGGCGAATTCAAAAAATGTTCACGCTAGAATTATTTTTAAAGACAAACTGTTTACAATGAAGGTATTTAATTAACCCAAAAATCGATCTGGCTCGATTGACATGCTAACTGTCACTGCCTTCTCCCCCGATTCAAACCTAACTATGTCTACTCCCCAAAAATCAACCCCCGTCTTTCAAAAGTAATAAAAAAAAAACAAGAAACATTAATTTATGTTGGAACAGCTTCATATTAATTCTTGCACGACATCTTAATTTTAAAAATACTCATTCGTTCATAACAAACCCCACATTTTTCTCTCGAGTTTGCAAGTAACAAAGATATCTTTTGATCGCGGTCCGTACCGCCGTAATTAATCATTAGATCAATGACATTTTTATATCAAGAGCGCGCATAAGAAATTATAATGATTCGTTACGTTCCTACACCTGCCACTCACCCTCTAACACGTGTTTTCTTACATATTAGTTACAAACAATCCTACATTCCTTAGATAAAAATATATAAATAAAAATATTTTGAAAACATTAGCAAATTACGACGTATTATTAAGATATTAAAAATCCACTAATTATCTTTTCTATCGCCATTGTTCCAACAATGGCGATTTGACAAACGTTTATTACAATAGTAAAATTTTCGCGGTCCGCTACCTACAAATATGTTTTTTTCACGCGTTTTCCTTGTTAGGCCACGTAATTATCGACACCAACTAGAATTACTAATACGTCAAAATCATATGTTTTTAAAATTATCTAAAAATGTGTATTTGAATGCTCATACAATTACATTACAAATAAGCGATCATAGCTCGGCAGAAAGAGTCATATTAACTAATTAGAACCATTTATATTCATTCATACAGAAATTTGATTGAAATGTACTATTTAAATTACAAATAGATAATGCCTACTCATATTTATTTTAAAAATTTAATAAGTTTGTGGAATTATCAACCTTAATTACACAAAAAATAATAAAAACATACGAAGAAGAAACGGTGGCTTACTGATATTATGTATGAGATTCAAATAAAGTAAAATTTATTGAGGCTATAATTAAAAAAAAAGAAATCTTGTAATGCATTGCTTATATAAAGAGCAGCGAAATAAGGTGAGCAATTTAATTAAATGTGCAAAAAGTAAGTATTTTCAAAATAAATTTCTCCAGAAATACCTCAGCAGCTTGAGCTATAACCAAATATGGAATTAATTTAGGTAAATGTGATAATTCTGTTCCTGCTGTAGATAATCATAAAGCAATAACACATGCTAAATACACAGCTGAAACTTTTAACCTTATTTCGCTTTATCTCTATACCAGAAGTTTCTCAATCTAAAATTGGTCAGACAAAAAACGATTTACTTGAATTTAATTCTATACCATAGCGCTCATATTAGAGACCTATTACTCAAACAGATGTAATTGACCCAATATCTAATCTAAAAAGAAAATCAGCTAATGGCTTTGATTGAGTTTCGAAAATTAAAAAAACGTATTACTACATAAGTTCAGTAATTACAGACCAAGTATGCTGATCGGTTGTATCTCAAAGATTTTTAAAAACCTTATAGTTATGCAATTAACCCTATTTTTGGACAAGCATAAAATCTTATCAGACTTTCAGTACGGATTTTGAAAATATAAGCTTGCAGAAAATATTCTAATGTTCTTAGGTCGTCCCAAGACATTTGACACTGTCAGTCATGGAATCTTGTACAAGTTGTTAGTAATGAATCAGAAGTATATGTTTAGAGCTGTTTAAATTTCATCTTACTGGTAGAGTACAATCGGGTCGAATAAATGATTCAAAAAGTAAGCAGAGGATTATACAGCGGGGAGTTCCTCAGGGGTCTATACTTGGTCCGAAATTGTACTCAGTATATATTAACGATCTGCTAAAATTAAATCTAAAATCAGCCAGCTGTCTTCGTATTTGGAATCGTAATTACTTTAAAGAACATCACGTATGGGTACTACTAAAAACCTCATATACGATATTTTCATGTTATAATTTACTAATTGATAGTTCTGATAATATCGAACAAGTGTATATTCATAACTTACATTGTAGGCAGATTAAATATTCGTGTAACATTCTAAGTACAGGGTGGGCAAATTTCGATATTTCAGTAAGGAATCTCGTAAACTATTGTTCATATGAAAAAATGAACCTCGCATCCTCGATCTCTTTTTTTGAGATGGTGCATTTCAAATTTGGCTGACGTCTTTTGTTTTCGAGTTATGGACATATTTCAGATTTTCAAGTTTTCATTTTATGGCCATATCTCGCTTATTTATGAAAATAGAAAAAAATAATTTCTACGTTCTTCAGGCACTTTTTTGATAAGAATGCAGTGGTGGTGTAGTCAATTCTTTAAAAATATTCTTGAAATTTGAGTTATAGCATAAAGATATATTTTCTTTATATGGAACGCGTTGTTGTCTATGATATCAAGAAATTACTAATTATTTTCTGATTCGATATGTATCATGTGGAGTCAAGTTATTCATTTTTACTGCTTTTTAGCAAAAAATATTTTTTAGGATATAATGTTTTATTCAAAGCAATAATAATTATTAAAAAAAAACGCATACATTATGTGACTATTTTACAAACCAAGAACAAATAACTATAATATTTCAGATGCTGTTAAACAAACTACAAGATACTTAATGTATACACTGTATAAAACTTTGTCTTAGTTCGTTTATATTATTATTATTTTTATATAAATTCTCTTCAATTTCTCCCCAAAAGAAAAAATCTAGGGGCGTTAAATCGGGTGAACGTGGTGGCCACCTCATAAGTCCATTTGTTCCTATCTATTTGTCTTGAAAATGAATGTTTAACAATTAAGAGACTTTTCTACTATTGTGAGCGGTAAGTCATCTCAAAAATCATCGACTATGTGTTGGTTTAAAATTTCAGAGTATCGTTGACCATTCAGTTTTCTTTCATAAATGTGAAAGACTAAAATGCGATTTCCGAATAGGGCACACCAAACATTAAAACCGAAGCATCCCTCATTTTGAACGTCAATGGTACGGTGCGGATTAATGTCGGACCACCAGTGCTCGTTGTGTCGATCGAAAATCCCGGAACTACTAAAGTATACTTCATCGGTCCAAACAATATTTGTAGAGAATAATGCATTTTGCTCTATTTGCTGAAGATACCAATTACAAAATTGTAGGCGTCGTGCAGGATCGGTTGGTTGGAGATATTCCGTATTTTATATGGTCTGAATTTGTATCTTTTTAGAACTGAGAATGCTCGACTTCGTCGTATACCAGACTCGGCCTTAATTTGATGGCTTAAAATCGACGGGTTTGCAGCTACCATTCTAATAACATTGACGGCAACTTCCGCATTTTCAATATTATAATTTTACTTCCACATCCAACGGATGGGAAATACTGTATCGCTAAAAACATTTTCAAAAATTTTTATTTGCCTAATCGCTTTAAAATGTTCGAAAACGTCCAAAAACAAAATTTGAGAAAAAAAAATTGACTATGTCTGTCTATGTGTCTGTGTGTCCCTCTGTGTGTGCGTGTGTACCCCATAACTTTCGAAGGATTTAACATATCAACTGAAATTTTGTACACATATAGATGTCAACTACTTAAAGCGACTGATTTTGGTGTCATTGGGGTATGGGGGGAGTGGTAAAATTGGTGGGTAAGTACCCCTTTTGCAAATTTTTATTTTTTTAGATTTTTTTTCCTTTTTAAAATGTGATTAGTAATATAATTTTGAGTATTTTTTGCCCCTATAATTTTTCTGTGCAACAAACGGTTTACAAGATATTAGGAAAAAACCGTCACTTTGAAAAACCGGTTTTTCTTAACTACTTAACATATTCAAAAAGTGAAAATACCATTAGATACGAAATAAAATTCCTCACAAAAAGTATTTTTGTAATTTTTTCGAAATATTTCCAAAAAAACTCGATACCAGTATTAGATAGAAAATCAAATTTCTGATCGAAAAGCATTCTTGTAATTTGTTTGTAAAGTTAATCGTTTTCAAGTTATTTACAAAAAACCGATTTTTTGATGTGGAAGTATTAATACAATTTGCAGCGGTTTTTGTTCTTGGTTTGTTAAAAGTCCCATACTTTGAATAAAACACTCTTAACAACTTTTCATTATCTTCTAAAGCCATATTTTGCACTTTATATGGTGATGATAAACAATCAAATGTTAGTAAATTGTCAGTTTTGTAACAACGCAATGACAGATAGGTACCTAATTGGTTTTATCAGAAAGTTTGTAACCGATACACGCCTATTTGTATTGAAAACTCTCCAAAAGTGAAATTTGTATGTCCCAAAACAATTTTTGCTAAAAAGCAGTAAAAATGAATAATTTGACCCCGCATGATGTATATCGTTGAAGTCAGAATAAAATTAGTGATTTTTTGATACCATATGATACCTATGCGTTCCATATAAAAAATACAACTTTATGCTATAACTCGAATTTCAAGAATAGTTTTAAAGAATTGACTACATCACTGCATTCTTGTCAAAAAAGTGCCCGAAGAACAGAAATGATTTTTTTTATTTTCATAAATAAGAGAGACATCGCCATAAAATGAAAAGTCGAAAATCTGAATTTTGGCCATAATCGAAACCAAAAAAGAGATCGGGGATGCGAGGTTCATTTCATTTCATATGAACTATAGTTTACGAGATTTCCTATTAAAACATCGAAATTTGGCCACCCTGTACAGTAAAATATTTAGATGTAATCCAGGATTCTCACTTATAAAAACTAGGAAAGTTATAGCCTTGTGTAATCTAATGAACAATAAAACAAAAAAATTACTTATTACGGACTCGGTCAATTAATTTTTACATATGGAATTACTGGAGTGTGATTATACAAAAACTTATTCTAAAAATTATGTTTCATAAACATTTTCTGTATTCAGCGAATACATTGTTCCAAGAAGTGGGGATAATTTTCTATATACATTAAAAAATTAAATAAGTATAAAGAAAAGTTTATAAAAATGCTGAACACAGTTACGAAACACGTATGAAACTATTGTTTAAGTCGTACCACGTTTCCACTAGAAAAGTAACGCTCAAAATAATTTTACCATTAGTAGCGAAAATTTATAATTACTTTCAAAGTAATTTTACTATCACGGACTATTTCTCGTTATCGTTTGAAGTGTATATGAAATATACTGAGAATCACCTAGCAAAACTATCGGTGAAAAAACTCCAGGAAGTTATTTTTACCACTTAATAATAATCACACTTGAAATGACTCATCTCTTACATATTGTATATAACATTTTTTTGTTGGTTTTGAGTTGTATTCGGAACATATACGATATATGTCAACAAGTTTCTTACCAACTTAGTCATTTGATGTGGGAATAGATCTTAGGTTTCTTGCCTTTTGTAAGAGTGACATTATTTGTTTGGCTAGTACATATACGCTTTATTTCATTTTATCCTTGGGTATAAAGAATTTTTTTTTTCTTTAGCAAATAAATTCACTTTTACTTATGGAAGTCTTGTTGGATTTAATTCAGAAAGGAAAATTTTCTAACTTTTCAAGGATATATCACACTTATGTAAAATAATTAAAAAAACAATAAAAATAAATATAATTTTTATTTTAATTAATACGGCAACGTCGGACAACAAATAGAATGTTATTTTTGGAAATGAAACTTATAACTGTTTGGTAAATTTAAACTCAAACGCTTTAAGATCATTTTTTGTATAAATAATGTAATAAAGTTATGCACTGTTCGAAGCTTACATAAAGAACTCTAGTAGACCTTGAGAGTGCGACAAGATCAAATGTTATTTTGGTATTGTAACGTCCCCCAGGTACCCTATCTTGAAAAGCGTAATTTGAACTTATTTGCAATAATGCAAATTCAAGAACAAAACAATCGCTAAGTGATTTATCTTGACTTGACTGACAATAATGTTACTATTACTCAAATTAATTGCCTGCCTTACTTTGACTTTCCTGGCAATAATTAAAACATTAGAATTTATTTACAAGTCTGATATTTAATTACTCGCAAACCTCAAATCTGATCAAACGAAGTGGCCGTCTAGTGGTAGGTACGTTGGTCTATCTGAATTAGATAGGCTGGATGAGGTAAGTGTTGCATCATGAGGAGCAGGTAAAAAAATGAAACTACTCAAATTAAAATCAACGAGCTTTGCGCAATGGTGGTTCAGCCCGTTAATGTACTATTTTGAACTACCAATAAAACCCACTTTATTCATAATTAAGTAATTGCACAAGTACATTAATAAATCAAATAACACAAAAAAAACAATGAAAGGGTTAAATATATAACAAAACACCATTAAATCAGGTTAAAGTGCGTACAAAATTATAATTAAGAGAAAATGAATAAAAAGCAGTTTAGTTACACAGAAACACAATAATAAAAAAAGAAACCCATGTAGTCACACCCACAATTGTGTCATAAATAATCAAAATAAAAATCATAATACCAAACATGTGGCCCTTTAAAACCAATCATGCCGGTCCTTAAGTAAATAAGCAATAAAATAATAAAGCAAATTACGGTACATATAAAATACAACAACAGTAAAATTGCACAGGTAATAATAAGGTAAAGAAGGACAAAAGAAAATAGACAAGGAATTTACACGTACACAATTGTTTAGTGACCACTAAAGCACAAAATACATAAGTCCAGTTTCAAGAAATTACATATAAAGAGAAATTAGTTCGCAGGCAAATAATTCTACTTCAAAACTGATACAAAAAACTCATTAAAACAAAGCCTTACAAGCGTAAATTTATAAATAGATCACCACATCGTGACCGATATATAAATTTGAGGGCGTTAGAAAAATACAGCGCTCCTTTCTCAGGTTACACATTCATCTATACAACAATAAAAATAATAAAAATAAAATTCGAGGTGTTTAATGGTCATCTGAGCCCGGGAGTATGTACACACTCGGCAGTTGCACATTACAGTTGATAACCAGAGCGGCACCCTGCACCCGTTCGCCAATTCACACCAATACCACAGGGAGGGAGCCCTGTACTGTCTTTCACTTTCACAGTTTTCAAGCTTATGGAGCCCACGCGCGAATAAGATACCCTTGCTCGATGTTTAATAGGTTTTATAGGCTTGTAGAATCATTTGCTGCCTGCCCTAATTTATATAAAAATACCCACTTACACTTGAATATATACATTCCTTTAATTGATCACAGACACTAGTTAACGTACGCGGTTTAACTTAAAAAAATGTGACTGTTATTTATAGATTAATATTTGAAAAACACATCAAAACTAACAACCGACAAATTAGTGTTGGCTAATTCAAAAGAAAATGCACACGCCCGAAATATTCCAAAGACAAACGGTTTACAGTGAAGGTATTTCATTAACTCCAAATCGATATGGCTCTGACACTAACTGTAACTAACTTTCCCCCGATTTCAACCCCAACTATCTTTATTCCCTCAATCAACCCCCATTTTTCAAAAGTAATAAAAAAAAACAAGAAACATTAATTTACGTTGGAACAGTTTCATAGTAATTATTGCACGACATCTTAATTTTAAAAATATGCATTTGTCCGTAACAAACCCTACAGTTACGTATCGGGTTTCAACGTACCAAACAAAGATATATTTTGATCGCGCTCTGTACCGACATAATTAATTACTAAAATAGTGACATTTTTATATAAGAAATTCCAATGATTCGTTATTCCCCTTCAGTAAAGCAGTTTTAAGCGTACACCTGCTACTCACACCCCAACATTTCCACATTTCTTACATAAAAATATATAAATAAAATATTTTGGAAACATTAGCAAATTACGACGTATTATTATCAAGATATTAAAAATCCACTAATTATTCTTTTCTATCGTGGTAACAATGGCGATTTGGCGTTTATTACAATAATAAAATTTTCGCGGTCCGCTACCTGCAGTATTATTAAACGTGTGCATTACAATAGAATTTTCTCGAGGCGAAAACTTTAATATGCTATACTACGTTCGGGGGTGACAGTGCAGTGTAGCGAAGATAGGCAATGCTTTCCTTATGGGAATTTTGCTTCGACGTTGCCGGTTGTATGCAACAGGGGATAGTACTCTTATAAGCTCAATAAAGCACCGAGAGTTCTCAAATAAATTTCATGTAATATTTGATGTAATTTTTTTTTTTATTTTATCCTGTTAATGACGTGTCTTATTAATGATGTTTAATTACATTTTTGATTGTGCCGTTAAACTAATTTTTGTACAGAATACGTTTACTGTCTTTATGTTAATGTCAGTTAATGACCTGTCTTATTATATATGAAGATTATTGTTAAGTAATTACATTTGTGATTGGTTTATTTTGTAAATTTAACTGATTCCTAACTACTTTCTAATGTCAAATACCTTATATGCAATTAAACTAATTTTTGTAAAAATATCTGTTAATGTCAGTTAGTGACCTGTCTTATTATGTAAATAAATTTGTCATTATTTTCAATGTAATTTTTGTATAAATTTTCTGTTTATCAAATTTTAATCAAACTGTATAATTATATTTCTGCGTTTTTTTTTTGTAATTTTCCACCTTTTTGCATGTTTTGTTTTTATATTTTTAATGTCACAAAGGATTCTATTATATTATATTATATTATATATATATATATATATATATAATTGTTTTATATATTATATTATAAAATCAATTTTGTCACAATACTATATTGCAATAGCCGGATTTGTTTGTGGGCGGTGCATATTTGCACACGTTTGCGGAGCCATGGCATCGCTGGCGCTGTTTGCCATAAGCGCTGTACTGCTGTCTCACCTCCGAACGCAGTATAATGATCTACATTAAAAATTAAAAATGTGAAAGCACCACCAACTAGTTATCTTGAATGTGTTCGGAAAAACGCCAACCTGGCAGCGGTCATCAATTTGCTGAATATGGATGTTTTGCAAAATATCACAAAAATTGTGAAATCACAATAAGAACATCCAAAAATATATGGAGAAAATCCTTCTACCAGACCGTACAGGACGTTTTACAAATATCAACATCATCGTCTATACCAGCAAAATTAAATTTCTCGAATTGCGATTTAGGGATTAAAGAAACGTGTTTTACAAATTGTTATGTATTTAGTAAATATACGGATCATTATGAAAGTGTAAGCTTTCACCATTATTACTCATAATTAAAACACTTTGCTTTTTTGGGTTTTCAATGGTGTATTTTTGTATTTATGTTTTTGCCACTTACTGCGGGCGATAACCGTGTTTTCGAAACGCATAGATTTGTATAAAACATAAATACAAAAATACTCCATTAAAAACTCGAAAAAGCTAAGTATTTTAATATGATCATTACTCGGCTAAAGAAATTTCAATTAAGGGAACAAAGTAAAGTGTAAATTCGGTTTGGCGTTAACGTTTGGTGTGGAATTCATGTAAAAAAGTTATATTTCTTTTCCTTGGACCATATTTTTACATTATTGCTGTGTTATGTTGTTTTTCTAAAAAGGTCGATTAATTTTTTGAGGATGTATTAATTGTACAAAAATATTTTGCAACGCTGCGTAACCAAATAGGTCGTAAAATTAGAGGAGTGTAAGTATTTCTATGTGAGAACTTTAATTAAAAGGTTATATCTTAACAGAAGACCTTTACCGCGGTCTGCCAGATCTCCCGACCTTATTCCGGTGGACATGTAAAAAATGTGTATGGATTAGATCCCTTGATAACAGCATGTATGAGATATACTTTCAAATATTAACCGTAATTCGGCGCGTTACAAGAACTAAGTATTAAAAACATTTTAAAAATGCATTGACAAAAACGCCGGCATTTTGAACAATAACATTAAGTATTGTTAGTTCTTGTTCTTAAAAAATTAAATTATGGTGTTTGTATAATTCAAAAATATTTCCCATAAGACTGCTAATGTAAGAATATTATGGTATCTGACGTAGCTTAAATATTAAGTAGCCTGGAAACGTTTTTTTAAATTGTACTTTAACGCTAAATTAGTTATTACTCTATTTTTTATTAAAACAAAATATCTAACAGCTTTTAAGTTGAATTTTACCAAATACTTTTTACTAATTCATTTTCGAAAAAATCGACGTTGCCATATTCATTGAAATAATTTTTTTTTTGGCTGTAACTGCAAGGTTATTAGGAACTCGGTACGCTACTTATGATTCATCCATTTTTATTTTATTCTATATTTTGTGGAAAGTTCCTATCTCTTTCAGATACTGTAATACATTAGTAATTTTTTCTTTGTCTATTTTAAGGTCTATTTGCATTCCGCTCTTAATTCCTAACCTTGTTCTGATGTTTTTTAGCTCTCTACAGGATTCAAGGACGTATTGAATGGTAAACTTTTTGTTACAATACGTACATGTTGGTTGCGGTTTATTATTTAGTAAGCGTGAGTGTGTTAACTGCGTATGCCCTATTCTTATTCCGGTAAGCATTACACTCTCCTTTCTTGTCATTTGGGGTTAACTTTTTCTGTTTTCTGCAGCCCATTCGTTTTCCCGTTTCTTCCAGACCCGGTTTTTTATTTCTTTTTCATTTGTTTCCGGTGGATAACATAACTGAAGCTGCTGTAGTATGTCTTTCAGCCTGGTAACAATTGTACTTTGTTTTTTTGATGTTTTTTCACTTTCACTAATAAAAAGTATGTGATTTATAAAGTGGTTTGGAAGGTTTCTTATTTTTATTACAAAAAAATTTATTGTATTTTACATGGTTTCTTTTATTATTATTTTGAAAAACTAGAAAATTCTTTTTCTGAATTAGTTCAAATCCAATATGGCGTTCATAAAGAAAAGTTAACTTGATTATTGTTTCCGATATCCGAAACGTTTTAATTAAAATCTGAATCTACGTGAAAACTTGCTTTGAAAATGTTACACAGATTTTAAAAAGTTCCATAAATAAAGGAAGTACCGCTATTTTTTTTAAAATGCAACTTTTCACTTTTTTTAAAATATCTAAACCACTACAGTTATAATTGGTCTGTGAGGATTATTTAATTACTAACATAATTTTCTAAAAGTTTCCCTATTTTACTGGCTTTCTATCACTTATAGTTTCTGAGATCCCTATTCTTTCGCTTCTAATTTTCGGGCACAGTTTGCTTACTTTTATAAAGGGAAGTGAATATAGAAAAGTGTAACGTTTTGGTTAGTCAACAGTTTTACTAAAATAATATCACAAATCAGTGTTCGTAAAGATAAATTAATGACAATGTTCATAATATTGATTATGGAGCGACTAAGTAGCATAGCTTTAAAATAGAAATGCCAGATAAAGTCTTTATAATTTTGCACCAAAAATGGTACAGGGTCTAAGAAAATTCAAATTAATAACTTAAGGAATAACATTTGGAGATGATCACTAACTGTTGTTAGTATGTCTCACCGATTCCATGTTTGTTACCAAATTTTGCTGGTGTTTGAAGTTTGGCACCAAATATAATAGACGCTCTTCTGAAACTTGAGATAATGTGATTTGAGTTTGCTGTAACCGTGGTGCTGACTTAAGAAAAAGCGACATCAACGCCTGTAATAGGCGCAAGGGGTCAGTGAGCGGATCTTACGTATATTGAAAAGCTTAAATATAAAATTGAAGAATAGGTTGCATACGTACTTAGTGAAACACGGAAAAAATTATTGAAGTAAAAACATAAAATGTTGCGAAGCGTTACATACAAATTGTTAGCGTCATTTAATGTACTATCTTGAACACCAAAGAATTGACCAAGCTAAATAAAACGTTTATTTCGCCATCGCACATTTAAGTATACATCAAAAAAGGATAGATACATTTCAAGTGCATTTTGAGCAATCGACGTATGTTATCGACTGTTTAAACACAATAAAAAGAGATGACCTATAAATACTTGTTGTACTTATTGTCTTAATATGATTATGAAAATGCTCCTTTGACTAACCTAGTTTGCTATTTTTATGACATAACGTCCTTTTGTTTGTTACTTTCTTTCATATTTTCTACGTTTCCATATTTCATTTTTAATTATACATTTTCAAAACAGTTCTTTTCAGAACTCTTCCCTTTGTTCAATCATTTACGTTTATTCCAACATCTTTGTTAGTTTTTCCGAAACCTCGTAATGTCTATACAAGGTAAAACCTTGCATACAACAGGTTGTGCTGAATTTATTACAATATTTTGAAAAGGAAAAACAATACAATGGCCTTTTAATACCGCTTTCTAGTGTCCAAGAGGTAGGTGTTTTTAGAATTGATCTCAAATTTACAGCGTGTGGCAAATGCCTTGGGTATATCTCTCACAACAGTGAAAAATATCAACTCTCGGGCAAAATTCAGTCCAATTCTGTCTAGTCCGGGTAAAAAACGGCCACGTAAGAAAGTCAAATAGGAAGATCTTGTAGATACCGCGAAAATGTCCATCAGGAATACCGCATATAATATGTACGAACAAAGTGAGTGTATTACACTTATATATACTTATATATAGCTTCTACATTAATCTACAGAAAAACACGTCGGTTTGCAACTTTAAATGCAAAAATTACACCCATATTCTGTTAAGTGGCAGAAGTTTAAATCGTGCCTTACATGCTTTGTTAGAAAAAAAGAAATATAACTGAAATGAGAACACAGTTTTTGAAACAATACATGCGAGAAATCAATGCACCAATTCGTAGGAAAGCAGTATTTATTGACGAAACATGGATCTACTCAAAAGAAAATCCGGGAAAGTGATGGCAAGATGACTATGTAAAGAGTGTACGAAAACCTCAAGGATACGATGGTAAAAGATTTGTAATTATTAATGCTGGAATTGCTGCAGCATTTGTACAGAATGCTTCTTTGCTATTTGCGTCGAACTTATTAAAAGAAGATTACCATGGTGAAATGAATGGGAATATGTTTAAAAAATGACTCACTCAAAATCTCCTAAACAATTTAGAAGCACCTTCATCAATTACAATGGATAGTACGCCTTACCATTCCATGTTAGTGGAAAAACTACTAACATCGTCTTGGACGAAAGGTAACATGATGATGGTTAATAAAAATAACATTAATTACGATACCACCTCATTCAGAACCGAGCTCTATTCGTTAATAAAATTACAACGAATAGTAACACGATATGAGGTAGTTGAAATAATAAGGAGTTACGGACATGACGTATTAAGATTTCCACCTTATCATTGTGAATTCAATGCAATTGAACTAATATGGGCACATGCTAAAGGATACTATGCTATGACAAGCACTTAGGAAGAGATGGCTATAAAGACGAAAATGTAATTAGTATGTGGAACGAAGCTTTACAACAATGTAATCAACATATTTGGGATAATTGTATACGCCATACATATAGATGAAATAATTATTAACGGTACAAGTGATTGTGATAGTTCGGATACAGATTAATCGTATATTCTTTTTTCTTTAATCAATGCGTGTTTACAGCGTAATTATGTGTTTCACAAATATATTGCATTAAAATTTATTTCATCATTTGGAAGGCAACAGCATTACTAGCTATTACAATAACAGTTGTACATATTCGAAAATCTTTGAAACTCGTAATTACATAACCTACAAATGTTATAATTACTAATCACATGTAAATGACCTTTGTACCTTTGTAACAATCAGCACTTTACATTAATCCCATTTTCAATGTTCATCGCCTGCAATTGTAATTAAGATTAAATACCTTTGTATGTAAACAACAAAATTACAATTCAATAACTTCAAAATATTTAATTTTTTAAGTTTTTGTACGAAGTGTTGTTTTGACATTGAGATTTGGAAACACTACTATATTACCTCTAAGAGAATATTAAGTTTAATTTTTAATCATTTATTATCATGGATATAAATTGATTCATATTTTTCATATTAAACCATTCGTTACTAGATTATGACGTAGGTCAATCCTTTGGTGGCCAAGATAATATAAAATTCTTTACTGTTTAAAATTTATTAAAGAGGAAAAGGAATGTAATAATATCAAAATCGGCAATAAGAAAAGCTTTGGAAAATAAAATATGCAAGCAGTTTGATTTAATAAGCTTGAAAAACCATAAACCAAATTACAAATATATTGTCTTACTCCAAGGTTTATAAACTGTTATAAACTTTGGTCTTACCCATCCTGTTGGTTTTCGGCACTTTACACGTATGTTTTAATCGTGTGTTAAGATATTTAGAATCCTGTTACTGCTATAATTTTTTTTCGGTTAAGTTAAATGAGCGTAAGGGTCTTGAGAGTTCCATCGTGACTTTTCTGTTTGAAATACAATTACTTTTTTGTGTTCCAAAGCAGCTAAAAAATGTGCAAATTCATTTCCTTCGGCCATTAAATACTTTGTTAAGCCATTTGGACAAAGCAATTGCAATCTTTCAGTTTCTGTAATAATATTCTTACGGTCTGTGATAAACATTTTTGTAATTTTGAACACGAATTTTTTTGTATAGCCAAGTTATATGTAATATTGTAATATGTAATTTATTTATCTCATAACATAAGACAAATGTTGATTTTGTTACATTGTTATTAATCGAGAGTCGATCAAACACATTAATTAGTGTATACGTTGATTACGCGACCTACAATCGTAAGCGTACGTGTTTCGAAAATATACTTAAGTTTCTCGTCCGCAGAATTTCTTACTTTTCTTTAGACACAGCATTATACATTTATTAAAACTTTCATTAAATCTTAATCATCAACTTTCTACATTCTAATTAAACAAAACAGGAAATCTTGGCAGGACTTAATTGACAAACATTTTCCAGACTGGGTCACTAATGTTATTACATTTTCAAGAGCATCCATGAATTAATTAAAATTTTAATTGTTTCTCACTTCACTGACTGTACCGGTGTGAAGTTAGCAATAACTTTCTGGCAATAAATATGTAAAACATGTTTAGTCCTTAACATTAAGAAATGTTAACGACTTGCATAAATTCTACATTACAAAAAGGGCACATATTTTAAACTAATTATTCCCCTATGCACGTGCATAAACGGGTATGACTTAAAAATATAATATTACATCAAAATATTTTTTTACGTGCTATATAGTAATAGATATATAAAAAAAACATAGTGGTTGTAGAAATAATTATAAAAAAGTTTTGTCAATAATAATAATAATAAAAAAGTTCGAAGTATAGGTTTTATTGATTTTCCTGCTAGTTTTAACAGGTTATGGGGCCAGGACTTATCAGAATGTTTTAGTGAATAAAATAAGTGCTACGATAAATAATGTCTGCAAGTTTTATTAATAGTGTACCAAAGTTGAAAGCTCGCGAGAACTATAACGATTGGGAGTTGAAATGTACATCTGGTACTGAAGAGGATCAAGAAAAAGATGCGCAAGCCAGAGTAAAGTTAATTTTAACTAATGATGTTTCGTTATATGTACATATGAAAGAGATAAAAACAACTAAAGATTTGTGGACCAAACTCAAATTTTTGTTTGATGATTCACAGGGGTTCACTAGAAAAATATCTTTATTAAGAAGTCTAATATCCATACGCTTTGAAAATAGCGAGAACATGGAAGATTATTTGAACAGAATAATAGAGACACCGCAGAAGTTGAATAACACTAGATTAAAAATAGATGATGAATTGATATGATCTCTGTTATTAGCAGGTTTGCCTGAAAAATTTGGCCCAATGATAATCGCTATTGAACACTCTGGCATAGCTATCACAGCAGATGTTATTAAACCAAAGTTGATTGATATGGTGAGTGATAATAATAATAGTCAAACAAGTTGTGCTTTTGCTGGTAAAGCAAAGAAATGGTACAAGAATAAACAACCAAATGGTACTATAACCAGTACATCGAATTCAATACTGAATGTCAAGAAAGAACTCAGATGTTATAACTGTAAGCAAGTCGGACACTTTAAAAATCAATGCCCAAAACGTTCATCGGTGAAGATTACTGATAATTCAAGTCCATCCCATGCGTTTAGTGCCATGTTTTTGACGGTTCAATTTAATAAAAATGATTGGTACGTTGATTCTGGTGCGAGCACACAGTTAACAGTAAACCGCGACTGGATGATAGATGTATCAACGATAATGCCGGTAAACGAAGTAGTGGTGGCGAATAATTCCAAGATTGCGGCGACTTGTATTGGAAATGTAAGAATTGTAACAGTAGCTGATGATAAAAAGTATGACATTACAATTGAAAATGTTTTATGCGTACCAGAGCTTACAACAAATTTATTATCTGTAAGTCAATTGATAAAAATGGGAAACCAAGTAAATTTCAATCATGAACGCTGTGAAATTTACAACCGGAATAAAGAACTAGTGGCAACTGCAGATTTGAAAGACATCGTTTATAGGTTGAAACTAGAACAACCAGAAAAATGTTTGTTAACATCATTAAATGTCAGTGTAGTGTATAGCATCGCAGATTCGGTCATTTAAATCATCAAGATCTTAACAAAATGAAAAATGGTTTGGTTGATGGTTTTACATGTACCGAAATGATAAAAGTATCGAAACAAAATTGTACTGTTTGTTGCGAAGGTAAGCAATCTCGATTACCATTTCCACAGAAAGATTCCAAAGCTACAGAAATTTTGCAAATAGTTAATGCAGATTTATGTGGACCTATGGAAGTAAAATCAATTGGTGAGTCCAAATATTTTTATTATTTGAAGATGATTTAAGTAAAATGGCATTTGTATATTTCTTAAAATCTAAAGATGAAACTTTTAGATATTTTCGACAGTTTAAATCATTTGTTGAAAATCAGATTAACAAGAAAATAAAAATATTTAGGACAGATAACGGTGGCGAATTTTGTTGTAAAGAAATTGAGGAGTATTTAAAGAGTTGTGGTATTTTAAATCAGCGAACAAATCCTCATACTCCTGAACAACAAGGGATTAAACCGTACAGTAGTCGAACGTGCAAGATGTTTATTATTTGATGCAGATTTTGAAAAAAAGTTTTGGGCCGAAACGGTTAATACGGCAGTTTATTTACGAAACCGATCCCTAGCATCAGGAATAAACGAAAAAACACCATTCGAAGTATGGAATAATAAAAAACCTGATGTAAGTAACATTAGAATGTTTGGTAGTACAGTTATGGTGCATACTCCAAAAGCTAATCGCCGAAAATGGGAAAAAAATTCAGTTAAAATGATTCTTGTTGGTTTCGGTAAAGATGTTAAAGGTTATCGAGTTTGATCCAAAGAAAAATACAGTGACTACAAGTAGATGTTGTGATCGTGGAAGATTTGGAAGAAAAGGTTG
This sequence comes from Vesta saturnalis, assembly GCA_036346205.1. Taxonomy (NCBI): domain Eukaryota; kingdom Metazoa; phylum Arthropoda; class Insecta; order Coleoptera; family Lampyridae; genus Vesta; species Vesta saturnalis. The sequence continues at coordinate 1,882,013 of JARFJB010002109.1, read as the reverse complement.
CTATCATGATTACTCCGGAAGAAACTGAAGATATATCAGTTTCAGTGGGGGAATCGGAAAATAACACTATAATGCCCCTTATCTTTAGGTGCTACTTTTATATACTTTTACTTATATTGCGCCCTTCTGGTTTGGTAACCCAGCGCGGTTTTATCTTGCCTCGGCTTTGCTCAATCGGGTTTATTTTATAAACGGGGGTGGTTCGTAGTAATTACTGGATGGGCTTAACACTGCAACCTTAAATAAAATTCGTAAAGCATTTTTAACACGTATATTAGACCAATATTTACAATAAAATAAACGTAACTAATAATATATATGTACGACCGCCCTAGTCCAGGTCCTGGGCTTCACTGGGTGCGTAATCGCTTCTGTGAACAAAAGATAGTCTTTTTAATCTATTCCTTACCTAAGAGGCAAAGTGTAGGTTACGGTCCTGTATGTACGGTAGCGAGGTCGTCAGCCTTGATACCGTTGTTGGTCTAGACGCCAGCGCAATGAACTCGACTCGTTTGAGAAAATCGATATCGTGTTTATACGTTAGTAACTCTGGAGCGCTGAAGCAAGGATGTTCTACTCCCTGGAAGTAATACACGCGAAATGCACGTATACAAACGCGAGGTATTGGGACGATCTTTCTTTAATTATTACGGGTTTAATTTTGGCAATTAGATTATTTATCTAACTAACTTAATTACCGATCTCTGTACTGAGTTTAATTATTTATAATTAATCTAGGAACAAAATACTTAATATTAAAAACTACTCTAATAGGTTTACGTAAAGATAGAAAAATCTACGTACTCTCTAATTTATTTACAAACGTTCGTGCACCAGGTATTTACGATGGTTCGGTGGACGACAAATTTATGCTACTGATTTATACAACAGGTTATGGAGGTACTCTTCTGCGATTCACAGACACTGTATACGGTTATTAAGTACTGGGTGTAGGAAGTGTGTGAGTTTCGAGCGGGATTTTAGTAATGTCCAGAAGACATAGGCGACGGCCTGTCTTTACTGTATATACTAAGAGAAAGGTCGTAGGTCTTTACAGCCCTGTAACAACCCTTCACCCTCAAGTGGTGACGAGATACGTCGGGGGCTACCCCTGCGTTCCTCTAGGTATACTTTGTGGTGGCGAGTGACGATGGGATCTACCCTGCGTGACTCTAGGTGTTAGTGTATTTGGTATTACGTCGGGGGTTACCCCTGCGTACTACTCTAGGTATACTTTGTGTAGTATAACTCCTGGAGCTCAGCCCGGAATTATTTACGGTCTGTAGTGTTTGAGTGTAAATTGTCAGAATGTATAACTTTACAACTTACGTGTCTATCAATAGCAGTACAGAAGTGAACTTTAGGTTGCCCGATCGCGAAGGACTCTTCGTCGGTGAACAACAGGTCGGTGCTTACACTAAGCAAACGGAGCGGCTGCGGCTACTGGTGTCTGGAACGGTCAACGGTACGGTGGCGGCTGCTGGATATCGGCTTAACTTGAATCTACTGAGATTCATCTCCATCCCGTCGGTGACTAACAGGTCGGTGCTTACTCAACGGTACGGTGGCGGCTGCTGGATATCGGCTTAACTTGAATCTACTGAGATTCATCTCCATCCTTTTATTATGCGCGTCGCGAGTTTATAAAGGTGCATCTGTGGGCGGTTTCGCGGCTACCGTGCGGGGGATGCCGTTATGTGATTGGTTAAAATCGTTCTGACGTGCAGAAACTTACGGTTTCTTAGAACTACACGTCAGCAGTGATGAATAAATTATTTGTTGTGCAATATCGCGTAAACTTATGAAATCTTACATACAGGATGGTCCGCACATAATTTATTCTAAAACATATAAGTACAGGACGCTGGTTCTTTACAACACTGAAGAAGAACAATCATATGATGACAGCAACACATCTGTGTGTTTAGAAAATGTTCCAGATCCGGGTTTTACTAGAAATAGTTCCAGAATAATTTTCAAACCTAAGAAATTTGAAGATTACGTAACCTATGTGTGTAATGTACAAGAGAATGTTATTTTGACAGAAGAAGAGCCAGCTACGGTGTGGGAGGCATTGTCTAGACCTGACGCATTACAATGGAAAGAATCTATGTTGGATGAGATCAGATCTCTTTTAAAGAAAACGATACATGGCAACTTGTCGATGCTCCTGCAAACGTTACAGTAATAAATAGGTATTTAAAATTAAATGTTACTGCGAAAATAAAATAACTTATAGGGCTAGATTAGTTGCTAAGGGATATAATCAGATAAAAGGTGTAGATGATACTGAAACTTTTGCTCCTGTTGTTCGTCACACAACATTTAGATTGTTAGTAGCATTAGCAGTAAAATTAAATTTGAAAATTAGGCACTTAGATGTGAAAACAGCTTTTCTTAATGGAATTCTTGAGGAAGACGTTTATTTACAGAAACCAGAAAATTTTGTTCTTAAAGGTCATGAAAATAAAATATATAAACTAAGGAAGGCAATTTATGGTTTAAAACAGTCTACACGATCATGATATAAAAGAGTTGATAGTTTTTTAATTAATTTAAATTTTATTAAATCTGTTCTTGAACCATGTTCAGAGGAATAATGATTTCATTACTGTTATTTTACTGTATGTAGATGATTTTTTTATATTTTCAAATGACGATAAGAATACTGAATCGTTAAAAGTAAAGAACACGAGACTATGATAACAATGTTATTACATTAGATTTAATATGCCAGATTGTAAAAGTATAAGTACACCTATAGATGCTAGTAGCAAACTTGATCCAGGTAATACAAATACTTGTGATAAAAATATTCCCAGCAATTGATTGGCAGTTTAATGTACTTAGTAGTTCAAACGTGGCCTGATATTGCTTTTGTTGTTAGTTTTTTGAGTCAGTTTAATAACTGCTATACAGAATCACATTGGAAATGTGCTAAGCGGGTTTTAAGATATTTACAGGGTACTAAAAAATATTCATTAAAATTTAAAAACGATAATTGTGATTTAGAAGGATATGTAGATGCTGACTGGGCAAGTAATGTTATAATGATGTGGTTGAAGAGGTTAAAAAAATTTAATAAATTATAAATTGGTTGTAAAAAGTTCTCTTAAACAAATCGTTAAACTAACTCGAGATACAACCTGTTCACCACAAATAATGCCTTTGTCCCAGTCGGTTGATTAAAGTAGGGCCGATTCAATCTTTTGATTTGCTTAATTACCACAATTTCTGCTCGATTACTTCCACTGAACATCAATATAATAACTGCCATGTAACACTAATAAAAATGATCTCGGACGCCAAGTTATTTTTTAATTATGCTCGGAATAACTAAACCGAGGTTGTTTACAATAAAAATTCTACCAAAATGTAACAAAATAAAAAATATACAAACTATGTTTATTAACAGTTAATGATAGGGTTAAATAAAATATATCTTAAAAACTAGTTATAGCCTTAAATTACTAAATAATTGTTATAAATATAAATACCTGTACAAAATATAATAGATCTTATTGAGAACTCCTGGTATTATAAAAAATAAATGCGGAAATGCAAACCAGGGTGATGTAATCCTTGTATCAATGTTGCGCAATATCTCGAAATAATACTTTACGTTGTAAACCACAACCAAAATGGAATTTTCCTTCTTATAAACTTATCTTCATGAAATTGAATAATTCGTTTATTGCATTTTCTTGAAATTTTGAATGCAAAAATTGCAATCATAAAATGAAAGCGTACGTAAAAATAGAATTAAACGCGTAATTAAAATGTAATTAAAGTAGAAAAGTAAAAGTAATAAAAGTAAAAAAAAGTGCCTGCAAAGAGCAAATGTTTTAATTTTTAGTATTACGAGTTAAATTATCTTACCATTAAATCAATGGCACTTTTCACAAAATTTAGGTGGAAACCCAAAAATATGGCTTCCTGCATCTATCAGCGTACCACAAGAAGTGAACAAAATGGACGCTCCGAATATCTGGTGGCATAGCCGTGCGCGAAAAAATTTGCGCAAAGAATTAAGTCAATGATGACGCGTTGCGCGAAAATATTGAGCAGAAAAAAAAATTTAAAGAAGTGGGAGTATAAACCCTTAAGAAAATATGCAACTTAAGTTACACCAAAATGCAAATTAAGTTGCCTACCCCATACTTACAAATCATTAATAAATAAAATTTTTCTTCTGTTTACAACTAAATGAACGAAGAACCTAAATTACGGTATGTTTTAATACAACTCAAAATGGGTTGTTACAATGTGAAGGATATAAAATCCTACACAGGTTTTGTGTTTAAACTTTCACAGGGACCAATCTCTAATAAACAAAAAGCACTTGCTTTATCCAGTACAGAAGCAGAGTATATGGTACTGAGTGAGGCTAAAGAGGCAATATACTTACGGAACATTTTATATGAAATAAAATATTTAGAAAAACCTGTTACAATATTTAATGATAATCAAGGTTCAAATAAATTAGCATTGAATCCTGTATTTCACAAAAGGACCAAACACGTAGATTTGAGGCATCATTTTGTGAAGGAAGCAGTAGAAAACAACTTAATTATTGAATATTTGTCTAGTGATGCTATGATAGCAGATGTGTTGACTAAGGGTTTACCAATGGTAAAACACGAATTTTTTGTAGACTAACTAGGTTTGACTTAATAAAAAAAAATTGTGATATAGTTAAATATTGTTATAGTTAAAAAATATAATATTACATCAAAATATTTTTTAACGTGCTATATAGTAATAGATATATAAAAAAAAACATAGTGGTTGTAGAAATAATTATAAAAAAGTTATGTCAATAATAATAATAATAATAATAATAATAATAATAAACATTGTAGGTACAGTATAGGTTTTATTGATTTTCCTGTTAGTTTTAACATGACTAAGATGCTAAATTTGGTTGTCGATATAGATAAGGATTTTTATTTTACATGAAATACAGAGTAAACAAACGCAATAAAAAAGGCACATAATTTTTTGTGTGTTCCAAAAAATTTTAAACTTTGGAATTATCCGCGTACGCTCGTGTATTAAAGGGACAAATAAGATGGTGTGGATACAGATTAGGATTTAGATCTTCGTCTGCTCTACATGAAGCACAGAGTAAATAAAAGTAATAAAAAATGGCACATATTTTTCGTTTGTTCTAAAAAAAATTCTAAACTTTCCAATTACTCTCATATGATCGCGTACAAATCAGAGTGACTAGGATGCTTGATTTGGGGCGTTTATCCATCGAAATGGAACAAGGTGTAACGTTCCAAAATCGATACAGGATACTTTCTGGTCAATTCTATAAATTTTCTGATTATTACTGTTTGGTAAAACAAAATTTATGTGTGACTTGATATTTAGGATTATTATTTGAGGATTACTTGTTAGTTATTTCTCTACTATTTACTACCGTTACCATGTTCGTTTTAATTCATAAGGGATTGAATGAGTTCTTTATCGTATTTTATAAAAGTTCTTAAAATAAACCTACTATTGCCATCTATACGTGGGTTTTGATTAGCTTTAAATTCTTATATTTTATAGATACCTGTTAGTTTGCTAAATCACTACTAGATGGTGATACCATTGAATAATTACATATTACTGAACATGCTTTATTGAAATACATCTGTTTAACAATTTTAAATTTTGATAAGAAAATTTTGTTGAATGCCTTGCTCCTAAGATGTGGTTTCTTAACGGCCATTTTGTGTGGTGTAAAATATATTTTAGAAAATTTCTCTGGTTGCTGTTCTTCGGTGTATAAATCACCATCTTTAGATGAGAGTTTTTCAAAAAAAATATTTCTTCATTTGTTGAAGTAATATAATCGCTATGGCTGCGGATATAAAAAAAAGTTACCTACACACAAGGCTTAAAATACGATATTTAAATTAAAAGAAGTATATTTAACCAGTGCGTGGTAAATTATCACATATAGCTCGTCTTCGATCTATAGAGCTTTTTTCTTCTTCTTCGTCTTGTCTTTATTGGTATGTTGGGGTTATACGTTATGTATCTTTTCGTCTCACTTTTGAATTTGCTACGATGTGTTTGCAACTGAGACTGCTCGTAAGTGATTACTGGTAGCTGTGCTGCAATTACAAGAATGGGATTTAAACGGTATTAACTACTGCTGTACTCGTCCATCAAAAGGTTAGATCATTCCGTTACGTACTAATAAACATTGTATTGCTAAATTTACTTTTGAATCTATCATCGGTTACACGCTGCCTTCCGCAGGGATAACTACCTTTATTGCAAGATCGGTGTCATCTTAATAGCCGAATTCATTTAAGTTTCATAAAGGTAAAACTGTTATAAGTTGATCCAATCATTAACAATATGTTGTGCTCTTAATTTAACCAAATTCAGAGTAATTATTACTGAATTTTTACATAAAACACCTAGTGATGTTTTAGCCTCTAGCTTCCATCTTTGATATTATTTTTACTACTATTTACGCTATCGTGCGCAGTGGCAGTAACCCAAAGCATAAATTGTATATACCGGTTGTCTATGTCGTATTATTTGTACTATATGTGTTAGCTTTCAAGTATAAAGTTTCTTTCATTGGGGATAAGAGTGTTCAGATCATTGGCCTCGAATTAGAAATTGATTAATTACTCGTATAGGCATGTTAGGGTATGAACGGAACAAGCTTCTCCGATTATTTATATATTTTAATTTGTCATTGTCAAGGGGGGTTTCTGCTTGGACATTGTAAAGCGCAAGACAAGTTGGAGTGTTACCTTTCTAACGTCAACTATTGCAGTTATATATGTATATATAAATTTTCCTTTTCAGGGTTACGTTTTGTGACAGATCTTTCAGCGTAGCAGAGAGGGACATTACGTTCTTTTATTAAATTAGCTAAATTGATTGAAGGTGAGTTTATCACCCGTAAAAATCTCGCGACTTGGCCTCGTCACTAATCATTTTGAAAATATTTGTTAATTACGCAACTTTAGTGTTTCACATTGTGATCGTCAGATCAGGCTACACCTATCTTTGGGGTTGCGGTAAAATTGCATGTTGGGATAGGCATACATATACATATATATATATATATATATATATATATATATATATATATATTAAAATTTACAAAGATTATTTATTGTTGGTAAATTTATAAATAAATTTATGCTTGTTAAGGGTATTGCCGTTTGTCTGTTCTTCTTGTTTCTTCCATGCTTCAAGCTTTACAGGGACTTTCTTCCAAGAATTAATAATTTATCTTTGCTTTCCTTAAAGCTTGTGGCGCCTGTTTCTTGTTTGTTCTTCTTATGTTTCTGCCTACAATTTCGTTCTCGCTTTAAAACTAACCTAACCATCTATTTACTCAACATTTCAAAGCACCCACGTTATCCGAGTGCTCTGCGGTCTCAGGACCGTTTGGCAGAGTTACTAGTCGAGCTAACTAATTCCTCCCCTTTTTATGTGACGTGGTTGGTTAGACACATAGCAAAGGTTGTACATGAAATAAAAAGTAATTAAAAAAGAGATGAAGAAATTAGGCACTTTAGTCACTCTCGCTTATTCACGGTCATACGAAAATATTTTTTTTTATAGAAAAGGTGGAAAGTATGTGCCTTTTATTATCCCTTCATTATTTCATTTATAATTGACATATGAAGTGAAATTTCGTAATGTTAAGGACTAAATGCACTGTGCATACTTAATGCTGGAAAGTTATTGTTCACCTCACAATAAATATGTAAAACCTATTGCTGGAAAGTTAACTGTTACTAGCATATAAAATCCGGAGTTTTCAAATTTTAATTCACAATTGTTGTTAGATGTATATAGACTCTTTATCACAGTTAACAAGGCTTTCGTTGCTGTATTTGAATAGACTGCGTCACGATAAGGTTAGAAAACTCAATACGTAAGGACCACTGTGACGCGTTCCGTGACAGCTCAACGACACTGGTTTGATTATTTATTGTTGGTAGCGGTGTAACTGAACAACTTGCTTGTTGATAATACGACGAATGCTATAAAGCAGGTAATTTCAAATGATCTCCTAAACCTGATGAGATGAGTTCATGTATAACAGTATTAATTCAATGTTGCGCTATAGCATGCAGACGATTATGAAAGAATCGAAGTTGGTCAGCAATGTAGTTCTCAAATAAGACTACGTACCTCCCTTTTGTGTACCACTATTAGCAGCGTGTTTTATGCATTCATAAGTTTTTTATATTCCTGAACCGTCTTCTCGTGATCGAGCTCTTTTTTGAGGATTGAAATGTTTTGTTGGGCAATAGATTTTTTACTTTTTTGACTATTTTTTACTATTATCCGCATTTTGTTCGCCCGTTCCTGTAATTACTTCTAAACTGCTTGATGTATCAATATAGCTAGACAGAAGTTTTTAGTGGTGAATAATTTATCACTACTAAAATAAAATTAGACTCCGTTTTCAGATACATTTCCTAATTATAAAGCAGGCTTATATTTGTGTTTTTACAAATATAAAAAGATAACTACTTGTTATCGAAACGTTTAAATTTGTGAACAATTAATAAAGAGCACACGATTTCATACCCAAAAGGTAACTGGGGTAATTAGGTAATTACTTAGTGATAATCGCTAATTCTCAAGTGATGTAACGAGTGAATAATTTCACATAAAACAAGTCAGCGAGAAAATTTAAGTAAACTATATATATATATATATATATATATATATATATATATATATATATATAATGAGAAGGGACACCGTCTTGCTTGGACCAAATAGCTTTGTTCGGTATGTCAGGCTGTTCGGCATCAGGAAATAGCACAACTAACGAAGAAACCAGTTCAAATCGCAAAAAATCCAAATAGCCCTCATCATTTTATGAGCCATCGAAGAAGAAAGGATAAAAAATTCCTATGATTCCCGCTCATAGATTTACATTTGGGATTATTGTGTGTGCAGTTTCTCCATCCAATGTGGGTTATGTTGGGACCAATAACAAAACTTGTGCCAATTTACATCTCCACTTAGGCAAAATGCGGCTTCATCGGAGAGCAGAATATAATTCACAAACTGTGGGTCATTATGACTTACCTATCATTTGTACTAGCTATCTCGAGCTAGTTGTCGAGTTGAAACACTGATCATGTGATAAAAAGTATGAATTGCTATTTAAAGAGATGACTTCAAAGTTAAAAGGCATCCCGTCCACGTCAATTGGATTACAAACTTTTATTTACAGACTTTTAACATAAAGTTTTTATTTAATGCTGTAGGATCGATGTACCTTACTTTTTATTCACCTTGTATGCATATATATATATATATATATATATATATATATATATATATATATATATATATATATATATATACGATTACATAATATACGAGTTAGAATATTTATTGGGACTAAAAAAATGCCTATTAGTCAATCACAGATGGAAAAATAGTATAGTTACAACGTTAAACGTTTACATATTAATATTTATATTAGACCTTAACTAAATAACGTGCATGCAAACAGTAAACATACTGAAATATTTATGCAACTTAAGTTACGATTGGTTAGATTAATGATCTTTCTATATATCGTTCAACAATTATTTAAGGCAAATCCCCGGAGTGGACTAACATTTAATTAAAGGGTACTTCGATGCAACAATTGGGGTAAGATATAAATTTAATTTGTTTAGTATAGAAAATTAAGAGTTTGAAAAGGAAGGCAAAACAACTTTTTTTTATTTTATTCTGTATAAACTATTAATGAAGTATTGATCTTAAGGGTCTATTAATTAATGTCAAACTGAACCTACGTTGTATTTCATTACACCTTTCTACGGCTCATTGTCTTTGATTGAATTGATTTTTCAAGTGTGATAATAATTACATTTTGAGCTAGGGTCTTTTATAACGTTTTAATGTGTATTATCTACATGAGGTCCTATTAACTAAATAAGAAGTGTAATGATTTTGATTTAAAAGCAATTTTTCTTTTTGAATAAATCAGCTTGCTTTCATAATTTCGTATTTAACACAAGCATTTTTGTTTCATTGCTTACTTGCGCTTTGGGTAATAAAGAATAGATATCCATTTCTGTAATCGTTATTTTAAATACATAAACAAAATACCTGCTGTTGTGAAACAACATACCACCTTCCAACCTTCAAGGTGGACTGTAGAAGACAGTAAAATTTTAATAATAATATTGTTAGAATAATTAAACAACCTCTTTTTCAATACGCTCATAACGAAAATACGCAATGTTGTAAAAACAAAAACAATAATGTCTGCCAGATTGACGTTTAAATCTTCATGTAAGTTAGACGTTGATAGACATATAGATGCTAACTTGAAAAAGCAATTCCAAAGCCGCCCGCTTCTATAAAAATAACGATAATACAATTTACGCATTTTCAATCTTATTTAATTTTTTTAATGCATTTCGGTTCATATTAAAATACTATCATATATATATATATATATATATATATATATATATATATATATATATATAAATATATATCATAAATAGTTTTGTTAACTATTAGTATAATTTCAATATTACTACGTTCAGTAATAAATGGTGGGGGTCCGAAATTTATAGCAAGTTATGTGAAATTAAATTAGCTGTAAAAAGTATGTCTTCACATTTTCTTATAAAATTAATTGTTATTCAGATATTGAAAAAATTTGAACAAACACTTAAATTCCACCGTAGAAATTTTTTTGCTTCCAAATTACGCCTTGTATCAAAAAATTGCATAGGACGTATTTAATCGATATGTATAAGATCTATCTGTTGGTAATTTTTACATCTTTGAAATATACAGGTCTTTCAGAAATACTTGATAAAAATCAAAAACTGTCCCCTAATAAACCCCTCTCACCGCCGCTGATTGAAGAAAATGATTCAGTTTTAATATGTTTCATTAGAATATCTTAATTTATCGCACGCGTTCCGTACCTGTTAAAATATTTCGACTTCTTAAAGTGTACAATGCTTTAGTTTATTACAAAAAAACAATTACCAAGTTGGCTTTTCTTCATTTGCGAAAATTTTATGTGCTTAGTTCTTACAATACACTCCTGACCATCAATTAAGGTGCCATTTTCCCATCTTTTCAATAAAAATTAGGAACCTTTAATGAACAAATATTTAATTATTATGTTTTTGTTATGTTCAAAGGTAAATAGGTAATTAAAAATTATTATTAATTTTATTAAATACAAAAATATTTAAACTAAAATTTAGTGAAATAGATAAATATATATTATTTTTATTTCACACAAGGTTTTGGTGGAAAAACAATGTCCTAAGATTCTACTTTGCACATTGTATATGTATTAACATAGGCGGCGGAAAAATTCAAGCCCCCAAAACTTTAAATAATTGTAATGTTGCGTTGAGTTAATGTTCCGTTTTACTCCTAATCTTTTTCTGTATTAAGATTTCTTCATACTCGCAAGTCTATAACGCATATGTTTATTTGGGTACTCGCTTTATTCAATAATTGCAATAATAACAAGAGTACAGTACAATAATCAGATTAGTAATAGTGATTATGATAATAATAGTAATAATATTGACATGAGTTTGCAGCCCCCTCCAAAGCCAAATCGTTCCGCCGCCAACGATAATATATATAATATGTTAATTTTGCAAAAATCAGAATTAAGTTTTTTATTACACTATTACTATTATTGTAGAACCACATTACGACTTCATCGGTGTATTCGTCATTTTTTTTGCATTAATTTTCGCCTAGCCTCTTTTTCATTTATGATTGAGTTTATTGAGTACTTTACAACAACTAGCCTGTTAGACGTAACTATAAATAATTTGTTGTTGAATCTTCGAGAATGACCGTTTTCTGGGATAATCTCTGCAATCAATGTAATGACGACCGGGCGCACTTTCGGTTTTACCGAAAAACGCCACTAACCTACTAATTTAAAAGTGTGCCGACTGTTTAAGATAGAATTGAAATTTATTAAATTTTTAGGGTTTCATGCAATCTTTCTTATGTTCAAAGTTGATAATTTTTTATTCTATATTCAATTTTTATAGTAAATTTAGAATATCCACTCATAGAAAAAAAAAACTAGTAATCACAACTGCAGTAAACATCAGTTACCGATTTATATATATATATATATATATATATATATATATATATATATATTGTAATGCATTATAATTAATAGTGCGTCAAATGTTAGAAAGATTAGGTCCAAATTCAGAAATTCGGCAATCTACCGCTTAAAGTTCCTTATTTTAAATATTATTGTTATGATTGTAACGTACGTAAAAATAATACCGATATTCCCTCTGTTATATAATGTTTATATTAATCGTTCCATTTAAAACCTCTTTGCCCTCTTTTACGTTTACATGTAAGTAAGAGTACATAAGATAACGCACTCACTCTCGAGTTAATCGTCAAAGTAGAAACAAATAATTGTTAATGTTTCATACCACAATTAGGATGGAACATACAGTTTATTGTTATAAAGCATGGAATTTTTAAATCAAGGCATAATTACATTATAATTCGGTACTGTAGCGTCTCCCAGGTACCCTACCTTGAAAAGTGTAATTTGAACTTATTTGCAATAATGCAAATTCAAGAGCAAATCAATCGCTAAGTGATTTTTGATTTGATTGACAATAATGTTACTTTACTAAAATGTATTGCCTGCCTTACTTTGACTTTTCTGGAAATAATTAAAACATTAGAATTTATTTACAAGTCTGATATTTAATTACTCACAAACCTCAAATCTGATCAGACGAAGTGGCCGTCTAGTGGTAGGTACGTTGTGCTATCTAAATTAGATAGGTTGAATGAGGTAAATGAAACTATTCAAATTAAAATCAACGAGCTTGGCGCAGCGGTGGTTCACTCCGTTAATATACTATTGTGGGAAAGAACCACCAATAAAACTCAATATATTCAGAAATAAGAAATTGTAAGTACATTAATAAATCAAATAACACAAAAACCAAAGAAAGGGTTAAATATATAACAAAACACCATCATAAAGTGCGTATAAAATTATAACATTAAGAGAAAATGAATAAAAAAAGCAGTTTAGTTACACATAAACACAATAAAAAAACACATGTGGTCACACGCACAATTGGGTCATAAATAATCGAATAAAAAATCATAATAACAGTCGTAATACCAAACATGTGGCCCTTTAAAACCTATCATGCCGGTCTTTAAGTAAATAAGCACATAAAACAATAAAGCAAATTACGGTACATATAAAATACAACAACAGTAACATGGCACAGGCAAAGACAAAAGAAAACTGACAAGGAATTTACACGTACCCAATTCTTTAGTGACCGCTAAAACACAGAATACATAAATCAGCTCGTAGACAAATAATTATACTTAAACAAACTGACAAAAAAACTCATTAGAACAAAGCCTTACAAGGGTAATTTATAAATAGATCACTAACATCGTGACCGGTATATAAGTTTGAGTGCGTTAGAAAAATACAGTGCTCCTCTCTCAGGTTACACATTCATCTGTACAACAAATAAAAACAATAGAAATAAAAATTCGAGGTGTGTAATGGCCTGGTCCGGGAGTGTGTATCTACTTGGCAATTGACTTTTACAATTAGTAACCAAAGCGGTATCCTGTACCCGTTCACCAGCCACCTCAACACAAATACAAATATATACAACGGACAGCAATACTAATTCGCACAAATACCAGAGTGAGGGAACCCGGTACTGTCCTTTATTTTAGCGGATTTCCGCTTACTGGGCTCGCGTACGAATGAGATACCTTCGTAGAGCAATGTTTGATTCTTTTAATACGTTACATAGGCTGGTAAAATGATTGGCTAAGAGCTTTCATTCATATAAAAATACATACATACACTAGAATAAATATTCCCTTAATTGATCACAGACACAAATCGTTGACATACGCGGTTTAACTTCAAAAGGCTGACTGTTATTTATAGAGTAATATTTGAAAAACACATTACAACTAACCCCCGAAAGAAAAGTCAACTTAGTGTTGGCGAATTCAAAAGAAAAATGCACATGCAAGAATTATTTTAAAGACAGACTGTTTACAATGAAGGTATTTAATTAACCCAAAAATCGATCTGGCTCGATTGACACTCTAACTGTAACTAACTTTCCTCGATTTCAAACCTAACCATCTTTACTACCGCAATCAACCCCCATTTCCGTTGGAACAGTTTCATATTAATTATTGCACATCTTAATTTTCAAAATATGCATTCGTCCGTAACAACCCTACATTTCTCTCTCGAGTTTCCAAGTAACAAACAAAGATATCTTATGGTCGCGGTCTGTACCGACACAATTACTTATCAAGCTAGTGACATTTTTCCATTAAGAATCGGCTCATAAGAAATTCCAATGATTGGTTACGCCCCTTCAGTAAAGCATTTTGAGCGTGCATCTGCTACTCACACCGCAAACCTCATGTTTTTCGACCTTCACCCAAATATTAGTTAAAAACAATCCCACATTCCTTATATAAAATATATAACTGAAATCTTTTGAAAACATTAGCAAATTACGACGTATTATCAAGATATAAAAAAAATCCACTAATTATCTTTTCTATCGTGGTAGCAATGGCGATTTGACAACCGTTTATTACAATAGTAAAATTTTCGCGCTCCGCTACCTACAGTACATTAATTTTCGTTTTGTTCATTTTTAAATAAATAGACAACACATATTTTAACTTTAGTGATAATGTATTTGTCTAAATGTAATTAGCAGGAAACTTTGTATTCATAATAATGAACTATTTCATCTTTATCTTGAACGTTACATTATAATTCTATTGCACTCTCTCTTTATATCTGCAAAAGCTGTGTTTACTTTAAATGGGAGGTTCTAACCGCGGGTAAACATAACTAGTAAGACAGGGTACGAATGTCTATTTTACCTTCTGTACTTGTAGGCGGATAATCCTATATCCATCTTCTAAGAATAGACACACTATATATATATATATATATATATATATATATATATATAAGTATGTATGACAAGTCAAATAGAGATATAAAGTTATAAGCGGTAAATGCTACCTTTGTTAGGAGTTAAAAAATTCACAGTACAGCAAATTCTTTGGAAGACAGATATTGCTCTAAAGCCATTTTAAATTCATAGGTAACACTTTAATACAACTATTTAATTACTTATAAAGCTTTATGCTAAAGTAACGTGTAGCGCTTTCATATTTTGAGGTAGTGTTAGAAGTAGTTACGAGTAGCAAGCATATTTACTTGAATGTGGACTATTTGATAATTTATTAACAAAATGATTCTTAGTGTAGCAGATAACCTTATATGTGTACGCAAGGCAAAATTAAAATTTTATATTTAATAAATATGTTTCTACACGTTTCTGTAGGTGGTATATTGAATATTAATCGAATAATCTTTTTTTGAAGCACAAGCTTTTGAATGTTCGTTGATCTTCGCCACATAGCAATGTTATAATATAAGCCAGAGTATAGAAGACCGTAATATCCACTTATGAGAGATTGGATTGAGAAACAATTTTTCAATTGATATAAAGCGTAATACGCTTTGACACATACGTACTATGTATCTTCCAATCCATCTCTTTATCAAGATCTATACCAATAAATCTAGGCGTATTACAAAGTTCTACTTGTTTATCTTATATTTGAAAATAAGATGCCCGCGATATTTTTAGAACACCATTCAATCATGTCATTATATACTATGCTTACTTTGGTTTTAAAATTTTCTACTGAATGTGATTAAATAACTATAGAAATATCATCACAGTACATCACTACCACACCACATCTAATACATTGAGGGAGATCGTTTTTAAATTAGCAGGAAAAGCAAAGGCCCGAGAACCCATCCTTGGGAGACTCCTAAATCAATATTATAAAAGCCTGATTTAACACTATTGTACTTCACTGCGATTGTTCTATTATTATTAATGTATGATGCAAACCAGTCTAGAGCAGTACTCCGTATTCCAAAACCTTCCAATTTTTTTAGTGAGAATAGTTGGATCAACTGTGATGAAAAAATAACCTAATCACATAATTGCCGTGATCAACTAGTTTACTCACCTCTTTCGTAAACTCAAAGCAATTAGTTTCTACACTTCTACCTGATCTAAATCATGCTGGCAAGTAGTCAATAAATCATATTTAACTTCATTACATTTTTGTAAACTAACTTTTCCAGGACTTTCGAAGTAGCATTTCGAATTGAAATAGTCATATAATTATTTGGACCAGTACACGCTTTACCTTTCGAAAGTGCAATTACATCGGCATTCTTAAAGTCAGATGGAAAAATACCACTCTTAATAGAAACATAAAAATATTCACTAATACATTCTCAATTTCAGGTAGAATAAGCAGTAATTTAGCATCAATTTCGTCGGCCCCGCAGATGAGTTTCTTAATTGCAATACTGTGTTCTTGCATCTTCAAAAGTATTGAAAACATCACAAAGGATGAACAAGTATTCGATCTACTTCAAGGACAGTTAATCAGTCCATTGTTATTAAATTTCTGTTTTATCGCTTTAACTGGAGCTGCAGCAAACCAATTTGCTATCAGCTGCTCATTTATGATTACTTTACCATTAGAATACAATACTATTTCTTTGCAACGACTATTAGAATTGGCAATTGACTTAACAACTTTCCATGTTTCCTTTACGACGTTATTAGAATTCACAATTTTATTTTCAAAATATAGTCATTTGGCTTGTGTAACTCTTACGTTAAATGCTTTCTTTTTTAAGCGATAAAGTTCAAACAGTTAATTTCATTTAGATTCCTTGGCATATTCCTCAACTCTAGTGATTCCTTTTTGATTGATTTGCTATCCCATCCTTTATCAGCTCTAATCGTTTTTGATTTTTGAGGCAAATTTTCATTCATGTGCTACCTTAAAACATGTAAAAATACTGTACACAATGATCAATATTTAAAGGAGCACGTTTTCAAATTTGACATGTTAAATTATTAATCATTACCTTGTACCCGTAAAATAATTTTCTTTTCAATCACATTTTGTTTAACAGGTGTACTATTAATTACAACAATTTGTGCGCAGTGTTCAGCAATATTACTTTCAAAATTAGTGCACTCAAGTAGTAACTTTTCACGTTTTTGATGGACTAGTACGTAGTCTAAGCAAAATCTGGAAGTGGTACCGTAAATGTTAGTAAATACTTGTGTAGCTTAATTAATTAGCATTTTAAAATTAAAAGAATGTAATAGTTTTTCAATATTATTTTAGCTCGGTAATCTTGTAAAAAATCAATATTTAAATTACCCATAATTAAGGCAGTTTTTTTACCGCCTTCAAGTACCTTTTCAAATAAATCTAAGAAATTAGGCTACAACACCAGAACGTGATCGATATATACACATAATAATAACTTCAGTTTTATTCAATTTTAAATTAACCTTACAAACCTCAAAGTCTAGTTCATTCAATAAGTTTTGTACACATACTTTTTTAACAGCTAGGTTTGTTTTAGCAAAAATTGCCACACCACCATGTTTCTGTAAATTTCTTTAAAAATGCGACATTAATTTAAAATTTCCAATTTTTATACATTCATTACTAGTATTTAACACCCAGTGTTCGGACAATAACAGAATATCAATACTTTTAAGTTTCAGCGAATAACTCAATTATTTCAGTCTTGCACTTCACAGACCTAACATTAACATGAGCAATTTCAATGTTGCTATTAACTTACAGTTATACATTAACAATAAAATAGAAGTTTTCGCTCTTAGCGCTGCAACATAAAATTTAGGCAAACGGTAAAAGTAGAAAGGTGGTCTAGTAATTGAATTTGCCTAGTTAAATTATGCATAATCAGGCGTTTATCACAGGCAGATCAAGTTTTCAACGTTGTATTTAATGTTCTTCGTATATGGAATTAAAATTGGTAAAGTTTCATAATACAGCAATGCATAGAAAAAGAAGGTAGCAGAGATGAAATGTAAGTTTCCTTTGGTATTTAAATCCTAGTTTATAGAAAATTAAACGTCGCTACTCGTTTCTGATTGAAATACACCTTCGTTTGTTAATAAAATATTCATACGTGTACATAGATTTGCTTATAATTCACCAAAAACAAGGAGTTAACATAAAATACAGTGCAGGGTATAAATAGGAATAATCATTTGTTTCGTAATTAACGAATCAGCTATTCGATCGCATGTTTTGGTAAATGTACATAAAACGGTCCCCATCGCGGAATGAAAAATAACCGTTTTTGAGCTGTTTGAAGATTGTCAAATTATTATTAAATTAAGTTATTATCAAGTCATGAATTTTCATAGGTATAAATACAGGAGAAACAATGTTCACAACAAAATAATCGTTATGAAACTGTAGGGTAACTAAGCCATTAAATGTTCGAAATGCCTTACGTTTACCTCTTAAACATTTTAATATTCGTGTCATCACACCATCATAGGTTACTTGTAGAAATTTCGTCAAATGTTTCCCGAACTCGGTCTTCTAGTTTGCATAGATGCTTGGTAGACCTTGCTTTTAATAACACCCTTCAGATTAAAATTCCACTTACGTTACAGCTATAGGTAATGCTAATATGGACCATAAATACAGTATATCTTAACAACTTAATATTAGTCAATGTAGCTGAAGGTCAGCCTTATCTTTCTAACACCCTGTACATTTTGGCGCATAATTAATTATTTTAATAATAAGAAACATGTGAAAAAAGTTTACTACAGTCGTGATTGTTAATTTTTATGCATGACTCAGGTTTTGTAGGAAAATAAACGAAATATAAAAATAAAAGTGTGCAAGTACACCGAATTGGAAAATAATTATATAAATAGTGTGTGTAAATTTGGCGAAAAAGGTAAAAAATTTGATAAAGGAAAGCAAATAACTATGAAACAGTTACTAGTAGCGAAAAAGTATAATAAACAAAGCATAATGAAATTACTGTTTATATTCGAGAACTTCGTTGTAGTGTATTAACCTTTCTCGAATTTAAATACAACGATACAGTTTCTGTAACATGAAAATAATTATTAATTTCAAGACTAAAATTGGCAGTGTTGGTTCACACAGTTTTTGTTTATTCAAATGTATTTTACAGTTTTTTATGAATTCCTGAATTACTTACAGATGATGTTTTAGGAATACGGTTGGGTTTGAAGCTCAGACAATTTGGTCCATTTACTCTCAACTTCTTTAATGTTCATATCATGTTGTTTGGTCAGATGAGATTTGGTGCTTTAATATTTACTACGGAAAACTTTACTTTCCTGGTTATACAAATTTTCATGGGTTCACATAAACTAATTTCATACTCTCTGGTTAATTTAATATATATATATATATATATATATATATATATATATATATATATATATATCGTTTTATATTAATGTAAACTTAACTACGACAAACTAAAGATCATGTACCTAGCAAAGTTTGAATTGAGAATTAGAACATGTTAAAACAAAAAGAGCATTTGTTTACTGTTGCAATAGAACAGTACATTACATCACAAGGTTTTTTAGTAACTGGGCTCGAAGTTTAACCTGATAGCTGCAAAGGTAAAGTAACAGAAAAATGAGAGTGTACGAGTAAGGTATATTATTGTACTTGGTCCATAAACATTTATTAATCGAGTTAAACATAAGCTCTGTAAATAATTTCTACAAGCTAACTAAAATCGTTTATCATTAATAGCAAATGTATGTGACAGCAGTTTGACAACACGTTGTCGTGGTAATAGTTAAAACCACGGCTGACAAGATGAAGTAATACAATTTTACCTTCCAACCTACATATACATATGTAGGTATAGAAGGTTATGTAATCGATTTTTTTCACTACCACTAAATCGACTGATTAGCTCATTTTACAACTTTTGACCTAGTTTCGCCAAGATCGGCCATCATGTCTGGATGTCTGTATGTGTGTCTTTTTTCCATAGATTTATTTTCTTTATAAAGTTTTTTAATGTAAAGCGAAATAAATATAAAAATTAAACAAATATGATTGAAAATGATGAAGCTGTATTATCGATATTTTTATAGAAGCGGGCGGCTTTGGAATTTTTTTTTACGTTAACATGTATTTGTGTCTATTAATCTCTATCTGACATGAAGTTTTAAACGTCATTCTGACATAGATTATTGTTTTTGTTTTTACAATGTTGCCTGTTTTCGTTATGAACGTATAAAAAAAAGGTTGCATAGTTAACCTAATAAAAAATTGAAATCAAAATTACAATGTTACCTATTTTCGTAACGAACTTCTTATGAAAGAGATTGCATAATTATTCTAAAAAAAATTTTATTAAAATTATTTCATTTCTTTTTGTAGTTTGGAAGGTCGTGTGGTGTTCAACACCAGATATTTCTGTTTTATATTATTTGAATTAAATATCAAGTTTTTTAGAAATCAAAATTAAGCTACGCCACTGGAAGGGGTTTAAAATTAATTGCGAATAGGTTAAAAACACATTTTATCTACTATCAACATGTCAAGTTTTACGACATTTAATGACATATCGTAATGTCTTACTTTACTACACTAGTCCGGTAAAGAATAAAATAATTACTAAAATAAACTCTAACAAAATTTAATAAACTATTTATTATAAACATTAATAATAAAATTCTTGCAATTAGAAATCTTTAAACCAGATGTAGAGGCAATACTAACGTTGTCCACAGAATTGACAATCTGAGTTTGGTTAAACTTTACAATGACAATTATATAATACGTCTGTTTGGATAATAGCGTTCTTAATACATTTCGCTGATTGAATTACTTATTTCTCTATATAATTAAAACTGTTGATAGTATATAAAACGTTGTAAGATGTTCGTAACGTAATTTTTTATACGATACTTAAATCGTAAATAACTATTACGTAAATATGACATTAACCGTTATGTTCATATTCAATATAAATAAATGAAATAACGTTTAGACTGTTAAATAGTTTTAAAGTAAGCATAAACAAGTATAAAAGTAACGAGCCGCTACTGATAAGTCTTCATATAAGTATTAGTTAAAATTTTAACAATAAGGACAGCACTTATTAGTAAGTATTTTACTAAGTTAAAATATATAAAAGATTGACATGAATTAATGTGCATGTGATAGTCCATATTTTGCATAATATAATTTACATATTAGTTTCGCAAATAACATATGCGTTCTAATTTATTTTTGAGAAAAAAAGATACTAATTGTTGATGTAGTTTTAATTTCTAATAATTATAAAAAATGGATTTAATAACCGATATCACTGGATAAAAAATTTGGTTCATATATACTCAATAGTGTAAATCTTAAAACAAATTGTCAAATTAAAGTTTCATATTAGATTTAAAGAATTATGGATTTATAAATTATTGCATAAAAAATATACCGTCGTCAATAACGATGGGAGATTTCCCCCGTCGTCAATAGCAACGGATAATGTTGGGGTATTTTCTTACTGAATCCTCCCCACGTGCTTGAATTAATTACCGGAAATTTTTTCTCGTTCACGGATGTTTTGAGAAAATTATCCCGAGTCGAAGATTCAAAACATTTGTCACTCGAAAAAAATTCCGAAAATAATCTAAACACTAGGGAGATTACAAGTGAGAATAGTTTAGGACTTTCCAAGATGGACATGCAATTTCCGATAGAAGGCCATTTTGAAATTTTTTTATTGGGTATTTGAAAATACGCGTGAGATGGGAATATTCAATTACTTAAGGACGGAGAGTTTAGTCTTGAATTAAAACCCACGCAAAACTGTTCTTAAACAAACAGCTGTGGCCATCTTAAAAAATGGCAGAATAGCGTTTTGTGTTATACATTTACTTTACAATTGGATAAACTGTTAAAACTTGAACGCTGAACTCACTTATCACCAGAAATATTTAGTAAGTACAGCCGAATTTTAAATATTTGAAAAAAAAATTTAAAAAATTTGAAAAAGATTTACTTTAATTCTAAAAAACATCACAATTTATTTATAAAGATAATAATTGTCACAACGATTACGCGCCAGTAAGAAACATAATCTTTATTATACAGTGGACACCTACAATAAATACTTGATGGTCATTTATTTATATATTTTAGTTTATATTGAGAAGTAAGCGTAGGAATAGGGTAATTATTAAAAACACTACGTGACTAGTGTCAATCGCGCTTCGATTATTAAAATAAGTGATTGATTAGTGAAGGAATTAATCAAATTTACCAAGATATTGGAACATTATATATACATACCATCACCATTTGGATTACGTCATAGGTATGACTGATGTGTTGTGCATATATAAAAGAGGAGTCTAATTAATGTTGGATAAATAACAATATAATTAAGTTACTTTTTTATAATTTTTAAGTGGTTTTGAATGGTCGCGTGCTAATACATATTTGAATTTTTATAATCAAATCTTCCGAGTATTGGAACTCGACTATTGAACCTTGTATATATTTTAAGTTATAAGATTAATCGGTAGCACGGAAGATAGGTGTAGTATAAGAATTATTACGATTGTAAAGTTTAAATTGGAGTTTTAATGACCTCTAACATTATTTTACTTTTATGGATGGTTTTAATTGGATTTGGTCAATGCCAGTAAATTAGAGTAGTAATGAAAAAAGCAAATATCTTTTATTATATTAAGTATGGAAATGTACACATGAACCAAACTTAATTTGTTTAAACTTGGAACAAGAAATAAGTTGCAGATTGTGGGAAAATTAAATACGAAGTTTAGCTTTTATGGTATTTTATGGAGGGATGAAAATTAATTAATTACCTTTGGTATATTCTTTTAGGTGATATATATTAAAATTTATACCTTCAAATAATAGATCTTATTTAAATTTGGAAATAAGTACAATATAGTGTAAACGACTAAACTAATATATCTAAATCATGTTGTTATCATATCAAATAATACCATTACATTGTTAGACTAAAATTGATTATCCTAGAAGGCTACAGTTTTGTCTGGTATCTTAAATGCTATGGATGAAAATTTTGACGAAAGTCTTGTGGACAATTCAAATTAGATTTGGTTAACATTTTGTGGCATGATAGGAATTATTATTGTTGTTTGCTACATAAATTTAATGAATAGATTGCCATCTGATAGGTTCATTCATTTTTTATGAAAATTTAAATGCTATTGGATATGCAGAATTGCTCGTAGTCAAATAAGAGGACCATTTGAACCTGAACATATACAACAGATCTGGTTTCAGCAAAATGGGTGTCTTTGCTCATAAGACTAGACGAGTTCGTGAATTATTGTTTGAACATTTTAATGCCCGTGTAATTTCCAGTAATGGCCCTGTTTCTTGGCCAGCGCGGTCACCTGTCAGTAGCCCTTTAGATTTTTTTCTATGGGGTAATGTTAAAAACCAATTATTTTGATCCGCCTGATACCCGCGATATATTAGAACGTAGAACAGTTGATGTTCTACGTTCTATTAATAGAAATACCGTTAGGAGAACTTGCACCGCTGTAAAAAAAAACGGTGTGAAAAGTGCATAGAACATAATGATAGGCATATCGACTAATTTAAATAAGATAATTTAGGAGCATTTTTTAAATCATTTTAATAGACCTTAGTTGTATCCTTAAGTATTTGTTAATTTATTGCCATTCTCGCAGTACCTAATTAATAATAAAAATTAATTTCAATTTCTAAAATGTTCACACCTTATTTATTTTAATTATTGTACCTAATACGTTATTGATAACTTTTTTATCAGTAAATCATCAACAAGTTTACATAACAATTTGCAAAAGGGATTAAACAGTGTAAAGAAGAATATACGGTAAACTTATTATAAAACATTCAGGATCTTAGTAGACTTTTAATGAAACAATTCAACTAATTGAGTAATTGGTTTTTATTCGTTATTCGTTAATAATAAAAGTCAATTTCATTCTCAAACATATTATTTGCGCTTCATTTTCTTCACGTATGTTATTCTTTCTCACACAAGAGCTTCATAAGTAATAAAAATTATTGAATGCGACGTTGCCAATTTTGAGTTACTTCACTAGAAGTAAGAAAATTCAAAACCACGTGTAAAAGAATTATTTTTTGTGACATATGACACATGGTTGAAAAGCTCTTTTATCAAAAAAAAAAAAATTCAAAATGGCGTCAATAAGAAAAACAAAAGTTAGTATCACTATGGAAAAACCAAAAGACGATCGGCGGTTCTAATTACGCTAAAAACATTCCTTGGTAAAAATGTAATAATGTCAAATCTAAAAAGCTGTCAGATCAGTGGTTAATGAGTTATTAACGAAAAACCAAACGGACGATTTTCAATTTTTTTCAAAGATCTAAAAAAGTAAATGCATCAGAAAAATTTTGTAAACGGGTTGTATTTGAGACCAAAATTCTCTAAAACTTTCCCCATTTAACCAACATTCTAACTCTAATAATAGCTGAGATCTCTTTAAGTAAAAATGCAAATGATCGTTTATTAGAACTAATTTTAATTTTCTTTTACAGGTAAGCAGTACCACCATTTTACTGTGTTCCGCTTGGGTAAGATTCTAATAGTAAAAATAACATCCCAGAATGGTTTTAATGTAGCATTTGCCAATATTTTATTATATAAGGTATATGACAAAAAATGAGTACTGCAGTAATGAGTAAATTAATCATAAATCTAATACTATTTTCAAACAAAATATTGCTTACGGCCACAATTCAACTTGTTTAATTAAAATTTAACCGTAATCTTAATAAACATCAAAGGAACGTTTTATTTCTCTTCAATAAAGTCAACCCTTGTTTAGAATTCTATTTGCATGTACATAAACCTGCATTATTAACATTAAGATAAACTTAATTATATGCTTTAGAAGTATTAAATTTAATAAGAATTGCACCAAAAGCGCAGGTTGTTTTATCAACGGATTAAAATAGGTATAATTTTGTAATAAACCAAATTGCCTTTGTATATACATTTTTAAATTTGATGTTGAAAGATTAAAAACTGAACTTTTCTCTCACAACGTTGAGGATTAAGAGTTTTCACACTACGTCATTTTTAAAGAAGAGATTCAATTTGGATTTACATTTTTTATTGCCACTTATGCCTTGCTTTAACCCCGGTACATTAGTTAATAAAGGTTAAGTGTAAATAATCTCAATCCAGTACAAAATTACCTTTTTTACGTACTGAATTTTTATATCGCTGTTAGACGTCATCATCATTTTACTTGGTTAGTATTTTTATCTATCTTATTTAAATAAAATTTAATAGCAACAAAAATAATTATTGTACCAGCCGGGAATCGAACTCGAGCCCAGTGATTTGCTTAAACGTACGTTCCGAGACAATTTTAAAGCCTGAATTTTTTATAGTAACTAATGTGTGAATTAGTGAATAGTTATATATCTCAGTGAAATTACTTATACTATCCTCACCACCAAAGAATGGACCT
Source organism: Vesta saturnalis (assembly GCA_036346205.1). Classification (NCBI taxonomy): domain Eukaryota; kingdom Metazoa; phylum Arthropoda; class Insecta; order Coleoptera; family Lampyridae; genus Vesta; species Vesta saturnalis. Next base: position 1,856,502 of record JARFJB010002109.1, on the reverse strand, counting down.
GCGTCATCACTTACAACAGTACAAGTTAATATTAAAAAACTGTTGCAAATTATTTCCGTAATTTCTTTTAATTAATTACTCTGTTCCGAGGTGCCGGTAGTGCAGTTACAGGTACAAATACTTATGCTGTTTATTGCAATGACTATTAACCAAGAAATATAAAGAAACCGTCATTGGTTTATTGTAAAATTTACACCGTAAAAGAAAACTACGTTTACTTTGTGAAAATCGAGTCGGTTAAATTAGCACTATTTGGGCAGAATTTCAAGACCAATCAAATAACGTTTTGAGTTTTGGACCAGTGTTGCCCATTTTTCGTAGTTATTTAGAAAAAAACTAAAAATGAGCCGAATTTTCAAACTCAAATATCTTTGACACCGTTGCAAATAAAGCTAAAATGCAAGAGAAGTCATTGATAAATATTTTTACGAACTTTAAGATAAGCCTATTTTTAAATTTATTTTGCATTCCATTTTTTTTTAATGGAACGTATAGTTTACTTTAGTCCTATTAAATAACATATACTGATTTCAAAAATGTATAGTTTACCTTATTTATAACAAGTAGTTTTCTTGTAATTTAATAAAAACTGTCAAGTTAAAATCGAGTATTAGTTTTAAAAAATAGAGCGCCTTGGAATGAAATAAAACAAAAGAAATCTATAACACAATAATCGTCAGTTGTGAAAAACTTACGAGTACGAACTTTATTAATGCTGAAGTTTATAAAATTTCAACCAATTATAAATATTCATAAACAAAAGAAATACCTAAGTACTACATTACAACTAAATTACAACAAGATTTCAAAATGGTCACCATGGTTTTCAACTCATACAGGCTGTATCGTAAAAAACGCCCCAAGCTGTAACTCCGTTATTTTTTGGCCGATTTTAAAAATTCAAAAAAAAACAAATTAATGGTTTGATATACTCTATAAGATGTCACCAACTTTCATTTTTTTTAACTTTGCCCTCAGTGATAGCGATGGTCAACTTTTTATTTCGTAATGGAAACATGTGTTTGTTTTTACGTCATATTGTAGACAATTTTTTTCTGAATGCAACAGTTTAACATAACTTAATATTTATTTAACATTTGCATACGATTTGACATGATTTTATAAGTCGCTTTTTGTTTCGTATTCATTTCCACACATGAAGACTTGCCTTTAGCAAAATGTCAGATCGTGTCACTGAATTGTCAACATCACAATTTTTGGGATTATTTTTATAATACTGTGAAAAGATCACTTTAATTTCTATAATGGATAACAGCACATTGACCGACATGCTCCAAGTCTACTTTGAATGTAATAAAAATAGTGGCCAATCAGTGCGTCTCTACATCAATCGATTTCCGAACAGAGAAATTCCAGATCGACGAAAATTCTCAAGACTTGAAAACAATTTAAGAAATTATGGTAGTTTCAAGAAGCCTAAAAGAAAGCATAGTTATTTAAATGGCATTTGTTAATAATTACGGATTACTTAATTATTTAATTTTTTATTTTTTCCAGAAATTGTTGAATAAATATTAAGTTATGTTAATTTTGTTGAATTCAGAAAAAAATTGTCTACAATATGATGTAAAAGTAAACATGTTTCTATTAAGAAAAAAAGTTGCCTATCGCTATCACTGAGGGCAAAGATAAAAAAAATTAAAGTTGGCGACATCTAGAGTATATCAAACCAGTCATTTGTTTTTGAATTTTTAAAATCCGCCAATAAATAACAAAGTTACAGCTTGGGGCGTTTTTTTACGATATAGCCTGTATACGACATCTTTGTAATATATTATTTTGCACTTTTAACAAGGTATTAGGTCTAATTGCTGCAATAGCTGTTCTTATTTTATCTTTTAGATCTTCGATATTATGTGGTTTTGTTTTATAAATGCTGTCTTTAACTGTTCCCCACAAAATGAAATCCAGAGGGGTTAAATCTAAAGATCTAGGAGACCATGGAATAGTACCACGAGTACCAATCCAGTTATTAAATCTTTCTGTTAAAAAGTTTGAAACAACATTTGCATTGTGAGCAGGAGCTCCATCTTGTTGAAAATAACGAAAAGAGCGTATTAAATTTAATGGAATTTCGTTCATTGTATTTTCAAATTCATTTCTTAAAAACATTAAGTAACGTTCAGCATTTAAATGTTGTTTAAAAAAATATGGACCAATGATTTTAGTACCTAAAATACCGCACCATACGTTTATTAAGAAAACATGTTGACCTCGTCACTCTACAGTTAAATGAGGATTTTGTTGAGCCCAGTAAATGTGATTTTTTCTATTAAACAAACCATTGTTAGTAAACTTGGCTTCGTCCGTAAACAAAATTGATTTAGAAAAGTCATTGTTTCTTCGATGCTTTTCAATAAACCAGGTAACATAATTTAATCGTCTTTCAAAATCTGCAGGATACAATGTATTTCCAACGTGATAACGGTAAGGTTTGAAGTTATTTTGTTTCAAGATTATGCGTGCTTCTTCTCTTGACGTATTACATTCGAGCCCAATTTCCCGTACAGATGCAGTCGGTTTGACATTATTATAAGCCAGAACATTTACTTCGGTTTCTTCATTAAATTTTTTTTTGCGTTTTTTGGTTTTTTGAAAGACCCGTATTGCTTTAAATTAGTTTCCAGTTTACGAAATAATCTTTTAGCAGGTTGCCTTCTTTCCATGTACCTCTGTAAATACATTTTCGACGCTGCATTTTCATTACGATTAGAAGTATAATAGCAAAATAACATATCGTTCTTTTTCATCACAGGAATACTTCATATTTATTTTTTAGAAAATCACCTTTTTTAAATAGGGTATACTATTTAAATTTTAATTTAATTAAAATAAACATAAATAAAAATGAAACTGTCAAATTTGTTTTGTTTTATTTCATTCCAAGGCGCTCTATTTTTTAAAACTGATACTCGATTTTAACTTTACAGTTTTTATTAAATTACAAGAAAACTACTTGTTATAAATAAGGTAAACTATACAGTTTTGAAATCAATAAAAAATATGCTATTTAATAGGATTAAAATAAACTATACGTTCCATTAAAAAAAAAAGTAACTTTGTGTTGTATCTCAAAAATGAAATGCAAAATAAATTTAAAAATAGACTTATCTTAAAGTTCGTAAAAATATCTATCACTTACTTCTCTTGTATTTTAGCTTTATTTGCAACGATATTTGAGTTTGAAAATTCGGCTCATTTTTAGTTTTTTCTAAATAACTACGAAAGTTGGCAACACTGGTCAAAACTCAAAACGTCATTTGATTGATCTTGAAATTCTCCCAATATTGCTAATTTAACCGACTCTGTAGCTGTTATAATAACAAAGTTACCCGTAGAAGCTTAGTTAAAAATTGTCACCCTGTATATATATATATATATATATATATATATATATATATATATATATATCATATGTATACAGAGTGGTCCCACCTATCTGGTTTCGAATATAGCTCCTAAATCAATAGAGATTTATAAAAAATTGCAACGGTATGTTATTGGAGACTAAGAGAGCTACTTTTTAAAATTATTTTTATGTGTACAGGGTGCTCCATAAATACGTGGCAAAAAATTTCGACATTTTTTTAAACGGAACAGCCTGTACATTTTTTCATCTTTTGTAAGCTTTAAAACGATACCTCGTTTTTACTCATCGGATGCAGCGTTGCCAAGTTATTCACGTTTTAGTAAAATTTACGGGAAAATCATATTGGTAAAAAGAATATCAGTGTTTTTTTTTTGTTTTTATAATCGGAACGACAAAAATTACCAGTCTAGTAGACAAAATGTTAACTAATACTTTTATAAGTATTCAAGTTTATAAAAAATATTAAGGGTGTCCAGAACAGATCATCCAAATGCGTCATTTTCAAATAGAACACGCTGTATGTAAATACATGATATGAAAGCTTATTTAATAAGCTTTCCGATGACTAAAAACGAGTTATCGTTGTAAAGCTTACAAAAGACAGTTTCTAAAAATGGAAAAATATACATGGTGTGCCGTTTAAAAAAAAAGCGAAATTTTTTGCCACGTATTTATGAAGTACCCTGTACACACAAAAATAATTTTAAAAGGTAGCTCTCTTAGTCTCCAATAACATACCGTTGGAGTTTTTTACAAATCTCTATTGATTTAGGAGCTATATTCCGAGACCAGATAGGTGGGCCACCCTGTGTATATATTAGTGTAGTATGTGTGAATTGATAGTAATGTACGGGGTATAAGATTTTCTTATGAGTAATATAAATAAATGTTAAGCAGTAGAATATTAAACGAATACATAAATTTTGTTATTACTAGATGACTCTTAGTGTTCCGAAGTCCCTACTTTATTTCATGAGACACCAGAGCTACAATGTGTGCATTTGGGTTTTTTTTATTACAGTTACCATTGTTACACATCCTTTTCAATTACCGATACTGTTATGTTGTAAAAATAAATTTATAGTACCACTATCTGCATCGGAACTTTCAGAATAGTTCATCACATTATCCACCATCTCATTAACTGTAAAGTGCAACACTTCTTCACGTTTGCACCAGTACTGCTTTATAGTATTTTCTATATGCTGCACACAATTACACCAAACATAGTTCGGTTGCATTACTTCATTTCACATTGCAATAACTTTTTCGTCTTCTTAACCATCTCTTCCAATGTGTATATCGCAGTACCCTTTTGCAATTGCAATAATTCACAATGATACATGGCAATAGTAACACTTCATATCCATAGCTTCTAATTATTTCATTTACCTCATACGTTTTCTCTATTTGCCGAGATTTAATAAGTGAATAAAGTTCAGTTTTGAATAGTGTGGTTTGATAACTAATATTTTTTTGTGTTGACCACGAAATCACCTTAGAATTTGTCTAGGACGATGTTGGTAACTTCTTGACTAACATTGAGTGTACGTTGCATTGTCCATAATAATTAATGAAGGCTTTCCTAAATTATTTAACAAATGCTCAATAAGCCATGTTTTAAACAAATCTCCATTCATTTCACCATGCTAATCTTCTTTTAATGATTTGGAAGCAAATAATAGGGATGCATTCTCTATAAATTCTGTGATGCAACCCGCATGACTAAGAATAAAGCATTTACCATCATGGCCCTGAGGTTTCCGTACACTCTTTACATCTTCATCTTCCACCACTTGCGTGGATTTCCTTTTGAGTAGATCCACGTTTCATCCATAAATACTATTTGTCTTCGACTAGGTGAGTTGATCTCTTAAATGTATCATTTGAGAAAATGAGCGCATTTCTGTTATATTATATTTTTCCAATAAAGCTCTACGATTAGATACTTTTTTGAACTTGAATCATAATGTGTGTAATGTACGATTTAAGCTTCTATCACATAATAAAACATCACTATCACGGAGCTCAGCATTTAAAGCTCCAACTGTGACACGCTTTTATGTAAATAAAAGCATTTCATATGTGGAAATATGTATACGTTACATTGTACTCACTTTATGCATACCTGTTGTACAATTTATTCCTAATATACATTTTGGATGGTTCTGGCAGATCGTTTGTTTTGGTTTTTTTACCTGGACTGGATAAAATTGGATTAGTTCTACTGCGAAACTTAATATTCTTCACTGTGGCCACAGCAAGATCCTGAGCATTTGCCACACGCTGTAATTTTGCGATTACCATAGTGAATAAAAATAAATATTACCTACCTCTTGAATGCAAGATAGTGAGGTTGTATGTTAAAATTACGTCGTTAATTAAATTAAAATTAAAATTAATGTTAAGCAATACCAACGAGTATTTTATTTCTCTTTTTATTGTATGAAACTATTCAACGACATATGTCGATTGTGTCAAATGCACTTCAAGTATGTTACTATCCTTTTTTAAAGACGCTTTGGTATAAGATGGCAGCACACAATTTGGATAGCTAGGTTTGTAGGGTGATTCTTTCCTAGCGAGAATAGTACATAATTTATAATTTTTTTAATTTACGTAAATAATCAAACATATTTTTGTCGTAGGTTCAAATCCTATTCGAGGTAAACTTTTTATTTATGTAATTTAGTAAAATTAATAATAATTTCTAATTATATATTTCTTTGTATGTATATTGGTCTTTTGAATTTTTAGTATTGTATCCTCGCCGTCATCACATACAATCATATGGTGTAATATGAAAACTATACATTTAAATCTGTAGAATTCCAAAGTACAATTACTTATTGATTGAGATTTATTTTGTAAAAATTAGTAAACGTTGATTATCGTAATGAGAACGGTTGAAAAACAATATCCTTAAAATCTAACATGTGTTTGGTACGTTATTTTTGCACCCTGCAGGTTGTGTAGGTTATAACCCATTACTGCCCTATTACAAACAAATGCAATTTTCAACAAAATATAAGCATTTAATAATTGCAGCCGAATTATAAAAACAGGAGAATGGTTGTGTTGTAAGTTGCTGATAAATAATCATACAATTGATAATTTGAAAATTCAATTTATAGGTTAAACAATTTGCAGGGAACAACTATCGAGCTGTACTGTTTACACCTCGCAAGGCTACTACGTTTCATAATCATAATTTCTTATTGTTACCAATTCAGTAGCAATGGCGGTCCACAATAAGATGGTATCATTATTACACCAAACGGATGTTACGTTACGTGCCTAAAAACATAATTGAAATATATTAGATATTACCAATAGAAATGGTATTAAATATGAACTAACACCTTGTATTACTAACTGTATGTTGTAGAAACATGGTTGTCAAAGTGGAAAACTTCTAATTGGACATCCGAGCTGCTTTCAGGGTAGTTTCCGATGTTAATAAACAACACATCAACTGTGACGTCCAACATTTCTTCTCGTTTATACCATTGCTTTATTGTTTCTTTACTATGTCGCATACAGTTAGCCCATACTGTTTCATCACACTGCTGTAAAGCTTTGTTCCACATAGCAATTACGTTCTCATATTTATAGCCATCTTATTCAATATGCTTGTCCTAATCTCCCTTTGCGTGTGCCCATACTAATTCTATCGCATTTAACTCACTGTGATATGGCGGTAATCCTAATACTTCGTGTCCATAGCTTCGTATTATTGCATCTACTTCGTACCTTTTTTGTATTTTAAGTGACTTAATTAGACCATACAGCTCAGTTTTGAAGAGTGTGGGATCGTGACTGATGTGATTCAGTGTTAACTATTAACGATTAGGTGAATTGATCTGTTTAATGTATTGTTTAAGAAATTTAATTCCCATTTCTTCGATGTAACTTTGTTACAATAAAGCTTTACGGTTTGAGTCTCTTTTATTTTAATCTTAGCGACTGGATTGCACGATAAAGACTTCTGTCACTTATTAATATGTGACTGTTACGAATTTCTGAATTTAAACTTGTAACTGTAAACCATCTTTCTTCATGTACATATCAGCATACTCATTAAAACCGAAATCCATTCTTTAAGTAATCCGAACAAGAAATATAAAAGAACTACGAAAAACAGGGATGATTCAATATTAGAACAAACCAGTAAACCAGATAACAAATAAAATACAACAAAACGCAAAACTTAGAGATGACACGAAGTTACAAAGCCGGATTAGAATCAGAATCAGTTTCGTCAACGTCAAACTTTGACTATACGAGAATGTTTGACAGTTTTACGTTTTTAACGGACAGATAGATCTTCATGAAGAAATGTTAATAAGATTTTATTTCATATTGTAATCTTTTAGTCAACAGATCCTTATGCTTATTACAAAACTGAACACTGAGAGTTTGAGGACCTCGTGTCAGGAGAAGCATAGTACATGTCGACTTAGAATTTTGTACCTTGAGTTTTTGCGGCAATTTGTGTACACCTTGTATAACATTCTGTCGAAAGACTGTGTAAGAATGAGTGATATGTAAGGTGATATATGTGATATTATTTATTGTAGAACATCGTATAATCTATAACCTTATTTCAACTTGATGGCGATTTAGAAATCTGGTTACTCTTAGTCTTTCAGGATCGACAGGAGATGTTCATCCATTAGATCTGCTCTATGTGTACTCTTGTTTATCTTTACAACTAAAACATTTGCTCACATATGTACGAACTCTAAAAACATAGAAAGAATTTTTCTGCACAGATTTTTTAAGTTTGAATATTTACTTTACCGTTTTCTTCTTTTAAGTCACTGTCACTGTCGATCTGTTCATTTTATTGCAAGGTCTTGAAATCGCGCATCGAATTCGATGGTAATGATCAACCGTTTTCTCTATTTTAAATTTAGGTGCTATATCTGATTTGTCCACGAACCAGGTACAATCAAACCACTATTGTCCGTCGTCATTAATGGGCCTGCCGTTTTTGGTCATGAATTACCCAACGAACTTCCGATACTTGAACTTGAACTTGAAATAAGGAGAGTCGGAATATTTGATTTCGATTGCTTGTCTAAACTGTTAGTGTTTTGGATGCTAGTGACTCTTAGTGGTTAAGGCAATGAATTACAACAAAATTCCTCGTACCCCATAGCAGGTACTGTCAGTACTAATGCTGCAAAAGTTTGCCTTATCAAGCTCAGATTCCTCCATATTAAATGGCTGAGTAAATTTCGAATCAAATCATTGATTCGTGAAGCTATTGTATTGTATTGACAGTGAAATGTTTTGAATGATTCGCTTTTGAGATGGGAAAAATTCTGCCGTTTTTAACATGCATCGTGTAACAAAATCCACATCACTGCAGGGTTTTGATTGTTTTCCGATTCCTGTTTAGCCTTAAGCATCGTTTGCTGACACTGAAATTTCGACTTTAAAGTTGATAATTTCTCTTATCTTACCGTTCGTAGAAGCAGGCATATTTTGGATTGTGATTTATGCCATAATTCACCTTACCATTCAAGAAAAAATTTACTTCTATTTTGACTAGAAAACCCGATATTCACGATCAAATTTACATTTATGACATTCTGTTACACGTATATTATATGTCATACGATGTTTTTTTTGAGTTCCGTGAGGTTCCCAATGGATGCTCTATCAATTCATCCCAACTGAGTCGGCCATTGAGTGGCGTAGTTTTTATGTAAGCGCTGTTTTATCATCCCTACTACCATTGCAGCTCCCACCAAATGCGATATTCGCTCTGTGATTCGTTTTCAATACTGCGACTACTAAAGGGGACCAAGGGAGGAAGTCCGTAGCAACAGACGAAATTGTCGAAAAATTGAACTGTGTGCCGAATTTCCGAAAATTTCTTGATCATGACATTATGATCCTTATAATGTTGCTAGTTGGGTTTTTAGGCCCTGGAAATACAATTACTGCAGCGACGTACTGTAACACCCTTGAACGGAGAATAATACAAAACAAAGGAGAGGCATGTTAACATCAGGAATTGTCTTACTTCATGACAATGCTCACCCTCATACGGCAAGAGTAACAAAGAAGAACTCGAGAAATTCGGATGGGAGTTTTTCACCCGCCCTACAGCTTGGACTTGATTCCAAGCACCTTCCATTCACGTAGATGAAAGTATGGATGGGGACTCAGGCGTCAACACTAACGAGGAGTTGAAAACCACTGTGACAGATTGGCTGAGAACTCAAGCGGCAACATGGTACGAGGAGGGTATACAAAAGCAATAGTTCACATGTATGAGTAACTCCTGTGTATACTACAGGTTTTCTTATTTATTGTATCTGTTTTTGCCAAAAATAGCCCTCGTATCGTTACTAATTAATATTGTTATTGTGATTTTTAATCTTCTAATTCTAATTGGTGGTTTAAATATGTTCTGATCTATATTACAGTGACGATTGTATTGTATCTTTTGTAAATAATTTTAGATTTTTCTTGTCAATTATATTCTTTATGTAGACGAAGTTAAAAGGTTTCACTTACACTATTAGTTATTACTTATTTCTTATTTTTTTACCTTTAAATGCAAATACATCTAAAGTATACTTATGGGTGGTTAAATTACTGTTTGGTTTTTTGCAATTATGTCGCTAGATGAGTACACTGGTTTTGACTAACTTTAAAATTATACCAATAGATGTCGCGGGAATCAAAATGGCCTTTAATCTTTGATTAATTCTTAAAATAACGACGAAAGGCTTGATATACTAAAATCCTAATTTTAGGTAATTGTTAATCTATAGCTTAGTTTCGAGCGGATATTACGTCATGGGAAAGTGTTTTTAATTAAGATTACTGCAGAAATGGTGCGAATCGCGAGTCAGGAGAATAACACTACGCGATACTAAGAACTTAGATTTGAAAAAGAAAAATTAAGAGTAGACAACTGTGGATTTTATATGATGTTAAATTAGGGTTAACTGTCTAAAATATAGCGACGACGAAAACATATCGGGTCACAATTTTTGTCGCGTGATAGTTTTTACGCGGGTTTACCGCGAGTATGGTTTGAAGGAATTTTAGCGTTGTAATTGGTTATGCTTAGTGAAGTTTAAAATGCCGAAGTTTGGAAAAATCGCTAGCATTGATTAATTGGCGTGGGTAAACTAATACCCGGTGGTAGAGCGGTGGCGTTAAGTTAACCTTTCCTATATCTGTGTGTATCTGAGTAAAGTATATGGTGGTGAAGTTTAGAGGGATTGCTTTAGCAATTATGTTTTCTATGGAAAATTTGAACGGCTTTGTTAAAGAGTTTAGTAATTAAGTGGATTCGTTGAACTAATGTGGGTGTTGAAGGTTATCAGCTGAGCAGCTGTGTTGATTTTTATTTTTGGATGTAACTGTAATACTTCCAAGATATTACGTAGAGCCTTGCTGACGATAATTGTATCCAGCGATCCGATAATGTAGTAGAATTTTTGGTTGTTGTGAGGAATATGATTGTTGAAGAGCGGCCAGCTATCGTGCCGGCCCGAAATAACGAGCCTGAGATTCTGAGCATTCCTTTACTGTTTATACTTTGGCGCCCTGCAAGTGAAAGGGAAAAGTGCTTATTATTTTGGTTTACAGTGAGTATAAATGTTGATTGGTTTTAAAGGAAGATTTTTGAGTCTACTTGTTCTTACTAAATATTGTAAATTACGTGCCACTAGTTTATAGTATTTATAAATGCTAAAGGTTTGTTTGTTATAGTCATATTTACGAAATTATTTAGTCATTTATTCACGTATATCTTGAGATATTTAAGTTTTTTTGTTTAATGCTGGTGACGTCGTGTTCGTATGGTTTTGTGCTTTGTTTCTTTTAAGGTATAAATAAACAATTATTATATTTACATTTAAGTAAAAGGGAATGTGCCTTCAATCTTGAGCTCTCGAAAGCGCTTTAGTAGTAGCAAAAAAAGGAATAGTGATATTGTGACATTTTTAAAGATGTAGGGAGTGATTTACATTCAAACCGTATCCGGTGTCAAAAGCTTTTGTTCGTTACGTTGAAATGGACTATGTAGATGGACGTTTCTTTCTTTTAAAGTAATTTTAACAGATGTTTGTTGAATTTAATTATTGAGTTTCTTGTAAGACCTAAATTTCGTTGTAAAGGAACAGTATCGATGCTACATGGTGATAACCTTTTTTATTTCAATGTTATTTATGTGACGAACTATCACAATTTAATTTGAGTATAAGTCAATTAAGATGGGACGGGGGTAGTTTTATTTGAATTAGAGAGTAAACGTAAGATGATAGGGATATTTCCTTATTTTAATTTAGCAACTCTATTCAGGTTTAATTTAGTAAAAATGTAAAAGTTAAAGTGACGAATACTAAGACCTATGTTGTTGTGTTTTGGAGCATTAGGTTTCAGAATGGACCCTATTTTATGCTAGTACACTCTCTTTTGTTTGCGTACATTTTACCCGTAGTAAGGCATCATATCTGTTAAGTCTATGGTAAATTTCCAGTAGGTTAAGGAGTTGTAAATTTAGTTAGTATTGATTATATTTTTTGTCAACCTTTTTTTTATTTTCTTTCTTTATTACGGTACATAATTTACAGCCCTGTAATGTACTGTCAACTATATTTAAGTTATAAGAACGTCTTAAATGTAACAAAGCACAGATTTGTTACGTCTGTGAGACCCACTTGTTAAAATACAAACTTTCTAATGTCGATATCTCTTTATAATATACAATAATAGTAAATTAAGCAAAATGTTGTAAATAGTAGGTTTTAGATTGAAAAATCTGGAACACTGAAACTCTGGCAGGATCTGTAACAAACAAAATACACCCACGTACCACACAAAATCAAAAAACACCGAACGCGTTTCGATAGTTACGGTATCATCATCAGCGGTCGACTAGGGCGGACTAAAGAAAATTAAATTTTCCTAGAGTTTGGATTAGATACGTGGATGATGTGTTTACCATCCTTAATACTAAAATTTGTAGCGTTGAGAACTTTGTAAGAACTTTAAATTCTAAATTTTCGACAATCAAATTTACCTTTGAGATAGAGGCAAATGACAGTCTCCCGTTCCTTAATACTCTGGTAACAAGAAATGGTAGTAAACTATATATATATATATATATATATATATATATATATATATATATATATATATATATATATATATACAGTGTGTCCGAGATTCAGCATGCATGTATTGCTATATTCGTTCATATTGAAGATAGAATGTCGGTTAAATGGGGAAAGATTTAGAGAATTTTATGGCTATCATCATGGTAAAGTCAGATTTGAAGTAACTTTTAATTGAAGAAAACAAGTGCATTTTCTATTACCCCTGTAGCTCTTTTATTTGAAGTCTGACAACATTTTGATTTGTACATTATTATGACACTTTTAAAAGACAATTTTAAAAAAAGTACCAAAATTTATCTACACTCATTTGTTTTTGAAATACATACACTAACTATTGTTTTTCATATGGACGCCATCTTGGATTTTTACATTATCGAATAGTATTTTTTATCACCTTTTCAGCGATGTATCACATGATACGAGAATTTACTTCCAACTATCAAAAATTTTAAAAATATAAAATTGAAATAGTAGGCCTTTAGAAGGCATGGATTAATAAATGAAAAATTTATACAATTAGATTCCTAATTATTGTTATTTCTAATAACTAAAATAACAACAAAACCGATAATAGTAACTCATAAAACATGCTCGATATGTCCCCCTGTACACTCCACACATTTTCTACAACGATTTAACACTGAATGTGTAACCCTAACTAACGTATTTCTATTTACAGAATTTAGTACATGTCTTACTCTATTTTCTAAAATGTCAAGATTTTCTGGAGTGTCGAAATAGTACACCTCGTTTTTTGTATGACCCCATAAATAAAAATCTAGTGGGTTCAAGTCAGGCTACCTGTCAGGCCATAAAATGTCCCCATTATTGGAAATTTATTTATTATTAAATACTCTTTGCAAATATTGTATAACGTCTGCTGAATTGTGTGCTGGACAGCCGTCTTGCATAAACCAAATATTTTCTAAATTTGGATTGATGTTTCTCAGAGTGGGTAGGATTTGTTCTTGCAACATCTCTAAGTATCGGACTCCGTTTAAATTATAATTGAAAATGAATGGTCCAATCAAGTTATTTCCTAAAATGTTACATTTAAAATAAACTTTTAAGAAAATTTTATTTATACCTATAATTGCGCACCATACATTGAAACCAAATCTGGTTTGAAATCTCTTTTCACAAACTTTATGGGGATTTTCCACATTCCAGAAGTGCGTATTGTGCCTATTAAAAATTCCGCAATTTGTAAATCTGGTTTCATCCATCCATAAAACGTTGGACGAGAATTGAGGATCTTCCCAGATTTTTAATGTACCACCGTGAAAATGCCATTCGTCTCTCAAAATCACCTTCTCGTAACGCTTGTGTAATAATTGGTTTGAATGGATGAAATTTTTTTTTAAATGTCATGGACGGAGGATTTCGGAATGTAATACATCGGCCATTTTTCTAACCGAAGATGTTTCGTTTTCAACAAAAAATTTAGAACAGCATTATTATTACCTTCATTATCTTTAACATACTTTTTAGGTCTTTCCTAAATTCATCACTAAAGTCCTGAAATGTCTTTTATTCGGTTGAACCCGATCGGGAAATATTTCTTTATAATTTCTTATTGCATTATCTGCATTTCTATTTGCTTTGAAATAGATTTCAAGCATATCTAGCTTCTCTTCATTGGAATATCTTAACGCCATACTTCAAAAAATCTTGCACCAAGATACAAAAGAGGAATAAATATTAACAATAATAACAACAGGAACAAACAATAAAAACAACACAAACGAATAACAGAATAACAACAATAATAAACATTAACAATGACAACAAGAACAATTATTTTTCCAAGTGCTTTACAGATTGCGAATAATTTACGCGAATAAATATATTATGTCGTCTTATAAAGATAATTAGCTTCAAAAATACTAATGTTGTATAATAATGTGCCTCTGACTCAGTGGTAGATTGAGATAGGGAGAGTTCTAATACATAATTTAATTAACCTACCTGAGATGCTAGTTGTTTCGATACTGCTGGATTGTTCCCACTTAATGGCATAAAATGTTATTAAAAATTATGAATAAAATAATAAATTCTCGAGCGCCATGTTATCTTTAAATCAGGAAAATAACAAAACCCTAAATAATGAACAATAATAATTTTCTATAAATAACAAAAATTAACAATGGTCCAATAAGTTTATTTACTCCATAAATGGATTGTTAAGGAGAGGTACGAAAAGGTTTTAAAGCTAAGCGTAATAGATATAAAATTTACCACAAAAATTCCTCAGCATAATATTTTCTATGGACAGCTTCCTGTTATTAACTACGGATGCGGAACGGTCAATCAAGACGAAGCGTTTCTACTTCTTTCTTTCTTACTCTGGATGTTTTATTGAATTAAACTTGCTTTTTAATATTATATTATTATTTTTTCTTCGAAGAGAAATTTGTGTAAATAAGTTACTTAAGAGCCATTTGTAATATAAATATAAGTACGTAAAATAAAAGTGCAAAATTAGAAGTAAAGTAGAAATATTAACGTGTTTAAAAAATTAAAAGGTGGTGGTAGTATAGTGCCTAAAAACAAACAAATGCTTAATTTTAAACTACAATGAGAAAAAAAAGAAACTCACCACCCAAAATATGATGGCACTAATATAAAACATTAAGTTAGAATCATTCTTATTGCTGTTAACAGTCAGCATACACTGAATTACTCAAAAGCTTTCTGAATCAACCAAGTATAAAAGTTTTCTTGCGTTGCGCTGTTACATAATATAAATCCAATTTTTTTAAGAAAGGGAACTAAAACTATTTATGTAATATTACACACAAAAGATTTGTTATATGAAGTGCAAATTAAGTTGCCAGTTTTCAATTTTATATGAAAATAATTAAAAACTCCTCTAATTTTAGGCCAAATAAATTAATGATCTTAGATTAATGTATTTATTAATACAACCACCAAAAAGGTTGTTACAGTCTTCTTGTCAGTCATTGCAATTATTATCCATGGCCTCATATTTTATTTTGTTTAAATGTTTGGTTGCTGAAAGTAAATTTTCATATCATGTAATACATTGTTGAAGAGGTGTTAAAATCCACTATTCGATAATGTAAAAATCCAAATAGCGTCCAAAAACAAAAGTTAGAAATGTATTAAATTTTGTAAGTAAAAACAGATACATTAGCAAGGGTTTAAATTTTTGATATTTGGAAGTAAATTCTCGTATCATGTGATACATCGCTGAAAAGGTGATAAAAAATACTATTCGATAATGTAAAATTAATTTGAAAACAGTCACTACTTCAGATAATAGTTTGCATACTCTTTTAGGCAATCCAAAAGATAAAGTGGATAAGCAGGATAGGTCGGGAATTTATAAGATTAATTGTAAAAATTGTGAACAAATATATGTGGAGCAAACTAAACGACCTATCAAAATTCGCTTTAAAGAACATTTAGCTCATATAAAATACAAACGTTGGGACAAGTCTGCCGTAGCCCTACATATGTTTGATAAAAATCATGTAGTAGATTAGATATGATTAATCAAACATGTTAGTAATAAGCACGAACTTGTTTGTTATGAAAGTTTAGAGATCTTCAAAAACAAACAAATTCTAATGAATACTGCTGATCAAGGACCTTTAGGCTACTCAGAACTCTTTAAACTTTCACAACTTTCACTTTCACCAGATTAGCAACGAAGCGTTACTCGCTGATGGTTAGATGTTAGAAATTTTCTTTAGTCCTCTCTAGTCGACCGCTGATGATGATAGCATAGCTATCGAAACGCGTTCGGTGTTTTTAAATTTTGTGTGGTACGTGAGTGTATTTTGTTTGTTTGGTTTTAGATTCTTTTGATACAATAGGGACCCATAAAAAGGGTCAGTCACAGAGTTTCTCTCGGACAAGATGTACGAAATATTACATTTTATCGTGTACTAATCTGTATAAGACAAAAATATTTTGTTATTCTAATATATTTATATTTAACAGTATTTATTTTTGTTGCATACACAAACTACAGTTTAGCTATTAAAATGATATTTAATAACAGCATTAATCAATTGCATACGAAGCACATCAGCGAGTCATCGCACACGAACGACAGTGTCCTGATAATAAAACGAGCAGCACAATTGTGAAATGAAAACGTCAAGTTGAGGGAAATCGGATCCTATTATACTTATCTCGCTTTCTTTACAGACATTAAAATTTAAAAAAAAATCGCTAGTCCGACATAAGTGAAAACTTCGATTGAAACTGAAAACAATTGGTTTATATTAATTTTCATAAATTTTTTATTACCGAGAAAAAACTATTAATACACAATTATTTAGAGCGACGTGCTAGAGAGTGCACTAGTAAACTTTGTACGCGATGACCAGAATCTGACATATTGGGAGTCGATAAAAAAGTGCCAGGCGCGTCTAAAGAAGTTTAAAACTTTAAAAATGTTAAAAAAAATTGAGTAATTAATTAAATTAAATTAAATACACATTAATTACACTGCAGGAAATTAAAACAATTTTATTCATTCTCGGTCACCCAGTATTTTCGAACCTATCCATTCCTTGATATTTTTAAAGTGATGTTCACTACTGACTTAACTAATTTTACTAGGTTATTCATAATCAAATATATATGGTGCTGAGACGATTAATAAAATGACCCCGATAATTCAAAGCTTTATAACTTACTGTTGGGTAGTTAATAAACCCGTATTATGTTCTCTAACATTAATAAGGATTAGTTACCCTCAAAGTATTGTTTTCTATTTTGAAATTTTTTCATAAGCTTTCAAATATGAATGAAAGATCGATAGTTTTGTGCTTCTGTTAATAAATTCAAAACATTTGTAGATTACAGGATGCATTTTTTTAGGTTAAAATTAACGGAAATAACAACAAAACGGAAATTCAAATGAAAATGGAGGTGTGCAAAAGGAAAATTAATGCTTTGAATACAATTGTAGGGTATGTTATCTAGAAGTTAGAAATGAATTCAACCTCTTTCATTCTAGGTGACGGTATCCCCCAAAGCTGTTGTAAAATGATATATAGGAGTAACAAAATTTATGTCCTAGTAAAATTAGAAAATCTTTAATTATACCTTACATATCTTTCGTATCTACTATCCTTTAAATTCATGCTTGAACTATGGAGTTAATAATTTTTATTTTTGAAAATTGTGTTAGTATTCTTTTGGAACACGTTCTTAATCATCAGATTCACCTTTAATTATATTCTTTATATGTTCCGTTAAAACGGCAAAACTAAAATTTAGCTTCATGCGAACGTTAATGGTACTTTCGGTAACAAAAGCATTTTATTTGCTAAACAGCTTAGCTGTATTGTAGCATTCAACTTTACTGTTTATTTAATTTATCTTGGTTAAGTCCTTTGCAGTTTTAGATGCTCTTACACATGGTCGCGCGCCCTTTGAATCCCTTTTTATTAATGGTAATCTACCAACCCTGTGTTCACGAAACTCTCACTCTTGTTACTTACTATTTTCGTACATGAGCAAAAAGGAAACCTTATTATACGTTGTATAACATTTTTTTTCGTTGATTCACTGTGGCAATCAGGAAATTGAAAAGTCGTCTTTTTCATAATTTTAATATCAAGCGAGTGATTTTGAAATTAATTCGTGTATACTATCTACGATATTAATTTCCTTTTTCTGTCAGTTTATATACGTTCACCCTCTTAAATATGCCGAAAACTAGAATACTGCGCGTCTTTTACTAATGAGGAGTTTATCGCCCCAACCGCCTGCTAGTTACTAGTAATTAGTAGAATTCGTATTGCTGCCCCATCTACACTGTTGAAATTAACTCTTGCTCGCCATTGGGGTTCATGAATTAGACGCTTTCTCTAATCCTTGTTTCATTTGAAAGCTTTATCTTATCTTTAATTGAAATTCGTTCTTTACCAACTAAGTTTGTTACTGCTTAATTAGAAGACCGGAGTTACAAGAGAGAGTGAGTGAGAATTATTACACTACATAAACACGTACTGTGTTGTTGGAAACTTTTCTATTTAGATACTAAATTAAATTTTCATTTTTGTACGTGTTAACGTTACGAGGAAAGATGGCCTAATATTTTTTAGCATCTAGATGATGTTAAATATATGCGTAAACAAAATTGAATTACTTTTTCAGAGTTTAGGTTTCACAAGATACTTTATAGAATATACGAGAAAGGCTTAAAATATGCACATAACTAATACAAAAATACCAAAAAACTATAAAAAAAAATTTTATGTACGAATACATGGACTTATACAGTAGTGTTTTACAAAATTTAAGGAAGATAAAGTAAACCGAGTGAGAGGATAAAAGGGAAAAATACGCGTTTGTAAGAATTTTTTCCTAAATTTTCCCGAAAATTCTTGAATGATGAGTTTGCATTATTCGATCAATAAATATATCATGGGCTGTCTAGCATATACATCAGGCGACTCCAATTTTGTAATATACAGCTTACACTCCATATTGTAAAAGGTGGGAAAATTGTATACATTTGTTAATTCCTCAACTTGGAATGTGAATTTTAATTTGACACTGTTTTATACTATATTTTGTTATTACAGATTATTTATTGAAACTACAACCACACCTTTATCAAGCTTTAAATCTAAGGCGACCTCATTTCAATCAATATTCCACTGATTTAATCACATATTTCCTTATTAAATTGTAAAATCGTATTGTATATAAGATAATATACTATTAATTGTTTATTGTAGGTATGATTACAAAAGAACCCTACTCCTGAATCAATTAAATGTAAATATATATTTTCCACTTCATCAATATAGGCATGATATAAATATTTCCATATTACGAAAATAAATTAATTCTGGGAATATAATAAGCGCAGCACAGTTATTGAAAAACATTCGTGTATTTTTTGTTACGTGGGTACGATTAGAACATTTATTATGGAAGTGATAGAATCAAAAGGTGGAAAACCCGTTATCCTTTATTCTGGATACAAGTTCAACTAAAAACAAAGAACAAAAACTCAACTTTCTCAACTGAGGTGTGCTGCATTTGCTCATTTGCCAGAAAATACAGTTACAGATAGTTGACCTTGTATAATAGAAAATTCCCCACCGACGAAGCCGTCGTTAAGTTCAAAGATTATTTTATTGATCAATGGATTGATAATTAATGTCGAATATGGATTTGTCATAGAAAACGCCATCGGACTACAAATTCTGTACAATGCTGACATAACAGGCTCTACAGACGAATCGGAAAACACATCCCAATATATTTGAACTGATGAAAGTTATTCAAGAAGGAATTCACTATTATAATAATGTCTCCCTGCAAAATAGTGTGTACATAAGTACTCCTGAAAGAGCAAAAAAGTATTGTAAATTAGATAGGCAGCTAAAAGCAGTTGTAAGTGACCTAACTCAAAATGGGCACAATCTTAGTGAAACATTGGACCAGTTGAAAATATAAAATTGAATCATTTTAACATAGAGTAGATATACAGTACCCGTCTAAAATCAATTCCCGCTACTAATTTTGGAACCAAATTTGGAGAGTTTAAATAGGAGGTGAAAACCTACATTTTTATAGATAATGTTTAAAATGTTTTAAAATGACGCCTGAGCGCCATCTACAATTACTTTTTTAAATAGAACACACCGTATATTACTTAATTTTCGAAATCTGCTCATAACTCTCTAATACACTTTATTCCTAAATTTGATTGTTTTCAAAACAATTATTTTAGTCACTTCCGTTAAAACATTTTGATAACTACATTTTTTAATTAATTTGTAGTTAAGTC
This sequence comes from Vesta saturnalis, assembly GCA_036346205.1. NCBI lineage: Eukaryota > Metazoa > Arthropoda > Insecta > Coleoptera > Lampyridae > Vesta > Vesta saturnalis. The sequence continues at coordinate 1,836,170 of JARFJB010002109.1, read as the reverse complement.
TCTTAACGAATCCGATTGACAAGAGGCGTAAAGAGAGTGTACTAAGAATAAACAGTACCGCTTACCGGAAAATCTCGAAGCTTACGAATGTGTTCTGTAAATTCACAATCAAAACAAATTAGTTGGTTAAAAGAAAAGTATTTATTTTTGTGTAATAACACTTTTATTTATCCGCAACAACTATTTTATAAAGTGTTCGAAGTGGCCTCTCCTAAGTCTTGACAATAAAGTGCCCTATTATAAATAGCTTCTCTCACGTTGATGGAAGTCTGTTCATCTATTTCTTCACATGTTTCTTGTATTCTGCGTTCTAACTCTTCTATTCTTTGACATTCAGTGGCACAGATTTTTAATTTGAGATACCCCTAAAGGAAAAAATCTAGAGGTGCAAGATCCGGAGATTTTGGTGGCCATTCCGTACTTCCCCTGCGACCTATCCATCGACTCAGGAAACTCTCTAGCCATGCGATAGAAATGGGGAGGCGCCTCGTCTTGCTGAAGTATGATTTCACGATTTTCAAACTCTTCGTGATTATTTAATATAATTTGTCTTATTCGTGGTTCAACTTCAGTTTCTAAAAGATTTCTGTAAAGGTCTCCTGTAAGATGGCCTCTGATGAAAATTGGTCCAATAAGGTGATTTCCCCAAATTCCCGCCCAAACATTCACCTTTTCAGAAAAGTATATCCCTCGCCAAAAATATGCGGATTAGTATCGCTGTAGTATCGTGCGTTCTGTTTGTTGACTTTTCCATCAAGAAAAACATGCATTCGTCTGAGAAACATACACGTTTTAGCAAACCTTGTTCTCCTTAACCTGTTCTTGTTAACCACTCACAAAATTGAATCCTCCGGTCTGGATCATCTTCCGCAGGATTCTCGTTTTATAGGGATAAAACTTTTCTTTTTTAGTACTATGGGCACTTTTCGAACTTACTCCACGGGATTCAGCAACTACAGACGTCGACTGAGTCGGATTGATTACCGTTTCAGCAACAATTTCTACCGTTTTTTCTTCTGAAAGAGGCGGTCTTCCTGATCTTGTTCAGCGTACCAGTTGCTTGGAGTTTATTTAAAAGTTTGCTCAAATATGACCTCGAAATAGGGTTTTCGGAAATCATTAAACGTACGGACTGCTAGATGAAAATTTATTCCAGCTTCTCCAAATATTAAAACTGCTTCAAATTTATCTTTTAAACTACGAGCCAAGGTCTCACTTTTCATAAAATAATTACGGCGCTCAATGGATTGTTTAACAGCTAACAGTTAAATTTGACAACAAGCAAGATGTTACCGCGACAACGATCTTTTTCCAAGTTGATTGAGAGCAACACTCGTGTTTTTGGTTGGGTTTGCAATGACCAAATTGTCACTTTTGAAACGTTAATATTTCGAAAACAATTAAATTTAGGAGTAAAGTGTATTAGAGAAAAATGTTAAGAATTATGAGCAGATTTTGAAAATGGAATGTGTTTTATTTAAAAAAGTAATTGAAGATGGCGTTTAGTCGTCATTTTAAAACTTTTAGCTGTCATTTTTCTATAAAAAATGTAGGTTTTGGTCTCCAATTTAAACCCTCAAAGTTCGTTATATACCAAGTGGTTCAAAAATTAATAGGGGACAACATACTTTGGACGGGAACTCTAGATTACTCCACATATAATTTAAAACACGTTTATTTTTAGTAATACGTATACCAGTTTCTGCAAGTTTGTTTCAAATGTTGTGCATGCGTTATCGTACATGTCTTTAAATTTTAATTTAAGCTACTCAATCAGCGCAACTCATTAATTATGTGTTTACTTTTTCTCATATTTATTCAGTTTCGACTAGGTAACTTAGATACGCACGAAATAGGAATTCAGTTCAATCTATAGCCTTAACGCCCGAAAGGGGAAAATTTTTGGGAACGCACGAAAGGGAAACGCCCGAAACAGTTATGAATCATGATATACATATAATTGAAAGACTTCATCCATATTTTCTCGTTTCGTTCAAATTAAAAATCTAGAAAATGTCCACTCCTGGATGTACACAATTTTAACATGATTCATATGTAAGGGAAGTTTGAATGAAGAAGAGTAAAAGAAATTTGAAAAAAGATACTTGTGCGGTGCAGTATTTCATTGAAAAATCTTCCTTGGGGAATAAAATATTCGAGTGATTTTTCTGATCCTAAGTTTGTGAAATTCTACTGCATTTATAATTTTGACAGTAACTGTTAAGACTTTTAGATTATTTTAATTTTAAGGTTGACTACCTTCTGTCTCAGTTTCCGCCTTTCGAGATCTCAATCATAGGAGGCTCTAGCTGGCTTGAATTTTTATATACTACTAATGCTGTTGCTCATAGTGCAAAAGGATTTGCTATTTTGTGTAATCTCAGTAACACAAATTAGCCCATAAGCGAATAAAGTGCATTGCTCCGGACTAGCACGTGGGATAGACTGTGTTCTTACCCACTATTCTAAACTTACTGGGCACTTATTATTCAGAAAAATTCAAAATTCTGAAAATGTCTGTCAAAACCGTTTGTTGGAACTGACTTAAAAATATTTGCTTAAACAGGAAAACGATGCTTGTTAACTCAGTAAAATACTCAACTCCACCTGTTAAAGTGCTTCTAAAATTGCTTACGTAAAAGCTCGCTTAGACTCAGACCTATAAATTTGAAGCTTTCTTCAAAATCAACAAAATTGCGGTTAGCAAATCTCAACATTTTAATTATTTATTTATTAACTCGATTCAAGTATTCATGAAAAAAAAACAGAAACTTAATTAGTCCAAATCAAAGTGGATATTGATCAAAATTAATACGCGACAAAAATGTTAATATCTTCCATTAACGTAATTAATCAAGAGCAAAACAAAACAAAAAAATGATTAGCTTTGTTGTTTATACGATATGGATCTTAATTATTTCTAACCATAAACGGTAATACATGAATGACTGGCTCACAATGTTAACCAAATTGCAGAATGGCTTGCAACTGGCTTCATATAAACAAATATCCGTAAATGTCAGTGTGTTTAGGAATTGGTCTCGTATATAAACGTCCAAACAAATCGATATTAAGAATAAAATAAAATAGATCATAAACAAAATAAAAGGAAGACTGCAAGAATCTCAGACAGCTGGGTGCCATGTTAAAGTACTTACCACCGTTAAAACTAAACACCAACGAAGTGCTACCTCGCATACCTGATGATCAGTTGTTTGATTTATCTAGAGGTAAACATACAAGCTATTACGTAAGCGTAAACAAATGTATGAATAAAAAAAATAGTAGTGTCTACAACGCATGTGAATTTCCGATTTGTCAAATACAATCAAAACAACAACTGAATTTGTTAAAAATGCAATAACGAAAACTTTCCTAAACTCAAGATTATTAATTTAACGAGATCGTCGGAAAGGAAGTTGAATTCCACATCAAATGGTGTAAAAACTAAGATGCCATTTCATTTAAAAAGAATCAAGTTAACTGTGATTGAAAAATTAAAAATTAAATACTCATACTCAATAAAGTTTTAACTTCAAGATAGTTTTGCAGCGAAAAGAAAGATTTTTAGACTTAATCGAACTGTGAAAACGCTCTTTTTACCATAACATTACTATAATTATGGTACTGTTTGAAATTTTCTAACATTGAAAGTGCAACTTTTTTTCACGATGCAGCATAGAATGAGTGTTTGGTTATTAAGGTGATCCTAAAATTTAAAAAGAATCCAAAATGCAATAATATATCTGTGTTGCATTTAAAACAAATTAAGTTGGTTTACATGTTTACATCTTCGAAAATAATAATTTTGGAATGCGAAGTACAACACTTATTAAAAACGTTATACACAGGTTGGTACTGTCTGATCCTGCTTCAAGTTACTGGAACTGAACTAACTTCATGTTGTGTGTGTACTGCTGCTTATGTACCCTATTGCTTTCACTGCTTTGACTGCTTTCACTGCTTTCACTGCATTCACTGCTTTCACTGCTTGCACTGCTCTCACTGCTTTCACTGCATTCACTGCTTTCACTGCTTGGACTGCTTTCACTGCATTCACTGCTTTCACTGCTTTCACTGCTTGCACTGCTTTCACTGCTCTCTCTGCTTTCACTGCTTTCACTGCTTTCACTGCTTTCACTGCTTTCTCTGCTTTCACTGCTTTCACTGATTTCACTGCTTTCCCTGCTTTCACTGCTTTCACTGCTTTCACTGCTTTCACTGCTTTCTCTGCTTTCACTGCTTTCACTGCTTTCGTTGCTTGCACTACCTTCACTGATTTCACTGTTTGCTTCCCTGTTTTCACTTTTCTTTTGTTGGTGCTGGTTTCTCAGTGTTGATCCGCGTAGCTCTTCTGATCTCCAAACGACCGTTTGTTGCAAAACGACGTTTCGGCAAAGTCTCATTTGACATAGGATACATAAGCATGGCAAATGATACTTTGCCGAAACCTCGTTTTGCAACAAACGGTCTTTTGGAGACCAGAAGAGCTACGCGAATGAATACCCGAGAAACTAGCAGTACCAACATAAGAATAAGTGAAAACAGGGAAGCAAACAGTGAAATTAGCGAAGGTGAAAGCAATAGAGTACATAAACAGCAGCACACACAACAGGAAGTTAGTTCAGTTCCAGTAACTCAACGCATATATATATATATATATATATATATATATATATATATATATATATATATATATATATATATATATAATAAATGTCTTACATTCATGTACTTGATATAGAGAATGCTTTGAAATACGTATAATTATTATAGCTGGATTATTCTTTGCGTTTTCATATTTTATGATCTGTTGATGTAACAATTTTAGTAAAATGTTTTCTTTGAAGACAAACTAGTCCTTCGAGGTTCAAAAGTTAATAAAACTTAAAAAATGATAATTTTTTTGCTTTTTGGATTACTCATACAGGTCCGGGACGTCTGACGAGGTCGAAAAGTTAGATCTACTATTAAGCCTTCGTATTAAAATCATACATAGGTATTCTCATGTTAGAGACCAAATTACTTCTGCAACTTACTTACAAATTTTGTTCTGCAAATTTGAATTCTCAGATTGTGTGATATAACAATATAATTTTTTGTGGAAATTACCTGAAACAAAGCTAAATGTTTTTTTTGCAATGCCAACTAATAGACAGATAATTTAAAAGAGGTATGGAATATTTCGTATTTATATGTGCGACCGACATCAACAAGTTACATTTAAAGACTATGCGCACAACTACCAAACAATCAAGGTGTGCTCTTGGGTCTATACTGGGTGCCTGTTTACTTTTTTTGTAAACAATATTAAAAACAATCCAAAATATTTTTATATTTATCTATCTAGAGATATTACAGCCCTGTACTTTTGATATTAATTGTTTCTCATCTTGTGAAACACGCTTCATCGGCAAACAATTTTTTTGCCAATACTCCGTTGTTTGTCTTTGTCTGATAATAAATCTACAAAAACTCAGTCTCATGGGGTTTGAGATCTGTATTATGGAATGTTCTTTAATTATTATAGATACTTTAGATCTTGAGTTTAGTGTCAGATTTTAGTTCCTAAATTTTATATTCACACGTAACAACTTGAAATACCTATTAAGTATTTAGTTAAATCAGAATAAATTAAAAAAAAATCAAGAGAGGGGATTAATTAGCACACAAATAAATGCTAGTACTCCACAGCAATGTTCAAAACAAGCAAAAAAAACTTGCTTATCTTTCGTAGCGTCATCCAGGTAAATTAGCAAAACTTGTAGACCTGTACTTTGTAAAGGCTTCAAAATATTCGCACGCAATCAAAATAAAATAGCGTGCGGCTAGACCAATTGTAAAGCCCATCAAATTTATTTACTAAAATTTCACTTTCGTTTATTTATCAATGAAATTCTATTTCTAAAAATCTTAATCTTAGTAAAAAAATAGAAAAAAACAAACAGTGAAATATCTCTTTAATTAATCAACGTTAAAAACTTTCGCCAAAATCATAAACAGTAATAATGAAATCGTCGTCACTGCAAGACCATTTAATTCTAAAAATTATATCAAAATAATGAACAACAAGAACGTAATCAAAGCTATTATTATCTATTAATTTGTATGGACCGTAAATAATGATCCAACTGTGAGATCGTATGAAAATCACATGTAATGTTGCATGCATCAACGAAATACGCTTAAAGTTCCTTAATGATATGTATTAGTTATAATACTAAAAAAATAATAATCACTGAGTATAATGTACAATTAAAAAAAACAACCAGATAAATTCACTTTTGACGGGAAGTAATTCACAATCTTTCTTACTTAAAATGTTAAGTCCTATGCAGTCATGGTTAACCGTGCTAACTTTACAATAAGATTGTGTCTTTGTTTTCATTTGAAAAGTTAAAAATTACGCAGGTAATGCACGACTTTGTTTTCTATCACCCTATTATGTCTGATTTACGTTTAATTTGATCAGTTTGATAAAACCTTTAAATAACCATAAATCTTTCTAATAAGACTTATAGAAATGACTGTTCTTTGAAATTGAATTTTGGCATCAGGTGAAACACAATAAACTCTAAAACGGTGTTAAAGATTTTCCTTTGAAACGTATATATGAGCTGTAATTAATTAATTAAAATTTACAAATAGGCAAGCAACATTACAAAAGTACGAAGAATCAGGGTCTTGTTCACGTCATTTTAGCATGATTTACAACAGCTTATTTAGAGAACAATAGATGCAGATAATACCAGTAAAATCGTTGAGTGAAGTACTTTACACCACTCACCGCAGGTAGATTTAAATGAAAGACCCAAAAATGCACAATTTTGTTCAAGATAGAATTTATGCATGTTTATTCGTAGTAGTCGTTTTGTGTAAGAAAGTCGCGATTTCATTAGTTACGCTTTATATTTGTTTTGATATTATAAAGGACCTGAATTAATTAGTTTTGTGTATGTTGACGAGCGAATTGGGATGATATATACTTTACAATTTGTTATAAAATGGGTCTTCATAGTAAAAGTAACAAAACCTGTGGAGCACAGCGAAAAGTAAAAATCTGGCAAAAGAACGCTGGAAGAAGCGAAGGTAAGTAGGTTTTCCAAAACAAGAATTACCTACGAGGGTCACTCAAAAAGTAGTAATAATTAAACAATTAATTTTTTACTTTCTCGTACTCTACGTATACTAAGAGAAAGTATTTTATAGTCACAGGAATTTTCAAATTTCAAAATTTCAATCCCTAATAACTATGCTTCTAATAACAAAATAAGGGATTACATAATAGACATAGGTAGCTAACTGCTATATGGAATATTTTTAGCGCTTCCGGTTTAGCCTAAAAATAATTTTTTTATTTAATGTGTCAATATTTTAAACACAAATCTAAAATATTTCAAGGCTAATTTCTCATGCTATCCAAATATGTAAATATACAGTGATTTGCAAAATACAGGGTGAATAAGAAAAAATTAATTTGTTAGAAAGTAGTATTAAAGAAAGTGTTGTGCCGAAGTTCATCGGCGAGATTTATTTAATTTTTAACAATAAAAATAGATCAACACAGACACACAAACATTGTAGTATTCTATGGAACGCCTTTTACTTTTAATGCATCTTTACAGACTTTCTTTAAATACAACTGTAATCTAATTTTCACTACTTAAAAATGTTGTCATAATAAAATAATGTTTTAAAATATCACTCATAATAAAATTAATTATTAAAATATCACTCATGATAAATGTAAATAGTACAATTAATTTTATCATGAGTGATATTTTAAAACATTAAATCATTCAAAGGTAATAAGTCTATACATGAATTAAAAATATGATAAGTGATATTTTAAACATAAACGTTATCATGACTGATATTTATAATAATTAATTTTAACATGAGTGATATTTTAAAAATTACTTTTATCATGACAACATTTTTAAATAGTGAAAATTAAATTACAGTTATATTTAAAGAAAGTCTGGCAAAGATGCATTAAAAGTAAAACTTCCATAGTATTCTTTTTTCAAATTAAAAGAAAAATACAGTAGGTATATTTCTTTCTGAGTGATCCTGGTTACATTAATTTTATTTTTATTTCTACAATTTAACGTGTTTACAGCAAAGACCAAACAGAAACACATCAACGTTCAGGGGTAGATGATCCAGAATTACCTGAATTGCAGACAGAATTTGAAGCTTTTCCAGAGACAACACACAATTTGTATGGAAGACGCATAATAGATATTAACCATTTGTGGCAAGGTTTAATGCGATTGAAGCACTCTGGTTTTGGATGTGACTTTTACGATCTCCAGATTACTTCTGAAAAACGTAGTGGTCTTTCAAGCACATTCTACGTAATGTGTCAAGTATGTAATTACAAAAGTAACTTCTCAACACACTCTACAGAGGAAATAGACATAAATAAGGCTTCCGTGTGTGGTGCATACTCTATTGGTATAGGTTATACGCAGTTATCAGAGCTATTGGCCTCAATGGATATACCATATATGTCGCCACATACATTCGCCTCGCATGAAGAACGTGTCCAATCCGTCATTAAGCAAACAATTCTTGAAGATATGGTGCAAGTTGGTAAAGAAGAGGCAGCATTAGCAATTGCAAACGGAGATGTTGATGGCAACGGTATTCCATTAATTACCGCAATTGTAGATGGTGCTTGGAGTAAGCGTTCATACAAAACTAATTACAACGCTTCTTCTGGTGTCGCATGCATTATTGGAGCGCAGACCAAAAAATAATGTACATAGGTGTAAAAAATAAATTTTGCAGAACATGCCAGCAGCAAAATAAAGATAAGGAGAACGTTGCACTGAAAAATCACAAATGTTTCAAAAATTGGAGTGGAAGGTCAACCTCGATGGAATCAGCAATTATTTTAGATGGGCTAAAAAATTCCTTAAATACACATGGCGTTAAGTATGCTAAAATTATTGGGGACGGTGATAGTAGTGTGACTAGAAACATTCGTGTCACCAAACCATACGGACCAACCTTTTTTGTCGAGAAGATCGAATGTAAAAATCATTTACTACGAAACTTCTGCACTAGAATTAGAGATTTAGGAAAAACTCCAAAACAAATCCAAAAATTAAATATTTTTTGAAAAATAATGTTCTGCGTTTCCGCACAGCAATAGTAAGTGCCGCTAGACACAGAATGTGTGAAAATTCATGTAATTATATAAAAATAGAAAATTTAAATGAAGATATTTTAAATGGTCCTAAACATATTATGGGATGTCACGATCTGTGTGCCAATTCAGTAGGACAATATAAGTATTATTGTAAAGGACCTAAGTGTGGAGAAGAAAATTTATATCCGCTATTTGTAGAAAGCAGCATTAGTGACGAGTTTGACAGAATAGTCCATAGAATTGCGAATCATGCGGCCAGCTTATTACTCAATTCTCATACAAACGCAGCAGAGAGTTTTAACAGCCAGGTTAATAAAACGATAGGGGGTAAAAGAGTACAGATGTTATGCTGCTGTTTTAAATTATAATAAAAACCATTTGTATTATACATCCAAAACAATTAAACAGAAATGCAGTGGGTTACTATACGAATAAGTATTTTCAACATTTTGAAACTGTTGCACCTGCTAAAAATCTCGTAAAAGGCAGAGAGAAGTTTTGTTGGAGGATGCTGACTATGGAACATGTGATGTTGTAGAAGATAAATGTGGTCAAGAATACGAAAATTTTAAAACAAAGTTTTTGTCTAAACTAAATGCGGTAGATATTGCAGATGTGGAGATGAATAGAAGAGGACAATCTTCAAACCCGCAATGGTTTCGTGAAAAATCTATTCGTCTTACTGCCAGCAATTTTGGTAAAATATGTAATATGAGACCGATGACATCCACTGTTGCCACTGTCAAAGCTATTTTATATGCAAACAAAATTGGTGTTAAATCATTAGAGTATGGTGTTTTAAATGAGCAAAAAGCTATAAAACAATTTTGTTTCAAATTTAATAAAACGGTACAACCATGTGGTTTGTTTATTGACTACAACTATACATTTTTTAGCTGCTTCGCCTGATGGACTAATATTAGGTGAAAATGCTATAATAGAAGTAAAATGTCCATACGCTGCTCGCGATATTGAAATTCGTGAAGGAATTCATAAAAAAATAATTACCTATCTATATGTCGACGTAAATGATGAAATAAAATTAAAGAAGAATCATGCTTATATGTACCAAATACAAGGGCAATTGCGAATGACTCAGAGGTCGTTGTGCTATTTTGTTATATACACTTCTAAAGACCTTGTATGTATAGATGTACCACAAGATAGTAGTTTTTGGGAAAATATGTGCTCAAAATTAGAAAAATTTTACTTTTCCGCACTTTTGCCAGAAATTATAGATTCTCGCATTAGTCGTAATCTACAACTCAGAAATATTTTTGCTAAAGATCTTTAAAATACCTTGTATTGATAATTTGCTACTAACTCGAGAATTGTAATTAAATCGGTTTAATGAGGCGGCGATATATTTGTGAAGAAATTAAAATACTATCACTTATTATTATTGTGTGAAGTGTATCCGGTCCTGCAAGTTTACAAATACATTACTTTTCTAACTAATAAAAAAGTGACATTCATTTCTAAGTGATCATCGCGTATACTAAATTAAAATAACCTCTTAAGGAATAGCTGATGTTCGAAACATTTGTTGTAATTATTGTTACTATTCTAATTACTTACATCGTCCTTCATAAATTTGTGTATCTTTGACAATAAGTACAAATTATAAGATAGGTACATATGGGGTGATTTTTGTTGATTGAAGTGGTTGTGGTTATAAAATTGCTTCATTGTTATAAAACTAACAAAAAAAGGAGTATTTATTAATTTACTAACATTACTCAATATTTAAATAATGCATTAAAACTCCACTAATTTGACTCACTATCGAGCAGGAGGCAGAAAATAAGAATCCAAACGAAGCTTAAATCGATAAAAATCACTATGTAGGTAGAAATACAATTAAAAATTAATGTAATAATTATTCAGCAGATAGAATTACTGAATTATATAACCGTAAGTAGTGCGCATTAATTTTGTACCTAACCAGTAATCCATATTAAAATTAAACATGTTCTTCTAAAATGCATTTAAACATTTTCACTTTATTTATTTACCTACTGATTTTCGGTAATCGAATTATAAAGGTCTGAGTAGTTTACAAGGCCCTCCTGTGGCGAGAAACATGTCAACAATTTTTAAATATTTTAGGTATTGTGTGTTGCATATCAAAAAATTACAATTTTAGTTTCACTGCATAGGACGCTTAACAATAAACGTAATTAATGGGTTGAATCTTGCAAGTTCAAAATTCCTAGAGTCAAGTATTAATAGACTTTAATTTTAATTATTCCTTTTATCGTCATACTAACACAGAAAATATAAGTTTGGCAAATTTTACTGTTTAATATGAGTGCACAATGGAAAAAAAAACAATAATAATACACAATAGCGTAAGATCACAAGGCGGGACAAATGCACGTTGGTAATTGTTCGTTCTATACAGTACTAAACAACAAAAGAAATTGTGTCCATCTAAGTTTTCTTATACAGTTCTACAATTTTTAATGAAATTACAAAAACACAAAAGTAATTACCTTAAATGTGTACAACTGTTTCTTTCCATCTTACAGCGGCAAAGGTGACTCTCGTACTCTTGACCCCTCGTTAATTGATAGAAAAAATACCTGTGGAATCTTCAATTAATTTTTTTAACGGAGCAAAATGTCTCATCCAGGAAACTAACTTTTAATTTACAATCACACATAAACAGCGAAATGTTTAAATCTAATCCAGGCGTCCTTTTTAACTAACTGCTTCAGCTGGGTTTATTAACACAATCATTAACTTATTTACACGAAAGTCTTCGTCATGTATATACGCAAAATATCTTAGCAACTTTATTTACTGCAATTTATTGTCTTTGAACGGGCTGGGGGTAGAATGGAGTGAAAGACAACAATTTGGTGCAGCAAAATACCATACACGGTACATTTATTTCAATGTGCTTAAAACGAGAAATTGGTCCAAAAACTAGGAAGGCATTAAAATAAACACTATTCCTCTTCATTGGAAACGAAAATATTATTACTAACTCTCTCACGGTATCTTCAGGAAACACCACGTAGAATGTAGGTAAACTTTGCGCACCCGATAACTACATCACTGGTGCAACTCCCCACCAGCCTAACTCCTACTAACTAATCGAAAATCCCTTTAACCGACTAAAATCACGTCTTCTTTTAACCGCTACTAAAACTGCACAATGGACATTTCCCAGGAGAAAAATAAACGTGGTACCTAGAATTGAGATACAAACATCCTGTTTTTCAGTAAAAAACCATATTGCACCAAATAAATTTTCTATAATTCCCCAATCCATAAATGAAGTGGTAAGCTTGAAAGTACGCAGTTTCTTAAATCCTCTTCAACCATAATGATATTCAATTCCTTTTAACGAAACTGCGATAAAAAACTTTAAATAAAAATCACCGTAATCTAACGTTAATTTAAAATCCTACGTATGATATCCAAATTTACGTGATAATATCTCAATATTTTTTCTTTCTTGTAGATCATAATGCTATAACCATAAACATACCTTTGATAATAGACCTAACGGACATGTGAGATTTTGTAGATTGAGTTAACCTGAGAAGTCCGAAGTAGCGAGCATGCCTTAAACAATTTAAATCATGACATTCACTTTGATAATAAAGAAATTTTATCAAGAAAAGTTTTCGTTTAGAACGGGAATCCGTTGATTTTTCTTGTGTTTTTTCGTGTGTTATCACAACATTGAAATGGTTTAACATATATGGTTAAAATTAAAATTAGTTTGAATGTTCACATTCTGTTTTCAATATGTCATGACACTTACAGTCTTTAAGAGGTAACGTAAAATTACTTCTTCGTTACATTTGTTATGGTTTTACTAGATGTTTAATAGGTATTTTACGTTTTTAGCTGTGAATGATTTTACCATTTCTAAATGAAAGTTTTTTGCACCTTTGCACTTATATTATAATTTGATTAAATTTGTTTTTTGTATGTGGCATTTAAGATCCTCAGTTGTTGACTTGCAAATACGTTTAGCTAACTATAATAGTAGGCTTAGCTCTGCGATTTCATTTTTCTTAAATTTGTTTGACAAATTAATTAATCTTTTTAAATTGTTACCATTTACTAAGGAGGATAACAATTGTTATCGAAACGTTTAAATTTATAAATAATTAATAAAAATGCACTATTACAACCTAAATGATATGTATCCTAATTATGAATGATAATCGTGAAAGTTTGCATTTTGATGCCATGAAGGTTAGGAAAAAATTTCAGTCTTAACTTGTTTTCTCAATAAATCAAAGTTTGTTCAGGTAGGCTCTGTGTAGCCTATTTATTAGAAAACTTTGATTCATAATTGTTTGACAAATAAAGAAAAATAGTCTCATCTGCATGAAACTGATGGAGTAAACTATCAAATTTCAGATCTGGTTAACAGTTTAAAATAAAATTATCTGTAATTTCTTTTATGTTAAAATATACACTGGGCGCCATAAATAAATGAACACATAGTAAACGCTGATGTATTTTAATGAAATGTTCAAAAAACGTATATTTTATTCCTATTAATAAACAACGAAAATTTTAGCAAGATACAGATATTGTTAAGACTAAGAATGCGTCGACCTTCCTCTGTTTCTCACACATTCAGTTAGCCGATTAGGCATAGTTGAAATGACTGAATCTACGCTGACCTGAGGTATACTATCCCACACCTTCTAAAATCCGTTGTTGAAGGGCATCTACATTGTTTGGGAGTGGTTGTAGATCATTTATTCTCCGTCCTACCATATCCCACAAATGTTCGATTGGTGATAAGTCTGGCGAAGGAGAAGGCCATGGAAGCAGATCAACATTAGTAGTGTTTAGAAACTCTATAGCAACCTATGCGCCTGCGCATTATCTTGCTGAAAAATTGGATTTTCTATTTATTGCAGATACTGAAGTAATCCCGGTTTAAGAACGTTGTTAATGTACCGATTTGCATTCAATAACTACTAGAGGAGATCTGTGTCCATGGCAGATAGTCCTCCACACCATCACACCTTGAGTGAGAGTAGTATGCGGTTGTACAGAAAACTGCAAATTACGTCTTTCTCCACAACGTGTTCTAACTAACCTGCGACTATCATGAGCCGATAAACAAAATCGAGATTGGTCACTAAAGATGACTTTATTCCACATTCTAATGCAACCTCTCGTTACACCATTGCCACCATGCAGTACGGTGGTGTGGAGTTAGAGGTAAACAAAGCAATTGTCGGTATGATCTGATCCCAAAAGTTCGAATTCTTCGATACGTCGATCGAGAGGAGATTTGATGATCAGTTAATCCTCTCCATCTATCACCGATTTCCGTTGTTGATGAAAAACGATCCTGAAGAGCTACAAGCCGAAGAGCACGATCCTCACGATCAGTGGTGCGTCTAGGACGTACGGAACGCAAACGTCGTAGTTCTTCATTAGTTTCTGACTATCTTCAAACTCGGTTAACCGATGGAAATTTTCACGATGTCGATGATTACTTGATTGATTAATCTTTATTGTATCTTGCTGAAATTTTTATCGTTTCTTAATAGGAATAAAATACATAGTACTGCAGATATGTGAAACAATTGTGCCATTGATCATAGAACCCTGCAACTTGGTGCACACTGAGAATACATATTTATGCATGTTTTCAACTATAGGGTCATCGCAGATTTGACCTGTGACAATAATGGCAGTCATTTTTGAAAATGGCGGCTCACATACTATTTTCACGCCCAAAATAATATTTTTATGGAGTTGAAAACAGTAGTATTTTATATTTGTCAGTACTAATTGGTATCATATCGTAAAATATCTTATACAGAAGGGGGCAAACCTTCATTAGCTCCTTTTTTGGAGGAAGGGCCAAAGCAAGACACGGTGTCGCAGCCAGTGAATGAGTGGAACATTGGCAAGGCAACATACTTACCAGGACCCAATACTCTTGCTATCTCATGAGCAGGTATTAACTGATAGCTCTTACCAACTCCAAATGATATCCGTAACTCGGAAATCCCAAGGCGCTGAGCAGATGTTGCAGCCAAAACTACAACATATGTGTCAACTGTACGTATTGATACTTTGTTATATCCTTGTCGAACAGCGTCCTGAAGGTGGAGTAGGATGCGCGTGTCAGCTTCTTTATGTGTACATGGAGCCAGGTCAGTCACATCAATGCGATTTATACAAAGCACATTAGCATTATGTGTGGTGATGAGCTGTTTATCAGTGTCAATGACGGCTAAAATTGTTGCCAAGAAGGTAAACAGCTCAGTCTTGTTTTCATCGACACGTAGAAATTCCAGCCTTCAAGCTGTCAGGTTTGTAAGCGTCCCATATGAAGTTTAATCTGGTTACATTCTGAAGTTTTTGTGTGATATATGGCACAAAAACATCAGTGGCATAATTCTGGAATGTCTTTAAAGTTCGAGGTTGAAGCATAATAGTTGCTCCATCAAGGATGATGACCTGCTCTGTGGGATTCAAGGTATTATATTTCATAGGATCCAGGTCTTCAAACCAACTTCAAACGTCAGACTTTGTTCCAGTTCTTAGATCGCCTATATTTGACAATGTTGGTGGATAGGTTTGATTATCATGACGGAAGAACTCACGCAAATCACCTTGACGTATCTGGAAGGCAACATACAACCTAGAAAATAGCGAGGTGTCGTTCTTTAGGTTTGTTAGCTGTAGTTGTTTCCTTGACTTCTGTCGGACTGTAGGGCTTCTGAACAGATGTAGGTTGTTCCTAGTGATAGGTTCTGCAATAGGTATATTTTGCTGGACAAGTCTGTCATTCACATATTTCTCATACTGATCTCTTCCGAGTTTCTCAAGCTTACGTACTGTGTCTACAACAGCAGCATCTGCAGTACTTCTGCTATCCAGTACTATAAGATCGCTTGTAGTTTCACAAAAAGGGTTGCCAATATGTTCTATGGTTCTACTTAGTGATTTCACATATTGTGCAAATGCAATCTGGGCATGTTTCTTTTGTTCGTGGTGACGTGCATTTGTGTCCCTCCTCTTCTCGGCAGAACATTCAAATTCACCAATTCAGTCTGCTTTGTTTGAACCATCTTGTTTCGGTTCAGGTGGATCCTGCTTAGCAATAAAAACTGGACTGACTGTAAAATTCAAGGAGACGGACCTATCAGTTCCACGGAAGTTATTATTAGGATGCTGAAACAAGGATATCCCAGTATCATGGAATGAGTTTTGTGCACTAGTAGAGCTGGGATTGTGGTCAATATTGTGAAATGCCGCTGTTGTAAAGAGGCCACCTTTAAGCTGAGGGGGGCAGACAGCATTTTCAAACTTGTAGTGATCACAGATCTTATTGCCTAGCTCTGTTGAAATTTCCAACACACGGTCATAAGAAATGCCAAGTTCAAGTTCCTACATAGTTTCCACAAGTTCCCTGTTACGAGGTTTCGTATGGAGCATCACACCTATACAGGAACAGGTGTTTCTCGTTCTCAGTTGTCCCTAGTTGTACTGTTAGTAACATTCTCCTGGTCATGTTTCAAACAGTTGTACATCAGTAGTTACGCAATGGTGACAACTGGTTGAAGCGTTTTTGAGGAACTTGACTGTTCTTTAATGTTTGGTCCATTCAACACCATAGCAACCAATGTCAAGAGGGAACTTGGCGCAGAATGTTCCTGACAATTCTTTTCAATTGAACCACAAAACTTGTTTTTCATTTAAGATGTCTCTTCGTACTATGTTAGCAGCCTTGGTAAGATGAACAGCATCATTGTCTGCATCATGCACATATGCTTTAATCATTGTAAACCCAATATCTTTCTTCGGCACGACGACCACATCTCGACCTTGTTCATGAGCTTCCATGTCTGGAAAGTAAGCGAGTAGCCTGTCGTTCAGTTTGTCGAGTGAGTACGTCCTACTACCTCGGTTCCAAGTTGTTTCAATCTGTCTCCATATAAATTACTCAGGTGTATCAGTTTGAAGATGGGTGCAACTGCATTATTCATGCGGGTATCTTCAATATAGGATACCATTTCAGCAAATACTATGCCATGGTTCATTGCATCCACAGATGATTCGTCAGATGTTTTGGTTTCTCTTGCTGTATTGTAAAATGAAACCTTGCACCATTACAAATGGTACTGGGCATCTTGTACTATTAGGTCTCCAGCGCTCAACTTTGCAAGTAGTGGTTTCTCTTGTAGTTTCATCGCACATTGTCTGACACGAACATGTATCCCAAATGTTGATGTTTTGCACAAGGACCTTACATCTGTTCCAGGCTTGTCGCAGAAAAAAACACATTTCCGTGGAAGTATTTGTATGCTCCTTGTGGCGAGTGCATTTCTTATTACGGCTCGAGTCATCTACATCTTCTACTGGTCTTATCCTTTTTTCTGCGCGTTGCAGTTAGTTTGGTTGTTTTGAAGTCTACATGAGTCTTGCAACCTGGCTTTGTGCTTCTGCAATGTTGCCTCGATTCCATCACCATCATCTAACTTTGAAAGATTGACTGTTCTTGGCAGACAACTAATCGTATTGAAACCCTTAAGGAGATGGGAAAGTGTCTTGCAGCCTGCTCCCTAACTGTTGCGTCTGGACTCAGCTGGACACTGCAGCACTTCTGATGTTTCTTCTTGGCACAGAGCATACTTACTCCAATCTATGTCTGGGCATGGTGTTGATGTCTCAGGTTTTAGGGGGTCCACTAGCTTCTACCTTTTTACCATTGTTACACCACTACAAGCTGCAACGATGACACCTGAAATAGAAATGTAAAATGAAACTTTAGTAGTATTTATCTTTTTTTGCATTATCCAACAACTTTTATAAGCCTACTTATTTAAAAAATATATAGTAAATAACATATAGTATACAGTGTGTCCAAAATTGGTCTGTGCAGTATTCCTATCTTGGAAACTATAAGAGATCGAAACACGGTTAAATGGAGAAAGTTTTAGAGAATGTTGAGCCCACTAAAATGATATTCTGAAATCAAGGCTATCTCAAATATTTTTCAAAATATTCGAAAAAAAACTGAAAATCAACAATTTTTATTTTTAGTTATATCTCTTTCATTTGAACAGATATAAAAAAATAAATTACACTTTGCCATTGCCACTTTGTATCCTCTATTGATTGGTGACAGAAAAAAAAATTAATCCGACATTTCGAACGAATAGAGACCATCATCAACTTTATTTTTTCATGAGGCGGAATTTAGATAATGGTACAAAATGTTTCCATTTTTTATTCTAAATCCAACGATGTATAACACTTAATGTTAATTCGACGTTTCGGCCCTCATTCTTGACATTTTCAAATATTTATTTTTTTTATGAAACATTTTTGAAAAAAAAAAACTATAGTCTATAAAAATAAAGATTTTTCTATTTCGGCTTAGCGCTTTATTACTCTGAGACATTGGAAATATACAGCCGTTTCTTTCTCGCGACAATGGAAATGTAATCCTATTCCAGAAGTTACCAAACGTTTTCAACGAACTCAGTTCGGTACTATTAGTAAACAATAAAAACTGGTTGATGCATATCAATTCCTTTTTAATTACCAATTAATGATTTCGTTGTTGCACATTTCAAAATAAATGAATTATATTAAGTAATAAACCTCTGCATCCACACACAAAAAAAACTTTGCAACATAGTTAAAATTAAAAATCGTTCAAAACGTTTTATAACTTCTGGAATAGAATTAAAATTCCATTGTGTTTACCTCTCGCGAGCGGTCTTCAGTCATTGAGCAGGTAATTTACGCTTTCACTTAAGTCGCGTACGTTTCTATTGAAACCCAAACGTTAGAAAGAAACGGATGTATATTCCCAATGTCTCAGAGTAATAAAGCGCTAAGCCGAAATAGAAAATCTTTATTTTTACAGGCTATACCAAAGCAATTTATTCTGCAAATGTACATTTATTTCAACTCCTAATTCATAATAGGACGTTTCGACTCATCAAAACATCATCACATAATCTCTTATGAACAGTAGCTACCTATTCAGATAACTATTTATTAGGATATCGAAAAAGCCTTTCCAAAACTTGTCTTAAAAATACTCAAATGTTTACTTAGTATTCATAAATAAATGGCTCAAGCAAAGGAGTGAAAATAATGGGGAATATTCATAAAACACATAGTAGTTATTAGGGTATTATGTTAAATATTACTCATTTAAACCATAAAATTATGACTAAAAAGTAATTAAAAAATATTTTTAGCAATGAATCGTATATTTTACGAAGCCACAATATCAAATAATTTTTATAGTGTTTTATATTAGTATTAAATGTATTTTACAGGATAATTATAAAACCGACATTAGTTCTACATACTATTATTCAGAATGTCGACCATTTTTTTCAATGCACTTTTCTCATTTTTTGCGACAGTTCTGGTTACTCGACGTATTGTATTACGGTTAATATTTTCAATAATGTTAATAATTCGATGTTCCAGAACTTGCCTATTTTCTGGGGGATCAAATTCATACCCCTCATTTTTGACATATCCCCATAAATAAAAGTCTAATGGGGTGAGGTCCGGAGACCTAGCAGACCAACGCACAGGACTACCGTTGGATATTGTTCTTTCACCAAAAATCTCCCGTAAAAATACTCGGACTTCCCCTGAATTATGTGCGGGGCATCCATCTTGTTGGAACCACAAATTATTAAATTCATCAGGGGGAACAGCTTCACGAATGGATGGAATGATTTTGATTTGCAACAATAAAGGTATCGTTGCCCTGTTAACATGTGATCATAAATAAATGGACCAATCAGACGATTTCCTGAAATTAATTGGGAATATTAAAAAAATGAGTCGTAGTTAATTTATTAAATGTTACTCAATTAACTCAAACAAAGATATTACTTACCGATCATTCCGCACCACACATTAAAATCAAATCGAAGTGGGCGTGGATCGTGAATATTTGGATTTTCACGGGCCCAGTAATGATCACTTTTTATTGAAAACTCCACAGTTAGTAAAACGTGTCTCATCTGTCTATACAACTTTATCAGAAAGACCAAGATTTTTTTGACATTTACGATGGTACCAATTACAAAATTCGATTCTCCTGTCAAAGTCACCTTCTTGTAGGCCTTGTACAATTGTTGGCTTCTAAGGATGTTGTTTAACAACTTTCAAAACATTCTGTATAGTGGATTTTGGAATATGAAACTCTGTGCCACAATTTCGTACTGAAGATTTCGGATTTTCGTCACAATATTCCAAAATGTTTCCGTTACGATTCTCATTATCGATCGCATTTTGAACGTGGTTCTTGAAAACTTCCAAATTCTATTAAATTTCTTACTACATTATTGAAATGATTTCTGCCAGGTTGTCTTCTTTCGGGGTACAGTTGAAAACAGTCATCACTAGCTCTGGTAGCATTTCTTTCATTTAATATAGCACACTAATATATCAAAATTTTCTTCGTTAGAATAATTTAACACCATTTTCCAACAATGTTCATTAAAATGTAAGAAAATATTGTAGTCTTTTGACAGATAACATGATTGTTACACAATAATTGTTTTAAACTCATCAAAGCTTCTGATGAGTCTAAACGTCCTATTATGAATTATGAGTTGAAATAAATGTACATTTGCAGAATACATTGCTTTGGTAGTTTTTTTTTCAAAAATGTTTCATAAAAAAAATATATATTTGAAAATGTCAAGAATGGGGGTCGAAACGTCGAATTATCATTAAGTGTTATACATCGTTGGATTTAGAAAAAAAAGGAATCATTTTATACCATTAGCTAAATTCCGCTCCATATGAAAAAATAAAGTTGATGATGGTCTCTAATCGACGAAACGTCGGATTAATTTTTTTTCCACCAATCAATAGAGGATAAAAAGTGGCAATGGCAAAGTGGTAATTTATTTTTTTATATCTGTTCAAATAAAAGAGATACTTATAGCTAAAAATAAAAATTGTCGATTTTCAGTTTTTTTCGAATATTTTGAAAAATATTTGACATTTATTTCAGAATGGCATTTTAGTGGGTTCAAAATTCCCTAAAACTTTCTCCATTTAACCATGTTTCGATCTCTTATAGTTTCCAAGATAGCAATACTGCACAGACCAATTTTGGACACACTGTATATAGTTCGTAAAAAAACATTTACTTTAAATATGTGAAAAGGTATCATGTCAAAATAGTACTCGAGCGGCCGTTTTGAAATAGACTGCCATTTTTGTCACAGGTAAAATCTGCGACGGCCGTATAACTTAAAATATTCATAGATATGTATTCAAAGTGTGCACCAAATTTCATGCTTCTATCATCAAAGGCACAATTCTACCAAATACGTTTTCTGAAAATTTTATTAAAATACATCAGCGTTTACTGGGTATTCATTTAATTATGGTGGCAAGTATATATAATATTAAGAAGAGGAAATGTGATATTTAATGTGTATTCAGGTAGAAACAAAAGAAAAATTGGTACCTCTATTCCCTAATTTGAATGTTTAAAGTTTGCTATACTGAATTTATTACTGTACATTTTACTGTCAATGAAAAATCAGACGACAGGTTTATGTACATACCAAGATTAAACATAAGTATACAACTCTTTCTTTTTTATTTTTTATCAAACTAGAGTAAACACTTTGAAACGTGTGCCATATGGAAATATTGACTAACTTAAATGCAAACAAGCAGAGCAAAAATTACTTTAACTTTCTATCTGTATTATGATAGAGACGCAAGAGAGCTTTAATAAACACACCAAGTAAAAGATTCAATTACGAAATTTTTTAATGATTAAGATCTGTAATAAAATTTGACGTTAAAAATACTTAATTGTGTTCCGCTGCAAATACGCTATAAAAATATTTTTACAACGAAATTCAAGATGTTTTATAAAAGCACTTCGTTTTGCTCAGAAGAAGCAAGTAATTTCTTATAAGAACGCAATTACTTCTAATGGAAAACTCTTAGAGAGAAAGCAAATATTACTCAACGGTGCGTTTCGTAGTTGTAACTTGTAAGTTTCGAATTGAAGTTAAAATCGACTTGAAAATTAATTTCTTAAACTAATCTAATAAAGTTAAGAAAATTGATGATACTAATATTAAATTAACCCACATCCTTAAATTAATTCTCGAACGAAAACGTGCAAAATACATTGAGAAACAGTACACATTGTTTTAAGTGAAAGTTGAAGGGTTAAAGTTAAATTTATGATACTTAGAAGTCATATTGATTAAATAACGTTATATAGCGTGTTACAGTAGCGAAGGTATTCAGTCGATGATTATGTATAAAAGATTTATCATTTAGGGCGCATTTGTGATAATTCTCATAATTGGTTTAGCGCGAGGGTCGTTGGCAGATATTAATAGCAACAAAACAAGCGGGTGTCTTCTTGGTATCTGAACTGTAATTAATCAAGTAACGAAATATACAATATTATGTGATATAAAATCAAGGACCCGCGATTGGAAGCCATCAATTATTTATTAAAAACCGAAAACGAGAACGCAACAAAATGAACGAAAACCAACCCATTTTACAAACTTGCTCTAAAAGAGAATCGTTAAGGCAAATTTATATTTCAATTTAAGAATATTGAGGTATGCAAAGCACTGTTTCATTTCAATATAATTAAAGTCTATTTTTCTGGAAACATGTTGATATCTCAAGATATTTAAAACATTCGTGTTACAGAGACAAGTTAATTAAGAAGGAAGATGTAATGAAGACAACTTTAAACCTAGAGTTTAAATTAAAACTGGTATTATTCATTACAAATTGTAGATACTAATTCCTCTTTTGTTGATTACATTTTACTTCCTTAATTCCTACAACCCTCCGACTATTTCAATTTTGTACCACTTCAATCTTGTTAAAATGTGACAAGATGGTTAAAACAAATTAATTACATAAGATAAAGTTTATCGAAAACTAATACGTTCACGTATATGTGTTTTAGGAAATAAATATTTATAAGTAATTTATGTGCTTTGAAAAATAAAAGATTAATTGATTTCAAAGCAGCTCACGTTGTCCTCTCACCACTTTTCATTACGTGCAAGCCGTGCGAAGAAAAAAGTTCATAGTCAGAAACTTGCTTGATAAATTTCCTTTAGCCTGTATAGCTGATTACAAATCGTAAAAATCTGCAATAAAATTTAGAAACATTCTCAAGCTTTAGCTTTATTTCTTGAAATATAATTTCATGTACAGAGAAAAAATATTATTAAAAGCAAAATTTGTTCGAAATATTTTCACTCAATAAAAAAAAAACATTATGTAAAAGCCGAGTCTTGTCGGAGCGCTAAAATTTTTAAGGAAACAAACAATACTATAATACAGTTGTTTTTAGAACATCAGCTAAAATTCTTTTTCAGAATTATTAAGTAGCTTTATCTTTAGGTACTTATTGATCGATTTCGTCCATATCTTGTACAATGATTCCTCATACATTCCGCCCACCACGAAGGGGGCTCTAATGAAATGTGGGATATTATCCAAAGTGGTAAAAGTATTCAAAGCTAACATAGCAATTAATCATGTAGTTAAATCATAACAAATCTAACAAAATAGTATATTAAATAATAAGGGTGGTAAGTAGCTTATTACGCGCGAGTGTATTATTACAATCACGAGCGACTAAAGCGATCGAGTATCGTAATTTAAACGAGTAGTGGGCATTACCACCCGAGTTGTGTACTATGATTTTTCTACTCCTAGTATGAGAGGAGTGACGTACAATTAATACTCAGTAAGATTCTTATGTCCATTGAACATTTTATGGTTTATTTCAATTCCATTATTAAAAGTTATATTCGAACTAAAATAAATAGAACTAGTGGCGACACTGGTTTTGTTAGTTACCTTGAAATTAAACAAATTAACCTTACTTGCACAGCATGATAACATGAAATTTTATTTTATAAACAGTACTTATGTTCTAAAGTAAAACTTAAATGTACTACAAACTATGAGTTAAAGGTGGTACTGATGTAGTTTTGTATTTCAAATTATGAAATTTATTATAAAATTTTTGCAGTTTACGTTAATGGACTACGCTTTTTAACACTGAAGTACATAGCATAGATACAGGTTTTAATGTCGCTGGGGAAGACCGTTAATCAAAAATGGCAGGTTCATTTTTTTGCATTAATTATAATGGTGACGGAAGTAATAATATAAGTTGAAATAACCTAAATATAATGAATGCCTTGTTTTATTACAATAAAGTAGAGCATGTTTTCTGGAAGTTGATCGTGGCTTTACCTAGTAGTATATTTTTAAAAGCAGATTTGCTTGTTTGCGACGCCAGCTAGAGATGTATTTTTAAACTAGCGAATATTTTGATCGTGTGCGCCTCTCTCGTCTCCCCCGCCTCTCTAGTCTCTCTCGCATCTCTCATTTCGCTCGTCTCTCCTATTTCTCTACTTTCTCTCGTTTTAGGTTAGGCCAATACAGGTAAATATTATTAGATTAATAAACGCACGGTTTTAGGTTAGGTCAATACGCACGTATTAGGTTAGGTTAATATACGTAAAAATTTAGGTTAGATCAATACAGGTACAGTATAAAATTTTACGTTAGATCAATGCTCGTGAGAGCCACAATCATATTCTATTACGGAAAACATTCGTCACAAACAGAAAACCCTATTATTTTTGTATTACTGATAATAACAAGGTGTTCTTCTAGAACTAGCTTCAGCCCAACAGCTCACTAGTTTTTAAAAATATACCACTAAGTTTCGCTGCAAAAACAAAACCAATCAATCAGAGCCTTGGGCACCTTGATACACTACTACTTTTAATTACGACTCATAATTAAAATTGTCTGCGAGCAGGTCTCCAAAAACAAAAATGACCACAAAACAAAAATGAATGCCAACAATCGGAAACAGGGGCGTCGGTCATCTGTCATCGTTATTTATTCTCGGTATTACGGGCTCTAGCCCTCTATACCTCCGTATTATTGGCTTTTCTGGTGGTATTTGTAGATTTTCTGTACCTGAAATAAATACATTAATTATACCTATACCTCTGTTGTCGTTTCCTAAGATGAACTTCGGCTTTTATGCTTCCGGTCACCTCGGTGTCGTTGTTCCCTGTCAGTGGTTGGATCGGGCGCTTAAATGGTGCGACGGTTTGCGACTTCTCATCTGTGAGTTTATCCTTTGATCTGTTTCGTTGCTTTGAGTGCCTTCACGATCTTCATGATGAGCGCGAAGTCCTCGTCTTCTGATTCTTCAGGTACCTGTTTCTTGTTGCCCGCTGCCATCTGGGCGTAGCTTATCCCTGCTTCCTTGCCGGTTTTCTAACTTCTGATGTTCTGGGGGCGTTCCCTTTCTTGATGTTTCTTGGATGGGCGGGGTATCATCCGTAATTTGCAGTGTGCAACCCGGTGCAGTTGCAGCACTTTGGCTGTCCCGTCTCTCGCGTCCGGCGAACATCCGGCTAACCTTCTGGACGTCAAACCCCATGGATTTGAGATCCTTCTTTACCGTTTCTAGCATCTATCGTCTTGCGGGATGCCCTTAATGACTACCTTTAGCGGTTTGCCTCTTCTAAAAGGTAGACGTTGAACTGCACTCCGATGGTGTCCAGTGCAGTTGTTGCCGTCCTGTATTCCTCAGGGGTGCGTAGAATTATTCTGATCCCGTCGTTGGATGTTCGAGTAGCCTTTGGAGTAATTCTTCTTCATCGTCCTGGAATAATCCTCCTGTCGGTGGAGGATTAGTGGTGGGATCCTTTCTTTTCGGGCGGGCACTTCCTGGTCTTGTGCTTCGGCGTCCACCCGTTGTCGCTTAACACCGCCTTTCTTCGTGACGGTCTTGTATTCTTCCTCTTCGGAGTGGACGTCTTCGTCTTTTTCTTGATGGGAAGCTGCTGTGTAGACTTCCATCTTCTCGTGGAGTTTTTTGGTTGTTTCTGACGTTTTCTTTGATACTTCGGGAGTTCCATCGTTCCCTCTCTTCTTTCCGCTGTGCCTCTTCTTCTTAGGACGCGGGGGCTTTCTGTTGTCGCGTTGATCTTCTTTTGCGCGAGCTTCGGAGGTCTTGATCGTGGTGTTTCTTGTCGATTTTTCGGTTGTGATCGCGTCGAGTCTTGCTACGACTTCTTCGTGTTGAGCCTGAAGGGTTCCTATGGTTGCCTTTAGCTCTTCGATTTTTCTCTCTTGGTCCTGGAATTTCTTGAGATGTTCTTCTATCTTCATGTCTTGGGCGCGGATTACTTGCTGTGCCTTATTCCATTCCATTAGGTAGATGTTTTCTAAACTGAAATCTTTCATAACTTCCTTCCTGTTTTCTAAGCTGTGATCTTCCTCGTCGTACTCGCTTTCTTCGTCCGACGACATCTTGACTGTCTCTTCTCCGGGACCGGATCTGTGCGGTTTTAACCACACACTTCCGGTGCGAAGTTTGTAGATTACTGGAATAAAAGATTAGTACTCGCTACTCATATGTCGTACGTTCTTTTTATGTGATATCGCCCATAGACGTATCGAAATGTCTGAGAAAACTCTCTCCCAAAACACGAGTGTTCTCTTCAAGAGCTCAACACAGACTTCTCCGAAACAGGGGCGTGATCTATTCTTATGCTCTTCAACAGTACGCAAGACTTGGAGTTACACACAACCACTCAGAAGACAGGGCTGCGATCTCTCCTGAACCCATTAGACCAATGCTCCGCCTAAAATTTTATATTGTACGTGTATTGACCTAACCTAAAATTTTACGTGTATTAAGCTAACCTAATACGTGTGTATTGACCTAACCTGAAAACCGTGCGTTTATTAACCTAACCTAATATTTACGTGTATAGACTTAACCTAAAACGAGAGAAACGGAGAGACGAGAAAAATGAGATGGTCAAGAGAGATGAGAGAAGCGCTAGACACAAGGGAGACGAAGGAAACGAGAGATGCGAGGGAGACGAGAGAGACCAGAGTGAGGAGGGGAAGACGAGGCAGGCGCGCATGATGAACTTCTCTTATAGAAAATATTCACTAGTTTAAAAATAACATCACTAGACGGCGTCGCAAATAAGCAAATCTGCTTTTAAAAATGTACTACTAGATAAAGCCACAATCAATTTCAATTACAGAAAATATGCCTTAGTTTAAAAGTATCACTAGATGACGTTACAAACAATCAAGTCTGCTTTTAAAAATAAGTGTAATTTAATTGGAGGGATTTTTTGTCAGGCGGAAAGAACGTGAACATATAATTCGAATCCATTTAACTTTCATAAAGATTTCACTAATGTAGGACTGTTATTTTTCGATATACATTAGATGTACTTGAATAGTGATGAAACCAAAAAATAATTACTTTATATTAATGATTGCTGGAAGCCTCTAAGTACTTTATGTTATTCAGTTATAATCAAGACGCCTAAAGTTAATGTGTGTTGTAGCTGTAAGCAGCTGTTTACCCTGTGAAGGTGTTCTTCCAACACGATTATCGACAACAACCCTGGTGAGTGGTCGTTTTTTACTTTAACTCTTAAATCGTTATCAAAATTGTAAATGAAAGTCAGCTTGTTTATTTACCCCGGGGTATTTGTCCTTTTTTAAAACGAAATAGTGCGTTCAAACTTGTTTATAAATCTAGGACTCAACCTGTCTATTTACATTTACACGTTAAAATTAACTAGAGAATTTTATATTTAGTAATGTGTTATAATACAGAGTCCTATAGTTGTCTTACGAAGTGAAATCGGTGTTAGCTTCAAATCACATGTGTATTAGCAAAATGGAAGTGAAAGTCGGCTTGTTTATCTGTCCCCAGGTATTTGTCCGTTTTCAAAACGAAATAGTGCATTCAAGTTTGTTTTTAAATTTAGGGTCCTTTTGCCAGAGATATTTACGAGTTTCGATGATATTATTATTATTGTGGCTGTCTTAATGATAATCATAAGCGTTGGGTAAAATAAAGTCCTATAGTTGCTTTACGAAATGAAATCATTGTTAGTTTCAAATCATATGTGTATTATCAAGATTGGAAATGAAAGTCAGCTTGTTTATTTGTCCCCAGGCAATATTCCATTTTCAAAAACAAAATAGTGCGTTCGACCTTGTTTATATATCTAGGCGGATGATCGACTGTTTTCCTATGCCAGTACCCTCACGTTTAGGGAGAGGACCAGTTCTGAGTGTCGGTTATCCTTATCTACAAAGTAAGGGGAATCGCTCACCTGAAGGTTATGAAGATGTTATATCACACTTGTTTGATTTGTTAATCGCTCTGACCTGAAGGTGATTGATCTGAATTGTTAGATCTCACCTTCTATCAGTTTGATTTGTTTTGAATTGATTCTGATCGAGGGTGATTGATCTTGGTTTAATATGCTTATGATTTTATAGGCCGTTCATTGATTTGAGTGATTTCTGTCTTTTGCCAAGGGATTGATTTCAAATTTTCCGCCAAAGAAATGGTTGTCAAAATTTAATTAGGACTCATAATTAAAACATATGCTAATCAGCTGATTTTATAGGACCGTTCAGGATTGATTTGATTAATATTCTTCATTTTGCCAAGGGACGATTTCAAATATTTCCAGCCATTACAGAAACATTGGTTAGTTTCAAAATTTAAATAGTAGGACTCATAATAAATAAACCCTTTTTTTTATTAATAAATTGAATTTAGGACGTCATAACCAAAATATATGGTGCGTAACCGTTATCAAATATTCCTGGCATTACATTGGGTCCTGTATGCACTTTTCCAATATACACCATGCGCCAGTTATATTACAGAAAACATTCATTAGTTTTAAATTTCACAAGTAGGTGGCGCCACTTATAACAAATACAACCTCTTTGGGGCGACAGTTAAGATCCTATAGCAAGTTCCGAAGACTTATGACCTCTCTAACAAGTTAGAATATATGGTGCCCGTAACCGTAGAATACAAATTTCATCCGGCATAACCATTAGCAGAATGCAGAAACTGTAAATACAAATTTCAAATATATACCGCTAAGTGGCGCCAGTTATATTAGCAGCAAAGCGAGCGTGTTCGATTAGCCTACATTTGTCTTACAAGTTAGCATTAGGACGCTCTTATTACAATACAAATACAAATTTCGGCCGGATCATGATAATGGGCACATGCTCACGAACAAGGGGTTAAGATCACGACAAGGAGCAAGTTCCGAAGACCTTATACCTCTCTTACAAGTTAGAATTAGGGCCCTTTATTAGAATACAAATTCAAATTTCCCGCCAAGGACACCAAGCAGAATGCAGAAACTTAAATTACAAGACCTATGCCAAAGGTCCTTAATCGACAATAGACCGACAAGGATAGGGCATTACACGTACAACCATCAGATAAAATGATGCGATGTTACGAAGCCCTAGTCATTTGTCTTACAAGTTAGCATTAGGACCTCTTATTAGAATATAAATTCAAATTTCCGGCCAAGGGGATCATGATAATGGGCACATGCTCACGAACAAGTTCCGATCACGACAAGGAGCAAGTTGCCGAAGAGGCTCGTAATACCTGTCTTATAAGTTAGCATTAGACCCTTATTAGGAATACAAACTCCAGGGGTTGAAAAGGTCCCCGAAGGGACCCACACTCAACGCCCACCCCAGATCTCCACTGACCCTCATCACTTTAATTAATCAGACCCTACCCCACCACCACAGGTCCTTAATCGACAATTAAGACCGACATTGTCCTATTCTGGGCGCATTCTACTCTGATGTGATTAGCTGGATGTTTCCGAATCAGATAAAATGATGGTATCTGACATTTTAGTCTTATACCTCGTAATTGAATGAAGCTATAAGGGCCTGTATATTTAGTCATTAACCCTCTTCCAGACGTCAGCCAAAATGGCCTAGGGCATCCAGCACTATTCCGAGTTGTAAACCGCCGTTAAGATGATCGTAAAATCACAAATCTAGTGAAGTTATTAAGTTGGGGTTAAAATCAAAGAAATACTAAGTTTCTCAATATTTTTCAACAGTTAATAAATGCACATTTTGATCCCTTTTAACACTGCAGAACGGACAAAATGAATAATCAAATGCTGGTTATTTTAGTATGAAACTGCAAATCACTACAACGCTCTAGAATTGAAGTAATAATAAGTTCCAATTATAAATAATATTGACATTTTGAAAACTTTCACCATGTGATTAGCTGGATAATTACAAATACCTAGCTTTCATATGCGATACGTGTAATGGTGTATTTTTATATTTATATTTTACATAAATTTGTACATTTCGATATCAGGTACAGTTATCGTCGTCAGTATTGCTAATTCTTTAAGAATTGTTTAAAATGTTAGAAGGAATTTATTTAAAATAAATTTATTCTAACATCTTGAACAATTTTAATGAAACTGTACTTTGTCATTATTAATTAAAAAATAATTTTGTTAAAATGTGCTTGTTACAGTTTACGGTAGGAGATTTGTACATAAACAATCATCCAGTTAAATTACTAAGTTTCTCAATCATTTTCAACAGTTAATAAATGCACATATGTTGATCCATTTAATTACATGCAGAACGGACAAAATCGCCATATACATAAGTAACCTTTATTTACTAATTCTCTTCTTTGCATAACTTCCAATAAAGTTTATTTACAACATCATAAGAATTGAAGTCAATAATAAGTTCCAATTATGAAAGTAATATTAACAAAATGAAACGTGTTGGTAGAAACCCATATGTGAGAAGCAAATCAAAATAAATGAAAAGTAAACAAACGTGTCAATCAATTTTATTTGTTTTAGATTATTAAGCGATGTTATAATTAAATTACCATTCAGTTGGGCAAGCCATTAAATTAGAAATTAAGTAAAAGTAACGAACAAGTTTTTACATGTGTACCATATGAAAATAGAATGAAAGTTTTTTATACAACAAATTGTAGGAACGTCGTCGATCCTTAAGAAAACACGTCTCTGACAACCAAACTTAATCAACCCCATTTCTCATCGTTAACCAAAAACAATTTTGTTAGATTTTTACAAATAGGAACAAAATAAGAAACGCGATTGTAAGATAGTTTAACCTACTTTATTTTGATTGAAAACATCAAGCAGATCAAGATAATTGATTTTATTTTGTTAAAATGTGGTCCATTTAAATTTGATATATGAAAGGCAAGTATGTGTCATAGAAAAATATGATTGATTTTGCCTATACTGTATCAATCATTTAACTATGATCTAGAAAGAGTTTTCTAACTATGCAAATGGTTTTAATACTATTGTTATACAAAAGTATCAACTGTTGTCAGAACTAATCCGTCATGATGAATTAGCTTTATTTACATGACATACTACTTCTAATATTTACTCAATTAAATCTTTAATTCTAGAAAAGCTAAATTAAGAAAATGAATTACGTGTAATGGTAGAAACCTTCGTTATTGTTTGAGAAGCTAAATGTCAAAATAAATGAAAGCACGTATAACAAACGTGTCAATCAAAGTTTGTGTAAATTTATTCTATTGACTTACTCAGTTTTGTACAATGATAAATTACCATTCAGTTGGGCAAGCCATTAAATTAGAAATTAAGTAAAAGTAACGAACAAGTTTTACATGTAGAACTTCATATGAAACACAGAATGAAAGCTTTGTTATTACAATCTAAATTGTAGGAACGTCGTCGATCCTTAAGAAAACACGTCTCTGACAACCAAACTTAATCAACCCCATTTCTCAGGCTAGTTAACCAAAAATGATTTGTTTTTTTAGTATAGTAAATATTCCGCAAAGTGTAATACAGGGTGAAGTAAAAAAACTTTATTTTCAAATATCTGAAAAGTTTCTGACGTAAAGACCGAATAAAACCAGGCCCGCCTTAATGTCATATTCAAATTTGCGCTGATTGATTCTTTCTTTGTTTTAGTATAATGTATAGGTGTCCATTTAAATTTGATATATGTAATCGCAAGTTATGTAGTCATACGAAAAGTAGTGATATGGATTTTGCAATATACTGTTATCCAATTCATATGCGCAACGGGTTCAGGATCTAGAAAGAGTTTTCTAACTATGCAAATGGTTTTAATAGCTATTGTTATACAAAAGTATTCAACTGTTGTCAGAACTAATACGGTAAATCTGATCGAATAATGCTTTTTGGATGCCACCCTGCACTTAATCCGGGTAACTACTTATATGTTACTCAATTGGATCTTTACTAAAAAGCTATTCAGCCCGAAATTGGAATTAGTGCCAGCATAGCTCAGTGTTGTTTTGGGTTCTTAATTAATGTCTAGTAAAAGAAAGCACTCGTCATTTCTAAGTTTCTAAAATGATAAATTGTGTAAATTTATGCTAAATTGACTTACTCAGTTAAACATTTATAGCGAGAAAACGTCATAAACAGATATTAGATTCAAGTCTATCACAGGAAAGAACGTTAACATCTCAATAATAAGTACTACTAAAAATTCTATTCCAAGAATCTCCGTACGTAATTCACTTAATTTGCGTCTATTCCATATGTTTAGCTTTCAATTTTATCTATATACATAATTTATCGTATTTGACTTAGATCATTCTGGACCGCATTAAAGTACTGCACTAAAAATTTTCTGATTTTCTCATTGATGCCCTCTTAATGTAACGAATTCAATCATTTTAGCATCTCGGATTAGAATATACATAAATATTCCGCAAAGTGTCAATACAGGGTTAGTTAATAGTTTGTGAGCAATCAGTTTGACGTCTGTTTCATATTATCTGAAAACTTGTATGAACGTAAAGTTACCGAATAAACTACCACGTTGCCCGCCTTAATGTACATATTCATAATGTTGCGCTGATTGCATTCTATTGGCTTTGTTTTAGTATGCAATGTAATAGGGTTGTCTGCATTTTAGGTTATTGTAATCGCCGATCATTAGTAACGGTAGTGATATGGTTTAAAATATTCATGTTCTCCATTCAGCATATAAGCGTCAACGTGTTGTTCATTCAAGGGAATATGTGCAATCAGTTCGCACGAGCTATTTTATATAACCGAAAGGCCAACTCTCATTCGTTACGTAAGTTTTCGTGGGTCTTGTATATGAGCAAGTGTTTACAAAATAAAAGGATATATACATTTAAAGTACTGATCGGATACATGTTTCTGGATTTACAGTACCTAGCCTTAAAACCGGGTCAAAAACTGTAATGATTACAGTTGTAAAATCTAGTAGCATTTCAGCCCGTTAAAGGCAATTTGTGCCACAGGCATAGCTCAGTGGTTCCATCATGGGGATCTCGCTTATTATAAAAGATACAGATTTGGTTACATTAGCACTCGTCACATTACTCCTAAGGATGAGTGAAATAATGGGGTAAACATGCTCAATTTAAGACGCCACCTGTATTTATAAGACATTTATAGGCGAGAAAACGTCATAAACATGATCTTAGATTGGTCTTTAACTTGTAATATCGATTACGTTATACTCTAGACATATAAATTTTATTTCTACTTACTTAAATATTTCTATTCCAAGAATCTCCGTACGTAATATCCTTAATTTGGATTTCTTATTTCCTTTCTATGTTTTAGTTTCAACCTAAATTAAATTTTTCTTATGGATACGACAATTTTCGTACGTTTGAAACAATTCATCGTCTTTTGGAACCTCTTTACAATGATATAGCAATGTACTATCTATTTCTAAAACAACAAAGAAAATTAAAAAGGTATTTTAGTAAAGACATTACAATGCCCTGAAACATTAATGTAACAATTCAATAGAATTTTAGCATCTCGGACTTAAGAATTATTCGTTACCAGAATGTTGTTGCTGTCAAACATTGGCAATATATTATTAATACTGAAAAGTTTGTGAGCAATCAGTTTGACGTCTGCTTACATATTATCTCATAAAACAGTTTGTATGACATGTTGTTGAGGCTATATCCTGAAAGAAGGCTAGCCAGTGCTCGTAACAGAATTTGGCTAATTAATTTAAAATAGACATAATGTTGTTCATTTGCAAAACATACTAGAAATCATATATTACGTGAATGAAGTTTGTCAGAACTAAATTAGTATTCAGCCAATCAGTTATTGACAATCCTTCAACATCTGTTAGAAAATTGAACATAACACTGGTATTTCGAACTACATCACAAAGAATTATTAAAACGTCACAGGTATCGTCCGTTATAAGTACACCATTCTGCAAGGGACTTAGAGATGCATATCAGTTTGAAGATTACAATATTTGCCAATCGTATGTTAATCTAATGTGAGCAACTAACGATCATTTCTTGTTTTAACGTCTGGTGTGCGTTTCTAGGCGCTAAACTATGAGGCCCATATGTTTTAACGAAAATAAAAAATAATATTATACATTTAAAGTACTATTGATACATTTTTCTAATTTACAGTATATTAGCCTTACAAACCTCAAAAAACTGTAATGATCTTTAAAATCTAGTAAATTTCCTTTTATACAACGTGTCCCAGATAACATTTCCATCATGGGGATCTCGCTTATTATAAAAGATACAGATTTGGTTACATTAGATGAATTACTCCTAAGGATTAGTGAAATAATAGGACACTCTCCAATTTCCAAATTTCCATGTATTTTAAGACTTATGGCAAGAAAAAGAAAAATGTCAAATTTCTTTTTCTTGTAATATCATTTTTGTTATATTAGACATATAAATTTTATTTCCACTTTCTTAAGATATTTTTTATCCAGAATTTAAATATCAATTTGGATTTTTATTTGCACTTTCTATTTTTTAGTTTCAACCCCTAAATTAAATTTTTCTTATGGAACGACAAGTCGGCTTTGAAATAATTGATCGTCTTTTTTTATCCTCTTTACAATGATATAGCACATGTACTATCTATTTTTAAAAACAACAAAGAAAATTAAAAAAAATGTATTTTAGTAAAGACTCTAACAATAAGCAGGCCGTGAAACATAAAAACACAATAGAATTTAATGTCACTTAAAAATTATTCGTTCCAGAATATTTTTGTGTCAAACATGGCTTTATTTATTAATACTGAAAAGTTTGATATGTTGAGTTGTTACATCTTGTCTCATAAAAACAGTTTAGAAGCTGAACGGATGTACTTGAGGCTATATCCTGAAAGAAGGCAGCCCAGTGCTCGTACGTACAGGAATTTGGTAATTAATTTAAAAGAATATGGTTCATTTTCAAAACCTACTAGAAATCCAAAATTACGGAATGAAGATGCAGAACTAAATGTATTACAATCAGTTATTGACAATCCTTCAACATCTGTTAGAGAAATTGAACATAACACTGGTATTTCGAAAACTACATCACAAAGAATTTTAAAACGTCACAGGTATCGTCCGTATAAGTACACCATTCTGCAGGGACTTAGAGATGGATATCAGGGGAGAAGATTACAATTTTGCCAATCGTATGTTAATCAATGTGAGAATAACGATAATTTTTATTTGGTTTTAACGTCTGGTGTGGCATTTTAGGCGCTAAACTTATTGGGCCCATATTTTTTAACGAAACATTAAATAGTGAAAGGTATTTGAATTTACTACAAACTGATTTAGAAAATAAACTTAATGATTTACCACTGATTGAGAATATTAATATCTGCTTCCAACAAGATGGCGCCCCACCCCACAATTCAAATATCATCAGCGAATATCTTAATAATCGGTTTCCAAATTCATGGATTGGTAATCGAGAGCCGATTTTATGGCCACCCAGATCTCCAGACTTAACGCCCTTGGACTTTTTCCTTTGAGGTTACGTAAAAAATTGAGTATACGTGCAAACATTTGAGAATGCCGAAGATCTTCGTGAAGCTGTTCTTGCAGCATGTGGTAGCATTAAACCCCAAAAACTACGCAGAGCAATTACGTCGACACTACGCAGAGCACAATTATGTTTAGAACGGAATGGTCAATTGTTTGAACATCTTTTATAATTGGATAATTATCTCCAATACGTTTTCTCATGTTTCACGGCCTACTTCTTGTTAGAGTCTTTAATAAAATACATTTTTTTAAATTTTCTTTGTTGTTTTTAAAAATAGATAGTACATGTGCTATATCATTGTAAAGAGGATAATAAAACATGATCAATTATTTCAAAGCCGACTTGTCGTTCCATAAGAAAAATTTAATTTAGGGGTTGAAACTAAAAAATAGAAAGTGCAAAAAAAATCCAAATTGATATTTAAATTCTTCATAAAAAATATCTTAAGAAAGTGCAAATAAAATTTATATGTCTAATATAACAAAAAAGAAATTTGACATTTTTATTTTTCTTGCCATAAGTCTTAAAATACATGGAAATTTGAGAGTGTCCTATAAGTTCACTAATCCTTAGGAGTAATTCATCTAATTTAACCAAATCTGTATTTTTTATAATAAGCGAGATCCCCATGCGGAAAATGTTATCTGGGACACGTTGTATAGCATCCGATAGTAGATAGAGAGGTACACGCACGAAGTGGTTCATCGCGGACCCAATTCGTAGCCTTTTCGCGTTAGAAAGAGATAAAGCATAGAGGGAGCCAACTTCATTGAATATTTACAGCGCACGTTGTTTTATTTTTGAAGTTTTAATATTCTTTCAACAAATATTGATTTTTATTGCATAGCAATGGACTGGTGTTTAATTTATCGTCCGAGGAAATATGGAACAATGGTTTCTACCCGCATTTCTGCACATTGTTGTTGAAATGAGTACTTGTAAGTGAGAGGTACGATATCTAACACATCTTAAAAAGATTTGTCCTATTTTAATTTTACAAATCCTGATTTTTATCATAGTAAATAAAACAGAAAACGGTTAAAATAAGTAACAAACAGAATTGGCTACGATGATGGGTTGAATTCACTAAGTGTACTTACAAAAAACGAACTCTGTTGTACTATATTTTGTTTTACCATCAATATTTGTTTTATACCGTTTCAGCAAATATAAGAAAACAAGGTGATGCAGTGAATCAGGGTTTATTAAAACATTTCACACAAAAAACACACAGTTCATATTTCCAAACACAAAATTGTTCTTACTGGAAATAAATTGTGCAAATCTAAAAAAATTCAAGGGGACGGTCATAAAATCAAAGTTTTCATATATTCGGATATTACTTATAGACACAAAAGGTTGCAGTCTAGATTCCTTCTTCTTCTTTGCACTTGACCTATTGTTACTTCTGCATGTTATTTACAGTATTGTTTGATTATGATATTAATACATAATAATAAACATCTTGATATTATATCTGCCTCATGTTCTTTGCATGGGAAGAAAATGCGTAATGTACTAGAATTCTTCTAACACATTATCAAAAACCTCAACACCAAACATATAAGATAAAACAATTACTCATACGTATTATTACACCGACTTACGCCTTAGGGGCCATGATACGATGTCTGGCCGATTCCTAACAAACAATCACAATAGTCGGACAGACCTAGGAGGTGCGATAATAGAGAAGTTTGCCGCTTAGCTGTTGTCATAGCCGGAGGGCCGTGCGGTTCTTAACAATACCAAAACTATGATTTTACCTCATCTGGGCGCCACTGACTTGGACTTAATCGTCACACTGAAGCCAGAAAGTGTTCACGATGTTCGATGATCTCTCTAAGTCTTATTTTCTGATTGGAAGGTATCGAAATGTCGTTTGACCAATTAAACAACTGTTTAACCAAAACCAAAATATTTACTTTTATTGGTTACCAAAAAAAAATGCATAAAATAAGATATACAGAAACCCAAGATAATTGTTTCGTTGAAATAACCTTAACCCAATACTCTTAATTACTAATATTTACACTCATAAATTTCAATGGAATATGGTTGATATAACACTTCGTTGATTTTATGTGCTCATAATTAATCTCATTGATCGTGATCTTTGCAAGTCTCGCCTCTATTTATTTAGTCTATGCTACAAGAAAAAAAAACCTAAGGAGAAAATATAGGTAAATATACTAGGTGTCAATGAGTTAAAATTTTACCTTAATGAAAAGGTTTCAGATTTTAATATTGCCTTCGGATGGTCGCTAGAATTTTTGATCATCTATACGAGATAAAACATAGTGCGTCTACACTAAAACTAAATCACAATATCTATCGCTACGCTTAAGGAGTGAATTTGAGATTAATTCATTCTTAACAAACGTATCTATAATTCAGTTTAATTTTCCCAAAGTTGACCCTTCTAACTCTTTCAGGCTTTTTGGTAAGATGGCCGACCACTAAAGTGAAATAATGAATGGAAAATTATTCACAATTGTTATCATTAGATAAAATTTAAATATGTGGCAAATTTTTATCGGTAATTCAAGAAGAAACTAAAGAACCCTACTCTCCCTACTTCTCGATCTTTACAGTGACCTGTATTTATCTTAATAAAATAAAATATACTTTTTCCTATTTCCTTCTCTCCTCACTAGATGTCATAACTATTTACAAATAACATTTTATATTTACAAAATTTTACTTGTTTAATCTCACTAATGTAATACATTGACTATTTTTACTATATTTATTTGCTAAAACAATTACTAATCTAACGATTATTTACAAAAGAACGAAAACTGAAGCTAAAATACAAGTACAACGTAATAGTATATGCGCAGTGAGGGATGGAATATAGAGGGCTATATTCCATCTCTCACTGTGAGTCTCTCTATCACACTGACTACGGAATGTTCCCGCAGCAGCATACAATTACTATACGATGTGAACTCTCTTATTTACTGTCGTGTATAGCATTAACAGTGACGGTTTCGGTGCTTTACACTATTATCAAATGTTGCACTCGTACAGGAGAGATATCACTTTCGAAGGGACACTCTTATTAAATTTGATCAAAATTTTCATAAAACCAAAAAGATGAATGGTCTCCGTAGAGTTTGTATTTCATCTCCATGTAAATG
Source organism: Vesta saturnalis (assembly GCA_036346205.1). Lineage (NCBI taxonomy): Eukaryota > Metazoa > Arthropoda > Insecta > Coleoptera > Lampyridae > Vesta > Vesta saturnalis. The sequence goes on along the minus strand of JARFJB010002109.1, from coordinate 1,797,112 downwards.
CTTCATTGCGTTATTAAGAATTGTGGTGATTATATTTGTACTAAAGATAAGTCAGCGATTAGTCTAGCGTATAAGTCTAGCAAATTCTATACAAAAAGTGTTTCGCTTTTTTTAACAATTATCAAGAATCAATATGATTCTTCGTAAATTGTTTTGCAACAAATTCTTATATAAATTATATGCGTAATTTAGTAAGTAGCCTACCATTTTATATACAATTATTTGGCCTCCCGCCTCCTATAGTTCCGTTAGTGAGTTTAGTATTGATTATTATAAATAAGTGTGAAGTTAAGTTTTGATTCGTGCAATATCTATTAATATACGTTAAAATAATATCGATATAATACTTATGGCATTTATCTAAATAACTCAAAATGTAGAAGAGATACATTTATCAAGTGTGGGTAAGATACTGGAATCCAATGGATACTGGATGCGTGTTAGGAGTTCTGAGTTTGGTACAATCAGCGTATTTCAGCCACTTTAATAATCATACAAAGAATTAGATGAATTTATTTTCTCCACTTTCTTAGTTTACAAATTGTAATATCTTCACAACCATTCAACCCAAAGAAAGTCTCTGGTTCGAACGCGTTTCAGGCGTGGATGTTTTGTAAGTACAGTGGGTTAGGTTTGTAGAGCAGCCTAGGCTAAAACCTCGCCGTTTCAAAAATAAAGTCAACAAAAAATTTCAAGATGAACAGGAATGATACAGGTGTTGTGGATGGATCGCGTACTTCACTATACCTCTCTGGATATAATACAAATGTAAATTTAATCTCCAAGATCAAGTATTTGTATCTACCTACATCTCTAAAAGTACAAATATGCACACCAAAACCAGCGACATGGACATCCTGATAAACATATCCAAAAAAATTTCAAAAATTACATGGCTACATCGATATAATAATTGACAGGTAAATTTAGAAGAAAAAAGGATAAGTTACAATAAAAAATTTAAACTTCTTGTCATATTGTACCAAACGAAAATCGAAAATATGTTACGAGAGTATTAAAATTAATAAAAATTGATTAATTAAATTATGATTGAATCAATTAGTTTTCGTAATTTAACACAACATATACTATAGCATCAGTTTTCTCAGATCAATTTAACAATACCATTATCTCATTTTAATTAATGGTAACATTCATGTAACCATATTTATTATAAATTCGACCATTTTAAATTTTACAAAATAGTATACCGTGTGAAAACTTATTTTAAATTAGCAACATACAGGGTTAGGAAAAAGTACCAGAACGCTTATCTACAAAATCGTGAAAGTTACGATTACAAAATTCGGCATTTGGGGGTTTCGGGGCGCGGAAATTGGAAAATGATATCGGCACTGTTGCCAAATTTACCAGTTTTGGAATACACGTAGTCGTTTTGTTATCTCAAATAGAATGCCCTATTTATTTTTATTGCAGTCAATTGGGCGTCTCAAACTTAGTAAGCTCTAAAATTTTCAAACTTTTAGATCTACTAGTTGCCGAGATTTGACGACACCGTATTTTCAGTAAAAAGTACCGGAACGCTTGAATATCTGCAAAACCGCTAAAGTTACGATTACAAAATACGGCATTTGGGGGTTCCTAGGCATGCGGAATTAGAAAATGATATCGGCACTGTTGCCAGATTTCCCAAATTTGCGCTACACGTAGTCTTTTTGTTTTCTTAAATAGAATGCTCTATTTATTTTTATTGCAATCAATTGGGCGTCTCAAACTTATTAAGATCTCAATGCTTAGTCTTTTTGTTATCTTAAATAGAAGATCCCAAATTCTCAAAATTCTGTTTATACTATTAGACTACTAGTAAAAATATTATGGGATAGTTACTTATTTTAGAAGGAGCATGCATTAAATTTATTGGAGATGCCCGAAAATATGAATACCCTAGGAATAAGTAAGCACTGCTTCAATTGTTTTCAACACTCTAGCCGTCGCCATGTTACAACAATGACAAATTAAACACATCATTGTCAGTTAAGTCGCTGAATATTGCAACGATTACAAAATTATAATTTGATTATGGCTTTTGTTCTATCAGAAACCCAACGTATTGATATTTTGATTTTTCGTGGATATGGAAATAAAACAAGGACATATCAAGAAGTCTACAACTGGTTTAATGATCGTTATCCTAATAAACCTATTAAAAAGTCTACCGTACACCGTCCATAAAATGTTTATCTAAAACCGGACGCCCAAGAACTGCTACAAGTGATGAAAATAAATTAAACGTTTTATTACAAATACAGGAAAATCCAAAAGTAAGCACCAACCAGTTAGCTATAAATACCGAAATCTGTCAAAAATCTGTAAGGACTATTTTGAAGGAAAATAAATTAAAGTCGTACAAGATCCATTACACTCAAGAGCTTTTAGAGGATGATCCTGACCGCCGAAATCATGATGGAAAATATCAACCAAGATCCTTATTTTGCGCACAAAATTGTATTCAGTGACGAAGCTACTTTTTGCTTGAACGGCCAAGTTAATAGGCACAATTGTCGAATTTGGTCTAGAGATAATCACCATTGGATGGAAGAACTTCATACCCAATATCCTCAGAAAGTTAACGTCTGGGCGGGATTATTGGGAAACAATATTATCGGACCTTTTTTCATAGAAGGTACATTAACAGGGCGAAAGTATTTGGAGCTCCTTAGAGAAAGTATAGTTCCTGGCATTCAACAAAATAGAAATATAGGTGAAATCTTGTACCATCATGATGGTGCTCCGCCCCATTATGCAAGAGAAGCCATGCAACTTCTAAATAACCAATTCCCAGGAAAGCCGATTGGAAGACGTGGAGCATTAGAATGGTCACCTCGATCCCCTGATATGACTCCACTGGACTTCTTCTTGTGGGGTCATTTGAAGAACCGTGTCTACAGAAATCGTCCAGAAAATTTGAACGAACTCTGCGAAAGAATCCGCATCGAAATTGTACTTATAACACCGGATATGTTGAGCAATACATTGCGAGAATTTTATGATCGACTTGGATACTGTCTGGCAAATAATGGAGCTCACTTTGAGCATTTAATTAAAAGTTAGTGTCATTAATTATTAATTCTATTGTTAATTAATTAAAGTTATTGTTGTTTTAGTCCATTGGCTTTTAATCTCCTTCTTATCTTAGCATTGTTGTTATTAGTTAAAGTGCAAGGGAAAGTCCTAGGAACCCCCAAATGTCGAATTTTGTAATCATAGCTTTAGCGGTTTTGCAGATATTTAAGCGATTCGGTACTTGTTACTGAAAACGCGGTGTTGTCTTATCTCGGCAACTAGTAGAGATAAAATTTTGAAAATTTCAGATCCTAATAAGTTTAAGACGCCCAATTGATTGCAATAAAAATGAATAGGGCATTCTATTTAAGAAAACAAAATGACTACGTGTAGCGCAAAATTAGGAAATCTGGCAACAGTGTCGATATCAATTTCCAATCCTGCACGCCCCGAAACCCCCAAATGCTGAATTTTGTAATCGTAACTTTAGCGATTTTGTAGATATTTAAGCGTTCCGGTACTTTTTCCTAACCCGGTATGTATTACACTTAATTTGTCATTATATTACATATTTTTAAATAGAAATGTATGTTTTTCCGTATTTGGATTGCATGGTTTGAATACGTACTGTTGAAGTATAAACTGTGAACTCATTTTGCTAAAATCTTTTTTTTAATTTTGCTAAACTGATTTTAAATGAGCAAACGTTACCTAAAAATCTTAATTCTCCAAGATTAAAATTTTTTGTTGTTGTATTCAATGATTTATAAACGTTCAAGTGCAATGTGGGTCTAGACTATCAAATACCAATAAAATGACAACCATTTGCACTTTTACTTGAATTAAATATATGACAAATATATAAATCATGTTCAGAAAAATTACTGTGGTTATGTATATTATTTCAAATTGACACTTCATGCTTAACTAACGTAAAGAAGGTTTTTCCAGTTAAGCTGACGGTTTTCGACATATTTGCTAAAAAACGTTTTAATGTGTATTTATTACTCCAACAAAAATTGTCATAAACAAAGCTTATGCAAAATTGAATAAACTGTGAGAAAGTTTTCTTCACTTCTTACTTTAACGTGAATAATTTAGGAGTTATTCATATACAACGCACTTGAGCGCCCTGTATAAAGTATCGTTGACTATGAACCGATTTTAACAAAACTTGATAGAAGAGAAATATTTCACCAGTAACTGTAAATATAAAGTGTCATTAAAATCCGTTGCGTAGCGTTTAAGTTATTCTGGTTACAGGCGCACGCGCAGGTACAGACGTACAACTGCACATTTTCGACAAAATTGAGAAACTTGAGTTATCGAAATCAAATAATAGGTTTCCGATTTTACAAATGAAATATAACTGGTTTCTAAACCGTACTAATTTAACGTGGCAGCATTAAATCAAAAAATTAATTTAATAAAGGACACTTCTGATTAATAAACGGTATCATCGTAACCAGTTACTATAAAGTTCAAAATTAAGACACTTGTTTCTTAATCGACAGTGCGTTAGATTTACTAAGGGTGAATATACTTCGGGGTAAAACTTTCGCTTAAACTACCCACCTCTAAGAATTGAAACAAATAGTAACTAGAAATTAAATCTATGAAGTGTCGATTAAAACTATGAATTTGGTGTACAAAGTTACTCAATTAATTTTTAAGCGGATTTTTTATATTCGTATACCCACAAATGTCTAGATCATTTCTAAACCGCTTAAAACGTGTAACACCGCCGAAATTTGATATCGACTTTTCACGAAAATAGTAGTTTCTTGTGTGCTTCGCGAATAATAAAGTAAAAGTATGTTATAGTCTAACATTAACCTCAGAGAAGCGCACCCGAAATGCGATTTAAAAAGTCACCCTTTTGAAATAAGGATAATTATGTCATCTCAACTGTTAATAATCAGTAAATTTGGCATTGAATTATTCCAACTGGTACCGTTCTAGTAAGTACTGGATGTTCCAAGCAACCTTCATAGTTACATAGTTACCTATAACAAAACTGTAAAACACGTCAATCGTCGATTGACGGAAGCCATATTTTCAGGATTCACTGGAACACACTCCTATATCCCCCACCCTACAAAATCACACCCCGGGAATTTAAATTATGTAATGGACAATACGAAACGTACATATTTGAATGTTTAGTTTTTTGAATTTATATTCAAGGGAAATTAATTTTATTATTTTCGGAGTGCGTAAAGAGAATGGCGTACCAGTGAACCCTTAAAATCTTTCGTCTTCCACTCATTAGGAACCATGGGCAATCAGTTTTACAGTTCACCTCCAAGCATCAGATTGACTGTTATTTGAAGTGCATGAGCTAATCTTGTTATATATATATATATATATATATATATATATATATATATATATATATATATATATATATATATATACATCATGCAATCATTATTGCGTCCGTACGTAATTCCTTAATTTGGCGTCACCTAGAACAAGACGTATTCTCTGATATTTTATTGAAGTATATAGGTCAACATTTTTTTTCTAAGTTCTATGGTCTATTCCATATGTTTCTAGCTTTTTTTTTACTATATACATAATTTTTGTACGTTTGACAATCATTCTGGAACCCGTACATTAAAGTACTGCACTAAAAATCATTACGGCGTCTTGCTGCGTTGCATGCCCTCTTAATGTAACAAAGCAATCATTTTGGCATCTCGGATTAGAATATACATAATGTTGTTGTTGCAAACATTTAGGCGTCAATATATTTTATATTAATAGTTTGTGAGCAACCAGTTTGACGTCTGCTTTCATATTATCCAAAAATTTTATGAATGTTTCATTTTGGCGTCTTAGTTTAAAATATACACAATGTTCTTGTTGCAAACATATTGGCGTCTACATATTGCAATTAATAGTTTATGTGCAATCAGTTTTAGGTCTGCTTTCATCTAATTCGAAAAATATATGTTCTATCACCAAAGAACTAGCCGATCATTTTGACGTCTTAGTTAAAGATATACATATTGTTATTATTACAGCATATGAGCGTCGAGGTCTATTCATATATCTTCAAATAAAATCAATACAATACTTATGTTATTTAAATAGCTCCCAATGTAGAAGAGATAGATTTATCAAGTAAGGGTAAAGTACAGGAAAGCAGTGAATAATGGGTGCGTACTAGAATTTTGAGTTTGGTACAATCAGCCTATTTCAACCACTTTAATTATCAGACAAACAATTTGATGAATTTATTTTCTCCACTTTTTTAGTTATTTAAAAATTATAATATCTTCATCGCCATTCAATCCAAAGAAAGTCCCTGGTTCGAACCTGTTTTAGGCGTGGATGTTTGTTAAGGTGTCGCTAAAAAAGATCGCCGACAATTGGTCACGCGAAAAATTGTCGCGCACATTTGAGCGCGCCTCAAAATATCGCCAGCGAAAAAAGGGCGCCGACGAAAAAAGATCGCGGACAAATGGTGGCACTAAAAAATTTAAATTTTTGTTAACAATTGTCTAAATACCAGACTGGAACACTGCGACGCGGCGTTGATTTCACTCAGTACACTCTAAATTTGAAGGTGAGTGTATAGATCGTTTGGATCGACGACAGCAGAGACGACAACCGCAGTTTTCAAGAAATCTTTGGAATTGTTTTGAATTCATAGAGGAAGCCATACCATATACAAATTATTCTGCAGAAGGATGGCACAATAGTGTTTCCTCTATATTAAATGCAGCACATTTAAATTTGTAATAATTTATCAATTCGTTAAAGAAAGAGGAAAGTTTACATTGTTTGAAAAATGAACACTACATAGCTGGAAACGAACAGCCACTCAAAAAAATTTGTAAAGATACGGCGCAGCGACGGAAAACTATTTGTCAATAATATGCCAATCATCCACATTAGGAGTATTTAAGGGCGGTTGCTCATAACTTCGAGGTACAAATATAAAACGCAGGAAAGCAAGAACCAACAAAAAAAAAAAAAATAATAAAAACATCATAAAATATGAAAACATAAAAAAAAACTTTTAAACATGGCAGTTATTAACTGCCAGTCCTAAGCCTGGATAAAATGTGGAGAAATGTTTAATAGTTATATTTTTCTATGCGACATTTTCTCACGCGATCATTTGTCCTCGACCTTTTTTCGCTGGCGACCTTTTGATGTGCGTTCAAATGTGCGCGACATTTTTTCGCGCGACCAATTGTCCGCGACCTTTTTTCGTACATTCGTTTTTTAAGTATAGTGAACTAGATGTAGAGCAGCCTTGCATAAAACCCCGCCTTTTGAAAGTCAATAAAAATTTTCAACAGGGAAAAGAATGATACAGGTTCAGTGGAAGCATTGTGTGTCGCCCTATTATTAGGAACTAGTAGTGCTGTTTATGGACATGGATGGGTGTCGTACTCATTATACCTCTCTGAGTATAACACAAAGTACTCAACTTTAGTTCTAAAGGTACAAATACGCCAGCGACATGGACGTCCTGATAAACAATAAACACACATGCACCCATGCTTGCACATGTACTGACGCACAAGCACAGACGCGCGCATGCGCAGACACGAGGTTAATAATAGAACTGGTTTCTAAACGCCCTAAACGGTACTAATTTAACTTGGTCGCACTAAAAAAAATAATTTTGATAAATAAACGGTCTCATCGTAACAAGTTACTACGTAATTCAAAATTAAGACACTTGTTTCTTAATCTACATTCTGCAGTTCGGTAGAGGTTTACTAAGCAAAATCCAAGGATGAATATACTTCGCGCTAAAACTTTCGGTTAAACTATCTACCTCTAAGAATTGAAACAAATACTAATTCAAAATTAAATCTATGAAGTGTCGATTAAAACTATGATTTTGGTGTACAAAGTTATTTAATTAATTTTAAACGGATTTTTTATATTTGTACACACACAAATATAGAAGCGAATCCGAAATGCGATTTAAAAAGTCACCCTTTTAAAATAAGGGTAATAATAAGTAAATTTTGCATTGGATTATATCATCTGGTAACGTTCGAATCAACTGGGTGCCCCAAGCAAAATTACTAATACAAACAACCGTCGTAGTTATCTACCTATGACAAAACTGTAAAACATATTAACCAATTTGCATTTTTAATTTTTTACATTTATCTGTAAATTTTATTATTTCCTGGTTGTGTACATAGAATGGTGTATTTGAGGTGCATGAGGTAGCTAATCTTGCTTAGAATAAACAGTATGTATATATGTTAATATATGACTTCAGAATGATTTACAAAATAATGCATGTGTGAGTTCATAATGATGTTAAGTAATATCAATTGTATATCTAGCTAGAATGACGGCAGAAGGCTGTAGACCGTAAATATGAAATTACTTCAAATTAAATAAGAAAGAATATTAGAAATTGGTTTTACAGTGTTGCCATTGAAAGAGACCTGGATGATTTTAAATGTGTAGGATAAATACAATAAAAATATATCTAGAAATAGCACTGTGATGGTAAAGTGCTGAACTAATTTGTATACAATTTTACGAATCACACGATTTTGGCGTCCACAAGTTTTTTAAAAATCTCAACGTAGCAGTATGGAATAGTACCCATGCTCAGAATGAGTATTATAGGATTCATTTGGAATCGTCTGCTGCCAACGGTGCTTCTCTAACACTCACACTAAGAAAATTATTAAGGATTGTAATCTGGCGTCCATATACAGACGCCACTTTGTAAAGTGTAGCCAAATTGATGGCAAATGGCAAATATATATATATATATATATATATATATATATATATATATATATATATATATATATAAGCCACAAACAAAATAATAAAACTCACCCACTAAATGTTTCAATAAATTTAGCGCTAAAATTATTGGTTCAAATTCCGAATTACGACAGTTAATATAATCAACAACCACGTTAACTAATGTCAATGGACTATTTACAAATTGTTATTTGACTTAATTTACTCATTCAAAACGTATTATTAAAATTCGGTATCTGTATTTAAACGATATCTTCTTATTAACGGTATTTACAAAGTTATATATAAGGTGAGACGGGTTAAACTGGTTGGAAGTAGATGCATGGCAATAAAGGGTTCGTTAACATAGCACATTACCAAGAAATTATTCAAATCCGCCGAAGCGATATAATACTCCACAGATTAAGAAGCACTTAAACAAAACACTCCTAATCTCGAAACGATAAATGGGGTCCAAGACCACGATAATATCACATAAAACTCCCAGAGCTGGTGAACAGTCCACTAAAAATCCTCCACATGGCGAAGAGGACGCTTCCACACGAAAAGGTTCTTCAGATCGGGTACGCTGTTGGTAAATTGTGCTATCCTCAGCTTTCCACATTACTAGCCTCGCGCTCTTACTAACATCCACTTTCAATCACATCGTAACCCAGACTGAGGACATACATTAAAACATTCTGCAGTTACGCCATATTCAATTTTAAAAACGACAACCAATAATACGGCTTATTACATTCAAATTACAAACGCGGTGGAAACGATATGCCCTTTCCGTAAATGATCGAGAGAAATTACGTCGTGTTTTGGCTTTCACATAGAAACTTCATAGGAAGCTTTTATTGTAACCAACGCTTATCTACGGTATATATGTAGTTAAAGTTTACTGAGTTCATATTATAGTTCAGCTAAATATTGTCTTCTCCTATAACAATAATTCTTAATTGAAAATAAATCGGTAAGTGTTACTGCAAAAGAATCTTGGCTCCATTCCTGTATTAAAAGTCGTTATCAGAAACTTAACACTACACAATTTAGAATTTTATCTCTCAATAACAAATGGCGTTTTTTAATTTTAAACCTTGAGAAAATTTATATGATATTTACGATCCTAATTTAAGTTATAAAGAGAAAAATACTTAAACCTACCTTTTTGTTTGACACCAACGGTTCCCTGGTTCTACTCTGAAATGCAATGCTCCAGAACACCACAATATAGCTCTTACTATTCGGCACCTTAACATTTAAATTTTCACTTAAATAAAACTACCCCAGTCCCTATTTCAATTAACATACACTCAAATTAAATTATTGTAGTCAGTCACATAAATAATACAGAAACACAAAAGGTTAACGCCCTTTACAAACAAAATTTAGCTATTAAAATTACACTAAAACAAAGCAAGGAAGATAACAGATAGTTAATGTGCACCGGTCTAGCTCGATGGGACCGAGGGTCGTGGGCGTGTTTCTAAATTTAAATACTAAGGGTGGTTTGTCGTATTGTCGAAAGTAATCAATGAGGGTGAGTCGCAACCAGTCCCAAACAGACAAAAGTCTCACTTACCTGTACGTTAGCTTGCCTTCAGGTGCACGTAGGTGGTGTGTTGGGAGCTCTAGCTCTAAAACAAGTATCAAAATATTCACACTTTAAATAATAATGAAGCTTGCTAACCAATCAGCTGTTGCGGTTCAACTGCTTTCTTAACCTATTTTTACATTATTTTACACCCAACGCTTGTAAATAAAATACACAAAAAAACAAACGGTAAATATTTCGATTATTTACTGAAAAGTCAAAATCCAAATGCTGTCCATCTATTAAAATTCTGTCATCAGTTGCACTTAAAGATAATTAAACACAAACTAAATAAACGTCGTTCAAAATTTCGAATGTGTTACGTTAGAAAAAATACTATTTGATATAAAAAAAACTACATGAAATTAAATACGCCAAAAAAGGAATTTGCCATCAAATCGCTTTCATATCAACTCATTGAAATTTAATCAACATTATTAACCTTTAATATAATCTCTTATCTTCAAATCTCTAAAATACCAACTTTCGTTAATTAATGCTTTCGTTGGTCGGGAGAAGATTACAAATAATGCTAGTAAACCCAATTAATTAGCCATCTATTAAATAGACGCAACGATACATATGCATAAACGTACGCCGCACCAATTTGTGTGCCGGTTATCTTAAAATTTGGGTTAGGGGAGAATATACTGCCCCTATTTCTTAGTCGGTTCTAACTTGCAAGTTATGTGCTCTAATCTTAGATTAATTTTTAAGTTAATGTTACCTAAATACTGTTAAAACTGAAAACATTTAAATTGTTCACTCAAAGTTATTAATGCTACAACGTGAAATTTTGTATACACATCAATCTGAAGTACATCCAAATAATCAATCTTAAAATATTAAAAGCGCAGATGAAAGTAATTCGTCAGGCTTAATTAAAATAACATCAATAGACTAACGTGTTTTTTGCAATTAAAACATTAAATTGACTAACGATTGCTATGTATTTTTATAATCGTGGATAATCGCGAGCCACAAGCATCTATTGTTTAATCTATTAGTACCATGTAACATTATTCACATTATACCACCAAATTGTTTCAGCATCCTTATGTCTGCGTTGTATTATCCAATAAGGTAGAAATGCTAATTGCTTATGTTATAGGTCGCTTTTTATAATTTTTCAAGCAAATACTTAATGTTTCTAAATGTGAACAGTTGGAGAAAGAGGGCGCTTTTAGTTTTATGGCGTAGTTTTAAGTTTTATTAGGGATTAATCGAAAATGGTGTTCTCCAGGTCACATGGAAAACTTGTTGTAACTAAAAAAATAGGGCAAGGTATAATATAATTTAAAGAAATGTAAAACCATAAAACTTTATATTTTCGCTTTTTATAAACCTATTTAATTCGAACGTTGGGAAACCTTGTTTAAAAAAGTCTCAATCACACTGATAAATTGTATACCACACCAAGGATTTGTTAGGGACCTTTGGTTTCAATTAGTTGACCAATTGATGTTTATCTAGAGGCTTTACTATGTAAATAATGCTATTGGGTACGTTGAGTAATTAGGATTCCTATTTTTTTACGTGTTTTTACTTTTATCCAGTAAATTTTTATCTAACTTTAATCCAAATGAATCGCTTTTAGAGTTAGTTATATAATTTATATTGGATTAATTTTATATATAATGAGCTTCAGAGATAATGATCTTTTGTCTACGAAAGTTAGTTGAGAACTTATTGGAAAATGTAAGTCGCGAACTTCATAGTTTTATTTGTTTCTTTTGTTTACTAACCTTAAGGTACCTAACTATAAACTTTGTTAATTTATGTCGACATCTTTATTAGATTTTTAAATTTTCGTTAATGCAAATGTACAGAAGTTAAAAGTTGAAAATTTAAATTCATAATAACTTCCACTTTTAAAATTCAAAGTTTTTTAATAAACGAACATTGTTCTTTTCCTGTACCCTTGCAACATATAACTAGGTCAGTCCAAAAATTTACACTAAAACGATCCAAATTGTACATTTCATTATTGCTTTTAGTTGAATGAATAAAACAGTATTTTAAGTGGAACCCATATAAAAACCAAGTAATATAAGTTTTCCATATATTTATTTCAAATATTTGAATGCAAACTGGAAACATTTGCATACATTATTATAGGACGGCTTTTCGTGTACTCTTCCACAGCTTTTCTACAATATTGCTTTATACTTTGTTTCTTTGAACCTCCATTTTCTATTTTTGATCCAAACACTACTAGAACTGCAATAACAGGGGAATTTGTATGATCAGTGCATTGAAGTGTTGAGTCTAAATAAGGGAGAACAATATTAGGTAGATTTTTGTCCGATGATTGAAAAGGATCTCTCCGCATGGTGTATACATTAAAGTTAATGAAAAAATCTAGCGAAAGTTATCTAGAATATTGCGTTGTCGGTGTTGTGATCTTGGAGTTTGAGAGGCCACATATGTAAGTGGTTTTCTAAAAATCTATTAAGTTAAGCAGTAACAAGTAACTCGTTAATGCTGTCTAGTTCTTTATTTCAATTACTTTTATTCCCAAGCTATGTCTTACATTTCCTACTTATTTTCTTTAACTCGACTTTTAGAAAAGAACTAAAAGTGAATAAAGGAAAGAAATTATATGATATAATTAAAATTTTACTGCTATAAAGAGACTGTTTTATGAACCTGAAGTCATTGCTTCTTTTAATTATGAATTTTATTACTTAAGCATTTAATTTAGCTAAATCACAATGGATCAATTGAGCTTTATTGCTGTCATAATTTATTTAATTTTAGTAACTTTAATTTAAAGGTACATAACAATGAACAAATTAATTTAGTGATTATTGTAAAATTCTACACTATTATTTTGGATATACCCATCCTTAAAAGCGTAACTCAAAGTTAATCTCAATAATTACAAGACTAAAGATATCTCTAGTTCGCAATGATACAAATACTTAGAAAAATTAGCTAATAAATATATCTTGACCTTCCTCACAATAATTGACTTACGAGCCTAATATTGAATTGTTCGCATATCTCAAATCTGATAAAAGGGATATGAAAATGCAGACTTTTACGATTATCACTCATAATTAAGATATTTAGCTTTTGGGCATGAAATTGTGTATTTTTTGTTATTTTTTTTCAAATTTAAATGATTTAATAACAAGTGAAGTTATTTTCTTCAGTAAATAATGATAATTTTTGAAAATTATTTCAGATGTTTAATAAATACATGAAGTTAGGAAACGTATATGAAAAGGCCAACTACAGAATATAATGTTATTTTGGTCAAGATTAGATAGATCTTTAATAGTTAAATATTATTAAATCGCATTAAAAATGACAAATCGGAACACCCTCTAACAGACGAACGGTAACAATGAAAAGGTCATAATCAAAAAACAAATTTAACACAATTTAAACAAATTATAATGTAAGTCCAAACTTTAATTTTAAAGTGGTAAGAATATTCACAACTAAAAACCTAACATATTAAATACTAAGTAAATCACAAATGAGTCACAGAAATAATTTTCCGTTAATCTTTCAAGATTGTAATCGTAGTATATCGGGTGTCTGGATACGGGTTCGGAGCGGCTCTATCTCGACAATGGTAAGGGTTGGGAAGGTTTGGTAAAAAATTCGTGATATCTCGGAAAATTATATAACTTTGAAAATATTATTTGAGAGCTTGGGTGATACCGCATCATTTTGCTTTGCGACATTTTTTCGTATCTCTCATAATAAAGGAGGGGGAGGTCAATACATTTTCCAATATTTACATTTTAATATCCCCTGAACCACTCAACGGATTCGAATATTCTTAGTCCCGTTTGAAAGAGCAATTTTATAATGTTTTGAAAGGTGTTTTTGTTGGAGCGTTTAATTTTAGACAAATAAACTAGAGGGCGCCCTTTTCAGCGATTACACGTTTTTGTGATTTTTGGAACAAATTATTATAGAACGGTATGATTTATTTAACAGACCGCTACACGGCTTAAAATTACGTAAATTTTAATGCAAACCCCTTCGTGATAAGCCTATCTTTTCTTGATTTATACGAGAAAATTTGAATACCGCAATCGGAACAATTTACCATGTCGGGGAAAACAAATCACATATCCATGGTAACCGCTAAATTGAAAAGATCACTAATGTAAATTATTTCTCAGAGTTTTTGTGCCTTGTAATTATTTTTTAATCCATTTTTTTTGGAAAAAATATCCCATTTACTAACGCGGAAGCGTATGATATGTTGCGCATTTATTTCAAGTGCTTCGAAAATGATGCAATTGCGTCGCGACAATATGCAATACAACTTCCACAAAGGAGACATTTTTCTTGTAACGTGCCAATTCTTGTCTATTGTTACCTTAATTTAAGTTTCGAAAGTTGCTTTATTATTGATAAATATATTTACATTACGTTCGTATCTTTGATCATTTCTTTTTTCGATCAATAATTAAATTTTTTATATCTCGATATTTTCACTTTAGTCTACATAATTACGAGTACCTCTGTATATAGTATGTTATGGTCTTTGTTTTGCGCTCAACTCAACACGCTTTGACGCTTTGTTCATTTTCTGTTTCTTATACCGTGCAGTTCAGACGTTATCTTTTTAAGGTATGTAAAGGCTTCTAATTACATTATATATGTATATATATATATATATATATATATATATATATATATATATATATATATATATATATATATGTAATGTACTCAGGCCGGTCTATCGACTGTACAACTCGAATGCAAGAACAAAGCTAATGCGCGCTTTTATTTAAGCCAAATGATAGTCATGAAAACAAGGTAGGGCCACTACGTTGTATAAGAGAGTTGTTACTTGGATATATGTGTTGCGGTATCTAAGGGAGGATAAAAATAAAGGTAACACAATAAAACAGATTATATATATTTATAAGGGAGTGCAATGTAATTCTGCTATCTTTATTTCGGATTGAAGAAAGAACTACTAAAGAAAACCTCACCGTCTCATACTACAACAAGAATAACAACATAAATGAAGAATCAGTATTAATTAGAGGTACCTAGATTAATACGTAATTAGATTCTACTATTATTGCTATCATCCTACTCTAACCTTAATAACTCAATCAATGTGTTATTAGTAATTTAATACAGGCCTGTATTTCATAAATGGTCATCACCAAGTTATAGTACAGTTAGCTACAGTAGTATAAGAAAAACATCACAACTTGTTAGGGGTCTGCATTTACAATTAACGAACCAAAAGGTAACATATTTCATAACAGGCATACGCACAGTATTCCAACGAGAACATGCTTTAGTTTTGCTGCGGTTATCACCCATAGGCCAGCATTATGCCAGTTTTACCAGAGTGCCGATCTTACGCCTCCACTACATTTACAAGGAATCATCCATCTTAAAATATGCTACATTATAGGTGTGAAATGTCAAAATAAAGTATATTAATAATGCAATCAAGACTCCTCTCTACATTAAATAACAACGTTGTGATGTAACATTAACTTTCAAATTATCTATGATATTAATTTATATTAGATGAAATAATCACTCTTACCATGGTATTGTGATACAGATTATATACTCATTTTAATTATTGTTTACTTTAGTTTGTAAGAGAACGTTCTGTTTCGAGTCAATTTATAATAATATTATAATTAGTTTATCTTTTGATTTATATAAAAACATTATAAACATTTTCTGAAAGAATATACAGTTAGTGAATATATAACATTACCTGTTATTCTATTCTGTTTTATCAAATAAAAAATAATACGTTTTCTCTTTTCTAAATCTCAAAATCAACAACCCTCTATTATTTTCCCTAACAACCTACAACCAACAACAACTAAGCACACCTTATTTGCTACTATCAAAATATACAACAGCCGCCCATATTTACTAGATGGTTCTAATTCAACCCGCTTTCTGATTTATAAAATAAAATAGGCACAGATGCACCAATTGTGGTACATCACAATCTATATGTATATATATATATATATATATATATATATATATATATATATATAATTATGTTTTAATTGTTTAAAACGTTTATTTTTAAAATATCGTATAATATTTTATTAAACATCAAGAAACAATTATAATAAGAAGTCACTAACTTAATTAATATGAGATCTAACTAGTCTATCTATTATCAAGCGTTTTTATAACTTCATTTATCTGTCTTGATAGTAACATCTTGATAATAACATAAAAATATTTCTTAGTAACAATGAATGATAATAGTATTTGTATAATTTCAGTAGTTTGTTGTGATAAAAGTTATTAATACCTTATCTAATAATATGGAAAATAACATTAGATACATTTCTTAATAATAATAATACATGATGCAATATTTATATATTATTACTATAATATAATTATATATATATATATATATATATATATATATATATATATAATATTTAATAGGGAACAGAGATAGGAACAAGGAAACCACTTATGTTAAGAAAACGCTTTTATGTTGGTAAATTTCCGTATCGTTGTAAAAGCGTGGTGTGACATCACGGGAAATGCATAAAATGGCGCGTGATAATGCATTGTTATCTTCCCGAACATAAATGGGGATACCTTCGTATCATTACCATTAGTTTGCTTGCGTTTGTAGTTTTTCCATTATTGGTGTGTGGAAAACATGAGAATTGCCTTCATTTATTATCTACAGTTTGTTTATTTGTACGTTATTGACAAATGGAAATTACCTTTATCGTATGTTTATTTTATGAATTGAAAATGAAAATTCTCAATTACCGTAAGTTTCATAAGTTTGTACCTCACTGAGCTAGTCCGTGGTGCAATTTACCTTTGTAATATAACAATCAACAACAACACCAAATTTTTTTTGTTATATTTTTTAGAAGTGTTTTCAAGATTGGATATATATATATATATATATATATATATATATATATATATATATATATATATATATATATATATGTATGTATATATGTAACACTGATCACATCCAGCTTACCTAATTCAAATAGCACAGCGTACCTACTACTAGACGGTCATTTCGCTTGATCAGATTTGAGGTTTGCGAGTAATTAAATATCAGATTTGCCAATAAATTCTAATCTTTTAATTATTGTCAGGCAAGTCCATGTAAGGCAAGCAATTAATTTTAGTAATAGTAACATTATTGTCAGTAAAGTCAAGATAAATCACGTAACGGTTGTTTTGTTCTTGAATTTGCACTCTTGCAAATAAGTTCAAATTACACTTTTCAAGATAGGGTACCTGGGGGACGCTACACTACATAAATCACGCCAAAGATATTGACTTACTATTTAAATTGTCTTGGTAGATTCTAAGATGATCATGGCATTATTTCTAACGGCGCAGTAAACATTGAACTGCCAACTCTCTTGGAAATTGCGTTCCCGAGTGTTCTGTGGATTGGAGTCACTCCAGAAATGAAAGTAATGACGATTTAGAAGACCATTTTTAGTGAACTTTCATTCATCTTCCTTATAATGTTATCTAGAAACGAATTATTCTCTTGGTACCTCGTCAAAATAAATTCATTCGGAAAATCTTTGTCTTTTAATGAAATCGATTTCTTTTAGTTGTTGTACTATACATCGAAAATGGGCGAAAATTCTGTTGCCTTAAAATTATATGTATTGAGCTTACAGACGAACCATATTCCAGCGCAGCTTGTCTTAATGACATCATTGAAAAACCTCAAAAATGTACCCTTAAATCCCTATTTCTATGTTTTAACAATACGATTTCTTCTATGGATACCTCCTTTCGTAGTACCAAAAATTTTAAAATTATCTATGATGCGTCTGACAGCATGTCGTGATGGTTTCTGTTTAAGGGGATATCGATCAGCAAATGCATTGCAAGTTCTTGTTATAATTTACTCACATTGTCCATAAATTACAAATAAATTTAAATAATCTTCGTATAATTTAATCGTGATAGCATCTTTATTAACACTTTTGTGAACAGAAACAATACTGACGAAGCTTCTGCCAACAAATTTGACATTTGAGACAAACTAAGTTGTTTTATTTTTTCAGCCTACTTGGCAAAATGCAATACTTCAATTATTTTCACGTTTTTATAACAAAATTCACTGTAAGTGGGAAACCTGAAAAGATAGGTCCATACAATTTATATCATTCGATTCAGGATTTAATTCTTACTTCGATCGTAAAATAATATACTAGGTGTTCCATTTGAAAAACTCAAGTTTTGTAAATTTTTAACTTCTTTCTTAGTCATTTTCAGATGTAGCGATACCTAAACCATTACTGTTCGAAATATTATAATTAAAAGTCATCCACTGTTCAAGATTCAACATTGTTGATATGGTGTTATAACTGTCACTTTTTTCTTAAGAATGCAGATATCTGGAAAATAACTGAATGTATAGACAACACAAAGTTGACTTAAAATTGAACTTAGAGTCCAAAGCTGCAAAAATATACAGGGTGTTCCATTTAAAATAAGCAAGTTGGTGTCGACTTCCGGTTATACCGGAAGTGCCAGAAACGTAAAAATATTTTAAAAAGGTAGATCCCACTGATTTTTGTAAATAACCAAATTTTCAAATCACCTTATATGTACCTTTCACCCCTTCCCGGTGGGCCATCCTGTATATATATATATATATATATATATATATATATACAGCTTAGGTGTCTACTGAGTGGACGGAGGATTTCTCCTTAACTATGAGAGATATCAAAACCAATTTTGGTGTGGCAATACACAATCGTTGGACCTACGTTCTAAAAATATTTAGGTATGCACAGGGTGATTGACAAAAATATGCCAACCCAAACCTGTGTTTTTTTTTAATGGAATACCCTGTATATTTTTGCATTTTTGGATTCACTGTTATATTTAGAAAAAAAGTATAGAAATCTGTATCTGTATCATTAACCGTTCTGCAGATATTGTCACTTTAGTACCAAAATAGAGTTAACTTTGGAACCACGATGCGAGCGTTGTCAGCACGATTTTGTAAATCTGTTTAAAGTACCGACTGTTAATAATAGTTTACTAACAAATAAACTGGGAAATTTTTCGAAAACATGTAAAACTATACAGAATGATTAACTTACGCGAAATGTAATTTTTCTCAATTTTTTCAAATGCAACACTCTATATATTTTTTCACATTTCGATTCCCCGTGAAAATTAGGTACTAATTGATAATAGGTTTAATAGCCATAAGACGGATCCTTCTTGAGATATTGACGCTTTATTTGAAAATATTGACATACAAAAGAACAAATAAAACAAAATCCGGGGCAAATAAGAAAATACGAATGGCAAATAAATTCTTTAACTGATAGGAAAACTTAATTAATAACTAAACAATAAAATAATTCTCTACACCTAAAAATAAGTTGAACAACTAAACATAAACGAATAAAACCATAAAATTAAATTAAATGTTCAAAATGCTGACCACGCTCTGTAAACGAAAGATTCACTCGCAACAACATTAGAGGCGAAATGGATTGAAACGCAGTTCTAATTCTATTTTTCATATTTTGGCTTGTGGTGGGTGGATGTTGGTAAACTTTTTCTGTAACGTAGCCCCAAAGGAAGAAATCAAGGTGCGTAAGATCCGGTGATCTGACTGGCCAGTTGTGCACCCCACCTCGTTCTATTCACCTCATCGAATAATTTCTATCGAGATATTGCCTAGCGTTGATTGCATAGTGTGGAAGGGCGCCATCCAGTTGAAATCACATCGTACGAATATTGTCTACCTCGATATTTTCCAAAAGGTCGGGTAAATCATTTTTCAAAAACTATAAATATCTTTCTCCAGTAAGACTCCCATCAAAGAAAAAAGGACCAACCACATTAAAATTGATTATACCACCCCACACATTAACCGACCATCGATGCTGGTGATCAACAACTCTTAAAATGTGTAGATTAGTATCTGAATAGTGATGATAGTTATTATGTTTATTAATATTGGTATTATTGTGAAAAGTTGCCTCATCCGTAGAGTGTTATTAACAAAATTGGGTTCTTCATTGACTTTAGTAGTTACCCATTGGCAGAAAAATGCACGATTTTGAAAATCTATTTCCTTAAAGCTTGATGTTGCTCGATATGATTAGGATGCAATTTGTTTTTTTTAATAAAGCTGCGAACTGTATTTCTATTTAGGTCTACGTGTGTACTTAGCTCTCTGGTACTAATTTTCGAATTTACTATAAGAGATGCCACAACTTGAATCTTAATTTCTTCATTTGGGCTTGGTTATGCGCGCTTAGGGTAACACACACTTCCAGAATTTATAAATCTCTCAGTTACATTCATAAACGATTCGTTCCGCGGCTGTCTTCTCTCTGGATATCGTTTACGGTACAAACGGTCAGCCAGCAAAGCATTTCTTTGAGCTTCGCCGTAAATAAAGATCATATCGACCATTTCTTCTTTGGAAAAATTCATTTTATACAAAAATTGACAAAACTACAATCCAAAAACACACAAGCTAATGGAACAATATTTTAATAATTATACAAACGTCAAAACAATGGATGCAATTGTTCCTCTTTATTACGAGCGGCTAGCCTACCTGATTTGTTTTGTTGAATTTTATTCTCATAGTAAATTTGTAATTTCGAATATTTTTACGTATATCGTCAATATCGCTATGAAACCTATTGTCAATTAGTATCTACTTTTCACGGGGAATCGGAATGTGAAAAAATATACAGGGTGTTGCGTTTGAGAAAATTGAGAACAATTACATTTCGCGTAAGTTAATCATTCTGTATAGTTTTACATGTTTTCGAAAAATTTCCCAGTTTGTTTGTTAGTAAACTATTATTAATAGTCTGTGGTATAAACAGATTTACAAAATCGTGGTGACAACGCTCGCACCGTGGTTCCAAAGTTAACTCTATTTTGGTACTAAAGTGATCATATCTGCAGAACCGTTAGTTTTAGTTAGTTATAATTTTATTCTAAATGTAGCAGTGAATTCAAAAATGCAAAAATATACAGGATGTTCCATTAAAAAAATAGGTTTGGGTTGGCATATTTTTTAAATCACCCTGTATATACCTAGATATTTTTATAATGTAGGTCCAATGATCGTGTATTACCATACCAAAATTGGTTTTGATATCTCTAATAGTTAACGAGTAATCCTTCGTCCACACAGTAGCCACCCATCCTGTATATATATATATATATATATATATATATATATATATATATATATATAATATTTCTGTTTCCACTTTTTTTTCTTTAAACAACTGACTGCTGAATCCAATTCAACTTTGCGTCCCTCCCTGTGACAGGTAGATCTCGAAATTCGCCTTCCAACAACATCACTTCAAAGAATACTTAACTCAAGGCAATTGGCACACCGGTTTTTCTCGATAAATCTTCTTAATGCTTTTCTACTGGTATCTGTAATATTATTTTTTCTCACGTCGGGGCTTGTGGCGACTGACTCAGTTGTTTTATTCTTCTGATAATGTCCATTACACTATATCGCGATAACTCTAATAAATCTGCATTTTCCGAGTTTGATTTCTCACAATTGGAAAATCACGCAGCTACTTTCAAATGCATAAAATGCTTTCAGACATCTACTAGCAATTATTTTGGCGTCAGTGTTTCGAAGCCACATGCTATTGTAGGCTTACTTTGTAGCAAAATATGGGTTGCTGTATTAAAAAACACGTATATTTTATTAAGGCTAAAAATAAAAAAAAGAGCATATAGTACATTTTTTTGATGGTGCACAAAAACTAAGATTTCACTAGGTGGATCAACTATAATCAAACGTATTTGAGAGAGATGCTTCTCACTCTCCCATTTATACAAAAAACATGATAATAGTAAATGCCTAAATTGTCTAAACGTAATTAAAACATACATTCTTATTTTTAATAGGTCGCAGGATTCCTTTGAGGATATCATATGCTAATTATTTTTTAACATTTTGTCTTAATAATGAAACTGTACGTAATAAGGTTCATCATCTGATATTTTAAGTGGCCTACAAAATAATGCAGAAAAGTTATTTAAGATTTGTCCAAGAATTGTGATTCGTAACAATAGAGTTTACACGTTAAAACGAACGTGGTCTCATATCCAGTGCCATTTTTTTAGGTCAACGTAATAAAAAATAACGCAAAACGAAATTTGGTGTGGATTTTTCTTTTTTATTGATATCTATGAATCTGCAGTAACTAGGGGCTACTACCTAACCCTTGGGAATACGATAGTGGCTTGGCTTGTGATTAATGGCACTGGCGTGTGACATACGTGAATCGAGTCCTGTAAAAATGAGGCGAAAGATTAAAACATAAAGAAAGATTACTAAAAATTACACGAATAAATTTACGTACAAACGAAGAGATTAATTGTATGGCACATTTTTAAAGCGTTAATTATTTAGGTGGTTCTTATCCCCATCGTTTACAAATTGTATGTTACGAGAATATTAGTAAAGAAGCTTGATCGAAGCAATTTTTATCAAACCACAAAATCGCTGGCGCTATTACAACGGCCAGTAGCACATTTGTAACGGTAGTCCTATGTGCTTGATACAGAATGATGTGGGTCCCGTAGTATTAAAATTTATTTTATTACAACCCTATATTTTTTAACATTCTTGCTGAGTAGTCAAGACTTCGCCTATAAAAAAACTGCTGAAATATACGTCGTTTGTAACTGACAAAGACAAAGTTAATACATAAAATCAAATGTAAGTACTACTTGGAAAAAATCTTTTACCACAAAGATTTAATTTCTGAAGGTCTTCAGATCGTTAAGACTGATGAGCAAGTAGTATACGGTGACAATTGATAAAAACGAAAGGACGTCTAGTATTTACCATTGGGAAAAAGGAAAAAAAGCTAAAAAACACCTTAGATTAGTCTTGTCATCCACACTCTCATTTTCTGCACATCAACATTCAAAGTAGTTCTTTTTTTACGATACAAATGAACGTTAAATTATATATCTTAAAAGTCAATTCATAGGGAAACATGCAAAAAGAAAATTCGAGTTTTCGTTTTTGCGTGTCGGGATAAAGTTCTATTGTTAGACACAGACATAGATAAATTACCCTGTTTTCAAATGTGTTTGATTTTTACGAAACAAATTGTTCCATCCGAAAATTCTTTCAAGAACATTTATTTTACTCTAATATAGATACATCAAAGTTTAAACAATCTGTTTTTGTTTATTTATATAACCACAATAATATGCGTTAATGGTAATTTTACAAACATTTGCTTAATATTAGATTTTGGGTCGATACTAATCAAACTTCCCTTAATGTTTGCAAATGTTTTATGTGGTTTGGTACTGTTGAATATACCAACAGTTTCTAATTTTCCGGTCAGTAATGCCATTAATGGAATCGTTTTAATTTTTTTTAATATCGAGGGAAAATTATTTATTCAATTCAATTTTCTGGTTTTTGTTCAAATTTGCTATAACGATATTAATGTGCTTAAGTGGAAGGTGAATAATTGGTTGAAGTAAGAAACTTCTCGTGTAATGTGTGGTGAAAGTAGTTTTACGAGAAATGAAATTGCAAGAGTGATTAATTGCTGCAATAGTTCTAAGGACATGTATCTATTTCAGGAAGCTATTTCAATCATCCTGACAAATTGCATTAGAACAAGGTCATACCATCCGTTACGGTAGTCGATATTATCGAAACAGTCCCTTAATTTTTTTTCTACAGTACTAAAATACGACGAAAACATGATACGCATAGTAAATTTGAGTATACGGAGATACATGAATTACTAATACCCCGCAGAGGAAGCTGCAGTTTATAATTACGTTTTACTTATTAATTAGTAATACAAATTACTTCAATCTAGTGCATGAACAAATGCAGGAAAACACGTTTTGCATCTTGAAACAGCGTTGAATCCGCTTTCTATTTATAGTTATAAAGGGGGTGCGATGGTATTGAGGTTTCTCAAGAGCCTCGTATCATATCCTACGTGCGAACGCACCACTAAACAAACAGAACAACGTACCTATCCTGAAAGGCAAGAAGAGGATCAGGAGCCATTTGGTGGATATTGGTTACCCCAATACCGTTTTACCTTTTTTTTTATGCATAATATTTGATATTCTCTTTAAGAAAAGAAACTTATAAAGCCTTTAAATAGTTTACGAGTGTTTCTAAATAAAATTATTTTTTGTATGGGCCAAAATAGAAATTCGGATTCTTGTTTAAAAATAAATATTTAGTCTTTAGTAAAGTAAAGCATTTACATTTATTTTGCATGTAGAAATTGAAAGACAGAAAAAATGACAATTGAAAATGACGACAAAGTACACATTAACATTTCATTGAAAGGAAGCGGAAATAGTTTCGCTAACAACATAAAGGCATGGTCAATACAAAAAATTTTACGACGATTTATGGCGCACAGATCTCTGAACTAGGGTTTCCAGAAGAAATTTAGACATATAAAACTAACACGATTTTGAGATTAATTAAATAGACAATCCACCGTGAAACGTCAGTATCAGATACAGCCATTTTGACTTAATTTACTTTTTGATACTCTCTCAATTTCAGTAATTCAGTTGAAAAAACTGTTTAGCTTAATCTTGTTTAGTGTAAATAAATCTGTCTTTCTTCCTGTCTCTAATGTAAAGATTAAAGAGTACAACTACAGTAAACATTGAGGATTATAGAATTTGCAATATACAGCATGGCGCGATTTGCTATTTTCAAAATTATACTGTAGACATAATTACAATTCTACAGTTGCCAACTACCTGTCACTTCATAGAGCAATAAACGCCACTTTTACAGTGCAACGATGGGGTGGTCAATAGCACAACGTGTTATATTCATTCGTTACTTTCATGAAACCCGGTGTATCGCGCAAATGCAAAGAATGTTTTGCATTTTACTTTACTTACCGACGCATGGTGAATAGAGCCCTGCATCTTTATCGGCATCATTTCAGCACATGCTGAAGGACTCGAAACACTTTTGCCCTCAACATACTTAACTTGGCAATGTAATCTGAAATCCGACTGAAAAAGGTCCTGTTCGGTACAATTGACGAAGCTCATTTTCATTTGGATGGTACTGCAAATAAACAGAATAGGAAGAAAAACCGTTACAGTCTGGTTTGACGCCTGTTAATTTGGACTTTACAACCCTTTTTCTTTGAAAATGATTTAGGACAAAAAGTTACAGTTACTTCAAAACACTATGTCGCAATGTTATAAACTTTTGTAATTGAAGAAATATAACGGTTTGGCGTAGATCCAAATACAACCCGCAACAACATGACCTGTACTGGAAACACGTATGCGATTTCACGATTTAGAGATAGGGACTACCTTTCTCACTGATTTTGTTGTTTGGAAATATTTAAAAGACAAAGTATAGTTCTTCAAAGCATGCGGAATCAATTTTGACCATGTTGTTATTCGTCGTAGTGTATTACTTACAGTGAGGGTCATTTTAAACATATATTTCAAAACGAATTATAACATTCACCCGAGCGACGTGGACTCAAATCTGATCGAGGTAGCAGACAAAACCAAAGTACTCCTTCTCGGATAGAAGTAAAACTGTAGGTCCCGTGGCAATATGATTGACACGATAAAGATCCCTTACTAAAGATAGAATTACGTTAGTAGGGCAGAATTCTAGCGATGGGTAGTGCTAATAACTATTAGTAGTTGATGCACATAGAAATGCCTGACACTTCCGTTTGTGTCTAGATCTCGGCCTACAAATACAAAAAAAAATAAATGCACTATTCAGCGGAACCCATAAGCGCGGTTCGGTCGGGACACCGTTTAAGCAACCCTTCAGCGGTGTTCTCATTTGAGCGGTTATTCTAATGCAGAAATTCGTCGCACACGATACTTAGTACGATAAGATATATTCTCCCAAATTAATATTTTATTTTAAAACTTGTTAAGAGAACTGTGACAAGAATTACAAAAATTTCAATTGGACTCTATAAACATAATAAACGAGGCACAACTGAAGAACAAGGTTTGAAAAGCATGGGAAGCAGAATGGTATAGCGAAAACAAGATGCTAAAGCAACACTTGCCCACGTCACAAGAAAGAAAACCGTATCCCAAACTAAAGAGAAAAAGCGTAATATTCACCAGGTTGAGGATATACAATGGGATTAAACAAGACCTAAAAACAGAAACAGACAATAATAAATGTAAATTATTATAAGTTTTTGTTATGAACGAATAAGTTCAAAGATAAATATGTAATTAAAAATTATTATTAATTTTTAATTAAATAATAAATGTGTTTAAATTTCTGAAAGAAATAAACCTATTAAATAAAATTTAAATTAACAAACTAAATTTAGAACTAATCGAAAGAAAAAAATAGGCAAGAAACAATTGGCATACCGTTGATGCCAAAGAAAAAAAGGTAAGCAATCATCATCAGCGATCGACTGGGAAGAAATAAAGAAATTTATAATATATATATATATATATATATATATATATATATATATATATATATATATATATATATATATATATATATATATATATATATATATATATATATATATATATATATATATATATATATATATATATATATATATAATATATATATATATATATATATATATATACTGCAGATTCTAGAGCTGATTTTATGTCGATTTAACAAATTAACTTAATAAAAATACGTCCTAAGAGAGCTGGAGCTCTTGGAAGACAGCACCCTAACATCGGTTTAATTCAAATATCTTCAAAATGGTTTCCCTTTAAATGATAGCATTCTGTACATTTATTTAGTGGAATATGTCCAATCGTATGACGTGAATATGATTTTTTAGTTGTATTCATAAGCGGCTCGTTTGGGTGGGGCATTGGACGTTGTGATTCATAAGTTTTTTGTTTTTCAAAATTTCGCAATTTTAACATAAAATTTAAAAAATTTCGATTTTTTTCATAAAAGAATGATACTCTTATCTGAAGTCGCTACGAAGCACCGTTTTCGAAATAAATCGATTTGAACTTTTCATATGTTAATCATACTTCGATTTTTTTTCGATATATACAACGTCTTTGCAAAAAAAGTCTTAATTAATTTAAAGTGCAACAAACACCTCTTAAAAATGAAACGCAACGCCTATGTTTTGCTAATGTGCCAATTTTATCTGTCACACGAAAAGCAAGTTAAAACGAAGTTTGTTTAACATTGATGTTAGTAAATCAATTTAGGTATTTTTTTAATACTTTCAAAATTATATTCATTTGCAGAACGAGTTGAGATTATTTCCATATTTTTTGAAAACGGGAAGTGTGCAAGAAGAACAGCGAATTTATTTAATCGGCTTCATGAAGACAAGTAACTTTATCACCCATATTAGAGTTAGTTAGAGAATTTCGTCAAACAGCGTCTGTAGCTAATAAAACAATGAACTATGAAAATCGTGTTAGAACTGAAGCGACAGAAGTGGCAATTTTAGGTCATATTAATTTAGAAGTACAAGAGAGTTGGCCGAAGATTCTGGTTTTTCGCGCACTACGGTACGTAGGGTTTTGAAACTTCACAAATTTCATCCCTACAGGATTAATTTGGTACAGAAAATCAATGAAGATGGCTCAAACAGGCGAATACAGTTTTGTGAGATTATGACTAACAAAATAATACTAATACAAACTTTTTATTCAATATTTGTTTTTCGGATGAATGTTCCTTTTTTCTAAATGGTACCGTAAATGCCGTTACTGGGCTGAAGAAAATCCTAGAGTATTCCGCGAAACACACACCCAGCATTCTCTTAAACTAATGTGTGGGCAGGAATTTATGGGGATCGTATTGTTGGGCCATTTTTTTGCCACAAAATTTGAAGGGAGAAATATCTTGAATTATTACAGGACACTACTGATCCCGCTCACACAGATATAATCGAAAATGATAATAGATACTCAGAAGATGGTCTGTTTTTCCAACAAGACGGCGCACCTCCGCATTATAGTAGAGCTGTAAGGCAATATCTTAATGAACGATTTCATAGGTATTGGATTGGAAGAAGAGGCTTCATTGAATGGTCTGCAATCTCCCCCGATTTAACGCCCGTGGATTCCTTCCTGTGGGGTTATTTTAAAGAGCATAATTTATACGACCGCTTGGTCGGAAGAACTAAGACGACGAATAGTACATGAATGCAGTCTAATAACCCCTGAAATGCTTCAAAACGTTCGACGTAATTTCGAACAGTGACTCTACAATTGTATAGAAGTCGATTGACACCATTTTGAACATCTAATTCATTAATTCGTTATGAATTTGAGTAAATTGTTTTGTGCATCATAATTTAGTTACTTTAATTACATTACATTTTTGCGTTGCCTTTCATTTTTAAGAGGTGTTGCACTTTAAATTAATTAAGACATTCCCTATTTTAAATTAAGGGGTTGTGGAAGTGGGAAGGAGGGGGTTGACAAATGATAGATATCTGTATCGAAAAAATGTGTCCCCCTTGGAACAAAAATCGAAGTGTTTCAGCATTTCCTTAAAGTCTAATGAATACTGTCAAATATCGGTGTGAAATGGTATTCACGTCAACAAGGGAACTTTATATTGTTAATATTATTAATTTGATATTAATATCATTCTTGGTACTTGCATCAAGAGTTTAACGTCTTGAGAACTGCAGAATTGAACTTTGAATAGCTCAAGAGCAAAACTACTCAAACCAGTACCATAATGAAATAAATATTCAACTGATCCACAATATTTTAATGTTCGCCTTTTTTATGGTACTGGATTTAAACGGTAAGTCTTATTAATAGAAAAGTCTGAGTGACCCACTGTCTATCTTGACGTAAGCAAAAAATAAATAGTTAATTAATCGTCCAGCACGCTGAAATTCAACAATAAACATACCCAAGCCCCCAAAATGACCAATTTTTGAGGTAACCCATTAACGCGTTTTTTCCTGAGTATTTTTCTTCAATATTATACCTAATATAAAGCGATGCAAAATTCAAACAAAACAGTAGGACCACAAAATTGTGATTAGCCACCTTAGGTGTTCCTTAAGCGGTAGTGCAAGATTTAATCAGAGTTAGCAAGATCAAGTTATACTTAAGCAACTTACACTAAATACATTACGAATGTTTAAATTAGAAATATCTACGTATCATTAACTCGTTTGAACAAGTATTGGTACATAAAGTAGTACTCAAATTAAAAGCATTTAGGAATATGGATTTATAGTTAGTTTAAACTAATCAGTTCAATCCCAAAAGCATAAATTAAGCAAAATTGAAACACTTTTAACACAACACAAAACAAGTACTTTACAGCCGATAAACTAGCAGTCATGGGAAAAACTCTTACGTGAAGTAAGCATAAAACTCACAACCCTCTCCCGCCCGATATCGTTATAATTTTCGTCACAATATTACATTCTGAAGTAAACCTCAATTGAAGAAACCTGAAAGCTATGTTGGTACAGCATTGACCCTAAGACAATCTGGAGGCGGAGCTCGAGAAATGCCATCTCAGCCTTTGGAGAGGGGAAACCGACAGCCGCACACATCCCGAGGAGTTGAGAAACCGTATGCTTGAAATAACTGTACTGCAATAGAATCTTGGCACCAGAAACTTAATAAGAAAACCAACTTGGAATTTTATCTCACAATAACAAACGGCGTTTTTAATTTTAAACCTTACGAAAAATATGAGTTCAATCCTAATGTAAATTAATACTAACAAAGAAATTCATTTTAAACTAAATACGATAAATTCTAATCCAAAGTACAATATAAAGAAAACGATATATCAATCTAATTTAACTTTATGAACACATAAAAACAACAAATTTCGTTAACCTGAAAGCGAGAACTGAGTAAACAGAAAAAAAATACGTATATATACAGGACGTTCAAACACACATTACAAGTCACAACTGACATGTAACGTGTCAAAAATCGGCACAAAAGCGTGTGAAACACAGACTGTCACAAGTGCCATCTGGAGATTTCCATACGAGCTACAAGTTGTGACTCTTTTCCACATAAAGTAATGGTGAATTTATCATCGTTGTATGTAATAAATTCAAAAATAACAATTTTTAGTTGTAACAGTCTTCTTCCAAACCGACGACATATGTGCGTCGTGTAATGGAGGCATTAGAAATTCGAATTTCGCACTGTTATATGAAATTAAATAGTTATTGGTTATTTGTATTTGAACATAATTAATATTAAGATAAAAAGCTTGAGCTTGTTTCGATGAGTATTTCAGAGTAAATTGGAAAACTTTTAAATATACGCAGCAGTAAGGGTCGCACTAAGTAAGCGATCAAGGTTGAATTGAAGTTAACCAAATGGGTGAAAAGCGATTACTGTCGCTTGATTTATGCTGCAATTAATATCGTGTAATTATAACTAAAAGTCAGTTCGTATTGTGTAAAGAGAATATAAATGACATTT
This sequence comes from Vesta saturnalis, assembly GCA_036346205.1. NCBI lineage: Eukaryota > Metazoa > Arthropoda > Insecta > Coleoptera > Lampyridae > Vesta > Vesta saturnalis. The sequence continues at coordinate 1,766,283 of JARFJB010002109.1, read as the reverse complement.
TCCGTATGAATGCGAGGAAAAGCTAAAATAATATGAAGTGCAATTGTTGTCGAGTTGGCGGAAATAAAAAGGATTGCACCATAATTTAAAAACGTATTAAAAGTGACGTAATAAGTGAAGATAACGCGTTTTATATGTATCAGGGCCGTAATCAATTGTGTTTAAATAGTGAACAATAAATATAATAGACAGTAATTGATAAAAATTTGTAAATCAAAGTGTAAAGGACAATAACTCGAATTTATTGATGTATAAAAAGGGTGCATTCGCGCAGGCTATTTGTAATTAAAACTGAACAAATAATTTAACTGAAGAAAGAAAGTTAGTAGTGTATTCATCTATAACAAAGGTATAAGAAAAGATAGAGAAAAGAAAAGAGAACGGTTCCAGAGTGGCGGCAAAGTGACATCGGAGAAGCAGTCACACAACCTAGTTGAGCCTCTTCACCTATCAAAGGAACGCAAGCATTATGTCACCAATTCGAACAAAGTGATAACAAGTAAGACCTTTGGATAGTATACATTTGTAAAGGACTGTTTTTGCATGTTAATGTTAACAAAAATATTAACATAGAATTAGAATCATTTTTTTTATAATGCTATAAATAAAACAGTCGGCAGTTAGAATTTGACTTAATTAAACATTATCACTTTTGATTCATTTTTATTATTGACTGTTACAAATGTTAAAATCTTGTACAAACACTGCGTGTGTAAATACTGAAGAAAGCAAGTTCAGTTAATTGCTAAGTACAGGTAATTAATAATCTCAGAATGAGGATAATTTTGAAGAATGATAACGATAACCATTTAACCCATTGTTAAGCTAGCTGGAGCGTCCCGATAAAAGGAAAAAGGAACTTGTTGAGTAATTATTAAAGTTTATTTACACGAACAGAAATGTTATAACAATAAAAGTAATGTTTAGTCAATGAACGTTATCTTTATAAATTAAAATCACTTAGTTGACGTTGAACCGTTTCACATGTTCATAAAAACAATATAAAATTTTTATTCAATGATTTTAGAAATTGTAAAAGATTGAAATAGAATCCAAACATTATAGAGGCCCGTTACAAAATGGCCCCCAACGTGGCGACCATTGCAGTCGGTATTTAACAACGTCTGTTTTTTATGTCTTACAATATTCAGTAGGTAGTAAATAATTATTATCGTCTGTATGTAAGAAAAGAGGTCCAAGAATTGAAGCTTGTGGACTTCCTATTTTACTACCCTACAATATGTTAAATTATGATAATTATGTAATAATTTAGATTTAATTTCTAAATATACATTCAATTAAAATTTATACTTTATAACGACTGTACTGTTTAAAATAAAATTTTGATGTATTTGTTTGTTTATAGTATATCTTCCATGGTTTATTTTTTTAATTATTTGTTTAATTAATTAAATAAACAAATAGGCACTCAATTTATTTTTATTTGCTTTATATCCACATTAATTTAATTTTCCTTAATACAAATATTGAGGTTATATTTAAATATGAATAAAAGTAATTTCATACAATTCAGTTTCTTTTTACAGATTAATAAGACAATTTGAATTGCTTTTCTTTTACATATAACATGCCACAAAATATCATTTCAAGGTTGACTCGCAATTTGCATAAATGCATCAGCAATATAAATTTTCAATTTACTTCTTTCAATGTAGAGAAAACGTAAAGTGACAGTGGGGTTTGCAATGCAATTTGTCGTAATAGAACAATCTGCCGAATAGACGTTTGTATCCCAGGGCAAAGCAGCTGTCGTTTATTTTTACTCATACATTTTTATCCCACCGTTCCAAAACTTTAAATTACCTTAAAGCAATTATTATTTATCTTAATTAACTCTTTTCCTTCTGGAAACACTCGCATTTTTATTATGCTCAGAAATTTAATAAGAGCAAAGTGAAAATATTCAACTGTCGCAGACAAGCGGTCTTTAACAACTTCTGCGTGTCATTTAAGCTCTACCTGTTTGTAAAAAGAATAAGCGTCTTTCGCATTTGGCGCATCTGTTGAGATAGTACAAAATACTAATGCACAGAATGAGCTTCTAAATAGAATTAGGGTTCATTTTTTAAACATTATCTCCACTTGTTTCTTTTACTCTTCGTAAATTTACTATTCATTTAATATGCAAATATTTGGAAAGTCGTAACTGTCAATTCTGGCTACATGTAAATTATCTCGATGTATTTATGGAGCAAACATATAGAAATCAATCATGTAGTATTTACGTGGATTGTAATGACAGGGAGTACTACTCCATCATGACATTACATACATTAACGGCTATGCTGAATTAATTTATATGCTAAACTCTCTTGAAATTTGCAATTGATTCTGTAACGTAATTGCTATTGTGTTTTAAATTACGTAAATTTAAATATGCGTTTGAAATTAATATATTTATTAACGTCATTGATACAAACGTAATATGTTCAGTGATAATCTGTTATTTTGATCATTTGTTGCATATATTATACTAAAGAGCTTTTTCAGTTATAAACCGATAACGAATAGTAGTCCACCCCCATGAATTTCAAATTTATACTAAAATCCTATATCCAAAATTTTTGACAAGAAAATTTAATTTTATTGAAAATTGATTGAAAATTTGATCTTCAAACTTGTATAGTTTTTTGATATTTTAATTCTTTAAATTTATTGTCTAATCACACTTGTGGGTAACGAACCGCGAAAATTTTATTATTATAATAAACATCTTCAAATCGCAATTGTTACCGCAATAAAAGGGCTAACGGTGTTATATTTTATTATACGTTAAGTCGTGATTTGATAATGTTTTCTGGATATTTTATTTTCTGTATTTTACGTAATTGAGTAAGGGTTGAAAAAAACACATGTTAGGATAGAAACTGCCTTTATTCAGGTAGTGTGAAAGTCGCTGTATGCACATTCTTGTGGTAAAACTTCACAAATGTAATAATAAATTGTGTCGGTACAGACCGCGATCAAAAGATATCTTTGTGGGTACGTTGAAACTTGAGGCCTTAATGTAGCGCTTGTTACGGACAAATGCGTATTTTTAAAATTAATCAATATGAAACTGTTCCAACGTAAATTAATATTTCTTGTTGTTTATTACTTTTGAAAAATAGGTGTTGATTTCGGCAGTAAATGTAGTTAGTTTGGAAATCGGGGGAAAAGGAGTCACAGTTAGAGTGTCGGCGGAGCCAGATCGAGAGGGTTAATTAAATACCTTCATTGTAAACAGTTTGTCTTTAAAATAGTTCTTGTGTGTACATTTTCATTTGACTTAGCCAACGCTAATTTGTTTTTTCTTTCGGGTGTTAGTTTTAATGTATTTTTCAAATATTAATATATAAATTACAGTCACCCTTTTTGAAGTTAAACTGCGTATGTTAAGGATTTGTGTCTGTGATCACTTAAATCAAGTGTAAGTAGGTATTTTTTATATAAATTAAAGCTGGAAGCATATAATTTTTACAAGCGTATCTAACGTATTCAAAATCGAGCACTGTCTTGCAACGCTATCTCATTCGCACGCGGACTCATTAAGCTGAAATCTGCTAAAATAAAAGACAGTACAGGGCTCCCTCACTCTGGTATTTGTGTGAAGTAGCATTGTTGTTTGTTGTTTATATTTATATTTGTGTAGAGGTAGGATGGTGAACATCTACATGATACCGCTCTGGTTATTAATTATAAAAGGTAATTGCCAGTGGGTACGGACTCCCGAGTCCAGATAACCATTAAACACCTCAAATTTTATTTTTATTGTTTTTATTGTTGTATAGATGAATGTGTAACCTGAGAAAGGAACGCAGTATTTTTCTAACACACTGAAACGTATATATCGGTCAAGATGTTACGATCTATTTATAACTTACCCTTGTAAGGCTTTGTTTCAATGGGTTTTTTTGTCAGTTTATTAAGTATAATTATTTGCCTGCGAACTAATTTCTCTTTTGTCCTTGCCTTTACCTTATTATCACCTGTGCAATTCTACTGTTGTATTTTATATGTACCGTAATTTTCCTTATTGGTTTATGTGCGTATTTACTTAAAGACCGGCATGATTGGTTTCCAAGGGCCACATGTTTGGTATTACGATTTTTATTCTGATTATTTATAACACGATTGTGGGTGTGACTACGGGGTTTTTTATTGTGTTTATGTGTAACTAAACTGCCTTTTTTAATATAAGTTTTGTTATGAACGAATAAGTTCAAAGGTCGTAGGTTCAAATCCTGCTCGAGGTAAACTTTTTATTTATGTATTTAATAAAATTAGTAATAATTTTCAAACTGCTTTTTATTTATTTTTCTCTTAATGTTATAATTTTGTACGCACTTTAACCTGATTTAATGGTGTTTTGTTATATATTTAACTCTTTCATTGTTTTTTTTTTGTTATTTGATTTATTAATGTACTTGTGCAATTACTTATTTACGAATAAAGTGGGTTTTATTGGTAGTTCTTTCCCACAATATTCCATTAACAGGTTGAACCATAATTGCGCAAAACTCGTTAATTTTAATTTGAGTAGTTTCATTGTTTACCTGCCCCTCATGATGCAACACTTACCTCATCCAGCCTATCTAATTCAAATAGCACAGCGTATTTCTACCACTACCCGGCCATTACGTTGCATGTAATTAAATATCAGACTTTCAAATAAATTCTATTCTTTAATTATCCTCGGGAGAGTTCATGTAAGGCAAGCAAGTAATTTGAGTAATAGTATCATGATTGTCAGTAAAGTCAAGTTAAATCACTTAGCGATTGTTTTGTTCTTGAATTTGCATTCTTGCAAATAAGTTCCTGGGGGACGCTACACACTTTACACGTACTGACAATTTATTAATTTAGTTTTCAATGTTTCATTAAATGTACACCTTGTTCATTTCAGGATTTAGGATTTAGATCATTTTAGTGCAGCCCGAATGCAGGAAATATCGGCGCTTAGGTATGACGGAGAACAGTGTTTATGGCCAAATGCTAAAATAAAGCCATCAGAAGGGAACTCTGAGAAGTTAGGCACCACGAGTTTTAAATGATCTCACAAAGCTAAAATTTAGAAACAATGCAAAATAGACAGTATAGCGAAACAAGCTACAATAAAAAGCATTAGGAACACACAACATGTACGCTCGGATAGCTGTATCGCGTGTACAATCGCTTTATCAAAAAACAAGATCAAGAATTTAACTACTACTAAGTATAGAAGTTCTGTAACGATTCAAGCTGATCTGATAAAGTGTTAGAAATAATGATTCAGAAATCATTCTTAATTAACTTTTCTATCAAAACCATTCTTACTTTCTTTCCCAATCATATCATGGTTTTGTTTATGACTCCTCCCGATTGCGCCTATTATTTTGCTACTCCAGATCCTAATCCCTTTATATTACCAGTGCCTTCCACTGCACTACAATGCTGTAATTATTATTAGTTATATTTCCAACACAAAAATCGTATCAGAAACCACTCTATAATTTTATATCATTTAGCATTTTTATTATTATTATTCTGGATATTTCATATCATACCTATTACAAAGATCCCAGTCGCAGAAACATACCGATCATAAAATGTACAGGAAACCGAACAATGCAGATAAAGGATGCATGGTGGATTAGGTAACACCGGTCTGGAACAAGGGGAGCACTGAAACGTGTCCCATAATACGACTGTGCCTAATTTGTCTGGCACCAACTATTTTCGGGACATATTAAAAAGTAAAATCAAGTGAAATAAAGTAAATAAGTAATAAAATAACCTTTCACCGTCGTATCTGGACAATGTTGTGCTAATCTTATTCTTGTAGTTAAATTCAAATTCAATACAGTTTATTCATATTATGTTACAATTATTGATTATAGGCGTATTAACAATTTCAGGCGACTACTTAGGCGAGGTAGCCTCTTCAGCCGCTTGATTACATAGTTTGCTGTCCTCTTCGGTTGGACCAGCAGAAACGCTATCGGTCTGCTTTGTTTCTTCATTCTGAAACAAGAGCTTATTTCAATGTCATGGTCTGTTAACTCACTGCTAACGTCAGCCTCAGAGATTTCTAGGGTATTCGACGAGTCCCTGGTGTCAATAGGGCATCAAATGGCGAATAGTCCGGCGATCCCTGGTGTCAATAAGGGCATCAAACACGTTGATCACAGTTGTGGGCGTAATCGGGTGGTGACTCGATGGTTTCTTCGGCTTCTTCTTCTGGAGCCGGAACCCGTCGAATGGTGGCAACTCCTCTGCTGCAGTGACGGTCAGTGTTGTTGCTGGAAGCGGTGTAGTAGCAATCTCTTCTTCCATTTTTTTTACTTCTCTCTTTTACCTCTTACTCTTCTTAGGGTTGTCTTCCACGAAGGTTGGTGGGGGCACAAACTGGACCTACTCATCAGTCAGCACGACGTCATCGAGTAGTGGGAATCACAAGACCTCGTAACAACTCCGAAGAGCGTACGATTTTGCTGCTGGAACGGTGATTCTCCATCTGGCATCGTGAAAACGAGGCAGGTAGTAGAACGTAGCGGAAGGCTGAACTTTCAACAAAGGACGGGTACAATGTCAATACACGATGTTCACTGGTCTGCTTGCTGACAGCTAATGTCGCAATTCTTGTCGTAGCAATAAACAATACAATATGAACGTTTAATATAATATAAATATAAATGTAGAATTGAATAACGAAGCAATAGCACTGATATTGCAAAAATATCATAATTGATTTATGTATATCTAATTATAACACAATTCACATGTTCCACATTTTCATGCATTTAATATTTAAATTCAGGACTTTTTCTTGATATCTAATCCATCGCTTCATATTGCAGTAATTCATCATTTTTACGAACGCCTTTAAGGATCGCATAGTGTAATTTACTCCGGTTAAGAGAATCAAAAAGTTCCTAATGTTTCAGTTACGTTTCATCCCATCTACCATCAACTTTTGAGTTAACTCGAACAAAAAGGGATTCAGTTATAGAAGAGAGCCTGTTTCCAATTGCAGATCGGAAACTAAATGGTCATATATTACATGGATGAATATACTATGAAGAAATTAAACCTACCTGTAATGTGTATGAGCATCATATTTATTCTAACGATCGTCAATTGTCTAAACCTTTCAGTTTGAGACAACATAGTGTAAACGATTTACTAGCATGAGGTCCTAAATTTAGTGTGAAGTCGTTAATAAAAGACATTCATTTACTTATGTTGTTGTCTCAAACCGATTCAATAATTCAAGGTATTGATTGTGACAACAAAGACAGTCTAAGACTTTCTCCTCAAGGATTCGACAGGTTCCAAACAGATTTTATTGCTACCAAAAGATTCCTCAGAGCACATAAAGACTTTCTAGTTCTCAGAGCTGACAAGGGTAATGTGATTGTGTTTATGAATAAAATCGATTATATTAATAAAGCTGAAGTGTTACTTAATGATATTGAAGCTTACAAACTGTAACTCGGTGATCCTACCAGTAAATACAAACTAAGTGTAATAAAATCATTAATTTACAAAAGGAAGGATTGATTTCTGATGAACAACGTAAAAAAATATACCCTATTGTTCCATCACTGAATGCAAATGGATTTCACAACTTCTGTTTAATGTACTTTGTAACACTACGGATTATAATATTAAAGATTCGTTTACTTTTTCTAAAACTGATAATAACTTAACTACACCTAATGGTCACGCTATTTTCTCGTTTGGCGTTATATCGTTGTTTACTAAAATACCTTTAGAATTAATAACTAACGTTATTGTAATACTAATTTAAGTAACTTCATTGAGACTATCAAGTTTATCTTTGATTATACTTACTTTACGGTGAAGGTAAGTTCTACAAACAACTGTTTTGTACACCAATGGGGGCTCCAATGAGTCCGATACTTGCAAAAATAATGTTAGACGATCTTATAGAAACGTGCCTTCCAAAATTTGGTAAGATTAATTTTGAGGAAGTTACTGTGATTGACAAAGCAGATAATTATAATGGAAGACTATTCATAGAAATGTTACATATTAATATGAATAAAACTGTTAACTTTAAATCGGATACCAGTAATTTAAATATGTGCTACGCAGGTTTAATTCAACTATACAAAAATTCCTCACATTTAATATAATTTGAAACTTGTCACTCACAGCGAACAAGTACATGTGGCTCTTTAGTTTAAATAGTGTTACAGTCGAAAATGAAATTAGCACGGAAGGTAACAAATAATTAAATTGCACCGGTCTAGCTCGATAGGACAGAGGGCCGTGGGAGTGTTTCTGAATTTTAAATACTAAAGGTGGTTTGTCGTATTGTCGAAAGTCATCAATAAGGGTGAATTACGGGCGGGAAAAATCATGTAATGGGTTCCAGTCTGTAAGAATAGACCTGTGCGTACATAAATAAATCATCCCCAAACAGTCAAGGATCTCACTTACCCTTACGCTGGATACCACCAGGTACACGTGAGTGGTGCTCCGGGAACTCTAAAACAAATCTCAAAATATTCACACGTCTTCAAATAATAATGAATTGTGCGAGAACAACGATGTTGGGGTTTAATGGTTTTCTTTAACCTAGTTTTACGTTATGTTACACCCAACGCTTGTAAACAAAATACACACAAAAAGAATAACGCAAAATATTTCGCTTAATTACTGACGAGTCAAAATCCAAATGCTGGTCATCTACAAAATTCTGTCAGCATTTGCACTTCAAAAAAAAATTAAACATAAACTAAACAAACGTCGTAAAAATTCTCTAGTTTGTTACGTTAAAAAACTATTTGATATCAAAAGAAAATACTATATGAAATTAAATACGTCAGGAGTTTGCCACCAGGGCGCTCTTATACTAACTGAATGAAATTTAATCAATAAAATTAACCTATACTACAACTTCTTAATTTTAAATCTATAAAATATCAACTTTCGTTAATTACTGCTTTCGCTGTTCGGGAGGAGACTACAATGAAGCTAGTAAGTTCAATTAATTATCCATCTATTCAATAAACATAAGTAAAGTACAACGACACTACAGGTGCATAACGTAGGCCACATCAATCTTCTAATCTTAGATTATATTTTGAAGATAATGTTACCTAAACACCGTTAATATCCAAAACATTTACATAAACAATTATACACTCAAAGTTACCAATTCTAGATTACCTTCTAGAAATATGCTTGGAACTTTCTCTTCCAGGCTACAGCGAAACCCTCTGGACCTGAACTAATTCCTCGGGGATGCTCTCGTCAAAAAAATTTCTTACTATCAATAAGCGGCAGCCAACTACAGCAACTTCCAAATGGCAAGTTGATTAACGTTGCGTTCTTAATTGACTGAATAACGACGTAGTAAAGTTTATATACACAGAAGCTTTTACTCACGGTATTATTTATACAATGTTGAATTAATAAGGTAGCTTTATTTACAAGTCTATTTGTGATTAACGTAAGTATTTACAAATTTATATACGGTGAGACTTGGTCTATTAAAGGTTGATAGCACATAATACTTCACCATAAAAATATATTCAATCCGCAAAAGCGATCTGAAACTCCGCCAATCAGGAAGCACTTGTCGAAAACACTATCATAATTTCGGAAACGATAAGAAGGTCTTGTTGACCACGATAAATCCATATAAAGTACAAGTACAAAATATAATGGAGGTTGACTTTTAAATGGTTTTGAAGGAACAGATTTTAACAAAAAAATATTTTTTGGGTAAAAAAAATCGTAGATACTATAGTGTAGTAGTCGGTATATCAGAGACCATATTACACCTTATATTGAAACACATAATAGTGTTGCCACCACAGAAATAGTTTTTGTACAAAGTATGGCACAATTTTTACTAAATGTCTTTTAGTACTAAAATGGGTTTATGTCTTCATGACAATGATACAGTAAATTTAATAAAACGAAACAGATGCATATTAATGGAACTGAAACACATTTTTCCTAACTAGCGTTCCCTATTTATTTTGGCGACAGAAGTGTGTTTGTAAATAATGCGTTAATAGCTTAGCAGTTTATATCACTTAAACCAGCGAACAAAGTACACAATCTTTCTAGAATATAACCAGTGAACTGAAGGTAAATGACAGGATATATCATATTTTAATTATCTATGGGGGAACTTTCACAATATACATTAGGTCTAAAACATTGCTTTTCAGAAAAGGGACTGGTACCACTTATTTTAAAACGTATTAGATTTTTCGCTGATGTACTAACGCAATGATTTGTACAATATTGTAATAAATCTAGGTTCGACGGTGGCAACAGTGCACATAATTAAACAAAATTGCCCATTCGGTTTTGAGTATCGTAACTATTAGTTAAAACAAACTTGTCGGATAACTTTCTCTTACGTTTATTAAGCATTTACATTAGAAATGAATATAAAATAAACTATTACTTTTAATTCTGATAAAATAGATTGTTACATTTTATGTTTACACAACTTGTTACGGTATAAACTGGCAGTAAGACGAAATAAGAGGTAAATTTGGCTTTTTGCACGACTAGCCAGCGGTCTGGGTGGGTTAAGATGTACTGAATTTCGCGGACAATAGTTTACCATACCAAGTCAAAAAAGGGGTTGAAATCGTCATAAAACAGGAAACGGGCGCCAGAGTATTTGAAAAGTCACGATAGGGGATGAAATGTCTAATTACGATAGTTTACAGCTTGCTCAAAATACTCAAATAATTTGCTTACCTATACGTAATCTCCGCAGACAGCTCTAGGACCAGCAGATCTTTCGCCAACCTGAAAGGCCTCAAAACAGATATTTGAACGCTTAACTAAAATAATAGCGTGCCGTAAAAATCAATCATTTCTTAGATAATCAAACACTAATCTCTAGTCATCAAACAAAAAAAATAAATAAACGCTTTAACTTCTGTATACAATCGTTTGAAATTTGAATTTTTCAAATCACGTTTAATTATGCTCAAATCATAAAACAAGAAAAAAAAATGCAATACTTCATAGGCCTATAAATGTACGTTATAGTTAAATAATCTCTTGAGAAGCTTCCGGCCGTAATTGTTTCATTTAAGTTAAACTCCATATACTGACGTTAATTCAATGAGCAAAATAGATCACAACCACGAAATTTGGGTGTCGTCAGATGCTGTGTAATTCATAGGTTCACATTAAAGAAATATACAAGTCTAATAACCTAAATAAGCATAATGTACATAAAATAAATAATAAGACAAGAAAAATCTGATACAATATTGTTTACTATGTGAGTTGCATCAAATAGCTTATCTAAATTGGCTGTGACCCTAGCTAAAGTTTCATTAACAGCCTTCTACTAAACTTACTGTAATTGAGACATACCAAAATAACAAATATGGAACACTCAATAACCTTAGACAATTCTCTGAATAAATGCACTGGTCTTAAAATTTAAACGATAAAATAATCAACAGTGAATCTCTAAAAAACAGTGCCTTCATACATTCGTTTTGCACATAAGTAACATAATAATGGAATACATACAAGAATTTATTTAATTTTGTCAACCACCACAATAAAAATACAAAAATGTTACCTTAATTAGATAGGCCCTTTTTGTTACACAGAATCTGGAATGGACGCAGAGGGCAACCTCGACGATACGGTTGATACTGGGGCGACGCTTGCAATTCCCAGTATCATACAGCTGATCACTGCTTCCTTTTGCAGCTTGCGTTTTGGTTCGAATCTCAATTGATCGTATACACGCTAATGTTTACATTAACACGAAATTTGTTAACTATACACGACAAGCTGGATTATTTACAGCACATTACTTATTATCTTTACACTAATAATGTACAGGTTTTGAATAATTCTTAATATTTTTAAATTACGAAAAACTTTATTTATTTACAGCAGCTTATTTGGTTAATAGCACACAGTGAACTTGTACGTTAGAAACTTTGGAACAAACGTTGGATTTTTCCGCAAAAAGCGAAGACTTCTTCAGAAAACGACGAAAGCACGTAGTAAATTCAAACACTGAACGCCCTCCTGGATCTCGATAAGTCCCATGGACCAACTGCACAAAATGATAAACTGGTCTCGTGAAGGTTGAACAATTATATGATCCCTTATTTGGTATGTGAGGGAATGCATAGCCTGCCTCGACAGTTTTTTCAACAAAAACCCTGATTAAGGTTGTTCCGCGATAAAACTACGTCACCGTAATGATAATCTTTGCGCTTCCAAGCCTAAATTACCACTGCTACCATGAATAATTTCACTTGCGGTCACATTGGTTTTTTTTTACCCTTTCCACTCTAATTAGCCAAAAAAACTTAATTTTCTACCTACGCGCATTCGGGAATCCAAGCTCGAAAATCATCGGGAGAGATTGCACTGTTAGCGGAGCCTACTTCTACTCGAAACCTTATCTAAGTAATTTGATATATGGTTACTTGGAATTTTCAAGCAAACTAGCCCTTAACCTGTTAACGGGCAACTTAATTTTTTTTTTAAATAAAAATTTTATCTTTGGAAATTGTTCAACAATATTAAAGTGAGTAAAATAATACTTTTTTGAGATATCAGCCGTCCTATAAATACGACGCTGCCGCTTAAGAGTATCAAATGAACACGAACAATTTTAAATGTAAATGTTAACGCTCTGGAAGAATTATTTATTTGTAAATATAAAAAAACATCTATTTTTATGATATGTTATGAAACAATTTTAGCATAAAATACATAAACGTCAAATCTAACATTACTAAATATTTTCGACGTTGATGAACGTGGTCTACCTGTTGAAGGTCTAACATTCTCGCCTAATTTCATATACAATACAGCTATAGATCGACGAAACTCCAACAAAGTAAGTACTACTTGGATTGACTACTTTTTTGCAAAGGATCCACGAATTTACTACTGTCATATTAATTATTTTTGTAAATAATGGCCAATACCATTTTTTTGCTCTAATTTTAATAACATACTTCCCGACAAGCCAATCATGCTATCTACTCCGCCCATGTAGGAATTATAATTTTTTAATACTTGTGGCTGAGGAATTGGACATCTTTCTTTGACATTTCTATCCCATCTGCTAGGTTGGAAGAGAGGTTCAACATTATCGAAATTAGTAGCTATAGTTACGCATTTATTATCATTCCATTTTACAAAAGGTATTTCTCCATTTGTATCAAATCGAAAATCAAATGTTCCACGAGCTTCTTTTCCAAGAGTTTTTGAATCCTTTATGGGACACTTAGATAATCGGTTCTCTCGTAAAGTTCCGGCCGCTCTGTATCCCAATTTTTGTAAATAAACTAGCAGGTCTTGGCTACTAATTAAATTATCAAAATATATAAGATGACTTGCTGGTTTAGAAACACAGTCTAACATATTTAGTACTACTCTTGATCCCATAGCCAAATCTTTGCGATCATTGCTTGCAATGGTTTCGCCAGTATATAAATCAAAATTATAACAGTATCCACTATTTCCGCAAAGAGCCCAAAATTTGTAGCCGAAGCTAATCGGTTTTCCCCGTGGTGGCCAAAATATTTGATTATCATTTCATCCACTGACAAGGCTTTTTCAAAAATACCATACTTCCCAAATTGTTCATTGAGCATGTTAAACAGAGGTCTAACTTTAAAACCTCGATCTTCTTTATCTACATGTGCATTATTCGCAAAATGTATAAAACGCTTTATTTTTAAATACTGTTTCAATCCACATACATTTTTTTATAATGTCTATACCAAGATCTTCTTCTTCGCTCCAGTAATGCCTTTCAGAAGGGACTTGATGATATCCTGAGAACAGAAGAATACCGATGAATGCTTTGATGTCATCAGAATTGTTTCAGTCAGAATATGTTGAACTACAGCATTAGTAAAAAATTCTTCAAATATTTCAACACTAGATTTCCCTTCTAAACGACTTTTCAAATTTTTAGATTTTTTAGTAGCTGCCGACCCCTCAGGAGGAAGCTTTGTATACGTTGGTAATATTGTTTTCCACGAAAATGTATCTTCAGTAAGCAAACGTCGCTTTTTTGACTTGATTATTCCGACACGTTGTTCTGCGACATTTGAAGATCCAGCCTGGTTGGAATTGCCAGATTCGCAATTTCATTATCCTCGAGATTTTCGGGTATATTGTAATGTACTATCAATTCATCTGGTACATCGTTTACTTCTGCTGTACCTAGAATGTTATCATCAGCTTCGTCTTCATCTGTCAGAGAATCAGGATCTGGTGGAAGAACAATTACATCTATATCCTCAGCTGTCATAAATTAGGGGTCGTGAATAATATCTTCCATATCTTGTAACGACAATATTTTGTGGTACATCTATGAATTATTTTAGGCAATTAGAGAATGAAATTATAAAATTTACTCAGAAAAATAATAATTGAGATGTTGATAATTACCGTAAATATAATAACGTTTGTACACCTGAATTGTAAATATTTTCACTAAATGAGCATAACTATCAACTAATATAAACAATGTCGAATAAGGATTATAAATTTGAAACTAAAAACTCACTATCATTCATTATTTATTAACAAATGTTTAATTGACTAACCGTATAGTAAAATACTGAGTAGTTCAATAATTTTTAATTTCCTAATTATTAAACAAATTATAAGAAAAACAATACCAAGTTGTTTATTGGACCTTATATAACGAAATAGTTTACATATTTTTTAAAGTTTAACGACTTTAGTGTACAAAAAAAATTTGTAGTTGCTGTCCTGTAGATAGGACGCTGCCCTATAATGGGTTAATACCCCGTATTTAAAGTCAAATTCTTTGTTTGAAACCATACTCTCATCAACAGAATGGTTCCTAACCGGCGGCTGCAAAAGATGTACCTTACAATGTAACCATTTGATTTGCTTAATTTAATTTTATATGAGCAATCTCAACGTGATCTAAACTAAATTTCTCCAATTTAAAATACAAAAACATTTATTTATACAAAACTATCCCTATGTACAAAGACACTAACGAATGTTTCCCCGCACACTAGTAAAAGGGTATTTCCTAACATCGATACCAAAATGTAAATATAATTTTCCTCTCAAACTTTCCTTTTACTTCGATCAACAACAAAAGCATATAGAAAAAATCATAAACCTTTTAAATACGTAAACGACAAAAGAAAACGTTACAATAGAAAAGCTTCTCCAATCCTTGATCCAATTACGAGAATCTATACCACATTTAAGATGTTTGGTACTAACAAATAACTTATAATTTCGGCAAATCTTTGATAAATCATGGATACATGACAAACTTAGATGGTGTACATTCCAAAATTAAGAAAAAAATTCAGTAGCATACTGTGAAACATTATAAAACCTGTTTGAGTTACTTATTACAAACTTAAAATAGAAAAATATTACACAAGCTTGTGAAACACTTTTCTACTTTTACTATGGAGGATAGCCGCAATTGCCATTAAAAGCTTGTACATTTTGTTTTTAAATATACGACTTTTTCCCAAAAAGGATAAGTATTTTATTTATGAACCTTTAGTCGTGAAAGTTTTCATTTTCATATTACTGTTAGTATTTTGCAAATTAGTTAAAATATTTATTGTTCGCTTAATTGTACCATTAGTTTAATTAATACATTTTACGCCAGAAGAAAAATTAAAGCACTTTTACATACAAGCAACATAAAAATACAGCAAAGAAAAAATTGCACGATTTTTCATTTTTTTTATTATTTCAACTGTCTTAATTTGTACAAGCAATTATTATTAACGATGCCATTTAACTTCGAAGAATAATTGCAGTTTTGTTTTTTGAATTTAACTGTTACGAGTCTTAAATTTATTAGTGTTAATGCCAGAATTAATTGTTGCATAAATTGCAAAAAAAAATGCTTCATAGGATTAGATCGGAAATGTAATAATAGCCCACAGTTATCGAAACTCAATTTATGATTGTAAAATAATAATAGAAGCCTCAATGTAATTCAGTACCACATACTAACCAACGTGTTCTAGACTAACATAAAGCTCCCAGGAGAACAGTAACGAGATTATAGTTCATAACTATTATTTCCCTGGACAGCTTGAAATTGATTGATTGATTTTACCCACTAATAGAGTATTAATGATAGACAGACTTATAACGTAGCGGAACGTAGATGACGATAAATTGAACGAATTAAAGAGTCGCCCTTGCAATAATCAATCATGATATATTTAGATGAAAAAGTGAACATGTACAGATTTTTATTGTCTGCATTTAATTTCATTTACTTTAAGTCAATTTGTATGTAAGAATATAACTAAACTGAATATAGTAGAATCGCATAGGGATTTTCGTGGGAACTTAGTGATTAAAGTTGGTAAAGTAATTTTTATGTTTAATTGTGTCCTACTGAATAATAAAATGTTTCTTGCCACCTGGAGCTACGCGTCGTTCAACCGCTACCCCCCAGAAGGGTTTACAATTTAAAATGGCATTATCACTGCAACGAACAAAGATAAAAAGCTCGTTTTTGTGGCAAAATGTATCTCATATTGTAGAATTGTTTATTACGTCTTTTTTGACAAATTAAAAATTTACAGTTGTGCAATTTTTTTAAAATAATTTTTAACATCGTGCCTAAACAATATTATCGAAAAAAATCACTGTATATGTTTGGTGATGCACAGGTCGAATAATACAATAATAATGCTTTGTTGGTAATACACGTATATTTTGTTTAGATAACAGCATAGGCTTATTACCAAGGTTATTGTAATGTTTTATTTATCTTTCAGAAAACAAACTCATAATTGTAACTTTATTTTATATTATTAATTTTATACTCAAAAGCCAACAGCAACAAAAATAACTTAACTCAAATTTGGTTGTACCAACCTCTATAGTGGAATTCAACCCAAGTATGCAGTGTTGGCCTTATTGCGAGGCGTGTCGGCGTTTCCAAACGTACGTTAACTCTAGTCAAATGCATTACAGTCGGGCCGGGGAGAGGTGTCTTATGACTCATATTTTAGTAAAGCATGGTTTAAGATTTTAAAAACGTATGTTGTTATTGGTTCATATAGTTAGTAATTTTGAATACCAACAAAACATCGTCAATGTTTCTAGGTTATTTTCAAATTTAAGCCGCGCTGTCAAATTTAAATAAAATTATTGTTCGAATATCTCGAGATTTAGCATCCTAAAGGTCTTTAAAATCCGCATCCACTCGTATAAATAAAGTCGAATTTCGTTTAAGGTCTGTTCGCACTTATTCTGGCATGTAAAGTTCACCGAGTGTGGGTAGTCATATGATAAAAATATATTGTACAACTGTAAACGATTATCAGAACCGAGACCGGGTCAACAAAATTTCGTTTTGGATCTGTTTTACAAATTAATTATATCAATAATTTTCAATAAGAAACGAAATAGCTAGCAGTAGGCAGTGCCCGAATGACGTGCGAAAAGTTTGGTTAATTGCGGAGGATCGTTTTTATCCGACAGATCTCACTGTGTCAAAAGAGTCAAGACTGTAATTTGGTTATCGAAGCCACTTATAAATAACTTATTTTGTGATAAATAAATACACTGTATTGGATATTAAAAATGAGATTGATTATTAGTTAATAATATAACCGATTTTAAAAATCTCAGTTTACAGTTTGTCTATTATAATGTTATTATATATATATATATATATATATATATATATATATATATATATATACACACTCCCCTCACTTTAAAATTTCAAATTGCACTCCCTAGCTTGTGATACATCATTTTGAAGGTATTCAAAATACAAATCCAACGGCGTTCAGAAAATTTATTTCCATCGCCCCATTTTGAAATTACAAGCAAAAATGTCAATACTATAGGAATAAATTTTGTTCATTGATTTCATTGTTCAAGACAATACCCCTAGTTTATCAAGTACTGAAATACGAAGTGATGGGGAAACGACATCTCCTCTCTCGAATATTTTTATCGAGTTTTTATCGATTTGGATTATTTTTGAGTTTGAGTTCAGTTAAGTTAAGCCGTATTTCAGTTTGTAATTTATTGCCGACTGCAACGATTTATAATCAAGTCTGTTTCGGTTAAGTTGTTGAATTTTGACAATTCATTACTTCAGTTTGAAACATTGAATTTGAATAAAACCAAGAATCAAATCATGGCTTACACTATTCAAGAAAGAGTTGAAATTATTTATTTGTATGGAGCCCAGAATAAGTGTGCTCGTAGCACAGCCCGAGTCTTCAACGAAACGCATCCTGAAAAAAATGTTGGATATCAATATGTGCTAACTCTGGTGAGAAGATTTGAAGAAACTGGCTCAGTTTCTTCAAATTTTCTTACATACTTCTTACATACTTGTAACAAAGTAAGAAAGACACCACGAGTTCTCAACGAAGCTGCACAAATTGAGGTCTTAGGCCATTTTGCCGCTGAACCTACGACTTCAATTCCAAAAGTCGCTACATGCGAATATTTCTGTTGGTTCCATACACAAGACTTTAAAACGTCACAAATTTACCATTCTCCATGAACTCACTGAAGATGATTACGATAGGAGGATTCAATTCTGTGAAATAATGACTGCGATGATTCAACATGACAGCAATTTGGTAAAGAATATTTGCTTCAGTGATGAATCAACGTTCTATCTGAATGGCTTTGTTAATAAACTGAACTGTAGATATTGGGATCTTCAAAATCCTAACGTGTTCTTAGAGGGTCATACGCAGTTTCCAGAAAAAATTAATGTCTGGGCAGGAATTCTTGGAAATGAAATAATAGGTTCTTTGTTTATCGAAATAAATTTAACCGCTGATTTGTATTTAAATCTATTGGAAAACTACATTGATCCGCTTATAACTGAGTCCTTAAAAAATCAAGCTGACGAAGAAGGCAACCCACTGTTAGATGAAAGAAATTTGCAGTATCAACAAGACGAAGCACCCCCACACTATGCGTTGAGTGATCGCGAGTGGCTTAATCAACGGTTTCCCGGCAAAATGTTATAGAAGAATTCGTTAATAGATTGTCTAGCTTAACTTAACTTAATAAAGTGAGGTTACTCGAATAGATTGTATTGTTGTTTACCTAAGAATAGAGAACATTTTGGTCATTTAATAAAGTATTGTTTTTGTCTTGAACAATGAAATCAATGAACAAAATTTATCCCTATAGTATTGACATTTTCGCTTGTAATTTGAAAATGGGGATGGAAATCAATTTTCTGAACGCCGTTGGATTTGTATTTTGAATACCTTCAAAATGATGTATCACAAGCTAGGGGGTGCAATTTGAAATCTTAAAGTGAGGGGTGAAAAGTAAAATTCCATGAGCACTGTTTTTGAATGTCCCCCTCGACATCTAAATTGACGTATTTTTTTTCTAGGTCGAGATTCCATTGCTAAAAAAATATTAAGGGTGACTAGTATATATATATATATATATATATATATATATATATATATATATAATATATTATATATATATATATATATATATATATATATATATATATATATATACAGGGTGTTTCTGAAATAGGGTTCCGAATTTCTACTGCATGTAGAACTCATTAAAATAAGACAAAATGTTCATATAAATATGTGCCCTAAAACGCACCCTTAAAAAGTTACAGGCCATTGAAAGGGTTCGAATGAAACTGATTTTGTCCAGTTATTTCAAAAACGATAAAAGATAAAGAGACGAAATAAAGGGAACATACATAACTTTTCACGCCGAGTAATATGAGCTAGGCCATTTTTCGTTATTCGAATCATATGCGTCCTTTTCAGGGGGATGAAAAGGGTATCAAGTCCCTAAAAAATTTTGTACGACCTTTTTGCAATTTTTTTTGACAAATTCATAAATTTTGGACAGTTTTACGTAAAAAATGTCGTCTTTGCGTTACTGAATTGATTCCGAAGTGAATAACAGTAATTTTATCAAATAATGATAATTTTCAAACTCATTTTACACAAAAACCGTTGCCGATATCGACTTTTTTTTTTATGATTGTGGACCTGAACAGGTTAAATAAGGCCTATCGTGTTATAGCACTCAGGAACACTTAGGAGGATGGATAGAGGGATAATGAATTGCCAATAGATGCCTATGAACAGCTACCTTAAATTTTCTCATATCATAAGTGAGAGAAAAACAGGAACTAGGGAGATTATTCCAGAGTTTAGAAGCCGTGTAGAAAAATGTAGATTGCGCCCGTTTGGTACGACAAGTGGAGATTTGTACTGCATACTGATGATGTAAATGAGCGAACCGAGTGTTTCTCGCAAAGATAGCCGGAGATGGTATCAAAGAATGTAATTCACCAGCACAATAGCCGTTGTAATAACGATAATACAAAGAAAGAACTGAAACCATCCTTCTATGCTCAAGGGACTGTATGTGAGAAGTTAAGGACGGGTTATTTATAAGCCTAATCGCTCTCTTTTGAATACGATCAAAGATATCGAGAGCGTATTGGGAGCACTAACCCAAAAGTGAGAATTATATTCCAGATGAGGTCGAATTTGGGCCTTATACAGCAAAAGGAGTTGTCGAGAGGTAAAGTACTGCTTAGATATGTTCAAAAAGCCTATTTTACGAGCAGCTGTTTTGGTAGCTGACTGAAGATGGTCAACCCATGAGAGATTTGAAGGTACAGTCATACCCAACAGAGTAAAACTGAAAACTTAAGAACTGAGCCATTCATACTTACAACAGGAAATGATCGATCTTTTTTGGCGGACATAAGGCAACACTGAGTTTTGTTAGCATTAAATTTAACTAGATTATTGCTTCCCCATTCGAGAATACGTTGAATGTCTTTGTTGATCGAATTTGTCATTTCAGCTTTAATTTCTTGATTTGACATAGAAGGTGGATTATCACTATGAGACTTACGCAAAGACGACATTTTTTACATAAAACTGTCCAAAATTTATGAATTTGTTAAAAAAAATTGCAAAAAGGTCGTACAAAATTTTTTAGGGACTTGATACCCTTTCCATCCCCTGAAAAGGACGCCTATGATTCGAATAACGAAAAATGGCCTAGCTCATGTTACTCGGCGTGAAAAGTTATGTATGTTCCCTTAATTTCATCTCTTTATCTTTTATCGTTTTTGAAATAATTGACTAAAATCAGTTTCATTCGAACCCTTTCAAGGGCCTGTGACTTTTTAAGGGTGCGTTTTAGGGCACATATATGTATGAACATTTTGTCTTATTTTAATGAGTTCTACATGCAGCAGAAATTCGGAACCCTATTTCAGAAACACCCTGCGTATATATATATATATATATATATATATATATATATATATATAACGAATGTAAACCTAAGTACATCTTCACTCGACTCTCCGACATTGATTACTAGAGGTTTTAACATTTCCTCAGTTCTTTTTTGAACGTCCCACCACTGGCTCATTTCCTTTTCAGTATGTAAAATACACTGTGCCAGAGTTCTCCAGTTACGTGGTTTAATGAATCCTTCCATAGCGATAAAATATTCTCGTCCCTGAAAACCTGTCTTCCAACGTTTTTGTTGTAATACTGTTTACAATTTGCCCATATTAACTCGATAGGGTTGAATTGGCAGTGATACGGAGGTAAACGTAAAATTTGATGTCTCCATTGATGAGCGATTTGATCGATTGCATATATTTTTGGAACTTGTAAATCCTTGGCAATTTGTAATAATTCCACTTTCAGCATATCATTCGAATGAGGAATGTTGTGTTTTCTTAAAAATTGAAGAAGATCTTCTTTCTTCCAACTACTTGAAGGTAATTTTTCTACTAATGTAGAATGTTAACTGGCATTGTCAAAAATTATCAAACTTGGTTTTTCTAAATTTGGTAAAAGCTGTTCTTGAAACCATTTTTGAAATAAATCAGCGTTCATATTATCGTGGTAATCTGCAGTTTTACTTTTACTGGAAAATACCAATGATGAATTAGGTATAAAACTATCCTTGTTGCCAGCACTTAGTACGATAAAACTAAAATTTATTCGGTTAAAAATATTTTTAACAAATCGGACTATTTTAATTACAGTTTCCCTTCTCCTAGCGGTTTGTT
The DNA here is from genome assembly GCA_036346205.1 of Vesta saturnalis. NCBI lineage: Eukaryota > Metazoa > Arthropoda > Insecta > Coleoptera > Lampyridae > Vesta > Vesta saturnalis. The sequence goes on along the minus strand of JARFJB010002109.1, from coordinate 1,744,193 downwards.
TTTTGTGCTTTTCAAATCATTATCATGCCATGATTTTCGAACGCTGAGTCTAAAATTAAACAGTGATTAACTCCATTTCAACAATAATTTTTGACTTATTTACCAGTTGCATGCATGGTGTAAATTTTTCGTTTCAAAACGCCTTTCACGTATTCGTCGACATCCTCTGACTTCGACTTCAAACGCAGCCTATGTTTTTGCGGTGAATCCGGCGCCGATTTCCCTGATTCGGGCCATTCTTGCCTTTGTCCGAGTTACGGTTTTCTCGGAAATGCCGCATGCGAGAGCAGTTCGCTGCAACATAATATTACATAAATATAAATTTAAATAGTGAAAATTATTATCGTACCTGGATAATGGAAGTTAAAGGTAAACTTGGTCCACCGTTATCACGTTCCATCTCGAAATAATGCAGTATATTCATTAACCTTACTTGAGTTTGGCTTTTCAAATATTTATCTTTTAATGACATCATTATTTGCTGCAAAATAAATAAATGCATTCAATCAATTGGAAATACATTTTGCATTATAAACTTACCTCGTAATAGTGAATATTAACAGTAATAGTTTTGAAAAAAACTGTTTACAAATGCAATGGAAACTAATAAATTACGAAGCGAAAGATAAATTATTATAACCACAAAACACTATGCGATTATACGAAACGAAATACGAAGAATAATTTGAGGTTAAATAGCCAAGAAGACATCTGACAGCATCATACGCTTTGACTTTAGAATCGACATACGTTTTTAAGTCCTACATTTAAAATGTATAGCATACGTATAAATTATGTCTTTCTTTAAGTGGTAACTTCGCACTAAGATAAAGGGAAACAGATTCATTTCACAGTAATAATTATATCCCCATTCTCGAATTCGCCATGAGACGCGTCTCCCCGGCGCTACTATATTAACATTATTCGCTTTTAATTTTTGTACATTAAGGGACTGTTTACCAAAAGTCGATTTAAAGTTTGATTGCAATTTAGTCTTAATTCGACGTTTTTTGCCCTAATAATTCAACTAATAAATTCTATACCAGTTTGAAGTAGGTAAGTGAATTAAGCGGAACTTGAATAACAATTATTTTAATATATAAATTTTTCTTTTACATTTTTACATATTTACGGACATAATACATTTTAACACAGGTTCCCTTGTTCATCACTATCCTCGCAATCGTTGTCAGAATCATCTCCCAAATTAATTATTATTGGATCTATGTGAAAGAAAATATTTCGCTTGCTATATAATACGTCAATACATTTTTCTATAATTCGTTCAAAACTTGACATGTACGCATACGTCTATTCGTAAAATATATCATTTTCTTACATGGCTCTTTTTTTATACTGTTGGGATTTTATTTTTACGCACATAACCTTTTGTGTTTTTTACTTCACGCACTGTTTTTTGTAAACTTAATAACCCCTTCAAAAATTGAAATTCTTTACGTTATTTAAGCAGAAACTCTTCACTTGAATTAAAAATGTGGGAATAACACTAAAGAAAAATATGTGTTCATTTTTTGTTGATGAGGTTAATTTTTTGGGGCACAAAGTAAATAAGTTTGGTGTCCATATGGAACATAATGAAATTCAAGCTACATTAGATGCACCAATTCCAAAAAACATTAAATAATTACAAGCATTCCTAGGCACTGTACATTATTATGGTAAATTTATTAAAAATCATTTTAAATCAACCGTATAAATTGTTACGTAGGAATGTTTCCTGAAACTGGTCAAGTGAGTGTGATGAAGCATTTAAAAAAATTAAAGAAATAATGACTAGAGAACCTTATCTAGTACATTATAATCCAAATTTGAGATTAAGGTTAACTTATGACTCTAGTTTGTATGGACTAGGAGCTGTTTTAAGCCACATTATGCCTAACGGGGATGAAAGAGCCATTGGAAAGTTTAGCATTGGTTTATGGAGTTAAAAAATTTCATTCTTATTTATATGGTAGAGAATTTGATTTGATAACAGATCATAAACAATTGGTAAATATTTTCGGTCCAAACAATGGAATTCGAATTATGACAGCTAGTTGATTACAAAGGTGGTCTTTTATATGGTCAGGCTACAATTATAATATTTCAATATGTTCAATCAAAAAGTAATGGTGCAGATGGTTTATCGAGAGTTCCTTTTGAAGTAAACTTGCAGAGTAATGAAGAGGGTTTTTCATATTTAAATTTTATAGAAGATAATATTCCTCCGATCCAATTTTAAGTAAAGTGAAATATTGTATTTTAAATGGGTGGCCAGAAAATGTAAATGAAAGCCTTATTTTGTTAGAAGAAATGAGTTGATGCGTGAACAAAATTGTATCATGTGGGGATACAGAATTGTTACACCAACAAAGATTAGAATATTGCTATTACAGGAAATTCATTCAACCCATCTACGTATTGTTAAAACAAAAAATGTTAGCTAGGTCAATATTTTGGTGGTCAAATGTAGATAAAGAAATAGAAGATATAATTGAAAGCTGTAGTATTTGTATTGCATTTCAGAATAATCCCCCAAAAGCATGCATCTAAGAGACTTCATGCTGATTTATTGGGACCCTTAAAGGGAAAAATGTATTTAATAATTCTAGATTCATATTCTAAGTGGATCGAAGTTTATGAAATGCCTTCCATTAGTTCTGAGCAAGTAATTTCAAAATTTCGGAATTATTTTTCACACCGGGGTTTACCAGTCAAGATTAACAAACTTAATTTAAAAAAGATAATTTTCTCAAATGAAAATATTAATGAAGCATTTCCAAAATATTTATTTGCATATCGAATTGTACTACATCATGTTCACCAGCCAAACTAGATTTAGGTAGACAATTGAGATCACGTTTTTCATTAATGTTGCCTTGTAATAGAAGTACTGTCGAAAGAAAACAACATTTACAACAGAAAAATTATGGTGGAACCAGATATAAAATGTAAATGTAGGAGATTATGTTTATGTGAAGGATTGCAGTGTTAACAATAAAAATTGGTTAAAAGCTACTGTTATTAAACAATTAGGACAAGTCATTTTTCTTGTAAAGATAAATAATGGTAGAATTCTAAAACTCCATTTAAATCAAATTTTAACAATGAAGGCTGATATTATTAATGATTTTGAAGATAATACTTTATCCAATCCTTTGTATTTACCTAAGCTAGTACCTCATGTTGAGAATACTGTGGAAAATCAATTGCCAGAAAAAACTCAACTTACTAATTTAGTAAATACTGAAGAAGATCAAAATAATGCTGAAAGAAAATCTAATCTTGGAAATCAACCTAAAACAAATTATATGATAGTACCAGATATTACTTCAACTGTTACATTAAGATGGTCACAACGATCAAGAAAACCTGTAAATAAATTTCAGTTCTAGTTCACATGTTGAATGTTATAATTTCTATTCTATTTTGTTGTATCAGTTTAAGAATTAAATATAGAATTATTTCTTGTTATTAATTTTAATAAATCTTTAATTATTATTAATGTAAAATTAAGAAGGGGGAAATTGTGGTATTCTATAGTGGAATTCAACCCGAGTATGCAGTGTAGGCTTGTAATGGCAATGCATTGCTAATGGAAAAACGCAGTCCGGTGTTGCCAGATCACCCAAAGTTCAGTCGCTCTGTAATTATTGCATATTTCTCTTTTCTTACTTGTGACAATAATAATTGTACATAGAAAATTGTTACTTTTTTAGTAGGTGTGCGAAGTAAACTCATAATTGGCAAACATTTAGACACATAATTAATACTTTGCATATAAAAATGAAAATATCTCAAAAACTAATAATTTTGGGCATAGGGAATGCTTAACAAAAATATAAGTAAAACAATAGTAATTTTCGATAGTGATATAAAATACAGGTTGATCCATTTGAAAAAACTGAGAAAACAATGAATTGATGTATTAATGAATATTCACAAACTCAATAATTTTTATAAAATTTGACAATTATTAAAAAGCTACGGCTGCAACAGATCATTGTTCTTGTAGCCCTTAATTATACAGGACGGTGAACTTGTTACGATTTTCATGGAAAAGTGGTTATAACTTTTTAAATACCCTGTATACCATACTACAAGTATAAATTTTTGTAATGAGGAAGTGGAGCGGATTTCAAATTTAAATTAAAATATAGGGTGTTTCGTTTAAAAAAATTTAACTTTGGTGTGGCACGACGTTATGGAACACCCTGTAACATTGTAACTAATTTTAAAATATGAAGCTTAATGATGGCTATAATCTCCCGTAACGTTTGCTTTGATACTTCGAAGGACATAGAAGATACTGAACTTTATCGCACTAATCAATCACCCTGTATATATATATATATATATATATATATATATATATATATATATATATATATATCTTTTGTTTTAGATCAGGTGTAAGCACTGAGTTAGCGATTTGTGTCTCCAAGCGGAGGATTTTTTCATAATGAATTGAACATCCCCATGAATGTAAATAATCAATATGATTTTTACATCTTCTTGAATGAAATGCACTTAGTCCTACACCTATTTGCAAAGGATAATATCTTGCCTTTCTGTTGGTATCAGATTTGTTCTGAGCTTGCTTGCGAGACAACATGTCGAACATTAATATTTGAGCAATTTTAGTTGTTGAATCACAGTGCTCTAACTTTTGTGAACTCTCGCCGCATTTAATACAGACATTGAGAAAAAAACATCAGTTGCTTAGGAACTATTTTGTGATCGTTTAAATGTATGCTTCTCTCAAACTTCCAATTTCTACTACTAAATACCAATCTCCTAATAATTTTTGTGGCATCGTAAAGAATTTTTAAATATTCTCCTGCAAAATCCATTACAACAGGAACATTCGACCCGAAGGTGTCATCTAGGACTGTTTTTTAACACAACTTTTGTGAATGACTCGAATTAGTGGGATTGATGAAGCAAATTACGTCTGAAAAAGAATTGGTGATATATCGTTAAAAATTATAATAATTTAGTAATTGATAATATACGTTTTTAGCGTACTTGTAATTCTGTGAGTATCTGGAATACAATTTTCAGTAAATTTCATCATACCAGTTTTTAATTTCATTCGTATTTGTGCTGGATTCCGCATACAATACAGGTTCCATTTTTTTAATAAATACGTTATTTGCTCTGTCTATTTTACTCTTCAATCCTTTAATAGGCCTGTTGCCCTATCTAAGAACGTTTGTGACATTATTGGTCCAACATGCATTATGGTAAACAATATCATTAGCATGAGCATCACTTTCTGAGGCGAAGGCAGATAACTTTACTCTCAGCTCATTATTATCTTTTAAGTAAACGGAATCTCGTACATTTTTGCCTGCATCATCGGTAACTACTTTATGTATAGATTGACAAGGATACCTACGCGGGTGAGAATTTCAGCCTCCTGCGTACACAAAGAGAGAACGCGTTCGGAGGGAAAAAGACAGATACTACGCGTGCACGATTCAAGGTGCTTACAGTATCACGTAGACTTAATTCTTCTTTTACAAACTTTTAAAATTTCATTCGCATTAATAAACTATAATAAAATTAAATTTTTCTTAATTAATAAATTAATAAAATAAAGATATTTCAATCAAACCACTAAAATAATTTAATTGATTCAAATTAATTATCCGTATTAAACAATAATATTTTTAACGTAAATAAAAAACTTCTTTAAGCTTTAATTTGATAATTCTAGTACATCTATTATGTTACCACTTATCTCAATTAAAAAACGAGAGTGACGGGCAATATGTACATATTTTAGAGCATTTATCATATAAAATAAATTTTTCATATTATTATCAAATCCAATTTCAAATAAAAATTTAAAATTATTTTCCATAAATAAAATGATTGTAATCCATTTCTCCTTTTATATAAACTGCACCTTGATTTGAAATAATTTATCATTATAAATCTTGCAAATTCAAATTCTTAAAAAACATTCTAAACAACAGGCTCCTCTGAATTGACTAAAATACCGCCAAATTTTCTAATTATCATGAACCACAAATAACCTAGCCAACTAAAAACTGAAACATCATAAATTATTTAACATTTGTTTATAATTTATACTTATACATTCACAATGATCTATAATTATACGTCTCTTATTAAAGTGACTACTCTCGTTCAAATCTCTTTGTCGACCACTGCGCAACAATAGGGGGGTTTATTTTTATTACTTCACCCACAGAGGTATTCTTGTTAAGCTGTAAGTTATTTTTTTTGTTTCTGGCCCATCACAAAATAAACATACGTTTTTTTCTCTTTTCCCTTACAGGTTTAGATGCTTCCGAATGCCCTGCAATCCCTCCATGCCTATCTTTTAAACGATCTAATTTGCCTTTATGGGTTGCATTACTATAACATGTCAAATGCCAAGTTGTATTCTTTGTTTTGAACTCTTCGGCACAATACTGTTTTTCAAACCATATAAATGTTTATATAAAGGAATTTTTTACAAGTCCTCCGTTCTTTCTTTTGCTTTGGCAAATCACGCACTTGGAATAATCAAAAGACATTGAAGGTTTCATGATATAAAGTCGCGGAACCAACAAGTATATAACACACTACACTGAATAAACACCCTATTCTACACGCGCAACTCAACCTCTTCTAATGTACAAATTGCACTTCAGAGTTGACAATATTGGCATGCGCCCGCGTACTAACGTTTGCACACGGCACAGGTTACGGTGCGGCGCAACGCGGCGGAGTCGGGCAGCTCGTTTTGCGCCGCTGATACGTGCCTAGCCATTTTTAGGCTTATTAACAGTAGGATTCGTATAAATGATACACGGTTATAGAGGCACATGCTTAAGGAATACAATATATTCGAGATACTTTTTTCCAAAAGCCCAAAATTTAGGATAAATACCAGACATTGTCAGATAATCGAGCTGGTAATTATCAAATTTATATATAACATCTCGTATCTAGATTAGTTTAAAAGATATGAGCAATTAATTATTTTGCACTTTTTGGTGTGGCAAGGTTAAACGTCGAGTAAGTGGGTTTGCAAGAAAGATTGTATACTTTAATCGTTAAGTTACCACGTCACCCCCATTTTGTCCCTATGCGCTTATACTAATAATACAATTGCACCTTTTGAACCTCTAGATATATACAGGGCATTTATTTCTATTCAAATGTTATTTTTCAGTACTGTACTGCATACCTAATAAATTCATCACAGACTTAATGTTGTTACAAAATAAGGGACTATTACATTAAGCCATAAGCGGCTGTAGTCCCATATTACGATTCGAAAAATAAGAACTTCTTCTTCTAGTCAAGATCCCAGTTTGTTATTTTGACAACCTTAGATCTCTTACCAAACTGTTAAGGTCTCCTTGCATTTGGAGATATTGGTAATCTTAAGAGATGCCAGGATTAACCGCACCATTGTCAATTTCTACCAAAGAGTAATCGACATCTGAAGCTCGTGGTAATTCTGATACGGGCAAGGATTCACTGTGTAAGAATATAACATAAGATTTGAATGATTGAAATGAGTAACTGCGCACGAGAAAATTTTCTTTGTATGTACTTTACCAGACTTGAACTCATGTTACGCATTAACAATTTTAACGTATTATAAATCATTAACGATGATATTTCAACCTAGAACAAAAGTATCAAATATATAAAGAATTGTTTTAAATGTAAAATGTGTAAAAGGTAAAAAATTTAAATGCATCACAGGGTACCACCGGTTTTCCTGAAGTAAAAATACCAAACAGTACCGCTACAATTTAAAGTAATGAATCATACAACTTTGAACACAGAGTAATTTATTTAGTGAGTTTTCTTTCATAAAAATTGAAATCGTGCATTATGAAATTTTCTACAAAGGATTGAAGGTCAAATAATAATAGAAAGAATTTTACAGAAAAATACAGAACCCACTTATGGGAGTATTACAGAAAGTTTAAAGACCGTTGAATAAACATAACGACCTCAATTGATATTTCGGGTGAGATTTCTTAATCTTCTTTTGGTAACAGTATTGCGACTACATAACGTATGTTGTGGACATTTAACAGATAGTATCGAATTTTAAACTACTACAAAAGAAGTCTTTAAAGCATGGGAAACATGATAGAACTTTTAGAATTACAAAATAAGCTTTTTTTCACGATGCAATTAAAGATCGTTTAGTGAAATTTATTGTTAATATTTGGTGCCATTAAAATTATTTATTTTTACTTCATCTACAAGAAAGATAACGCCGTTCAACAATGATATAGGAAATAATATAGATACGCCCTCACTTACGCTTTCGTTATGTTGAAGTGAAGTCGGCAGTGGAGACTAAAGTCGTCATTTAGTTAGCTTTAAAACGGGGTATTTAACTTACGTTTTTTTTTTATAAATACTTATGTCATATTTAAAATAATGATGAAAATCTTTTTTTTTGATAATTAATGTGCAACGCACCCGCTTAAATTTATGGTCACTCAAAATTGATACACCATTACATCACTTTTGTTTTCGCTTGATGAATATGATAAAGCGATTAGTTCAATTAATGTTCATATTTAAATATAATATTTAAAATAATGATGAAAATCTTTTTTTTTGATAATTAATGTGCAACGCACCCGCTTAAATTTATGGTCACTCAAAATTGATACACCATTACATCACTTTTGTTTTCGCTTGATGAATATGATAAAGCGATTAGTTCAATTAATGTTCATATACAGACCTTTTTTTTTGTTTTGTAAATGAAGTAAATAATTTATGCAAGTTGAGATACAGAGTATTTTATAAAAATAATTTCACGCTTAAACTATTTTAATAACATTCCCGCTACCGTATGTGTTATACTTAATTCCAGATTAAAGTATTTACAATCGCTTCACAATTGCTTTGTTGTTTGTAAGAAATATACATATATATATATATATATATATATATATATATATATATATATATATATATATACGTTATTTGCTATTGATGGACACATTAAGAAGGTTGTGACTATTTTTAAGCCTTTTGCAAAACTTATTTATTAATTGCTTGTTCATTATTTCCAATTGGAATAAATTTAATTAATTTTTTTAATTTTAAAGTGAGTATTATGATTTTTGTATGAAATTGAGTGGGTAGTTTACTGAGTAAACTTATCTCCTTTTTCAGGCTCATTCAGAATTTTCAAGATCCGCCAATTTATCGAATTTGAGTTTAATTTAAACATACGCCTCCCCAGACTGTGATAGAGCCTCCTCCGAAAGCAACTATAGGAACCATAAATGCTTTATTATATCGCTGCCCAGGTTCTCACCAAACTCTAGTACGTCCATCTGTGGAGAATAGGTTAAATTTGGACTCATCGGTGAATAAACAATATATCCAATTGTCTTCATTGCAATGACGATGTGATTCCGCCCACGCTAATTGATTTCTTTTCTGCTGCCTTGTCAGTTTGGGAAATTTTGCAGGCCTCCTTGTTTTCAAATTATTATCTGCATATCTTTTACAAATAGCTTGAATGGAGATATTCACTCCAGTTGCATTTTGGAAGATGGTATCTAGCACAGTAGCATTGCTCAACCTAATTCGACGAGCTGTTATGTTCAAAAATCTATCTTGTTTTTGTGTTGTATTTTTTCGCACGGGTCTCCTCCGTGACGATGATTTATACTCCCAGTCTCCAAGTACCTTGACAAATTCTACCTATCACGGTGTGGGATACACCTAATCTTATGCAATCCGCGCGATGAGACGTACCCATCTCTAACCACGCGACTGCTTTGGTCATTTCCTCTTGGGAAAGTCTTCTCAAATGCATAACTAATACCACCAAAAACAAATAGCTTGGTCACTATAATTTAAAAAGGACAGCTTAATTTGGGCAAAGCCTTTGTTTAATAACGTTTCTATAGTTACTTGCGATTAAATATTGCGTAAAATGTTCACTATTTTTCAATTAAAACATTTTGAAAAAAGAAGAAAATGTGATAAATTTTATAAGTGATCCAGGCCGACTGTCCAATTTTGCAGTTAGCATAGTGAAACCATAAACACCCTTGCATTGTGAGTTTTTTAGAGATCATATAACATCCCTCACATGAACCTGAGATACAATCTTGAACTAGAAAACTGGAAAAATGTCAGGAAAAGTATGGCGTATAATATTTCTACAAAGCATGGAGGCCAGGACGAAAAGAAATGGCTAAAATTAGCAGCTTTAATTTTGTACCTGTCACTTTACTTTATGAAGCAATGAATAAAAATTGATTACAAAATAATAATGACAAGAGATTTGCAGTTTCTTATCATTATCCTTCAATATGAGCTTTTAAGCATTCCACAACGTACCTTAATTTGTGTCATCTGCACATCAAATAATTACTGTTATTAAAAAACAACGCGTTTACAGTAGATTATAGATAAAACTTTGTGTTGCATGACTGCCTCATTGGCGTGTGTGAATTTTTATTGCATGTTTTAGATGCATTGTAGGATACGTATATAACAAATAACTGTTATTATTCAAAATACTCTCTTTTTAATGTGACACACTTACTCCAGCGATCCTCCCACACTCTATTAACCGTTGGTTGTAAGAAACAAGAATAATAAGCTATTACTTATGTTAAATGTATTATATCTTAAATTTATATGTATTTACGGCTAAGGATGTACAGAGTGACTCAAATTATTTCGTATCGTAAGATTTGATCTTATTTTCGTTTTACACTATAGAAATCTATTGAAATCTTTCTTATTTCTTTATTTTTTTAGAATTTAGTTTGTTTATTTATTTGTACAACCAAACGGAAAGTATTAATACGGTATTTTTCCTTGTATTACTAAAGTTACATACATTACCTCCATTGCGTTAGTATAGGCGGGGAGGTGACGTATCAATCAAATAAAGGGTATCATATCCGCCATATTGGTATATTTCTGGCAAGTTGTGTCATGGGTTAGTTCTTTGTTGTTATTAGTAGATGTTCAGTATGAATATGTAGTAATACATTACATTATTAACAAATTAATTTCTGGACAAGCGATTACTTGTCTCAATACAAACTCCACTTTTGCTACTGCCCTTATTGGTTTTATACTAAGCGCTGTTCCTGGTATGACGGTTTTTGTTGTTGTAATAAGCAAGAGGGGATATATTTTTATCACATTTTAATTGTGAGCTCAATTAAGCATATTTGTTAACTAATAAATAATCAATGGGGTAAGAAATTTCATATCTTTACACCACTAACGAGCTCATGCAATGTGTGAACTTAAATGTGATCTATTTGGGATATTTCGAAAGCGAATGGTACTATGAACATCTGCGACACATGCCCATTTTCGTTTCAACAGGGATGCTTTTTTATCTGAGAGGTCCTGACAGTAGACACTCCAATTTGTATATAATTATCGAGTGATACCTTTGCTTTTTACAGCGAACGCTATAGTGGGCGCTTATTATTTTCGTCAGTACTCGTTCGCTCGTTCGTCCATCCATGATTTTCTTGTTCGCGCTGTAACTCCTGATAGAGTTGAAATACGAGGCTGAAATTTTTACACTACATCGTGTACTACAAAATAAAATTTGGGATTATTAACTAGTCAACCCGATAAACATCGTAGATATGGACAAATAGGCCAATAAGCTAGCTCGTCAGTGTCTTGGTAACGAAGTACTATAATTTTGTGCTCCATGCATTTGTTAAACTTTGGACTAAATGTTGTTCAAAATCTATATTTGTACACCAATTTCGATGCGATCTCGGGAATTTGATCTCCTCAGTGGTCGCATTTTGCGCAAACCTTATATTTACACATCACTTTCGTCCGTGTCGCGGAAAAATTGATTACTCGATTCCCAAAAGTGAAGTTTTGTGTTTCATGAGCGTAGCCAAAATGCGGACAGAATGTTGCTTAAAATCTATAGTCAACAGCGTTGGGGTGGTAGCAAAATTAATTTTCTCGATGGGCACGAACCAAATTTTGTGACCCATGAGTGATGGTTGGCATTTAGGGTTGCACCCTATGACAGTATGTCAAATTTGGGGCTGAATGTTGCACAAAATCTTTTATACTCTACTTTCGACGGGGTCGTGGCAAAATTCATTTCCTTGATGCCCAAGAGCCAAATTGTAAGGTCCATAAGTGTTTGTCAGATTTTGGGTCGAATTTTGCCTAATTTAGTTCGCGAAAAATGGATTCACTCGATTACCCAGAGCTTAATTTTGCGCTCCATGAGAGTTTTCAAAATTTGGACTGAACGTTGCTTAAAATCTACATTTTTTACACAAATTCATTGGGGTTGCGGAAAAAAAGATTGTCTTGACGACCATAAGTTTAAAATAGGTACTATTACTATCCGGCCATACAAGGTGTCGTCCATATCAACTCCGCTACGGCTTATGTCTTTTTAATCGTTGCCGATTTCTTCTTATTCAGTTTCTTAGATTTTAGTGCTACTCTTTCTTTCGGATTTGAAATTGTCACAAAAACGTATCAGTTGATGTGTGGCGCTTTTTCCCATGTCTGTGAAAAAAGTGGAGTGTTGGAGATATCGGGAATGGAGGGTGGTTGTTTTCAATCTCAATACCTGATATAGAACATTTTCCTTTCGAAACAATGAAAACAAAAATCTACATGTGCCAGTGATATTTCATACTACTCAAATGAAATGTTTTTCAATAAAAACATTACATGTGATGAAAAAGTTATGCTTCAGATTAATAGTTTTGTTGTATGACGTAACGACACCCCATTACACTTTACATAAAATGCTTTTTTGGAGAAAAATGCCCAGTTAACTTCACATAAAAAACGGTATTTCAAATGAAATAAGACAGACGAACATAAACTAGTAATATCAGTACGAATATTTAAAATATTCACAATTGAGAATTTCACACATCCCTGGTGGAGCTTAGATATTTTGCAATGTATTTTTGATAGTCTGTGCTTTTCATTAGATTAGGTTTTCACGGTGGTCATTCACATTCATTTTTGTCGTCCTCTCATTTATCAGGGTAAGTAAAGTCCAAAAATTAACGATATCTTATTCCAAAATGAGATTCTTCTTCTAAATTTCTTGATGAGCAAATCGGGATCATCATTATTTAAGAATAGAACTGCTGGAAATAGAACAGCAGAATGCAAATGTCTAGGAGGGATTGTTTTCTTCAGAACAGTTTTTTACTGGCTGTATGACTATTGGGTCATATGGCCAGTATCTGTATTTATGACGATTAATACTCTTACTAAGGCAAAAAGTGAATTCACCACAAAACACGATATTACTCACAAACAACCATTCATTAAAGAACGGTTCGTTGATGATATTTTAGTAATCTTCAAAAGGGACCATAGAGAGTTGAGTCAATGTCATGATGTGCTAAACTCCTTCCATCAAAACATTAAATTCACATTAGAAAAAGAAGTGGAGAATACCATCAATTTTCTTGATTTATCCATTACCATAAAAGACAATAACATACACATTAGTGTCTATAGGAAATCAACCACTACAGATCATGTAATTCACTAAAAGCAGCTTTTAGGTATTTGTTCAACACAGTTTGCAATGTACCTTTAAATAATGAAAATTTTAAAACAGAGATTGCACAGAACAACCGGTATTCCAGGAAATTAATTCTGAATTTGTTTCATAAAACAGTTTAAATATATTAAAGATTACACCACATTAGACAACATTACAGAAGAAGAACTCCACTTTAGATCTCTTCGATATATTGGTCCTTCTTGATTTCAATTCGTAAATGTTTTTAACCATTTAAACATAAATATTTCTTTCAGCAAAATCAAAATCTCAAATATTCCTTAATAAACCGAAGATAAGATGTCTTTCTTAATCAGGTATTTATAAATTACTATATAGTTCGTGTCAATGCAACTACATAGGTCAAACTGGACACTCTTTCAGGAATAGGTTCGCTGAACACATTAATTGTATTAAAAAGATCAACACACAATCCAAAGATCAGCCTTCGCAGACCACATTTTATCTACTAATCATAATTTTGAGCCTGGTAAATTTGAAATATTACACATACGCAATAAAGGGAAAAAACTAGTTAGAAGAGAACTCTCAGTAATTGTCAGAATGAAGTACTCAATTTTAATAAAGATTATATTTTTCTAAAATAAGTTCACGTAGTAGGTAAGTAGTGTTTCAAATTGCGCGGTTTTTTTTTAAGAATAAGTAAAATATAGAGGGTGCACTGACTTCGTCTGGATATTTTGAGATTTAAGAAGTGTGATGAGAAATTTATAAAATTGGCTTCGTACACAATACAACAACGCGTTCAAATTGTTGCATTATTTTATGAAAATCAGCGATCTGTGAAAAGTGTTTTTAGAAAATTACGTGAATTTTATGGTTTACATAATCGTCCATCTGAAAGCACTATTGGTCGAATTATTAAAAAATTTCAAAAGACCGGTTCGGTGGAAGATAAAAAAAAGTGAAAAATACAGTCGTAGCGCTCGTTCACAAGAAAATATTGATTTGATTTGTGAAAGTGTTGCTGAAGATCCTGAAATGTCCATTAGACGACGTTCACAACAAGTTGGACCAACAACATGGCGTATTTTACACAAGGATTTAGCTCTGAAGGCATATAAGGTTCAAATAACACAGGAACTAAAGCCATTAGATCATTTAAAACGTCGTTCATTTGTCAATTTCATTAATGAACAACCAGCTGATTTTTCTCAAAAAATCATGTTTTCCGATGAGGCACACTTTGAACTTGGTGGCTATGTTAATAAACAAAATTATCGTATCTGGGGTGAGGAAAATCCACGAATTATTCATGAGAAACCTTTGCATACTAAACGAGTTACTGTTTGGTGTGCATTATGGTCAGGTGATGTAATTTGACCCTACTTCTTTGATAATGTTGCTGGTGAAGCAGTGACTGTCAATGGTGATCGATATCGTCGGATGATAACCGAATTTTTGTGACCTGAATTAATCAATATTGATCTAGAGGATATTCGATTCCAACAGGATGGCGCTACACCTCACTCTGGACAAGAAACAATTGATTTATTGAGAGAAAAATTTTCTGGACGTGTAATCTCAAGAAACGGTTAATTGGCCACCAAGATCATGTGATTTGACACCGTTAGACTATTTTCTTTGGGGTTATGTGAAAAGTCAGGTTTATAAAAACAATCCACAATGGATTCCTGCTTTGAAAGATGAAATTATTCGTGTCATTGATGAGATAGAGTCTCAGTTATGTCAAAATATCATTAACAATTTTAACAAAAGAGTGGACGTCTGTGGAGCTGCAAGAGGGGGCCATTTGGCAGATATTATTTTCCTCATATACATGTCATAACTGATACTTCAATTACCAATTACAGTTTTTGAAAATAAATGCAGATTATGTGTTTTATTTATTCTTAAAAAAACCCGCAATTCGTTCTTATATTTCAACATGGGTTTGAATTTTGTTATTCTTCCCGTAATGGGATTTTAATGTTTTGACACAACCATTTTAGTACTAAGTTTTTAAGTTTGTGACATATTCTCTTTTTAGGAAGCTGTTTTAATTAAAAATTTTCTCTGAAGGCCTCATTTGTTTCTTTTGTCAAGCGAGTGTTGGTTTTTAACTTTTTTCAATTTTGAAACTTTTGAAACCTCAGGTAAAAGGGAGTTTCTAATTTTAATTCTTGATATGTACGTCAAAACGTAGCTTGATACTGATTAATCCATAGTACGGAACACGGAATTGCATTAATTTATGTATTTCTCCATGTTTAGTATAAATATATGTATAAGTACTTCTAAGGGTTTGTTAGTTATTCATATACTTAAGATGTTAAATTAATCAGTGGTTTAGTCTGAAGATGACAATTTTTATCGAAACTAGTTACCATTTTGTAACCAATTATTAAGAGTTTCAAGTAAAAACATTGTGGGGAAGGTTTTATGCCCCATTTAGGGTTTCCAACGTGGAGTCCAATGTAAATTACTCTCAAAGTTATCATTTCTAGTTAATTGCCTAGCGGTCTGTTCTACATCTAGTAAAATATTTAATCCATTTTAAGTCGATCCTATATAGGTGAATCGATTTCCTGGTTGTGAAAATTTTGTCGCAATTCCACTTTCTGGAAATGCAGCGAAGGCTTTTTGAGATTTCTTTAATGAAATAAGTTAGAAGTTTCTTGAAGTGTTCGTAATTTGTGGTTGAATATAGCGGTGGTTAATATGGTTTCTATTCTATCAAATTTTAGCAAGCTAGTGGAGTAGTATCTTCCCCTCAGAACCCTAACTCCGTTCCTTCCGATCCTACCCTGCACTGATCCTTAATCCCACCATGCATACGTACTTAATGTATGTATGTTAGGAATCCATGATTGTGGCTGCAAAAGCTTGGAAAGTTCAAATAGTACGCCCTCCCCCTTAGGGAGAAAATGAAACAGGTGGTCCTTTCCTTTTCCTTTATCAAATTTTCAACATGAAAATTTTTACGCCACTCTTCAACGGTCGGCAAAATCTTCAAAATTCATGAAAATGTTTAAGCTTGGTGTTTAACGCAAAAGCAAAGATTCAGAAATGTATAACAAACTATCATCACTCTGTACGTATTTTAAACTATTTACTTTAGTAGTTGATACAAGAAACATTTTTTATTTATTTTATTAACTATTCAGAAATTCATAACACGCAAAACTATAGTCTAACTGCGTAACTGTATTTAGGTAAAAATATGTTTTTTCTGCATAACAATGCGTTTGTGCTTAATTTTGCGTAAATGTGCAATGGGTATATTTTGTACATACAGAAATAGTGAATAATATTAATTATTACATGATGTATTACAGCAGTCTTTACTTTTGTACTTTGTATATTCACAAACTGGAAAATATTAGTTTGTATTTTCCCTATCTAACTACTTGATGTCGAAAAAGTCTCTTTTGTCTTGTTTTACCGTAACCATTTAAATATGTTTCTACGGCTGAAAGATAATTAAAGGAAACATCACTTTTTACATTGTTTCACAAATAAAACAAACTTATTGAATATATTTTCATGTAGACACTTCCTTTAATGTTTCTAATTGACAAAAATTTATTTAAGACAAAATAGTTTTTGTTATGAACAAATGATAATAAATATTAATTTATGGCAACTTATTAATAATCTGTTATTTCCATTACAGGAGCGGAAGACGATATGAATCATTTTTTGGGGAATGATACACATACGGACTACTTTCGTTTGGTGCTACGCGATGGAGAGTCGTTGCTGGTGGGTGGAAGGTGAGTGTGTTTCCCTTAAATGAGGGTATTTCTCATCCTTGTACTTTCCACCGGATATTGTTCCGTGATGGTCTCGTGCCACTTTGATGTTTGTTCTTAATGACTTTGACCACACGACTGGAATTTATCGAAAACCTTTTACTATTTCTCGGCAACGCTTTTGTCGTTAAAATTGCAGTAAAACTCCTTTCGCGTTCAAATTCATTATATAACTTTGATATTTTATTAGATTATATCACGTTTTGATGGTTACGAAACTTATTTATATACACATTTATCATTTCTTAATCGATAATGAGTACTATCGGAAAAGTTTAACTTTATCCAAGATTTGTTAGCGCGAGGATCGCGCGCCAATTGAGTTAGGAAGTGACTAATAAACCAATTTATCTTGTTGTGCTTCAATCTTTTTGTATTATGGAGTATATTTTCCACATAGTGATTTGTAGAGAAAAACTACTTAACTTTGCTTGCTATAATGTACGGTAAATTTTACTCCTCTGTAACACGCAAATAGAAATTGCAAGAGTTGAAACTAAAGTAATTGTTTAGTTGCAGAAAGGTTTTATTACAACTTTTCTTGTAAAAGCGATATGAAATTGGTATTAAAAATTACTGTTGTTGATTGCAAAGGAGTTTCAACAACTAAGCAAATATTAATTTTCATATCCCTTATTATTTATTATTAACATTTATTATTCCTATTACAATTACTTTATCTCTCATTTATCTTATTATATAACTTTGCAAAAAGTCATTACCACCACAACAAAATTAACTCATGCATAAAAATGTTGCTAATTAACACGTTTAAGACACAAAGTCTCTCATATTATTAGTTTTGTATTATATACTTTCTAATTAATGATACGTACTTAAATTTATAAAGCTAGCTTTAACTGCGTTACTCTTTTTATTGAGTTTTTTATTATCATTTAATATGAATAGAAATAGTAGATCGATTGCTGTCAGCATTATAAGACATTCTTAATTTCGATAGATTAACTACTTAATATTTGGTGTTAGATATTACAATTATCACAAAAGTGTTTCTTTGTGAGTCTATGCTCTTTTCATTTTCCTTCTTGTTATTTATTTTTAAAATTTTTAATAAGTAATGTCCCGTGTTGGCAATTCTCTCTCTGTTTACAGAACCCAAATTAGATTTTTGAGTGATATACGTTGGCTCAAAATTTTACAAACTACAATAAGCTTTCGCTATACTTCTACATTCATGTTTATAAAATTTTAAACCTAGTTATGTTATATTCTATATATTCTGTATATGATGTTATATATGATATAGTTTCCACGCGAAAAAGGTACTCTTGTTGAACATTTCTAAAACCAACTGTTTTCAAGAAAAAACGTATTATGTTTTTTAATACAACTTTTTGTTTATTTTGTATTGTAACATACTTTTTGAAACTTTATTCATTTTAATTTCTATCTATAATTTATTACTTCTAATTTATTATTAATCTAAAAAATAATGAGTAATAAATTAAACTAAACTTAATATTAATTACAATAGATGCTCCACATGATGACCGTTGGTTGCAAGGCATAGTGAAATTCTTTTATTTAAAGAACGTCTGATACTTTTCTAAATATTACGTATCTGCCGGAACTCATTGCAAGCATTTGGAACTCGCAACCAAAGTTGTTCACGCGTCTGTATTGGTACAGAGTACACCCTAGATTTGAGAAAACCCCATACACAAAAATCGCACGGATTTAAGCCCGGCGATCTAGCAGCTGGCCATTGAAAAAAAATGAAAACAAATAAATTCGACAACTTTGTTACGGTCGAAAATGAAACTAAAACGGCAGGTAACAAATAATTACAGTGCACCGGACTAGCTCGGTGGGACAGAGGGCGTGGGCGTGTTTTTGAATTTAAAAATACTGAAAGTGGTTGGTCGTATTGTCGAAAGTCGCAGATAAGGATGCGTCGTAATTAGAATAAAGTCAAGGAAAAGGGCGCCAGACTGTTATTAAGACGAAATCGGTAAGAATACACCTGGGCACACAAAGATAAATCACCTTCAACAGTTAAAAGATCTCACTCACCTTACGTTGGCTACCTCCACGTGCACGTGGGAGATGCTTCGAAACTTTAACTCTAGAACAAATCTTAAAAATATCCACTCGCTCAAATACCAAAATAGCGTGGGTGCAAATCAACTGTTGGGTTTCAATGACTTCTTTAACTTTATATTTCGTTACGTTGCCCCCAACGCTTGTGAACAAAATAATTCAACACAATAATAAAAAACAGTAATGAACGTTAAATGTTACGCTTAAATCTTATTAACTCAAATTTAAATACT
The DNA here is from genome assembly GCA_036346205.1 of Vesta saturnalis. NCBI lineage: Eukaryota > Metazoa > Arthropoda > Insecta > Coleoptera > Lampyridae > Vesta > Vesta saturnalis. Next base: position 1,724,559 of record JARFJB010002109.1, on the reverse strand, counting down.
ACTCATCTTCAAAACTCTGTCATTAATTGAACCCCAAACTAAAATAATTAGACATAAACTAGATAAACGTCATTTAAAATTTCCCCAATCGGGTACGTTAAACAACACAAAATATTTAATAAAACTAAAAAAAAAAATTATATGATCCTGAATGCTTCAATTGTAGGAAATTACCAATGGTTACTTTTAACATGAATGAATAAAATAAATAATGAAATCAAATTTAGCTCTCAATTCATTCTTTAGTTTCAATAATAAAATTACTACTGTTCGTAAATTATTACTTTGGCTGGTCGGGAGGAGATCACAAAGTAACGCTGTAAAATTCAGTTAATTGTTCGTCTATTATATATCTCAAGAAGCACACAAATACATATATTACTATGGTTTCGGTTTGATTTAACCTCTTAAATATAAGAAAATATGAATAAATTGGAACAATACGTAACTAAAAATCAATTTTACCATACGAAATGTTCATATACACAAAAGGACCCCGCACATTCCTCTGAAATTTTGTTATGATGCTGTTCTCGATGTCCTGATTAAAAGTACCCATGGGCACAACCTAATTCTATGACCAGTTTTTGAATTATCATACGTCAAAACTGTCCCTTTTCGGAATTTTGAGGCATATATATATATTTTAATATATTAAAAATTATTATTAATTTGATTAAATACATAAATAAAAAGTTTACCTCGAGTAGGATTTGAACCTTTGCTAGAGTACCGCGCTAACCAACTGCGCCATCAAGGTTCAAGCCTCAATCGATGTAAATTTTGTCTTTATGTATGTAGAACTGATGTAAATTCTAAATATAATGAGATTACAATCAAATTACTTATTTTAATGGAATGTGGGCCTGCAATATCGCAAGGGTTCACACATACCAAAGCAACCTTGATGGCGTAGTTGGTTAGCACGGTACTCTAGCAAAGTACAGGTCGTAGGTTCAAATCCTACTCGAGGTAAACTTTTTATTTATGTATTTAATAAAATTAATAATAATTTTTAATTACATATTTACCTTTGAACTTATTCGTTCATAACAAAAACTTATAATAATTTTTAATATATTGTTTATATTTCAGTGTACAAAATTAATCGAATTAGTTATTTACGATTTCCTCTAAAATTGTAATTTTTTACCGCCACTATTTTATGTAAGACCATGTACAAGCTTTTGTATCACATTTCAAGAAAACACCCTAAGACCTAAAACCTAAAGCAAAAACTTTTAAGTTATATGTACTAATAAAGGAAATCCGAAAAGAGACAGTTTTGACGTATGCTAATTCAAAAACTGTTCATAGAATCAGGTTGTGCCCATGGGAACTTTTAATCAGGAAACCGAGAACGGTATCATATCAAAATTTCAGAAGGAATGTGCAGTACATTTAGTTAAATAATAAAAAAAACCAAATACCAAAGATATCACAAATAAAAACAATTCGTCAACCTTTAAATTGAGATGAACATGAGAGCATCAATTACTGCAAAAATAACACAAAAAAAAAACGACTGCGTTTATTCGCTCGTCAACCAATAATTTCACCAAGTTTACAAACAAAGTTATAATAAAGCATCTACAATAACGTACAATATTGGGTTACCTTCACCAACTGTCAGCGACAAGAGCAACGAGAACGGCTCCAGGATACTAGCTGATGTTCTCGCTCGGCAAGGCATACGTCAATTTCCCAGTTTTTAAATTTCTATAGCGATACGTTTATCTTAATTGGTCAGGACGGTATATAGTTTACGTGCACAAAACGAGTAGCTTTACACACGAGATATTTACACACTTTAATGTTCAGTAAACACAAGGTTCGGGCACACGATACATCACCAAAAACAATTTTTCAAATCCGCAAAATCGATAAAAAAACTGCATAATTCAAGAAGCACTGGGTGAACACTGTTCTAATTACGAAAAGGTCGGTCTAGTAGACCACGATACACCACATAAAGTTCTCCGGCCACGCGAATCAACAACAAAATCCGCACATAGCGAAACGGACTCATAGTCCACGATAAATTCGATAAAACCGGGAACATCGACGGTAAAAATTGTGCCCACCCGCATACCACAACTTCCTTCACCAGATCAAGACCAAGACTAAGTACATACATTCAAAAATTCTTCAGTTACGCCATATTCGATTTTAAAAACGACAACCAATCATACTCCTCATACATTCAAATTATAAAACGCGGTACAAACGATAAGCCCCTTACCGTAAACGATCAAGAAAAATTGCGTCATATTTTCGCCTTCACACAAACTGCAAGGGAAGCTTTTCCAAGTAAGCAACGCATATTGTAATCAAGCTAAATCTTGCCTGCTCCTATAATGATTATTTTTAATTGAAAGTGAATTGGTAAACTGAACTGCAAAAGAATATTGGCTCCGTTACTCAAACGGAAGTTAACAGAAACATAATATGAAAAACAAATTGGAATTTTATCTCAATAACAAACGGCTTTTTTAATTGTATTTTAAACCTCACGAAAATTCATATAATTTCAATCCTAATGTAAATTAATTCTAGCAAAGAAATTCGCATTAAACTAAGTACGACAACTTCTAATCCGAAATACATTATAAAGCAAACAATATCTCAATTTAATTTTAACTTTATGAAGACACACAAAAACAACAAAGTACGTTACTGTGAAAGAGAGAATAGAGTAAACAGAAAAAGAAAAGAGAAAAAAAACGTATATATACAGGGCGTTCAAACACACATTACAACTTGTAGAGTTACAATATGTCTTAAACTATTGACAAATGTGTCAGTGATGATAATTGAATATCATTAATTGCAAATTGAATAGTTCCATATTTGTTTTAATTAGAAGGAAAATTTTAGTTTACATTTCTTTGAAAAATTATTTCGTTTACTGCTGAAGAATAAATAGATATGCAGAGAAATTTCCTGAAAGAGCGCATCCCACTCATATCACCTTTATAGCCCTTCATCAAAGATTGCTGGAAAATGGATCAGTGCTTCCTAAAAAAAATGAAACTGGTAGACATTCAATTGTAAAGGAAGCATTTTAAAAAGCTGTTCTGATCTCGAAGATAATCCAGAATTAAGTGTACGAAAATTCTCTGCCATGCATCCTGGAATTTCTAAAACATCAATTAACCGAATTATACACAAAGAGAACCTATACCCATTTCATTTTGAAAAAGTACATGCTATGTTGGAGGGTGATTTCCAATTGGTTGAGAAATAAAAAAATTGAGGACCCAACTTTTTTTTCCCATATCTTATTTTCGGATGAATCAACTTTTACCAAAGACGGGATTGATAATCTGCACAATTCACATCACTATTCATACGTTGGAGATAGTTCTCATGTTGTGAAGCAGATGAAACATCAGCATAGGTTCAGCATTAATGTGTGGATTGTAATTGTTAATAGCAACCTAATTGGACCTGTAGAGCTGCCCGGTTGATTGACAGGAGAAGATTATTTAAATTTTCTTGAGAATATTTTACCCGCGTTACTAGAGGAGGTCCCTCTAAATATTCGGCAAGACATGTGGTATATGCACGATCGGTGCCCGGATCATTTTAATAGAAATGCGTGTCAATTTCTGAATCAGACGTTCGAAAACCAATGGATGGGGTTTTCTCAAATCTAGGATGTATTGTGTAACAATACAGACGCGTGAACAACTTTGGTTGCGAGTTCAAAATGCTTGCAATTGAGTTCCGGTAGATACGTAATATTTACAAACGGATCAGACGTTCTTTAAATAAAAGAATTACACTATGCTTTGCAACCAACAGTCACCCTTGCAACCAACGGTAATCATGTGGAGCAGTTATTGTAATTTAATACTAAGTTTAGTTTAATATGTTATTTGGTATTCGTTATTTTTTAGATTAATAATAAATTAGAATTAATAAATGATAGATAGAAATTAAAATGAATAAAGTTTAAAAAAATATGTATACAATACAAAATAACAAATAAAAGGTTGTATTAAAAAAAATAAGACGTTTTTTTTAAACGGTTGGTTTTTAGAGATGGTTAACAATAACACCTTTTTCAAGTGAAAACTATCAGAGAATCATATTCTCAAAAACAATTGATAATCGAATGCAAGCGAAGGAAGTTAGGGTAAAAAATGTATAGAGCCCCTGCTCCTTGTCCGACCCTGTACATGATATGCACTTATCTCTAATCACTAAAAACAATCATTATCATTGGTAAACAGTTTGCCAAATTTGAAAGGTGAATCTAAAGCAGTTTCAGAGTAATTATGCAAAAACCAGTTTCGTGACGTCATCTTTAAAGATATAGCTCTCTTAAGAATTATTTGCGGACCTGTAGAATGACCCACTTCATTTTGTAGAGGTTGTTCCGGGACACCCTGTGTGTGTGTGTGTGTGTGTGCGTGTGTGCGTGTGTGCGTGTGTGCGTGTGTCCGCGTGTGCGCGTGTGCGCGGTGCGCGTGTGTGGGCGTGTGCGTGTGCGTGTGCGTGCTGCGTGTCGTGTGCGTGTGCGTGTGCGTGCTGCGTGCGTGCGTCGTGCGTGTGCGTGTGCGTGTGCGTGTGCGTGTGCGTGTTCGTGTGCGTGTGCGTGTGCGGTGCGTGTGCGTGTGCGTGTGCGTGTGGCGTGCGTGTCGTGTGCGTGTGGTGTGCGTGTGGTGTGTGTGCGTGTGTGTGCGTGTGCGTGTGTCGTGTGTGTGGTGTGTGCGTGTGTGTGTGTGTGTGTGTGTGTGTGTGTGTGGTGTGTGTGTGTGTGCTGTGTGTGCGTGTGTGGTGTGTGTGTGTGTGTGTGTGTGCGTGTGTGTGGTGTGTGTGTGTGTGTGTGTGTGTGTGTGTGTGTGTGTGTGGTGTGTGTGTGGTGGTGTGTGTGGTGGTGGTGGTGGTGTGTGTGGTGTGTGTGCTGTGTGGTGCGCGTGTCGTGTGTGCGTGTGTGTGCGTGTGTCGTGTGTGCGCGTGTGTCGCGTGTGTGCGCGTGGTGCGCGTGTCGCGTGGTGCGCGTGTGTCGCGTGTGTGCGCGTGTGCGCGTGTCGCGTGTGTGCGCGTGTGTGCGCGTGTGTGCGCGTGTGTGCGTGTGTCGCGTGTGTGCGGTGTGCGTGTGTGCGCTGTGTGCGTGTGTGCGTGTGTGTGCGTGTGTGCGTGTGTGCGTGTGTGTGCGTGTGGTGCGTGTGTCGTGGTGTCGTCGTGCGTGCGTCGTGCGTGCGTCGCGTGTGTGTGTGTATGTTATATATATATATATATATATATATATATATATATATATATATATATATATATAAAATATGGTATCGGGATGCGGTCTAGTTAAAATGAAAATAACTATTTAATTCAAGCTTTCGAAATATTTTATTTCTTCATCAGGAATCTGTGTAAGATGAACATAAGTGAGAAATAATCTATTAACATCATAAAGACTACTTACTAAATGCGAGAATTATAAACTAACTAACATTATTGTACAGAAGAGTTGATTACAATTTAAAATCACAACTTAAAATGAAGACAGTTATTGAAGTCTTTCAAAATTATAAAAATTGACATGTATGCCTACTGCGTTACAAACTAAAATTCTTAGACGATATGATTTATGAAACCTGTTGTACTGAATCAATTCAAATTAGTACTCAGAATAAATGAATAGATGTTGCTTAGATTATCTAGATCAGTTTTGTAATTTAAAGTATCTTGAGTACTGAAAATGTGAGTCATTTCAAGGAAAAGTCTGCTTCTATAATTAATTAATTCTGTGTCTAAAATTTTAACGTTAGGAAAATTTGGAATGTGATTGGTGTTTTTACTATGTTTTGCTAAAGCACAAGAATTTTTTCCTATTTTACAGTCTCTTCTATGCTGAGTAAGTCTTGTTTTAAGCCATTGTGATGTTTGTCCAATATATATTTTATTGCATTCGTTACAAGGAATGGAATATACAACATTAGATTTACTAAGAATTGGAGTTCTGTCTTTTAATTTTGAAAAAAGTTTTTTGATAGGTTTAATGTTATATTTCGCTATACGTATTTGTTCGTTGTTTAAGATATTACATAAGATTGGTGTTAAGTTTAGTATGTAAGGGATTCTTTTGTTAATCATGTTTGTTTGTGTCAAGTATGTATTTTGAAAATTAATTTGAGAATTGAATGGTGTACTGTATAATAAATTTTTTAATAATGTTTTTGGATAACCATTGTTAGTAAAAATCAAAAATAAGTTATCTAGATTCTTTTTGTGTAATGATTGATGCGAAATCTTAAGTATTCTGTTTTTGAGACCCAGAACAGTATTAATTTTTTGATTAAAGGTATGATTAGAATAGTAATTAATATATCTACCTGAGTTAGTTGGTTTTTGATACCAGTCTATTATTAAACTGTTATTAGGTTTTCTTATGATTCTGGTATCTAAGAAGGGGATACTATTATTGTTTTCTTCTTCTAATGTAAACTGAATATGTTTATTAAAACTGTTAAAAATCTCTAGAACTTGGGTATGGCAATAATTACATCATCTACGTATTTTTAATTAAAGGGATATCAAAGTTAAGTAAAGGTAATACATGATTAAAAAGAGAATCCATTACTATTGTAGCAAGTATAGGACTAAGAGAAGATCCCATAGGGGTGCCAAAAATTTGCTTATAAAAAATACTATTGAAGGAAAAATAGGTATTATTGAAAATAAAGTTTTAGCAAAACATAGTAAAAACACCAATCACATTCCAAATTTTCCTAACGTTAAAATTTTAGACACAGAAATTAATTATAGAAGCAGACTTTTCCTTGAAATGACTCACATTTTCAGTACTCAAGATACTTTAAATTACAAAACTGATCTAGATAATCTAAGCAACATCTATTCATTTATTCTGAGTACTAATTTGAATTGATTCAGTACAACAGGTTTCATAAATCATATCGTCTAAGAATTTTAGTTTGTAACGCAGTAGGTATACATGTCAATTTTTATAATTTTGAAAGACTTCAATAACTGTCTTCATTTTAAGTTGTGATTTTAAATTGTAATCAACTCTTCTGTACAATAATGTTAGTTAGTTTATAATTCTCGCATTTAGTAAGTAGTCTTTATGATGTTAATAGATTATTTCTCACTTATGTTCATCTTACACAGATTCCTGATGAAGAAATAAAATATTTCAAAGCTTGAATTAAATAAAGAGTTATTTTCATTTTTAACTAGATCGCATCCCGATACCATATTTTTATAATAACTACGGTCGTTACTTCCCCTAAAATTTATATATATATATATATATATATATATATATATATATATATACAGGGTGGCCCATTTAAGCGAGATTGGTCCATAACTCCCTTACTATTACAAATATGAAAAAATGTCTTATATAAAAGTTGTCCACAGTCGTAAACTACACATTTTAAAATTATTTTCAGAAATGGCGGACTTCCGGTTATACCGGAAACTCATGCCAACTTCATTATTTTAAATAGAACAACCTATATATTATTACATTTTTGAATTCCTCGTTGAATTTAAAGGTCACTTTAATAACCATACTATGGGTCTATGTCGCATTGCTTCTGAGTTATTTGACATTTTGTAGAGAAAATGACGTTTTCAGTGCCTCCGAAAACTTTCAATATCTCGAAGACGGATACCGGTAGAGAGATGTGGCTTTCGTTTTTTACTTCCGAAAAGGGTACCGCATCATTATCATTCATTGCCAAAAATCTTGCTTTTAGAATTCAATAATTTCTATCGCTCCGAAAATATTTTTCTTCAAACATGGATAACTTGATTTTTTTAAATGGAACCACCCATATTTTCTTACATCAGCGGATAGGAAATTAAATTTCCTTTCCATTGATGTAACATTATCGATATTTTGGAGTGATAGTTTTCGAGATATTCACATTTTTATCTAATTTCAGTTTTTATTGCGCATTGCCGCGGTGCTTTGGAAAACGTTTGTCAAAAAAAATAGTATACGGAGCAAAGCGACTTTTTGTGGCTCATCTGTATTTGTCAAACCTACAGATTCGCCACAAAAAGTGTCACTTTAGCTCCTTATAAAATAATATACTATTATTAATATCAATATGAGCAGTGTATCGTATTGTTATATATGTAATAACATATTGATTTTATTAATTTAATTACAGTATTACTTCTAGCATAGTTTTTAATTATAATAAATTGTGTATTTAAATAAAATATCGTTCTTTGAATTGTTTTGAATGTACCATTAAAATATACCTTATGCACGATGCGACACCACTGAAGTAAACATCATAAACTCGTAGTTTACGCATCGGCGTGTGCTGTAATGTAAACCCTATGTTACTTTTACAAATTATCAAGAAATAATGTATAAATATAATGAACTTATTGTTATAAGTTTTGTTATGAACGAATAAGTTCAAAAATAAATATGTAATTAAACAGTATGATTAATTTTATTAAATACATAAATAAAAAGTTTACCTCGAGTAGGATTTGAATAAAATTTACATTGATTGGGGCTCGATAGCTTAGTTGGTTAGAGCGGTACTTTAGCAAAGTACATGTCGTAGGTTCAACTCCTACTCGAGGTAAACTTTTTATTTATGTATTTAATAAAATTAATAATAATTTTTAGAATAAATTTATAATTAAAATAAACATAACATCTAAGTAACTGTTTAACGAATAAATTGCTCAACGTGTTGCCAGTTTACTTCTTGGCAATAATGTAAACGACTTCTAACTTCGTTTATAAAGTTACGTAAATTCTCTTGTAGAATATCGGCTATTTCATTAGCAATACGAGATTTTAATTTATTTATATCTGTAGGCCTGTTTACATAAACCTTATTTGTTAAATATCTCCATTGGAAAAAGTGTAATCGAGTTAAGGCTGGGCTTCTAGCAGGTCATTAAATACATCCTCTTCTCTCTATCCACCGTCTTGGGAAAATTTGGTTCAAGTAGTTTCTAACTATAACTCTACAATAGCAGTCATTCCTGTCAAGTGCCTCCATCATTTCTTCACTAAATTGAATAAGTCTGTCAAAATCATCCACTAACAATTCTTATACCAATACTGTTTTGTAGGGACGATACTTATGTATTCCTAATATTTTTTTAATCGAAAATCTCGACATACCATGTTTTAAATCAAGTTGTGTGCGCAAAAGTTTTAGGTTGCTCAATTACATCCATGAATACTGATAAAAAAAATTTTTTGCGCGACTATGCTCTATCTGGTTGTTTCCACGACAGTAAATTTTGTTTACTAGTTGCTAAGAATAAGTACGACGGTAAGTATTTTAGCGAAAGTACAATTATTAAAATTTCCAATTGTCACCGGAAGCTTATTTTGGAAAACAGATGCCGATGAAAAATAACTGGTACCTCGTGCGACTCTTGTGGATGAGTTTCCTTGTCGCTACAACTAATGTACCCTTTCCAATAACCTGATTATTGCATTTCCCATTTCGATAATTTAAAAAGAAATGAAATGATTTTGCATTTTTTGGACGGAGATTTTTATGTTTGTAATATATGTCCAAATAGTTAACTTTATTATGTGCAATGTTAACAACAAATAATCGCTGAATATTTGTCTTCGTTTGGGGTATTTTTACAATGATTAATCAATCCTTCACGTTCCTCAAAGTCTTCTATTTTTATATTATATAATTCTTTTCGTCTATATGCACCAGCTATTCCGAATATCATTCCTACCCATAAAAAATATAATTTACTAATGTATCTTTACTTTAATATGTAATCTACTACCTTGTGTGGAAGAAATTTTTCACATTCACTTAAAATATTCATTCTAGTTTTCAGTGTTATTTTCACAATAAAAAACTGTAATGGCTACAAATTGTTATAGCAACGAAATACAAATTTTTACATTAAGACAACTTGATATAACGAGACTAATATACATATGTACCTATCGTTATTTATTAGGTACATATCTAAATCTTTTATACATTTAGTCGCGCAAAAAATGTCATAAGCATCTCGTACATTAAGGACTATCGATCGGTAAAATGTCCTTACTGTTCGTTTGTCTTAGTTTTTGGTCGACCTGGTATTACACTATTTCTGACACTTCCTGTATGTCTGTATCTTTGTAAAGTTTTGGTGACAGTTGATTTACTAATGGGATTACGATTATGATTTACTTCATTGAACCAATTGGTTACCTCTTCGTGCGTACGTTTTCTTTCTCCATACCCAATCATCATAAGTATTTGAATTCTTTCATAACAAATTATTTTAATATTCAAGACTGTCTCTTGCAACTTAATCGAGAATAAATATGGAATTGTGACAATTTAAAAGTAAATAAGGTTTTTATTCATGTGTCACATTCACGGCATCCTACGCTTCCTATTAGAAAAACGTTTGTAATGTCCTTTGTGTTGTGTTTAGATCCCATGTGTGATACATTATTTTCATTGAACCATTAGGTAGATGTTATGTTTATTTTAATTATAGATTTATTTTGTTTTTAAATTGTTCTTGATAAATGTAAAATATATGTAACATAGGGTTACATTAAATTGTTATAATACTTCAAAAAATGGTTTAAATTTAGATAAGCATACATAATTCTCGATACAGAGTTATTATATTGACGTCCTACGTCACATTCACGGTCTCCTACGTTTCTTATTAGTAAATGTCTGTAATGCCCTTTCTGTTGAGTTTAGACCCCATGTGTGATACATTTTTGTAATCAGTGCGTTAAACCCTTTCGAATGGTATATCACAAGACCTATGCTTAAAATTTTTTAACATACGAAGTATAAGGCATCTGCTCTATGTTGAGGTCCTACTTAGACATATATAAAAATGTTGACGTATCGAAGTACAAGAAACTGCAGACTTTGCTAGGATGGGAATCCCAACGTTATACTCCACGTAAATCTAAAATTTTAGAAGAGAACCACATTAATAAATTTATTCAAGTTGCCAATAATAAAACGTACCTAGCAATGAAAGTAAGTTGCCATTATTGTAGCTTCAAATTCATCAATGATATTTATTTTATGTTATCTTAATAATGAGTTACAATAGAGTATATATAGAGCTGACTCGGTTATTGTAGTTAATATTAATAGCCCAATAGGAATCAATACGATGGGAAAATTGCCTACAATTCTGGCGGTAATTTATTAACAATAAAATGCTTGGGGGGATGGAAATCTTCAGGTAGTTTACTTCATTTTTAATTACGAAAAGACGTTAGCCTTTTTTGTTTTTACTTCAGGTGTTGCTGAAAGCTATGACGAAGCTTCGCTGCAAAATAAAATTGAAGTAGCAAAGATGTTAGCATAAAAAAGGATTCAAATTTACCTCGATGCATCATTTCCACAGCTTCAGAGCCACAAATTGATATAAATTCGACCACAAGCAACGCTTTCTGATAGTGAAATCATTAAAAAAAATTTTTCCTCGATACCTGGTTTAACTGTAAATTCCAAAGACAATTCCAAAGTTAATATAATATATATATATATATATATATATATATATATATATATATATATAGGTAAATAGAACATTAAAAATAACGTTAGTTTGGTTAATAAACATGTGTCCGAAAATGCCTCCTTAAGAAGATACAGCACTCTAAAAGTGACCACAAATACCTTTGATTAGGTCATAAAAGATAGTGTTGACACATTCTTAATATTTTGTATAGGGGCGTCGCTAAAGGGGGGGGGTGCCACTTGTTCTACCCCCAAACTTTTTTTTATGGGGATATTTTTAATTTTTGGGGCAAAAATAGTTATTAATTAATTAGACGGATGTTTTGAATTTAATTTTTTGTAAGTTGCTGGTTCGATTTTTTATATACAGCGTGTCTACGTAAGTTGGCTTCATATAGAAAGCTCTTTTATTATAAGTTTTATGACAAAAATGTGTTCATTATAAAAAGTTCTGCATGCCGTGAAACCCAAAATTCAACCATCAGATATTAAATTGTTTCAGTCGTATACGAGGTTTGTCAAAAAAATGATTTTTGATCAAAAGTAAAGTACTTTCATTTTTGGCCATATCGAAAATTTTTATTAAGAAAAGATATTTAGGATTAAAAATAATTTTCAAATATTCAATACTGTTTATTTACAATAACAAATTTGTTTTTACCATTGAAAGTTAGTTTTAATATTAATGCATAATTAATCTAGGAAGTACTTGTTAGTGAACGTCAAAACGTCATGTTAATGTTTTGATATTGTTGTAAAGTTTTATTTTTGAAAGTAGTTGTTTATAAAAAGGTAGAAATGCCAGCAACATTAAGTATGGAAGATAAAATTGAGATTGTTTTAATCATGGGTGATAAGTATAAAACATTTCGAGAACTTGGAGAAATATTTAATAGAGATGTACATAATAAATTTAGTAAAAAAAACATCAAAAAAATGTAGATAATAATGACAGTGCATTTGAATTAATGCTCTCGACAATTGAACATCCTAAATATTCTTTGCGAAAAAGGGCATATTTAATGATAAATGGCATAAAAAAAGATACAATTGCAAAGATTCTAAAAAAGAAGAAATTTCACCCGTACAAACAGCATTTTATTCATACGCTAAGACCAGGAGATTATGAGAAACGATTTGAATTCTGTTATGAAATTCAGGGATATTTAGAAGATAACCGATTTATGTCGACAAGGCATATTATTTTTTCAGATCAAGCAATATTCGCATCAAATGGGAGAGTTTCTACCCAAAACTGCCGTTGGTGGAGTGATATAAATCCAAATTTTACATTGAAATCTCGGAACCAGTATTCACTCAAAACAAACGTTTGGTGCGGAATTTATAAAATCAAATAATTGGACCTTTCTTTTGTTACACGTCCAAACCGCACTAGGCGTCGTGCATGCTCACTAATGTAAGCGGGTTGCCAAGCCAGCTAACAGGGAGATGGGCGTGGTCGAAATAATAAGTAAAATGAATGATTAATAAGCTCAAACACCTTACACTTATACTCAAATAGCTCAATTCGGGAAAATATGTCTCTAGGCGCCACCACAATCGAAACTTTGTTAATATAATTGTCTTAAGCTGGATGTTAATTAACCCTACTTGATTGTGGAAAGTAGGATTGTGCTTACTCGGTAAACTCATATACGAAGGTTCTAAACCAAACACTCGTCCAAAACAATTCAACTCAAACTCAAATAAATTTAGTACTACCCAGGTTATTAAAAACTTTTTGAATACACCTCGTAAACTAAAACTTCCAAAATAAAATTTATCACTCAAATTCATTCAATGAACGGTAATTAATTTTTAAAATTCTTAACATGAACGATATCTTTTAAATTTAATTTACTTTTGAATCGTAGTTGACATTCGTAAACATTTAAGGTTTCAAAACTCAAACTTTTATTATACTTAATGAAATTTAAACTAACAGCTGATCTGTTAATAGTGCATTGCGCTATTAAAACAAACAGGAAAATTTTGCAATCAACCTGGCAAATATGAACTTTCAGGTCGTTCCTTAAATCTGAAAAATTAAAATATGCAAAGCTTACTTTTTAGAACTGTCAAAACAAGATCACCAATTAAGTAAATGTTACATACCTGGCTAAATAAACAACAAAATAAAAAGATAACGATAAATATATATTGTCCTGCATAAAATAATAAAAACAAATGTTTACATACACAAGGGTATTTACATATACCTCAACAACGTGGTTGAAAATCAAAACCACACGTCACTATCAATTTCTGCAAAAATTCTTAATACTATACAACCCAACACAACATAATTCGAGAACGATTATCTTTTCGCTTCTAAGCTAATTAAAATTTGATCACATTACACAAATGAACTAAACCAAAGAGATAATCGTGCTTTACTAAATTTTTAAAATACTTAAATATAAACCTTACTTAAAATCGTCCATTAATCCTTGGATTTTCTTTCTTCCGTAAACCAAATATTTGTAGTCCATTTGTACTGCTTAAAATTGCCTGAAGCACATTACAAAAGGCTCAACAAAACTTATTCCTCTGTGCACTCACAAATAGTCTAATAACACGTAATAAACTGTATACGTTTGGTTGCCTCCTAAAATTTCTAGCAACCTTTACACCAAATTAGTCCCTTATACAAATAAAACTTTCAATGTCATATAACGTTATTTAAACATTGGTTTAATATACAACGAACGCTTCGTTCACTTAACAGGTGGTCTCATAAATACTTTTAGCTGAATCTGCCAAATCTGTGCTTACGCACTATTATTTTCTTGAAAATAAACAAACTAATTTTTTTTTATCTTCAACTTCAATTTAATTATTGTTTTGTTTATGAATGTCTTTTACGATTCATCCCCGGTTCGGGTTACACAGTTGTTTAAACAATTACTGCCTCATTAAAATTCACAAACATACTCCAACATCATCACATTCTATCCCACACTAACTCCGCACGCGCGTTTCTCACCAACAGCCAAAACGAAAAAGCTTAACTGCCTAACTCTAACTTCAACTCACTCGTCAATCTCTGACTTTCCTATTTATAACTTCAGTCATCCATCTTTAAACATGTCTTCCTTCCGCGTTATATTCTCCAATAATATTCATTCAAAATTCCATCGTTCTGATAGCTGCTTCCCTCTATACAAGCACGCGTGTAATTACAATAGATCGCCATATTTGTTTTCACTTACAAATTTTACAATTACTTCATGAAGAAATCATTTTTCGTCATTACACTCATTCCGTAGCCACTCTGAACCATTACGCAACTTTTAACACTTATCTCCAACTTGCGCTCGATCTGCTTCCGCAACATTTGCAAGAATAAGTACAGTCTAATGTCTCAAATTCCATATACATACATTTATTCTCAAAACAATTGCACAACATTACAAAACTTTCTGAAATTAACCCTTAAACATACCCAATCTTTCTCTACATATTTTCTAAAACATTCTACACTTATTCTTCACATTTTCTAACCAAGATTACTCATCTTATCTTCAAACATTCCATTCTTTATCAGCAGCAAAACAGAAGCAATACAGTGGAAAGCATTATCGTCCCATAGACAAATTTCTCTTCACATTTACATTCATCAAAATCTAATTATTCCAACACTAAAGTCTCTCTAATATTCAAATACACGTATCTACATACAGAATTATATTTCTCCTACATTTCCAGTGGCGTATCATACACCCACATACATTATATACACAAAATTTTTTTTTTCGTTCAAACTCAATACACTCGTGCTCAAAACACGTAATACACGTCATTATAACATCCTACATACAGGGTGCGTCAACGCAACCTGACACTTTTTTCGAGAAACCTTGAATGCGAATCGTTATTTATGCTTTTTAAACGATAAAATAAGTCATTTTCTTGACAACCTTCCCCTAACTGAACGTCAGTAGGTATGGTTTCGTGCCCCATGTCTCAGCAGGTTAGATGATTTTTTCAAAATCCCTTTCAAGATATTGACCAATTAGGGAGAGTAATTACCGACAAGGTTCGTAGTATAACTCCCCGTATGATTAGGAACATCTTGAAAGAGTTTGTTAATAGAACTGCTACATGTATGAAAAGAAATGGAGGATATGTGGAAGCATTAGTAAATTGATAATAAAAATTTTTCATTAATATTTATTACAACGTGATAAATTTATTATGCGTTTAAATGCATAGCTAAAATATTACAAATTAGTGAATAAGAATTTAAAAGGTCATCAGCGTTCAATAAAAATTAAGATATGTTTGTTTTGATAGTAGTAGATTTCTAATTAAAGGTTTATTAAGATTAATTTTATCAAATTTATAAATTATTAAAAGTATTGCATCAGTGTTAAAACTTGAACTTTCAATGTTATCGCAGAGAAAATGAAAAAAAAATTTGTTGTAAATAAACAATATTGAATATTTGAAAATTATTTTTAATCCTAAATATCTTTTTTTAATAAACATTTTCCATATGGTCAAAAATGAAGGTACTTTACTCTTGATCAAAAATCATTTTTTTGACAAACCTTGTATACGACTGATAAAATTTGATATCTTTTAGAATATGCAGAACTATTTATAAAGAATACATTTTTTTGATAAAACTTATAATAAAAGAGTCTATATGTAGCCAACTTATGTAGACTCACTGTATATTTTCACGGCACCAAATGTATTTCGGTGAATAAATAAAAGGTTATAACACAAAAAAACGAACAAGCAATGAATGCGTAATATTTTTTTACTATTAAAACATCGTTACAGATGCAGTACTTAGCAAGAACTGCCTTTACCTGCTCTTCAATAGCTTTTACTGAGGGCGAGAACCACCCTCTTTCCGCGTTTCTAGCGAAGAGAGCCATAAAAAATAGTATTTTTTAAACAATTTGCCAGAAAAAAGATACTCTTGTTGAAACTCAAATAATTACTGGTTTTGGAGATATTTGAGGCTTTAGCAAGTAATACTAACCGAATTAATAAATTATTTGAAAGTGAAACAATTAACGATTTTCATGTGCGAGAACGAACTACCTCAGGGAATAATGATTGTTTCAGAAACAACTATGATGTAAAAATATTGTAAATTATTTAGAACTTAAAAAAGATTTGAATTGTATGACATTAACACAGAATAGACAAAGAAAACAATTAAAAAAACAACGAATAACACAAAACAAACAGAAAAAAAGATTGAATAAGTAGGTACGGGTTTTTACATTAAATGTACATAATCGTAAACGTTTTTCTAGTGAAAACCTAATCCTTTGGAGTGGCCGTGGTTCTTGAATTAACATTCTTAAATTATTTTCATCTCTCGCTTGAAGTTCTTCAATGGAATTTATTTCGCTTGAATATACTTTTTTTTTAACTAAAGTCCACACATCAAAATCCAAGGGATTTAGGTCAGGGGACCTTGGTGGCCAGTGGATAGGATCAGCATCAGCACCTCGACTAATCCAACGATTTGGAAAATGTTCGTTGGGCCATCTTCTAGCTTGTCTACTGAAATGAGGTGGAGCATCATCATGCATAAAAACCATATTTCTTCGTAGAAAGAGTCAAATCTTCTAATAGCGGAAATAAACGATTATCCAAAAATTCATAGTAAACATCACCATTTAAATTTCCATCCAAAATATGGTATGCAACGAGGCGGTTGCCTATTAAAGCAGCCCATACGTTCAACTTAAAATTATGTTGTTAATGCGTTACACGTTTAATCTTTGGATTTTCCTCTGTCCAGAAGTAGCTGTCTACCAGAATTTTTTTTTTTTGATGATTTAAATGTTCCAGTCTCACGGCACCGCCTCATTATATTAAAAAATGGTTTTGAATCCGGAATATTTCTTCTTGGAAAATTATCCACATATCGTCTTTTCGCTGCTTTAGCATTTCCATCGCATTCCCCTAATGTTAACAACATCTTATTAGTGTACATATGCATTTTCAAAGTTTTTAAAAGCGTTATTACTTGTTAAACATACCAAAACTAACAACAACAATGTGTCGAACGAATCTGTCAAGTAAGCAAAATCGCGAGTCTGCAGCCCAAATCAAATTAACTCAATATTTCTTTTATTTTCTTATTTTAGGTAAAACATGTTAAAACCTCAAATAACTTCAAAACCAGTAATTTTTTTGACTTTCAACATGAATACCTTTTTTGTGGCAAATTATTTACAAAATATTATTTTTGCCCAAAAAATTAAAAATATCCCCATAAATAAAAGTTTGGGGACAAAATAAGTGGCACCCCCAATTTAGCGACGCTCCTGTACAAAATATTACAAATTTATCAACACTATGTTTTATGACCTAATCAAAAGTATTTGTGATCTAAATTTCATTTAGGTATCTTAAACCGTTTCAGAGATAATAAAAAAAAGGATTTTTGGGGCCACTTTTACAGGGCCATACCTTCTTAAGGAGGCATTTACGGACACATGTTTATTAACCAAACTAACGTTATTTTTTAATATTCTATTTACCCTAGAAATTAGCAGAAGGTTTTTAAAACACCCAGTATAATCACTGTACCTTCCAGCAACCAATGTGAAACTAACAGTTTTGTTTTCGTTCGTTAGCAATAAACCATTTCTTATTTACGTTTTCGAATATAAACCACAATCACTACTTAACCACACTTAATTATTTAGTCGTTCAGTGGTGCCCACGGCGCAATTGTTACAAAACTGTAGGGCGTCTATTCAAATAATTTGATTAATGTGAATAATTAAAGCGGAATTATCAACTTTAGGATTGAAAAACCAAAATTGTGTTCCCATTTCTTACGAACATATTACAAGCTAGATATTTATATAATTGTTTTATTTTCCATAGCGACATAAATTCAATTTCTTACTGTTTGTATTATTTAATCTTCTTCTCTGTTGGAAGGAGCAATAACACTCAAAAACGACTATAAGTGCAAATATCTAAATTGTGTTTTATTATAAGTTTTAATGTGAACGAAAAAGTTCAAAGGTAAATATGTAATTAAAAATTATTATTAATTTTATCAAATACATAAATAAAAAGTGTACCTCGTGTAGGATTTGAACCTACGACCTGTGCTTTACTAGAGTACCGCGCTAACCAACTGCGCTATCGAGATTCAAGCCCCAATCGATGTAAATTTTGTCTTTATGTATCTAGAACTGATGTAAATGTTCCGTGAATTAATGGCTATAATGACATCGGAGATGATGACGTCGCGTTTCTTAATACGTCTATTATAGCAAATTACAAAAAGGTTATTTTTAACATTTCGGGATGGAAAATGTATTAATTCACCTGTGGGTTTAAATGCAATCGGTAAAATGCCATCAGAAATTGCTAAATATCTGAACCTGCCAGATTCTCGAGAATATACAGGTCACTGCTTTCTCAGAAGTTAGCAAACAAAGGAGCTAATTTGCTGTCCGTCAAGAGGCATGGAGGATGGAGATCCTCGGTAGTTGCAGAAGGTTATGTTGAAGAATCGATCCAAAGTAAGATACATGTAGCACAAACTTTAACGTCGGAGCCAGGCCCATCCCATTCTTATCAAGTTTCGAATGAGTGTATTAATAATGCACTTAGGAATGATAATAATGTTGGAGTTTCTGGTGTTTCAATTTCATCCTGCAGTAATTGTACGATTACTGTAAATGTTTACAACAGGATTAAACATTTATAGTTACCTGTATATTTGTTTATTAAAGCGTTTATTGTTGCCCTTCAGTTTTTAATTATACGATTTTAAGGTTAGAAAAACAATACAGTTGTTCTTCTAGAAGACCGCGGCATTGTTATTAATTAAGCTAGAAACACATAAGTATTCTAGCAACAGCAAGTAGAGGTACGTACAAAACTTCTTATAGATGGCGCCGTGTTATTAAACCGCTATTTATTTTAAGAAATTTGAGACTAATTTTTACCCTTTTAATATAGAGAACAATGTAAAGTGCATTTATATTTGCTTTTTTATTTCTCTGTTATATATGACTTTTTAGAGTATAGCCTGAAATAAGTTAGATAATTTCGGTGAATTTTCGTGCACGAGGGCGAGAAAGTGGACAGTCGTCTGTAAAATTAACATTCCTGTCATTAGTTCTTTACATGGTTAGTGCGGGAACAGTTGTTTTGCAGATGAGCGCGAGAATTAACGGCGCGCACGAGCGACGCATGTCGCGCGAATCATGCAAAAGTTGTTCACGCACGTAACATTCTATTTTTTGCACGGATTATAATTCACATTGAATCAAATCCTTTTTACTTCATATTATTTTTGCGATATTAAAATCAAGGCACCGATGCTGATAAAGCAGAAACCTAGAAATTTGAATTGTCTATCTATTTGTTTTAATTTTATTTCTGAAGCAGGTAATATTTTTGTACAATTTGAATTAAATATGTCTCTGATGAAGAGAGTTTGTATAATTGCACACCTCCAGACGTTCGCGAAGCTGGATTACCTGTGAAATCAGCATCAAGGTACGAAAAAGCTTACGAGTGGTGTAAAAGTGAAGCAATAAAAAATTACACATAAAATTGGTTATTGGCATATTTTAATGACATCAGTGTTCACAAAAAGTCATTATGGTCAACGTGTAGCATGATAAAATCTTGCCTGATTATTAAACATAATGTAGATATTTCAAAATATCCAAAGTTAATAGCTTTCCAAAAAAGGGCAACAGAACACCATAATCCTAAGAAATCGAGAATATTTGATGAAGAACAAAGCTTAAAATTTCTAAGAGATGCGCCCGATACAACATATTTCTTAATGAAGGTACCAAATTGTTATTTCTTTGAAATATAGTACATTTTAAAATTCATTACTATAGGTAGTATTAATTATTGGTATTTATGGGGCTTGCCTTAGAGAAGAATTGTGTAAAATGTTAACACGCTATATTGATGTTAAAGATGATATAATAATGATTTCTGTACCTGAAACAAAAACGGGCGTTAAAAGAGAACTTGTCATAAACAAGGATGAATGGGCGAAGAGTGATAAATTCTTAAAAATAAGAGCATTAGTAAGAACTGTCAATGAAATAATATTTTCAGTATTGTAATATAAGCGAGTGACATTTTAAAAAAAAAATTTATAGATGACATAAAAAAAGGAGAATATCGAAAAAATTTGCTCAAAATTTAGTTACCCTGTATAGTGGTGTAATTAAAAAATTTAAATAGAAAAAAATTGTCACTTAGTTATATGAAATATGTAATTATAATTAATAGTATAAAATGATCTTCCTTTTCACTTTTGAAATATTAATTTGTTCAAGCCATAAAAAATCCACTCTATGTTATTGTGATAAACGGATCATAAAGTCCATTCATAACGTCTACTTGATTGTTTCTTTTTTGTTCCCATACCTTATACTCCTTTTTACAGTATCTTTATCAGTAAATCGGTCACGCATTTTTACAAGATGACAATGTTCACAGTTGGCACTCCTACAATGCCAATCCTCACACGCCTGCCATAAATAGAGTCTAGCTAACTTTTATTAGAATTTTGATATAGGTGTGCCATCCCGATATGCATTATAAGTAACCCTTTATACCTGTTTTGAAAAAAAATGTCTATTCGAGAATAAAACAAATTTACAAACAAATTAAATGTTGGTTACATTAAAAGATCTTAAACGAAAATGTTTGTTAGATTAATAAGTTCAACCGTTTTTTGCTGAAAATTTATTTGGAAAGATTTATTTTAATGTCGGTTCGTTTGTTAGTCTTTAACGTCCATTATTTACGTTAAAAAAGAGCTTTCCATACTTTATTAGAATTGGGAGAAACCCTGCAAACTTTTTGTTACAAATGAATTGTACTGGTATTATTAAAGTATTCATTTCTTCCTCACTCTCTCCCGCAGGATCAAGATTTTTCCTTTGTCGTAAACACGTGAACTACTATATATTTGTGTACTAGTCGATTCATGCGTACAATATATTTCGAAGTACAAATATTAATTAATAAATGACTTCCTCGTGATGTGGCATTACAGGATGTTTAACGAACAGGTTTCGTATCAAATGAGAAACCGTTTGCAGCGGTTTCTCGTTAAATTAATTAGTAATTAGGAGAAGTCTGGGAACCCTACATCTGTATGGGTTATATTGTTGTACATTTAACATTCAGATTCTACGTTTCGCGTTGTTTTACATACATTTCAGTACGTTTAAAGCGCAAGGGATTATAAGGTGTTACACGCAGTTCGTGTAGTTTTAGAGTATTGATATTTTCTTGAGCTTGTACGAAATACAAGCATTTTACGCAAATGAACCTTCCAAGTATATTGACCTTAAAAAAATACAATTTAGCGGTAAATTGGTTATGTCTAAATAGTAATTATCTGTTCAATTACACGGTTTGTTAAATTAATTAATTAATAGTGGCTAACCGAAAGTCCTTGTAAAGTGAGAGGGTTCAGGTTGTAAGTTTAGAAACTTGTTGAAATGGTTCTAGTTATCGAATGACTGCAGATGGCAATTAGGACAAGTTTAGGGGACTTCGTAGTAATAGAAGATACCCCTGCGTACTGATTACATAATTACAATGTCATCCTTAATCACCCTTGTTTTTGCCTTTGGGGAAATACTGTGTCATGACCAAATTCTCGAAATAAAATTTATTAAAATAATATCATAATTATTACGTGAACCTGTTTACTCTTACGCACAAGAATGAAGTGTGAAGCTTTAATTAATTAACAACGTGTACTTCAAAGAATGAAATGATAAAAAAAATGGAACGTGGGATTTATATCTACAATTTACACTATATAGTTTGTGTTTTATATTAAATTCTTGTCTCATATTCGTACACTGTAGGTGGCATTGTGTGGGTAACGGTCTATAAAGGAGTGCCGTATTTGTAGCTGCCGATTATGTTAAACCCAGAAACATTTTTTATTCAAGGGTTATGTTTTATTTATTCTGTCTACCAAACACAGATAGAAAATACAGGTCTAACTGTTTAGATGATAATATATAACAATGTTTAGAAAGTATTCTTTATTTTCTTGCCGTGTGCTACAAGAGTAAAAGAAGAAGGAAAGCACTATTAGTTCACACATCATTTTACTGAAAAACATCATCGATCTCAAAATTAAATCTAACTTAATTTGTTCACGACGTCTTCATTAATCGACGTACATCGTCAATCACCACGTCATTCTACTTTACGTTTATTGAGTCTGAAGTAAGTAAATTCCTCTAGACATAAAGGCAGTGATAAATCGGCATACTGTGTTATTGGATAAATCCTTTCATTTATTAGTATTTTTTTTTAAATCAAATGACGCAGAACAGAAAGTTACCTTCTATATTATACAAATCCTTTAACAATATTAATTTTCTCCAAAATAGTTTCCATTCATAAAATAAATATTTATAAGCTTAGCACAGCAAAGCAATTTATCTATGTACAGTGTGGCCCGATTTCGTTGTTTTAGTTATTTCTTAAGGTATCTTTGTTATTATCAAAGATAGAAGTTAACGTACTACTTTGTTGACCTAGATTTGATGGCAAAATCGAAAATGTAGTATCTTCTTTTGTTTTCGACTTATAGCCAAACGTCCATATTTGTACATTTTTTCAAGGTCTTATAACTCGCTTAACCTTAACGCCTGATTTTTCAAACATGTTGTATGCAGGCTAAGTCTTGGTGTAGTCGCCTACAAGGTTCTTAATAGCAAAAAAAAAGTATTTTTTTATTATAGCGGACGGTTTGGTGGAATGTATTAAATTCGATAATACAGGGTGGTCTAGACCTAGCGTTAAAAATTTTTTGGGTGATAGAATAACATAAATGTGACTCAAGTAAACAATTAAAAAAATTCCATTTCACACACCCACTTAAAGAATAAATGATTTTGCTTTTTTCCAAAAAAAAAAAAACTGTATATTTACCCAAAAATTTAGAAATTCTTGGATATTTTGATACATTCCTCGAACTTCAACACTACTATTGTATTCTACAATAAATATCAAGTAAGGATGAATAATCTTATAATGAGCCTGAATCTACACAACCACTAATTAAATTGATTAGAACTGTGAAGTTTTCATTTTCTTAAAAAAAATAGCTTATACACACACAATTCTCTAAAAAAATTGCTAGACAGTAGCAAATGCTATAAAAAACTGCTTCAAAATCTAAGCTTTGAGAAGACAGGGTATAACATTTCATTCGTCACCGCTTCAGTACAGTTATGGCAGTTTGAATGGTATAAAACGTGGTTTGAAAAAAATAATAATTCAACTTCAAACTAAAAAGACACACATGAACATTTTTATTATTATAAGCTATAACATAAGGTTACAGTTAATTTTTATACCCAATCTTATGATGACATAAGGTATCACGCACAGATGTTATGTTGTGTTTGGATGCAGTTTTTTAGTGGGTTTGGATCATTTACTCATTACCAGTGATCTCAAAATGTCGTTTGCAAATCGAGAATATATGGAAATGCATAACATATGTGCGTGATACCTTATATCGTCACAAGGTGGACTATAAGAATTAACTGTAACCTTATGTTATAGCTATAATAATAGAAATGTCCATGTGTGTGTTTTTAGTTTGATACGACTTGAATTATTATTTTTCTTAAACCACGTTTTACCCTATTCAAACTGGTCTATATAGCCCACCTTATGATGAGATAAGGTATCATGCACAGATGTCATGCATTTCTATATATTCCCGATTTGAAAACGACATCTTGAGATCGCTGCCAATGAGTAAATGATCCAAACCCACTGAAAAACTATGTTTTACACTATTCAAGGCATAACTGTACTTAAATGGTGACGAATAAAATGTTGTATTCTCTCTTCTAAAAGCTTAGATTGTGAATCAGTTTTTATAGCATTTGCTACTGTCTAGCCATTTTTTTAAAGAAATGTGTATGTATAAGCTTTTTCTTTTTTTTTAAGAAAATAATACCTTCACAGTTCTAATCAATCTAATTAGTGGTTGTGTAGATCCAGGCTCATCCTTACTTGAAATTTAATGCAAAATACAATAGTAGTGTTAAAGAATGTTTCAAAATATCCCAGAATTTCTGAATTTTTGGGTAAATGTATGTTTTT
Organism: Vesta saturnalis; assembly: GCA_036346205.1. NCBI lineage: Eukaryota > Metazoa > Arthropoda > Insecta > Coleoptera > Lampyridae > Vesta > Vesta saturnalis. Next base: position 1,699,948 of record JARFJB010002109.1, on the reverse strand, counting down.
TTTGGAAAAAATTTAAATAATTTTTCTTTAAGTGGGTGTGTGAAATGGAATTTGTCTAATTGCGTATTTTAGTTACATTAAGTTGTTCTATCACACAAAAAAATGTTTAACGCTAGATCTAGACCACCCTGTATAGGCAATATTGTATTCATTTTAACATTCTGTTACACCATGAAATTCTGTAAAACAATTTGAGTGTTTCTTAAGGCATAGATTAACCTGACATTTAGAACAAAAAACATTAGTTTGTCCTTTACACTTCTTTCTTACATCGTTAACCTTCATTTTTTATGATAAGCCAATGATGAAGTCCATCTACACGTTTTTAGAAAGAATTGGTGCAGTTGGTTCCCTTTTCTTATTTTTTCATACTCTTCCTGTATTTGACGGTGTTGAAGGCCTTCCTCGTTTGCGGGCATTTAGGTCCTTCCTGTCTTTACACGAAGAATCTGCAATTTTTGTTCTAAATGATAGGAGAACCATTTGGATTTTTTTGCTACTTGACAGTCTCTGCGATACAGCAACCAGCAATTTACAAACACCAAATCTACAAAATGGAAAGAATTGGTGCAGTTGGTTCCCTTTTCTTATTTTTTCATACTCTTCCTGTATTTGACGGTGTTGAAGGCCTTCCTCGTTTGCGGGCATTTAGGTCCTTCCTGTCTTTACACAAAGAATCTGCAATTTTTGTTCTAAATGATAGGAGAACCATTTGGATTTTTTTGCTACTTGACAGTCTCTGCGATACAGCAACCAGCAATTTACAAACACCAAATCTACAAAATGGAAAACCAATCGGTGGTACCATTTTCTTGATCTACTGTGTATTCGATAATACGCCATCAAGGCGTCTAAGGTGTCCACCCCACCCATAAACGAATTATAAGTTCTTACCATTTGTGGACATTGAATCTCTAAATGTTGTTTCGATATTCTGCCCCATCTCTGAATAGCAGATGTTGGTTGGCCACTAGAGAAAGTACTTCCCAACAAAACATCTCCGTTATCAACCATTTCAAACATCTTACCTCAATGTTTTCAACAACTATTCCTTTTTCTTCGAAATGTCCTCTACCTTTTTTTTTTCAAAGCTGTATCGGTTGCAAAATCTAATCCGGCAAATCTATTGGCACGAATTGTACCCAGTCCAAAAATTGCTTTAGTGAAGAAAACCAGTTATCAAAATATATCAAATGGTTGCTATCGCTTTGCAAATTTTGTACTAGTTTCAAGACAATATTTGAACTTGTACCTAAATCGGGATGGTCCAGAAAATACCAGTAAATAGGTGGAAATTGTGAATTAGCCCTTTGGTATTACATATGAGAAAAATTTTAGATCCCCATTTGTAAGGTTTGTTGGGAAGGTATTATTTTAGTCCTGATTGGCCTTTGAAAGGTACCATCTGTTCATCAATACTGACCATTTGTTCCTGTGGACTTTCTAGAAATTTTCAATGCAATTTATCGATATACGGTCTTATTTTATACAATTTATGTGGATTTGGGTCAGTACGCTCTGGCGCCTTCGAATTATCATTCAAATACAAGTTTTTCTTTATTTACTCCCACGTATCTCTGCTCATTATTTCTGTCACTTGAGCTACGCGACTTTCTGTTGCCCAATACATACGTGATCTAGGGAGGCCAAATATAGACATATACATCACACAATCAAGAAACTGCTCTAGCTCACTTTGTTCTAAATGTAGTGACTTGTTAGCGTTCTGCTGAATTGAAAATATATTGTTTTGTTCCATAATATTACCCCAGATCTCGGGAAAATATGTAATTGGTAACTTCACTTCTTGCGAAACAGGAATGGATCTTGGCCAAGAAGGTATGTCTTTGACACTATTACCGTGTACATATTTCCAGACATATTTTGGACCATTTACTTTACTTGTGGCCATAGAGTTAGTTGGTTTGGCATTTTTGCTTTCGCTTTCCGATTATTCTCTGGGGGAATCTCTTTGCGGGTCTGTGTCATGTAGTTCTTCACCTTCACTTAAAAGTTCCTTAGAAACATTCAGGGAAGAAGATGGGGGCTCATAATCAACGTCATCATTAGTATCACTAAGACAACTGTCTTCACTGTCTTCTGGTACAATTTTAGTTGGTGCAGAATAAGTTTTACCGTAAAAAACAGATGTATCCATAACCTGACATGGAAATACCAGTATTATATAATCAAAGTAAACAGAAAAATGCTAAATTATAAAATACTCTAACGACGAGTGTATCTAATCCGCAACATACACTTAATTTCAAATTCAAATCAATAAAACAAAAGTAAATACTTATTCTAAAATAATATAACATATTCTATTATTCACAGCAATTTTTGTATAGTGTACTCACCCTTTACTTTTTTCTACAAAAATTCAGAAAATTTAACATCTCAAACAACATGAAATTCTGCAGAATACGTTACAAAGTACATTTCAGTTGGAAATAAAATTTACAGATGGCGCAAGCCATTGTATTTATTTAGATAGGTATGTAACGAATGCGTCTGCGTGAAATGCGTGGCAACCGGCAGGCCTATGAAATTCAATTTCATATCACCGTAGAATTATATGGAATCAGTATGTAGCGAATTATACAGTCATCGTTAAGAGGTTAATACTATTATACTGATATATTTCGTTAACTGTACTTATATATTGCGAAGTGCCGAATTCAGTGGCGTGGTTAAGGTTTTTCTAGGGAGTGCGGTTTTTGAGTAATAATATAAACTTGCATTTTATTAAATGGGAATCAAAGTTGGCCTGTCAACCATCAGCTGCAGTTCTTTCTTAGCTTGAAATCTATTTCTACAAAGTAGTACGTAAATGTAAAAACTGCAAACTTCTATCTTTGATAATAACGATATCTTTAAAAACAACTAAAACAACGAAATCGGGGCAGGCGGTACAGTACCCGTTGGTTTACTCAAATTTGAATTAACGGCATTTAACGTAGAGAGTTTCAAGAAGCGTTATATATGAAAATCCGATTCCCATCACTAAACAAATTATCCCTATAAGTATAAAATTTTTAATTTAATGTTTTCAGATGTCTGGATATTCCCTTAGTTTAATTTATTTTGTGCACGCACTAATGTGTTCCGTAACGTGTTAATTTAGCATCGTAATTTTTGGTATGAGTTGAGATTTTCATATCTGTTGTTAGGCAACACACCTTACGCGATTTCAATTTTGAGAAATTTGGCAATAGTGTGCGTAGTTACGTTCAATTTTTCTAGTAAATTTAAAAATGCAATAATGTCCAATTTTCTCATCTGTTAAAAAGAATCATGTGACTTTTTTTTCTGGTTTCTTGTGTGACTGAAGAACGTCATTTAGGGGCAACGAAAAATGCGTTGTTAGAAAATTTATATGGGAGAGATATTTTCTTGTAACTGCTATGAAATCTTTACTTAATAGAAGTTATATACAGTGACTACTGGTTTTGCTATTGGTTGTTATCCTCCTTCTTTGTTTTTCAAGATATTGCTGTGGCCGATTCTACCATTATACTTGGTCAACGTTCTTCCGAGTGGTGATGTAACGTGCAAATGATCTCCGATAGCTGGGTCGAAGATGCTTTATGATTACTACGTTATATCGGACCACTATCTTATTACAAACAAATAGGTTTATATATAGTAGAACACTCAGTTAAGTAATTATACACAAGCAACATCCTGGTGAGTTTCTTTTACTTGCTATTCCTTGATGACGAAGCTCTCGCTATATAGACAATTGCTGTAATTAATCTGTAGAGTATTTTAAGAGCAACTTGTTACTTTAAAGAATTACAGTTCTAAGTATAACACTGTTCTTCTAAATTTGTGTGGGTGACTCTTTTACTTTTAATGGCATTACATCTAACGAAGTTATATTCAGCTGTTTGTAAATTGGAACGTTGCCACTTACTAAACTAGGCTGTTGTTATACAGAGTGCTTCACGAGATGTGTTAATACTTGTGCTTATATGAACTAGATAGCATGTATATAGGGTTACTCATATCTAAATTTTATAGATCTTTATTCTAAATGATTAATGCACGTTTTACCTCCCTTTTGTAGTATATTTATTTACGCTATAACTTTACGTGTCAACAAACGCTATCATAATAAGGAAACTATTCAATTTTCTTTGCTGGTAACCATATCGGCGCACAGCCACATGATGAAACATGGTTACTTTAAATTTCTTGGTAATTGTAATAATTCTAAATTACGCTTTTCTGATTGCTTTATTTTTTTGCCTATACTATTAATTTACATTTCACTTTATGTTGTTATGCTTAGGAAAGACGCAATGGTAGACATCGAAGTGAAATAATTTTGGGGTTAACTGATTTTTCGTTTGATTTAAACCTGATACGCCAGTTTTAAGGAGAGCTCTTCCTAGAACTTTGATTTTATTTTATATAATTAATTTTGAGATTTTGTTGTATTTATTCGTTCTAACGTCACGCTGGGTGTCGAACAATGCAAAATAACTTTGATTTTGAGTAATGTATATTCAATTTTTTTCTTTGTCAGTTTATGATATAGGGTCAATACTGCGCAGCAAGGTAAGTGTGTTTCTACTATAACGTTAGGATACGTATTTAGTTTCGCCTAAATGTAATTCTTTAAGTTTTCGTCGTCAGACATTATAGTTATCCGAACTTACGATAACGATGGTGTAAATATTCATTCTCTTGTGTAAATTGTTGAATTTATCCAGAAGTATTTTTGTGGGAAATTTGTACACAGATTACGTCCTCATTTGTAACATAGGATCACAATTCCTAGCCGGACCTACTGTCTTTCTGGACGTTGTCCAATCTTATTTTAACTGTAATGTATCTCTTACTGTATCGTAGCCCTTTTCTTGGTCTAAGGGCGATATAAACATAAATCAAGTGGTTCCCTTTTAACCTTTTTCTACTTTTGCTACGACCGCAACACATCATAACTAATGGTTAATAATTGAGACATGGGTAAGTCGTTCTTACCGTAATAATATTAAAATATAGGTGAAATGTAGGATAGTCTATTAAATGGAAAAGTTAAAATAAAGAAAATACACTTATCCCTCTTACTCCTTATTCCGCAAAATTTACCATCACCAAATATAACTGGGATCTAAACATTTAGGTCGTAAACACGTATGTTAAATTTGGATAAAATTGCTTTTAAAGTTTTTGAGTTGTCACGGCTGGAAGAAAGTCACATTTATCCAAATAACTCTTTATCGCACAGTTCCACCTCTGCTAAAAAATCACTGAAATCTAGACATTAAGCTCATATGTATATAAAACTTGAATGAAATCGCTTTTTAAGTTTTTATATCGCATCCAAAAGATGAATCAAACACATACACCCATGCGCGCACCCGCAAATCCACCATCCCACGCACGTGCACATATGCACGCACGTACGCAACCATACACGCCCAACCGCCCACACACAGACACCCACACATGCACGTGCACACACACACATACAGACATTTTGATTTTTCCACTTTTTTGGACGGCGGCCTTCAAAACACAATCATCCACAATCACATGTATACGTAGTCTGTTACATTCTTTACTTATGCTGTTACATTAGCTGAATTAATAGCTGTTAAATCCCTTATTAATTGTTGTTTGTCTTATTTCCTCATCTAGTATGTCCTTAATTATATTACTTTTTTAAATTAAATAAATTCCTTTTATTGAAACGATTGATGGTCGCTTGTACTTAACATTCATTTTCCTGATTTAGAGTCACTGATATTACAATTAATAATTGCCGGTACAAAGTTCATTTTTAAAATTCTTTTTGAATTCGATTGAAGATGATGACGTTTAATTCCTAAGGGATATTAAATATTTTCTGCACTTTATTTAATCCATCTACTGGTGTCTATTTTATATTCACTCCTCAATAATAACATCATTTGTAATGGGTACCAATCTTTGTAATTATCTATGACTCCTGTATAATACCGCAGATCGATTGTGACTGGGAGGCTTTAATATAGCACAACATAGAAAGTATAACCTAGCATCTAGCGTAGTAATTAGAGCGGTTTGTATGCGTGGTCAGAACATTTATTATTTGTACTGCCTTTTTAATAGTTAAGTAGTCGCCATGAATTTTCTAAAATACAATCCTGAAAATTCAAAACGGGAGTCAAGAGAGACACACATAGATCAAAGCAAGAAATTAAGTTTTCGATAATTAAAATTCGTTCATTTAGTAAACATAAAAAAGAAATCAAATTTTAAGTTACTCAAATTATTGTTTTATTCAATAAAACAGTAACACATCAAAGTGATTAGTTATTTGTAAACGTTTACTCAACGCAATAATTACAAGTAGAATTAAAAGAAACGTTGCCCGTTGAGCTCAAGGGTTGTATGTGCTAAATTAAGTAATTTTACCTTAAACAAACCGATCTTTATGTGAAACTGTCGGTATTTAAACTTACCAATAAAGAAAATAAATGTTTGTGACACAAAGTCTCTATTTTCAATGATCAAAACAAATAAAATAAAATTTACATTCAGGTTGTTTATATATAATATTAACTGAAGCTGAGGCACCAAAGTGACAAAGTCAGTTACAAGCGGTACAAGAATCACCTGTACTGTGTCAAAACTGGCAGACCAAATAAGTAAACAAGGGTAACAGTTATTATATACAAGTTACACGTGCATGGGTATAGAATATACAAGTAGGTAAATTTTGTAGATAGAATTGGTTCATTTAATCAACATTCAATATTATAGATAACCGTACAACTGATACAACTAAATAATTCAATTGAAATCACTATGTTCAATATAATAGTTACACGATTTTCATTTTTGCAAACAGTCAGTAGATTGGTGTATATAATTAGTTATCACAAATTGTTTGCCTTGATAACCAGGAGAAATGAATGTAATTGTAGACTCACCGGTATCGATGTGGAGACATTGAAAGTCAAAGGTGTACCGCTAGTGTGTAGATAATCAAGTTTACATTTACAGTAAGTGATCTTGAGTGTAGATTCAAAGTGACAATGCAATTTCAACAAGAATTGTTTAAGTCATTATCCGAAGTAATCATAATGATATGACCAGAATGTTGATATCATCAGTAGTACAGAAACAGTGCATCAAAGTCCAGAAAAGGAAAGGTAGAAGTAAAAGTCCTAAAGCAATCCTAGATGTAAGTTTGATGTGTATTTAAAAAAAAGATTTAAACCAATTTAACTTACTTTACATTGAACACGTATGTTCATATGAAAAACTTTATTTCCGAGAAAGTTCGTTGAAAAGGAATATATTATTCGATAATTTTCAAAACTTGGGTCGTTTAAAATATCTTGAAATTACCCAAGTCCTGGTGTCATTTTCAAAAAAGTTTTAGTACAATTTAATTATATTTCTATTTTTATGAATGTTATTACTAAAAATCATAATCTAATTGACATTCATTGTTTCTTCGATACATTTTGCCATGCACACGTAGCAAACACTATTATATACATTACAATGTTCAATTACCTTGTCACCACAGTATTAAGCTTACTTGGTTCTCAATTAGTCAAGCTGGTAAAAAATTGCTTACAATTGTCTCTTTTAGTATAACTCAGTATTTACTCTGCCTACCAACAAAGATATTTTAAAAAAGTTATTAACGAAATCCACTACCTAGTTTGAAAATAGACACATGTTTAATTATCACATCGTATATCACATTTAGAAACTGCGTAAAAAAGAGGTAAGCTATTAGAGGACAATAAGCTATAAGTTTTACCATAAATTACGTAAATTGCCTGTAAAAATAAAATGTCATTTGCAGATTCCCTGCTACACTATTCGAATCTATTAAAGCATTATCAGGAGATTTGCATGTAATCCAGTATTTTGTTCATTATATTTTAAAGTTTACATCTTTTTACGGAAATTTATCATGTATGTATTCATGAATCACTTTCAGTTGGTTATATATTTCTTCTGTAATTTAAAGCAACGTGCCGTACGTAAACTGCACAAATTCCTTTTTTTTTAATCACCAGCTTGAGACTTTTCTTTTATAAACACTGTTCAAACATGTTATACCAAATGTACAATGTTGCCAAATAATAAATTATACATTAACGCTTATTGTAGGTTGTCACAGATAATAGTATTGCATTTCATATCATGTGAGTATAATAAAATATGTCCATGATATAAATGAATGGTTTTGCTTACGTGTCATGAAAATATGATCTCGTGCTTTAATTTATAACCGGAAATTTTTGTTATAAATTCACATAACGTAATTAGGCCTTGTGTTTTACTCGAACTAATTACTACATTATTGAAGTGCATTTCCGTAAGTTTCCGGTGTATATCGAATTATTTTACAAAAAGTTCGCATGTTAAGCTTGTTAGAATTAATCAAACATAAATAAGGTCAATGTTTTCTATGATTATAACTACAGCTCACCGAAGCAAAGATATATAATTTTGGAATATCTTATTTTGTAAATAACATGTTATGCATTTTTTTTATATACATATTTTTAAATAACGTTTATTAAATTTGATCGTTTCATTTGGAATGCATAATTCTTTGGCATCAACAACGTCTCTATTAATTCTATCTAGTTATTAGACAAGTAACATTTAGTTGACTAGAAAGTACTTGTGTTTCGGTTCTAGGACCATTATTTTCAAATATTTAAACTTACCGCAGAAATACTTCTTAACCTAAATGTACTCTGAAAAAGACGCCCTCTCAGCTGTCATGTTTGTTTCGGTCAACTGTATTTAGGGACATATTTAAACTCTTCAATAAAAGCTCAAACCTCGTTTAAGTCTAAAGCTATCTATAATACTATACCCGCCATATAGTTCCGAACACGCAGTAGAAAATTAAAAATTCTTATTTCTAATCAACGATATAACAAATACAAAATTTCGTGCGATTAATTGTTATGTTAAAAAGGTAAATTGCACCACGGACTAGCTCACTGAGCTACAAACTTATGAAACTTAGGTCGTGAGGGACGCATTTGTTTTATTGGACGCCACTCAATTTATAGGTTTAATAATTAAAATACAACAAAAATTGATAAAGTTGTACCTTATGAACATAATAGGTAATCTGAATAAACACTAAACAACTGTATTTATATGTATATTTAATAAATCAAAATGTCCAATTATTATCAGCATAAAATGACTAAATTCAACACAACTATATAAGCTTACAATCTATACTTACTTAAAATTCAAAATGCAATATGATCAACACTATTCAATAATAATGAAACGTCTCCTGACCTATGCCAAAAAATATTACAGAACGATAGGTTATGAACTCAAATGTTTTTATCTTAGGAACAGAAAACAGCTGATCCTTTAGAACCGTATCAAATTAACACTAACTGATTTGTTTACTTATTTAAAACGTACTTTGTGTAAAAGGATACGTATTACTTACATGTATTCAAAATAAATATAACTTCGTTTTAAAACGAACATATACGATAATTTCAATTTATCAATAACGTACAAATAAACGAACTGTAGACCATATATGAAGGTAACGTAAGTTCCATAATATAAACATAAGGTAAGGTAGGTACTATAATTTTCATTTGTCTTCAACGTAGAAATGAACGAACTGTAGTCCATATAGGTAAGGTAATTTCCATAATATAAACATAAGGTAAGGTAGTATAATTTTCATTTTGTTTTCTACATACAAATAATGGAAATGTAGATCCAACAATGAAACCAGATATACAGGGTGCGGCATTAGTTCGTCGAAGTACGATATATCCGTTATTAAAAGAGATATCAAAAAAAGTTATTTAGAAAAATTATAGGCAACTTCAAACTTCACACTATAAAATTATTTTCGTATTTGCAGGGTGTTATATATTATCAGGGTGAACCAAACACACTTTTTTTTTAAATGGGACACCCTATATATTATTTCAAATTTAGATGAAGCTCATCTCCCCCATATTTCCAATATAGGGTTTCATTACGTTATACAGGGTATTTCAAAAGTTATGGTCAATTGTACACGAAAATCATTCTCATTTCAACGTCCTGTATTCCCTAGACAGAACAACCTAACAATAATTTTTTCCAGGCATAACTTTTTGACATTGGTACAGTGTTACGAGAAAGTGCTATTTCTTTATTATTGCACCAATTGAATATGGAGCAAGCCAAAACTCGAACACATCATTTTGTCAATTTTTTCAAATGAATCACCCTGTATTTTATTTTAAAAAGTGAACATACATTTTATATTCTTTCACTTTTATTAAGCACTCTTTATAGCTAAAATCGTTAATTTCTGAGATATTTCCAATTTAATAGCAGAAAGAGATTTTTTTTTAATTTTTATTATAACAAGTTAGCCGTGAACAAATAAAAGTGTGACAAATTATTATAAAAAATTCAAAAACCATCAGTTATTAAGACAAAATTCTTATAAAAGTAATTAATTTCATAATCAATGTTCAAAATGTCCACCGAAAACAGCAATACAGCATTGCAGTCGGTCAAATTCTCGACTGACATTTCTTAACATTTCTAGAGGTTTTAACGAGTGGTATCATCGATTATTAATCATAACACGTGTTATATTTGCTAGGAGAATATAATGATCGTTAATAGAAAATATAGTTTTTAAAGTTTACAATTATAAACGATCTGTCACTTTGATAGTAAATATTACAGTTGCAAGATAATCAATACAATTATTTATCTCTTTGAAACTTTTCGTCACTTTGACAGTAAACTATTTTATTCATTAAAATCATGTGACAGTCAACATGCCGTGATAAAATTATCACCGATTTGATAGCCTATTCTGCGATTTTGTTTTTGTATTATATTCTCAGTTTAATAACAGAAAGAGATTTTTTTAATAATTTCTATTATAACAAGTTAGCCGTGAACAAATGACAGATGGATATTATTCAGTAATAATTAGTAGCTTGTCGTTTAACAAACTTCTTTGAGATTGTGTAGTGTTTATTAATTTGTAAACATTTAAATACTGTTTGAAATGAACTTTCCTGTTGAGGAAGTAACAGACATGATATGGGTACTGGGAGAATGTATGAAAAATTGTTTATTAACACAAAGAATTTACAAAGAGAGATATCCCGCACGAAGACAACCCGAGAAAATAACGTTGGAATGGTTAGTAGATCATTTTAATCGTACATGTTCAGTAGTTTATGAAAAAAAATGAAAGGACAAAATCTGTACTTAACGAGGAAAATGAATTTAACGTGATGCTTGAAGTTACGCATAATCCACATGTTACTACACGTGAAATCTCGCGTCAGCATGATATTAGTGACAGGTCCGTCCTAAGAATACTGCGCAAAAATAAGATGCAACCATAACATATCCAGTTGCATCAAGAGTTATTCGAAGGTAACTATCCCAGAAGGGTTGCTTTTTGTGAATGGACTCAACAATAAATCCACAATCAGGAGGATTTCTTTGGTTTTGTCCTCTTTGGAGACGAAGCCACGTTTCATAAAAATGGAACTTTTTTTTTTTTTTTTTTATGATTGTGGACCTGAACAGGCTAAATAAGGCCTATCGTGCTAAAGCACTCAGGAACACTTAGGAGGATGGATAGAAGGATAATGAATTGCCAATAGATGCCTATGAACAGCTACCTTAAATTTTCTCATATCATAAGTGAGAGGAAAACAGGAACTAGGGAGATCATTCCAGAGTTTAGAAGCCGTGTAGAAAAATGTGGATTGCGCCCGTTTGGTACGACAAGTGGAGATTTGTACTGCATACTGATGATGTGATTGAGCGAACCGAGTGTTTCTCGCAAGGATAGCCGGAGATGGTATCAAAGAATGTAATTCACCAGCACAATAGCCGTTGTAATAACGATAATACAAAGAAAGAACTGAAACCATCCTTCTATGCTCAAGGGACTGTATGTGAGAAGTTAAAGACGGGTCATTTATAAGCCTAATCGCTCTCTTTTGAATACGATCAACGATATCGAGAGCGTATTGGGGAGCACTAACCCAAAGGTGAGAATTATATTCCAGATGAGGCCGAATTTGGGCCTTATACAGAAAAAGGAGTTGTCGAGAGGTAAAGTACTGCTTAGATCTGTACAAAAGCCTATTTTACGAGCAGCAGTTTTGATAGCTGACAGAAGATGGTCAACCCATGAGAGTTTTGAAGATACAGTCATATCCAACAGAGTTATAGAGTCTGAAAACTTAAGAACTGAGCCATTCATACTTACATCTGGAAATGATCGATCTTTTTGGGACATAAGGCAACACTGAGTTTTGTTAGCATTAAATTTAACTAGATTATTGCTTCCCATTCGAGAATACGTTGAATGTCTTTGTTGATTGAATTTGCCATTTCAGCTTTAATTTCTTGATTTGACATAGAAGGTGGATTATCACTATGAGTAGACTGAGATGAACTACAGTGAAGAGTGCAATCGTCAGCAAAGCAATGGATGGGGTTAGTTGTTGAAGAAATAAGGTCGTTTATGTACAGCAGAAAAAGTGTAGGCGCTATAACGGATCCCTGTGGTACGCCCGCGTTAATGCTAACTTCTTTTGAAAAAAAGCCATCAACTACGACACGTATTAACTGTGAATAGACACAATTTTTAATATTATTTAACAAGTAATCCCCATCTTATAGCAACTCATAGTCAAACTAGATGGTCTTTGAGTGTTTGAGGTGGTATAGTTAGAGATCACATTAATTGGACCACATTTTTTGGATGGAACAGTGAGCGGTCAGGTTTATTTGAAGTTTTTAGAAAATCTCTTAACATTCCGGTACATCACACTAGATTAATTCATAATCATCTTAATAAGCATTTTCCTGGTAGATGGATGGGAAGAGGCCAGCTCGTTCACCAGAGTTAAGTAAAATTGACTTCTTCAAGTGGGGTTACGTGAAAAATCGTGTGTATCAAATACGTCCAATCACACAAGATGATAAATGAAGAATAGAATACGAGAAGCATTCAAGTATTAATGTAGACATGTTTAGAAATGTTAGTCGAGAATTTGAAGATCGACTGTGATGCTTTACTGATGTTTTCGATGGACATTTTGCACATTTATTATGAAATTAATTAATTTTATAAGAATTTTGTCTTAATAACCGATGTTTTTTGAATTTTTTGTAATAATTTGTCACACTTTTATTTGTTCACGGCTAACTTGTTATAATAGTAATTTAAAAAAAAATCTCTTTCTGTTATTGAATTGAAAATATCTCAGAAATTAACGATTTTAGCTGTAGGAAGTGCTAATAAAAATGAAAGAACATAAAGTGTGTTTTTTCTTTTTAAAATAAAATACAGGGTGATTCATTTGAAAAAAATTGACAAAATCATGTATTCGAATTTTGGCTCGCTCTACATTTAATTGGTGCACTAATAAAGAAATACCACTTTCTCGTAACACTGTACCAATGCCAAAAAGTTATGCCTGGAAAAAATTATTGTTCGGTTGTTTTGTCTAGGGTATACAGGACGTTGAATGGGAATGATTTTTGTTACAATTGACCATAACTTTTGAAATACCCTGTATAACGTAATGAAACCCTATATTGGAAGTATGGGGGAGCTTAATTTAAATTTGAAATAATATATAGGGTGTCCCAGTTAAAAAAAATTTGATTGGTTCACCCTGGTAATATGTAACAATGTGTAAATACGAAAATAATTTTATAATGTGAAGTTTGAAGTTGCATATAATTTTTTTAAATAATTTTTTTTGATATCTCCCATATCAATATTACCAATTATTTCTAAAATTTTTGAACGTGTGATATACAATCAAATAGTAGGTTTCTTTGAATTTAATACACTATTCTTTAAACAGCAATTTGGATTTCGCAAAGGACAAAATACTTCAGATGCAGTAGCACATTTTATTAACTATACTCTAGATTGTTTTGAGAAAGGTGAATATTCTATAGTCTTGTTCTTAGATTTTGCTCGAGCTTTTGATAGTGTGTCGCATGAGATTCTTGTTCAGAAATTAAGACATATTTATAATTTTGGTACTCTTAGCTGCAAATTAATTTATTCTTACTTAAAAAACAGACGCCAAGTCGTAACAGTGAATGATAAAACATCAAAGTCTCGTTTATTGACTTTGGGAGTTCCCCAGGGATCAATACTAGGACCACTCCTTTTTTTAATATTTATTAGCGATTTACCACCTCATTTGTCTAACCTTAACCATTGTCTTCTGTATGCAGACGACATAACATTAATTATTAGTGATAATGATCCTTCTAAAGTTTTAATCAAGGCCCAAAATGCTTTAATTTCGGCAGAACAGTGATGCCAAAATAATCTTTTAATTCTAAATAAAAACAAAACCATTCAAATGATGAGCACCTTGAAAGCTCATTCACTTCATAACCCCAACTTTGTGCAATTTTTGGGTGTCAAATTAGATCTAAAACTTAGTTTTTCAGAACATGTTAAGTCTTTAGCCAAATTATTATGTTCTAATATATATCTCATGCGCCGCCTTGCAGATAGTATTTCAGAAAATATGCTAAAAATGGCCTATTTCTCATTTATCCACTGCCATCTGTGTTACTGCAACATAGTTTGGGGTAATTGCTCTCAATCGTCGCGAATTTTCGCCCTTCAACGTCGCGCTGTTCCAGTACTGGGGGGCTTGGGTATACCGAAGATTGCAAATCTCTTTTTATTAAATTTAATATTTTAATTGTTCCTAGTATTTTTATTCTGAACTGCATACTTTATGCTAAAGCTCATTCTGATATTTATTCAACTAGGTCCATTGTTCATGACTATGGAACGAGAAACAGTAGTGATATATGTAGAAACTTTTATAGACTAACAAAAACACATACTAGTTTTATTAATGTATCTGTGAAATATTTTAATTTATTACTAACAAAAATTAGGAACTTAGAGTTTGGATTGCTAAAACGGAAAATTAAGTTCTTTTTATTAAATAAAGCCTTTTATAGTGTTCAAGAATTTGAATTGTAATTTAAGACTTGTGTAAAGTGTTTTTTTTTTCTATAACATGTACTACAGCAATAAACCATATTATTATTATTATTAATAACGGATATATCGTACTTCGACGTACTAATGCCGCACCCTGTATATAACAGCATGCGTTATTAATTCAAAATACAAAGGTACCTCCATTTATATTTCTTGAAGACAAAATTTGCACAATCGTGGTTATGCACGCCATTTTATGCAGGTCGTGGCATCATTCACCACACCTTTTGCAACGATACGAAATTATTACCATATTGAGACCTTCTCAATTCCAGGGCCTTGCCACTGCCAAGGGATTACCCTATCAAATATAATATATATAAAATGTAATTAGAAGCCTTTACATACCTTGTACAAGGGAGCAAAACTTAAAAAAAGGTAACGTACTGAACGGAACGGAAGAAGAAACGGAAATTAATCAAGCGTCAAAGCGTGTTGAGTTCCGCACAAAACAAAATTGATCTGGCTAAAATAGCCCTTAAGACAATTAACGTAACTATGTATACTAAAGAGAAAATATCGAGAGATAACAAAATATTATTATTAAAAGGAAAAAAGATACCAACGTAATGTAAATATATTTACCAACAATAATACAAACTCAAAACTTAAATTAAGGTAACGATAGACAAGAATTGGCACGTTACAACGAATAGAATCAATCAAATATTAAAAAATACAGTTTTTAAATAGGAGTATTTTGATAATCATTAAGTATATCTTTAAAAAATAAAAATTAGTATGTGTTAAGTTTATCTGTTACAGATTAGTATGGTTTGGACAACCCAAAAGATAAAAATGTGTTCATATCAGTCGATCATATTCAGTGTTCAAGTAGAACGATATTCTAAATGACGACTTCAAATACTTCTTTGAAGTACACGATTTTAAGTAATTTGTTTCTGAATTATGTCTCAGTGACGCCGGGGACCTAGGTATATTTTGTATAAACCTTCTGAATGCTAGTATTCTAACGAATATAAAAGGAAATTCTTGTTGTGGTTGTTGTACAAAAAATATTTAATGTACATAGCACATTCTTCTATGAAACTCAATGGAATAAATGTAAACATATTAATAGAAGACCGTGCTTTATTACAATGTTTTATTCAAAAAAGACTGGTAGTCAAATACAATGTACAGTTTTTGTAATATGACAAAAAAAGTATTAATATCTAATGAAAAAGAAATTGTTATTTAGGTATGAATCTAAAACTATTTGGTCTTCCTTTGGTTCTTTGTTGGTTTCGCACTTATCGGGACAACAAATCATCATAAAACCAGCGATATTCTTAGTCGATGTATGTATGGTCGCTGAATATGAAGGTGATCAATTTTTTGGTTAAATATTTTCCCCACTTTCGTCTCCGTCACCACCCGTTTAAGTGTTGGTTGAGACGATCCGCGATTTGGTGTTTTTAAAAAAGCGCACTTTTATGAAAGGTATATAGGCATCATACGTTTTCCTATACAGGTAAGATCCAAAATCTTCAACAGGTATCCATTTAATAGATCTAAATGGCACGGCTTCATTTAACTCATTTTTCTTTTTGTGTAGTCCCATTTAGGCATTTTTCTTAATAGCGGATTTTATCAGGCCGAGGTATTGCTGTGGCGTAAATATCCTTTCCTGGCGGTTCAGAATTTTTTCTGTTCTGCCAAAGACTGTGTTTGAGATAAGAGCGGCCAACCTCAGGAAACTTGTGGTCGACAATCTTGTAGTATTATCAACTGATACATACAAATCATGTTGAAATTTTTATTCTGGCCAGCACATGAGTCTTGCCAGGTAATTAAATTTTGTTTATTGCAAACTTCTTGACGAAGTTGTATAAGAAACTGGCTACTTCGGAATTACCTCTTCCAGCAATGTCCTCGTTCCAGCTTTGCATAAATGACTTTTCACGTTCTATTGTCACCAGATGGATACAAAAATTATAGAACTATAGTTGCCTCAGATAAAATGCTTTTGAAGTTGTTAATTTGGTAAAGGTATGGTTTGCTGATGGTCGATAACGATATAACAATATGCACTATTATTTTGAGCCATTAGTGTCTTGCTTTTGATACTGGAATGCAGCCTAGGCATTCTCTGTGTGTTCCTCGTCTGAATTTCCTGCATCGTAGGTACAGCATATGTCACTCTTAGGTTGCATAAACGGCAGATTACATTTTTTTATGAATACTTTTGCATAATACGATTTTCGGTTTTGCACTCTGCCAAATATAAGCGGTACATAATCAACAAGTTCAAAATTGGCGACAAGTAACTGTCGTGTGTTGGAGCTGATTCTCCATTTTTTACTTTTTGCTTGATTACAAATTTATAAATTATGAAAACATGGAGTCGCAAACATAAGCCTGATATTAATATAATAGTTTGATAAACTGAATAACTAGAGCCTTAATAAATTAAATATTGTTAAACTGCCTTGAATATGACAACTTAGAACATCATCTAACGGTCGAAGGCAACAGTAAAAATGTAATAATCAAATAGCAAATTTAGCAAAATTTTATCAAATTATGAGGTAAGCGTATAAGTTAAAAATAGCTTAAGAACGACAACACATTGAACCTGCATACAGAAGACACATTTTTAATCACATAATTAAACTTTTTAACGTGTATGACAACGTACTGTCAAATATAAAATGAAGATCCTTCATAAATTCAGGGATGTCAACTTCTTAAAAGTAACGGTTACTACTATAGTAACACTAAAAACACTAGTTAAACTAACTAAATTATGAATAAATTCTACTTACATCAGTTTTATAATTTAAAGTATCAAATTTTTGGATATAGAACATTTCAATAAATTAAATTACTGTTAAAATTAAAAGAATGACTAAAATTAAAGTGGTGATTACCGAGTGCTGTTTCAAACTTGTTTCTTATGGAATTAATATGTTTGGAAATCCGTTTTTTAATGTACTGTGAAGTTTGGCCAATATAAGATTTTGGACAATTATTACAATCAATTTTTAAAATTAAGTTAAATGTATCACCAATAGGAACTCTGGAAGTTTAGTGTGAAAGACATTAACCGTATTAAAATTCTTAAACGTTATATTGTGTTGCAATTTTTGGGAAGAAACGGTAAAGAATAGTGTTTGTGACATTTGCAGTTTTATTTTTGCATTTGTGTCTATTGTAAATTCAATGTATTCTTTTTTTGTATGTGTTTATTAATGAATTGTAGTGGGAAATTCTACTTAATTAAAACGTTTGCTACTTTATGGAGATTATCAGGTCTAAATTGTGGGTGTGAAGTATGATAGCACGGTCAACAAATGAGTATATAACAATAGTTTTAAATTTGAGATAGTCAAAATTAAGGTATCTTTCAGAAAAACTCGATTTCCAGTAAATTGTATGAGTTGGTTGCAAATATTTAAATGTGTAACTAGAAGGTCAATATATTTTGGGTCCATTAGTAACACACAGTCACGGACATATCTTTTGTGAAAATTGATTTTGTTGTTCCAAAATTGGTAGTCTAAAACTTTATTTTCAATGTGTTCCATGACTAAATTGGCAATAACAGATGACAACGAGCTTCCTATAGCATTAGCAAAAAATTGTTTGTAAAATGAGATTTTGTACTGGATATAGATTGAATTAAAAACCAGCTCGGAGTTATCTTCTGAAAAATTTGTGAATTTAGAGATGTCAGATCATTTGTCTTCAATACACTTTACTGACAAATGAGTTGGGATATTAGTGAATAAAGGATTGAGCATCTAAGCTAATTAATTTAAAGTTTCTTGAAATATGATGATTTTAATAAACATGAAAGTCCCAAGAACCTTTGATATGAAAAGGGATTTTGCCATACCATTACATAACTATTTACTTAGAAATTTGGAAAGCTTGTAGGTAGGTGACTAAATATTACTCACAATCGATCTTACTGGTAAATTTGTTTTATGTAATTTAGGTAATCCATACATCTCGGTAGGGACCAATTTATGACTTTTTAAATTTTTGCATGTACCGGGTGAGTCATTAAGGAATAACGCCGGCTATATCCCAGAAACCGCTTATGTTACGACTTCCAAAAAAAAATTCTTCAGTAAATGTGGCCAAGAGAAAATGTTGGAAATAATTTTAAAGTTTGTAAATAGACCGCTAGGTGGCGTAACTGCTGTAGTAAATTAAAAAATGTCTAATAAGTAACAGAAACTTAAGGAAAAGGTATATTGGAAATGTTGTATTTTTGGGACAATTTTGCCCATTTTTTGTGTAAGAAGTTTTTCACTAACTTCAAAGGTTTTCCGTTGGGGGAGCTGTGAAAGTTGTCAGACAAACACGTAATTATCTTCGGAACCAGTCATTGAATCTTAAAAAGTAATAATTCATTGGAAAGGTCTTTTCTTGCGCTATTCGTTGATGTATTAAAAAGTTAAGTTTGATTAACGAACAAACCGCTAGAGGACGCTTTCCAAATATTGCTGAAATTTTAGCGATTTTCTTCAAAATATTAAATAGAATGTTTTTTATCTTTTAGTCAAAAAGAGTATAAAATTTCGCCTATACCCTGAAAATTTCAAGTCGATATCTCTGTTGGTTTCAATTTTATACCTACTTTAAATTTAGATCCAAAAACTATAAAACGCAAAGTTTTTTGACATAATAGTTTATTACTTAGGCCAGCTTTTATAAACACGGGTTAACCCTGCCCCGAGAGTTAACCCAAGAAATTCGATAATACTGACAGTTATTATCATCGAGTTTCTGGGGTTAGTTTATTACCGTTGGTTAATAATTACACCGGGTGGACCATCGAAAATTAACTAGAGATGAGTAGTACGCCATTACTCAATGGCGACCTAAATGCTCAAATTGTCTGCCATCATTATCAATACACAGCTGCAACCGCTGTTGCGTTGACAAAACAGCGGTTTCTATCTCCGCTGTGGAGAGGGTGCGAATGGAATTTCTTATCCTGATGACCATATTTTCAGGCGTAGTTGACCTGGTTGTAAAAACAAGGTCCTTTATTCTTCCCCAAAAATAAAAATATAAACAAGTTACATCGGGGGATCTAGAAGGTAACAACGGTAATTGTTATGTTAAAAATGAATAAGGAATTGTAGGTACCTAGCTGGCCATGGAAAAAAGCTCCCTCTTCCTACCCATGCATCAGGAAAAGTGTTACTCAAAAATTGACGCACGCGTACTGAAATCGAGTAAAAAGTCTCTTTTCGTAATGCCGTATTTCTGAAAAACGAGCCGCATACAGTGGTGCAGCAACAGTAGAATTCTGCTTGCACTCGAAATATACTGCAAGCATATCATTTGCTTCCTGGTTAGAGGGCATTGTTGGCAAAAAGAATGTGGCAATAAGTCAATGAAACTCGTATCACAATACACCCGCATTCACCGCAAAACCGGAGGTAATTTTGTGACGAAATTTCAGGATAATATTTCCTTGACACTGACATTGATAAAATTAATGTTACTATGGATAAATCGTCATTATGCATTGTTGGTCTGGTAGTGTTATTGGATGATCGTGGCACTACAAAATCATTACCATGGATCTGAACTTAAAATAGGTATAAAATTGAAACCAACAAAGATATCGACTTGAAATTTTCAGGGTGTAGGCGAAATTTTATGCTTTTTCTGACTTTAATATAAAAACATACCATTCTATTTAATATTTTGAAGAAAATCGCTAAAATTTCAACAATATTTGGAAAGCGTCTTCTAACTTTTTGGTCGTTAATCAAACTTAACTTTTTAATGCATCAACGAATAGCGCAAGAAAAGACATTTCCAACGATATATTAGTTTTTAAGATTCGATGACTGGTTCCGTAGATAATTACGTGTTTGTCTGACAACTTTCGTAGATCCCCCTACGGAAAACCTGTGAAGTTAGAGAAAAACTTCTTATATAAAAAATGAGTAAAATTGTCCCAAAAATACAACTACGATATTTCCAATATACCTTTTCCTTAAGTTTCTGTTACTTATTAGACATTTTTTAATTTACTACAGCAGTTGCGCCACCTAGCGGTCTATTTACAAACTTTAAAATTATTTCCAGCATTTTCTCTAGGCCACATTTACTGAAGAATTTTTTTTTTGGCTTTAATGACTCACCCGGTACAGCCACCAATTTGATTATCATTTTTAAATTTTTGGATAATCTCAGTAATTTTCTTTTCAATTTTGTTGGTAGGATCGTTTTTTAATTTAGTATAAGTTGTAGGGTCATTAAGTAGTGTCGACATTTTGTCGTCATAGGTTGAACAAGCTAATATTAAATTCCCGAAGCGTACGTAAACTAACCTAATGGAATAAAATTATATTATTCAAAACATATTATATTATTCATCAATATTCAGCTTTTGTTACCATGACCACTAACTTCGATACAAAATTGTGAACAATTTAAATTTAAGATTTAAAGATTTTACGCTACCATTTTATTTGAACGCAGATTTTCATCTTTTGTTGCCAATCCTCTTTTCTGAAAACAGCTGGATCTGGTAGCATTAAAAATACAATTACTTGTTATTTGTTTAACAAACAACATTTAGATTAATTTCTTCAAGATAATGTAAATAAAAAAATTAAATGGATTTGTTTACCTTGCAAAGCATTGATAGAAATGTCAATGTTTCTGAACTTCAGCTTGCGCTTCGATTTTGTACCTATACACGTTTGAATCAAGTCATTTATTGTTATTTTGTCTCACTCATAAATTATTATTATTTGAATGATACTAGTGTAAAAAGTATTCCACAGCAATGTTCAAATACAAACTAAAAGTTGCTTACCTTTCATAGCATTCGCCAAATAAATCAGCAATTGTTCTTCCGAACTGGTGATCTCTATATAAGCTTCAAAATAATTGCACCCAATCATAAAATAACGTGCTGTAGGACGTTAGTATTATTTGCTTCACTTTTACTTTACGTTAATTTTATCAGTTAAATACTATTTCGAAAAATCGTAATCTTAAAAATAACATAAAAAATATCGACATAGTTTTACAATGTAAATATCAGTGCACAATCAGAAAATAAAAAAATAATAACACAATAGCGTGAAGATCTCAAAAGGCAGAGTGCATGTGCTTCGGTAACTTTTATTGAAATCACAAAATAGACAGAAAAGTAATTACCTCAAATTTTACAGATTTTCAGTCTAACTTTTCCTTTACCAGCTCACAAAATGCAATTCGTTAATTGTTCGGAAAGTACCAGTTAAATCTTCAATTCTTTCTTCAAACACGAACCAATGCAGTGAACAAAAACTCTTAGTATCGTCAGGTAAATTAACCAATTCTTTTAACTCACAATCGCAAAGAAACAGCAAAGTATTTAATTTAATCAAGACGCCTTTTTTACTGTCTACCTGGTTCAATGCACACAAATTAGTAGCTTATTTACATGAAGTGAAATATACTAGCAATTTTATACCCAGCAGCTATGGGTACATCGTGATTATTAATGACAGTTTCGCGTGCGGTTTTCCAAGAACACACACAAAAATACCAACGTACGATATCTATGATTATTTAAATCCGCTTCAAACGTGAGCTAATCTAACCGATCGGGAAGCACTAACATAAACACTCGATGAATACGACAACGTCAATATAAATCGACGAACACAAACACAAAATTTCCCCGGGGTGAATGAATATTACTATAATCTACAAGCAGTGAAAGGTTAACTTCTTGTCAATATTTTCAAGATACCATCGAGTGCATTAATAGGTATACACGCGCACTGTGTACATCACAACTAACCTAAACGCTATCGAGCACTTCTGTCAACTGTCTTCTACAGACTAACTAATTAAAACAACCCCCCCCCCCCTCAAGACTTCGTTATCGTCTATAAGGTTTAGATTATATATATATATATATATATATATATATATCGTTACATCAAATGCTTGCTTTACGGACTATGCGTTGCGTGTCCTAGATAATCATGGCCAAGATGATGTAATCTATACTGATTTTTGTAAAGCGTTCGACAAGATCAATCATTCTATCCTAATTAGTAAGTTACGTAATTTTGGTTTAAGTGAGCCGCTTCTTTCTCGTTTTTCCTCCTACCTAACCAGTCGATTACAGTATGCGTGTTTTAATAACTTCGCATCGGAATCATTTACTGCTTCGTCAAGGGTACCACAAGGATCAAACCTGGTTCCACTATTAATATTAATTATTAATTAATTAATTAATTAATAAAAATTACAAATATAATAGTGGCATCGCAACATATATTGTTTTAAAAGGAAGCAACACTAACTTCTGCGAAATATGTGTTACTGGCACTATGTTTAAATCCGACAAATCCGATACCACATGGATTCGCAATTTTGAACTCTTACAAAAATATATAAAAATCTTCGTTAACTAAAAATTCTTTACAAACTAACACCATGTACTCTAATACATTGTAATACACAATGTTTACCACTATGACAATACGTCCATCTATTACATTGCAGCAGTTATTCGGTGATAACGTGGTTATTGTAAAAGTCTGGAGTTTTATTGTTTTGTACTGTTTGAAGGTATCACAACTTTCAATAAGAGGATCAGAAAAATGATGTTGTAAGTACTTCTTTCGTTAAAGACAGTGTTAATGTTACAATTCAGATTTGAATTTTCCCACACTTTTTTAACTATTTGTTGCAACTCCTTTCCTAATCAGTTTTTAAATGTGTTGAGAAAATTTTCTAAGTTAAATGCACTACACGAGATTAAATTGCCAAACACTTCAACATCTCCAGAAATGTGGCATAATCCATGAAAATTTTGGGTAATGTATAGCTGCCAATTTTATACAAATAGTGCGACAAAGGTCAATATCTACTGTACCATCAAAAATAGCAAAAAAATTTTAGTAGTTATTAAGGGCTAAAAGATTCATCTTCTAAAATTATTTTCGACTATACAGGGTATTCCAAAATTTTTAAATGGGACACCCTGTATATTTTTACATATTTTAATTCGCCCTAAAATTCTGTATTTAGCACCGAAATTTGTATAAGATATTTTTACAACGTTGCCAATTAAATTGAAAAATTCCTTAAATTTGTGAAAAACTTGGGTCAATGAATTATTATAAGTTTTTGTTATGAACGAATAAGTTCAAAGGTAAATATGTAAATTGATGGGTCAATGAAATTTGTAATATTTTTTAACTTATAATAATTGGAAACAAAACGGAAACGGAAAGAGGAATGACGATAGAAGTCCCCTAAGATAACACAGATTAATGTTTTTCTACAGGGTGTTTTATATGACCACGCCAACATCGCGAACTTTAAACCTAATTTTCGAAAGTTTTTTAAATGGAACACCCTATATTTTATTACTTGGGTTTGTAGGGAATTTAATACTCTTTGACTTTTGTAAATGTCTTCCTATGCCTATCTTTACTAACTTTGGTGGTATTTCAATTTTTATTTAAACTTTAGCAAAAAACTGAATGTTTTTCACCATTGTCGTTTTTCTAGTCACTTATGACAAAATATTAGCGTTTTAAATAAAACGTCAGTTTGGAAATAAATTTTTCAAATGCCGAATTGGTGGATATGGCTTTTGTACTAAGAGCTAGCGACAAAAACTACTTGTTAGCGACGAGTATAGATCACCAGAGATATCCGAACCGACGACAATCTAATAGAAGGGCGTTTGAGAAGGTAGTGGAACGATTTCAAACAACCGGAACTTATCAGAAAAATGCAAGAACGAAACGTGTTTTATCCGAAGAAAACCAATTCACAGTAACTGAAAATCCACACATTGGCCAAAGTGATATTTCTAATAAATTAGATATTAGACGATCATCGATTCAGAATATAGTTACAGCAAACAAAATTCATCCTTACCATGTTCGGTTATTGCAAGAATTAAATGAAGAAGACTTTCAGAAGCAAATGAATTTTTGTGCATGGGTGCAGCAGAAAGTGTGAGAACAACCAAATGTTGCACATTTAATATTCTTTTGTGATGAAGCAACATTTCACAAAAATGAAAACGTGAATAGGCATAATTTTCATTATCATGCTACAAGCCATTCCCTATTTCACAAGAACCCATTCACAAAACAGATGGTCTTTAAATGTTTGGGGAGGGGTTGTGGTTGTAGGAGACTATGTTATTGGACCGTATTTTTTTGAGGGAACGGTAACTGGACAAGTATATTTGGATTTCTTACAATATAATTTAACGTGATTAATGGTTCAGATACCCAATGAAGTTCGTAACCGTCTTTGGTTCTTACATGATGGAGCCTCTGTGCATTATACATGGCCTATTACTAACTTTTTTAGTTTAACATATGGGCAGCAGTGGATTGTAAGAGGAGCACCAGCACCATGGCCGGCTAGATCACCTGATCTAACATAAATGGATTTTAGTATATGAGGATTTATAAAAGATCAGGTACATAAAAAACCCCGACTACGAGAGATGATATGAAAATTCGTATTACGAACTGTTTACAAACTGTTACTCCGGAGATGTGTAGAAACATGACTCATACTTTTGAAAAACGTATTGAATGGTTTATTCAAGTTAACGGGAGCCACTTTGAACAAATAATTATATAATAATTTACTTTAAGAATTGTCCACAAGCTGAATCGCTAAAATGTCGGACCATCATTCGAAAAAATCATCAAGTTGACTTTGGATTTATGTTGAAAGAAGACAAATACATCGCAAAAGTTTGCGTATTCTTATTTCATTTGAACTTGAACTTTGACAGAACTAAAATGTAACATGACAGCCGACAACTTGATAACAATTTTTAATGAACACTATGGATACATTGTTTTCATATTTATTTTATTGTACTTAATAAACAAAGTACCAAAATGACGTTTTATTTAAAATGATGATATTTTGTTTTTATTTTAGGTCATAGGTGGCTAGAAACACGACAGTGGTGGAAAACATTCAGTTTTCTGCTAGAGTTTAAATAAAAATTGAAATGCCACCATACTTAGTAAAGGTAGGCCTAGAAAGGACCTTTACAAAAGTTAAAGAGGATTAAATTCCCTACAAACCCAGTAATAAAATAAAGGGTGTTCTATTTAAAGAACTTTCGAAAATTAGGTTTAAAGTTCGCTATGTTGGTGTGACCATATAAAATAACCTGTATAAAAACATTAATCTGTGTTATCTTAGGGGACTTATGTCATCATTCCTCTTTCCATTTCCGTTTTTTTTTCCCAGTTATTATAAGTTAAAAAATTTGCAAATTTCATTGACCCATGTTTTTCACAAATTTAAGGAATTTTTCAATTTAGTTGGCAACGTTGCAAAAATATGCTATACAAATTTCGATGCTAAATACAGAATTTTAGAGTGAATTAAAATATGTAAAAATATGCAGGTGTCCCATTTAAAAAATATAAAATATTTACCGGGCCGCCTTTTTGGAGTACCCTGTGTACTCGAAAATAATTTTAGAAGATGAATCTCTTAACCCTTAGTAACTCCTGAAAATTTATATGATACAGGAAATATTGACCATTGTCGCACTATTTGGCCACCCTGTATGTGGGCAGCAAATCAGTAACTTTAAGAATACACAAAAAACAGAATACGACTTAGGTTAGGGGACATAAAATGCAATGCAAATGACTTCAACTTATGTAAACCGCTTGGGCTATACAGTGCGTCAAATATCGGCGCATTACCGGCCCGAGAAGCGGATTTGTTGAAAGTTTAAGCTTGTACTACGCTTGATACACCCTTGTCGCGTAAAGGTATTGCGATATGCAAGAATTCCAAGCGTAGAGTAAGCTTGATCTAAACTAGTCACGTTAATCTGCATAAACAAGCCAAAATTTAATCAAAATACAGCTTGCGTGCTATCTGGAGTTGTACAACATGATTATAGTAATGTAACGGTATTTACTTTCTTTCAAGTATTTGTGGTTAGAAGAGTAAATTTAAGAAATTTTACACAAAAAAATGTATATTTAAGAAAACCCCTATTTTTAAATGCGAATTTTTTGAATAAAGTAGATAATTTTGATGGATATAAAACTTGGATTAACCTTATTTAGATAGCGTAACTGAAAATAATAAATTAAAGAGATTCTGGAAGTTGAAATTTTAAATTATTCTAAATGTTTGTTTTAGTAATTATTACTTAACTACACTGCAATCTGAAGTTTTCAACTGGCTTAGCGGTTTCTTTAATGAAGTCAATAAAAGTTTGTAAAATGCTCATCTCATTCATTATCATATCTTTTTAATTGCTCTTCAAATTCGGAAATAATTCGTTAGTAGTTTTCTTATAAAATAAATGAAATTTTAATGTACCATTAATCTTAATGAAGTTCTCATTTGAATCTCGTATGATTATTTATACTAATTTGGTTTGTTTATATGTACTTCCTAAAGAAAACTGGAGAAAAATCCCTCAATGAAGTGTTTTTCTAATTCAATTCGTCAGGTTGGTCTTTTTAAAATACGAGCTTTTGAAAGAGCTATAATATTTTTTTATTTTACTTTATTTTATCCTGATGCTATTTGAAATGGAAGTGTATAAATTAACATGAAAAAAGGTTTCTTCTTCTGGTCCTATAATAAAAGAAGGTTCTAATTTGAGACTGTTAGAGTTAAAAATATAAAAGTCTTGTTCTCATTTATTTCGTTATTACGTTACTAAAAGAGAACCCTTATCATAACGTGCTCGCCTGTATGCCTTAACGTTGTCATATTTACTTTTATAAGGGCGTTATGTCGTTGTTAATCGCGGTATTTTATTAGAATTTTTGGTGTTTTACAAAGGGTCGATTTCAGCATAAATACTTGACAGGTTATTCGATGCAATCTGTGCTCCCCATAACGCAGTGATAGCGCTCATCGTTTCGTTTAATAACGCGGCGCTGATATTTATTACAACGATAAGACCTTTTGTTAGCTTCGTATGTCATTTCTAGTGCTTAAATATTGTACTTATAGCATATACGTTGCGCCTTATGTTGAATTTTTTCCACATTACCACTGCTCATCACACTTGAAAAACGATCTGCCATCAATCATATTTTTTTATATATAATTTAAGAAATGTAGCAGACAATGTTGGAAATATGAAAGTAATATAATTTTTACTCTTTTTTTTGTGACATCTGAGATGTTCATTTTCAAAAATAGAGAAGAGCAACGAAATGTAATTGATATGGAGACTGAATATTTTAATACATTCAAACAATAACCCATGTTTTGTACGCTTGAATTAAATTTTAAATATTCAGCACGTTTGGAAGTAATCATTGACCGCGAAGTTTTTCTAGTAGCACATAAATAAAAGGATCGTATTGTTCAACATAAAGATAATGTATTTCCTATGGGATTAGACAGCATGACGAAGAAAATTTCCCCTACCATATTGTACTGTTGCAGTAGTATAAGCGAATAAATAATACAATCTAATTACTCCTTTAGCGTCTTCCGGTCGATGTGTTCTTTTACTGTGTGAGTTTATATTTTTTACATTTTAACAGAGAGTAATAATGTGTTGTGAAATCACGTTTTGTTGAGACTGTCTCAAAAAAGTATACGTATTTTATCAAATGATTTAAAAAAATGGGATCGCCTGTCTAAAGTACTATTTGAATTTTACAATTAAACGACCATTAAAAAATCCAGATTTTCATCACATTCCTCAACTAATTCCGCACAGGATAACAAACTCTTTTTTACTTAACCTGAGTTTCTCTAGAATCTTGCACATTATCTCAACCAAGCTTAGATTACCAATATTATCTACCAAAAGGATACGTTTCGAATTTCAATATACAAGGTGGGTGTCTACTGCGTGGACGAAGGATTTCTCCTTAACTATTAGAGGTATCAAAACCAATTTTGGTGTGGTAGAATACGATCATTGAATATACATTCAAAAAATATTTAGGTATATACAGGGTGATTGACAAAAATATGCCAACCAAAACTTGTGTTTTTTAAATGGAACACCTTGTATATTTTTGCATTTTTGGATTCATTGTTATATTTAGAATAAAAGTATAGAAATTTGTACCTGTATCACTAACCGTTCTGCAGATATCGTCACTTTAGTACTAAAATAGAGTTAACTTTCGAACCACGATGCGAGCGTTGTCACCACGATTTTGTAAATTTATTAATAATAGTCTACTAGCAAACAAACAGGGAAATTGTTCGAAAACATGTAAAACTATACAGAATGATTAACTTACGCGAAACGTAATTTTTCTCAATTTTTTCAAATGCAACACCCTGTATATTTTTTCACATTTCGATTCCCCGTGAAAAGTAGAAAACACTAATTGATAATAGGTTTCATAGCCATAAGACGGACCCTTCTTGAGATATTGACGCTTTATTTGAAAATATTGAAGAACAAATAAAACAAAATCCAGGCAAATACGAATTGCAAATAAATTCTTTAACTGATAGGAAAACTTAATTCCTAACTAAACAATAAAATAATTCTCTACACCTAAGAATAAGTTGAACAAGTAAACATAAACAAATAAAACCATAAATTCAAATTAAATGTTCAAAATGCTGACCACGCCTAGCTAAACACTTTGCAATTCGCTCGGTAAACGAAGATTCACTCGCAACAACATAAGAGGCGAAATGGATTGAAACGCAGCTCTAATTCAATTTTTCATATCTTCCTTCACTTGTGGTGGGAGGATGTTGGTAAACCTTTTCTTTAACGTAGCCCCAAAGGAATAAATCAAGGGACGTAAGATCCGGTGATCTGGCTGGCCAGTTGTGCACACCACCTCGTCCTATCCACATCATCGGATAATTTCTATTGAGATATTTACATTACGTTGGTATCTGTTCTCTTTCAATAATTAAATTTTGTTATCTCTCGATATTTTCTTTTTAGTATACGTAATTACGAATACCTCTGTACGTATAGTTAGTCTTAGGTGCTATTTTAGATACATCAATTTTTTTTGTGCGCAACTCAACACGCTTTGACGCTTGATTCATTTCCGTTCAGTCCTGTTCAGTACGTTATCTTTTTTAAGTTTTGCTTCCATTGTATAAAGTATGCCAGGCTTCTAATTACATTTTTGTATATATTATATTTATTAGTTAACAAAGAAAGGGTCCAAGGGTACGCCTCTACATTAAGGAAACCGCTTGTGTTACGAAAAAGCTGAAATTTTAAGAATTTTGTTCGTTGCAAAAGCGTGCTGCATGACGTCACAAAAAATTCATAAAATGGCGGTAATAATGCAATGCCATCTTCACCAATTATAAATGGAGATACCTTTGTTTTGCATAAATCATACAGGCTGTTTATATTCTGCATTCGTCGTCAAATATCTGCCGCTTTAGTAGTTCGAATCTGCGTTAGTTGTTTAATCTACCTTTCAATTATTGTAGGTGGAAGATTTTTTGAAAATTACCTTACGTTAATATATGCTACAGTTCGTTTATTTGTATGTTGAGGACAGATGAAAGTTACAGTACCTTCCCGTACGTTTGTATTATGGAAATTATAGTGTACCTTACATTATGGTCTACAGTTCGTTTATTTGTACGTGGATACAAATGGAAATTACCTTTACGTTATCGTGTGTTTGTCTTGTGAATGGAAATGGAATTCTCAAACTACAGTTTGTTTTAAAACGAGATTAATATAATTATCTTGTGCAAGTAAGTACGTATCGTTTTAGTGCAGTTTAAGTAAATAACAAGATCAGTATAGGGTGGTGATACGGTTATATAGGAACAACTGTTTTCTGTTCCTAAGATTAAAACATGACCTACATTAACCGTAATATTTGTTGACGTGGGTCAGTACACGTTTTATTCTTGAATACAGTGTTGATCATATTGCATTTTGAATTTTAAGTAAATATAGATTAGAAGCTTGTATAGTTGTGTTTAATTTAGTAATTTTAGATTCGTAAAGTTTTACGAGAAATATCGTTTTAGTTATTTTATGCTGATATTAATCAGACATTTTCCTTTATTAAATATACATATAAATACAGTTGTTTAGTGTTTATTCAGATTATCTATTATACCATTAAGGTACAACTTTCTCATTTTTTGTTGTATTTTAATTATTAAACCTATAAATTGAGTAGCATCCAACAAGAAAAATGCATTACTGGTTATACCTACGGACCCCGCACGACCTGAAAATCAATGAGTTCTCAATTACAGTAAGTTTCATAAGTTTGTACCTCACTGAGCCAGACCGTGGTGAAATTTACCTTTTTAATATAACAATCAATCTCCACCTAATTTTTTGATTGTTATAAACTTAGATCGCCTGACTATAAGGTCGAACATTAACCTGCTGTAACAAAGGAGTACGTTTTCTCCTGATTAAATTGTACAGAATCTCAATTAGTTGAAAACATAATCCCTTAAAATTTGCGCGAATTAACCTTTTTTTATTGCAATATAAACTTGCATCTTAAGCGATTGAAACTTAAACATTTTTAAAGTACTTCAAAGATGGTTTATATGGAATTTAACTCTTGGGATTACCAGGTTTACACTACATATAAAACCAGTTCGAATTAAATTAAAGGTCCACACATTTTAATTAATATTTTATCTAAGTAGACCAGCTCCATTTAGGTCACTAAGTTCAAATTTCTAATCTACCTGATAAGTGATAATGAATTAGCAGTTGGATAACTAGGAGTTCTAACAGAACCTGATACTGATTGATATTTTTACGTAGAATCAAGTGACGTCGGTAACTTTTTATATTTATTGCCGTTTCTTCAAAATAACCCAAACTTTCCTTTTTTTTAAATGGGACACCCTGTATATTTTTGTACAATTTGATTCAGTTAAGTTCAAAATTTACGTTATTACAAATTTAAATTCTTTTAATAGTTGGCCAGGGCGGTATTTGAAGTAAGAAAATAATTCGGCTGTCAGATTGTAGAAGTTTGTCAGTTAATGTTCGTTATTTAATTGTTTGGTTTGGTCTGTCTAATATTTTTAACTTAATTATTGGAAATCGATTCGAAAATGCAGACGAAGCATTAGAAATATATTTTCACAGGTATCCATTTATCTATCTTCTTTCTTTGACTGACGATGTACTAAAAATATGTCTCATAGAGTTCTAGAGAGGCGACAGTAAAAAAAAATATTTTCAAGTATAAAATTAAGTCTAATGAACACGGCCCTTTTTATAAACCTCGTTCAAAAGTCCACAAAAAAAATCGCGATATTTATCGCAAACCGCAACAAATCCAAATACCTTTTGCAGAGAGACAATCTTCAGTATGAAAGTACCTAAAACAAGTGTTCAAGACATTCTCAGAAAACACATATAAATTTCATATGGTCCAAAACTTACGTCCGGACGTTATAGAACTTCGCAGACAATCTTGTAATTGATATTTACAAAATGTGAACAGAGATGTTCATTTTCAAAGATTTGTTATTTGGTCTGACGAGGTGCACTTTAGCTGCTCTGGTATTTTTAATCGACAAAATAATACATTTTGGTCTGAGAATAACCCATGTGCATTATTTCCACGGGAAGGACAAGGAAGGGTTGGCTTTAATGTATCCTGTTTTATATTGGGTAGTAAAATTGTATATCCAGCTTTTGACGGAAGCCTTACTGCCAATAGATATTTACAAATCTTGGAACATGGTGTACCCGAAGTAGAAGGTGAGCACATTTAAATCAATTATATTTACGACAAGACGGTGCTCCTGCCCACAACAATGAAATTGTTAGAAACTATGAAGATAACAAGTTTCCAGGCTGCTGGATAGGTACAAATGGATCTGTCAGATGGCCACACAGATCACCAGATTTCTCAGTACTAGATTTCTTTCTGTGGTGATATGAATAAAATTTATAGAACTAAATATCCAACTTCAGCGGATCTACCCAACGCTGTTGACAGGGCTTGTATGGAACTATACATTTGAGGCCTGTTATTATTTTAAATACAATAAGGCGGATCAGAACAATGTGTGAAATTTCTTTAAGGCACAATGACGATCAATTTGAACATTTTTTATAAGCTAGTTTTATAACGTTTTATTGCTCCGTTGTCCTATAAAACGACAATAATTATAGAAAAGTTACGTATGGAACTTGATTCTACGTAAAAATATTTATCATTCTCATTTTATTTCTGTTACCTGCTAACCTGATGGCGGTTTCAAAATGAAAAAAATTTCAAAATCGCTCTGTACATCAGAAACGAAGCGTGCCATCGAAATTGTTTTCAGTCCACCTTTCGTTTAGTAAAAAAGTAGTACAGGAACCATATCCGTACCTAGGGCGAGGGGGCAGAGTGTGTGTCTTGATTTTAGAACAATTATATAAAATCTTAAATTATGCATTCATACTATACTTTGATTGCACTTTATATTTATAATATGTTTTTTAAGTTAGCTATTTAGCTTTTGAGAATAAACAAGCAAAGTTTATAATTAGAGATTGATTATAGTTTTATTTTGTTTAACTATTTTATTTCTACAATAAAGGTTTTTGTTTCATTATTTTAGTGATTACATAAATCAAAATATGTTTGCCCTCCCCCTAAAACGTTAATTATCCCCTCTGAACGCGAGAAACTTCCTATCTCAAGCCGTTCTTGAGCAAAATCGTCTTAATCTTAATTGGTACACATGGTGCATATTTATAAATAGATGTATTAAAATCTTGGAATTTTGTTAATCAACAGAAACCACACGGAATGTTTGCATTTAAGCTAGCATAAAAGGGCATAACAAAAATCTAAGCGATTAGAAATTAAGAATTAAAGTAAGCCTTGATTAATTAATTAAAATAAGAGTGTTACAAACTGTATAAAAATTTGATTGGGTTGCGTGTTGCCTTCTTTAATTCAAGTGTTTAATCTCTGTCTATTAATCGTCATAAACCGAAAAAAAATCATCTGTTTAGTTTTTTAACCTTTGAAGCCTGTTTATTGAGGTTTACATCGCGGTCTAGAATACGTTTTCAACCGAAAAGAAGGAATGCTGTATAGTGTGAACGTTTTATAAAATTTTGAAATATTTTGAAAAAAACAGTTCTGTAATAGAAAAATTCCATTTAGAGAGTTATAGTTTTTAACAATCAAGTTATGGCCATTAGATTTTTGTTGATTCATAATAAAAGAAAAGGATGAATGCTGAAAATTTGTTTTAGGTACAGAGGAAATTTTATAGATCGTTTATTTTTCAATCAAGTTGTAGTCAAGATGTAGACTTTTATCAATTCAGTTCGGAAGTTATATTTGTGGAACCAATATTAGGTACAATGATTTATCCAATCAGGCTGTAGTTTATCGAAGCGGAGAGTCCGGGCGAGTACGGACCAGCTCAAGTGTGAAATGAGGCGGCCATCGCTTATCGGTCCGTTCGGCTTAGAGATGCGTTACAGCAGGATTAGGCCACATCATGCAGGATTACAGAGTATCTAACTAGACGGAAATAACTTCTTTAGTAATTAATTACACACAAATTTAAATTTATAATACATTAATACACCGAGAGATATATCCTAGTAACATCTTTCTTAGGTTTATTATTCCTGGCTGTGCAATTTAATGCTGCTAATGCAGCAGCTCATCTGCGTGAAACCTACTTATGATAGCGCTATTTATCTCTATATGAGTTTGCAAAGAGTTTTGCTTATACAAAACTGTTTTCAGGGAAGTTCCAAGCATATGCGTTGTTTTCATTAAGTTTTCCTTTGTTTGTAAATATCTAATGCATTTAGAACAAAATTAAT
This sequence comes from Vesta saturnalis, assembly GCA_036346205.1. NCBI lineage: Eukaryota > Metazoa > Arthropoda > Insecta > Coleoptera > Lampyridae > Vesta > Vesta saturnalis. Next base: position 1,665,149 of record JARFJB010002109.1, on the reverse strand, counting down.
TTGTAGTTGTATTTTCTAAAATGAAAATTCGTATCTTTTGTTGCGTGGGCTCATAAAACAAATGGCGATTTCAAATAGAATTTAAATTCAATTTTGTGTTTTAAAATTGCTACTGCTCCGTAAAAGAGAGCAATGGAAAAGTTTGGTTCTGCATTTTAAGAATGCATTTGCGAGTATTTACTTCTACATATTTTATTTACATCGCACTTTTTCTTTACTTAGTTTTATGATTATAAATATTAGTACATAGGAATTACCATTTTGTATATTAATTTAACTTCGAAGCTTAATTAAGTTTGTTACATAGAATAAGATCCCTTGTTAACTACTAACGTCAATTAAACATTGACATCACGTTCATTTTCATTACTAATATTACCTAATATAAATTGATGGATTGAATATTATTACAACCTTATACTTTCCAAACTCATAAGTGCCATGCTTTTGTTCTGTATATATTTAATTTACTGTATAATATATTGTTAACAATATTTAATTTATTAATGATCTAGTTATTGTATACCATAGTTGCCTTTATACGTTTATCAAACTGTTGTATTAATAGCAGGCTTATATTTACGTTTTCAATTTTCATCATAGAAAACCCCGACTTAGAAATGAAACTCATATGCTCAAGGTGAAAAATGAGTTAATTCATCGCTGATCAGACACTTGACGCTAGTGTTTTAATTTGTAATTTGGCGGTAAATTTAACTCATTCATGGCCACATTTCTATTTTTTAAATAAAGTTAATTTTCTGACAGGTATAAGTGCCTTAAGTCAAAAAAAAATTGTAAAAAAATTTTACCTGATCCATAAATATTTATACAGGGCTGAGAAAAAAGTTCCATTATTGGAACATGGCCACATGAAAGTGTAGTAATTTTGAAAAACACAAACAATGTCGGACGAAACCATTTATTTAATTTAAAATATATAACTATTTCTGTTGGTCATGAAAAGCTTTAAAACAGTCCAAAGGGTGCATATTGACACGACACACACTACAACCGAAAGTGGAATTTTTTTTACAAACCTTACATCGATTTTGTTTAAGAGTTACTGGATAATGCAATACCTTTAAATTGTGAAACACTGCTGTGGGAACATTTCTCGTTAATATATCTCTGGACCGTGGTCGACCAACTGAATCACGATTTGTATATAAATATATATAAGTAGACACAATATTTCTTATAAATCCTAAAAAGTCTAGGGCGGGTTCGATTTTTTCAAAGTTATCATCCCTAGTTGACAAATACTTCTTTTTAACTTCAGTCTCTATTCTGTGTAAATTCCAAGCATTTGAGAGCGTTGCTGAAAGCAGGTGAGAAAATACAGACCAGTACCACTTATTGTTTCGGATTTTTATTCTGTAGTTAGATATATTCCTATCCATTAAATCTGTCCCTCCCATATTTGCACAGTAATATATTTCTTTTCTGCCGCCGAATATCTTTTAGCAGACTTTGTTGGTAACACACCATAAACATTCGATGCAACTTGAACTACAAAATTATCAATCCATTGCATGTCGATTATACTTTTATCCTTGTTTATATAGGAGCTAGTGAAACCCCTTTTTTCTTTTTTTGCTTCCTTTTTGTTGAGAGGACAATTTTCAGTTCGATTCTGACGTATTGTTCCTGTACAACCATATCCAAGTTCAATCATTTTTTTAAGAAGCGGCAAACCAGTAAAAAAATTATCTATAAAAAAATTGTAATGACGGTCTGGATAAAATTGTTTAAGTCTGTCTGCAAATGTGATTACTACTGATGCTCTGTAGATGCGTTCCTTTTCCCTGATAAGGCTCTGTGCTTATTAAATAACCATTTGAATTGTTTATCGACCAAAATTTAAACCCGTTTGGTTTGGTTTGCCTAAAATTCTTTGCTTACAGCTATGGTGACTGTAGTACGGAACCATTGATTCGTCAACACCAACATTTTCGGGTAAATTTTCCAAAAATTTTTGGTTTAGATGATCAATCAGTGGACGGATTTTGCCGAATTTGTCATCCTGAGGTAGGTGCGTAATATCTGCAAAGTGTAGGTTTCTCAAAATTTCCCTAAATCTATTGCGGGACGTAGCATCAGCGATGGCCGGATTTCTTAGATCTGCATCTAAACTCCAATACATATCGCGTCTTGGTTTAGGGCTGTATCCAGATATCATAAGGATGGCAAAAACAAATTTTATGTCATCAACAAATACGTTAAACATACTATTTGCATTATTTTCTTTTGCATACTTTATTGACTGATCTCTGACATACTCAAAAATGTAGCTATCCCAAAACCTTTGAAATAGATCGACAGGACTACTCAGTTTTATGTCTTGTATTGGTGTTGAAGTAACATTAGACATCGCAGGGCTTACAAGATCTCCGTCATTCCATTTTTCTATTGATATCTTCTTGCTTTTACTTTTATTAATTTTTTCAATTTCGCTTTCGCTGCTGTCGCTTTCTATGCACTGCACTTTCCTTTTCTTTAACCTATTTTTATTTTCGCTTGAAGTGGCCTGTTGATTTTTTTTCTTATCCAACTTTTTGCTATTAGTGGATTCCGTTTCTTCAGAAAGAGTCCCATTTTCTGACTCACTTGTGTCATATTCACGATTGCCATGCATTTGTAAAGATGCCTTACCTGGAGCGCAGAGTATTTTTGAGGAAAACTTATTAGCAAAGTCCACTTCATTTTCGTTATCGGATACCTCTGAGTCACCTTTGGAGTCATCTGCGGGGGGTGTGTTGTAAATGTCGGCTGAATCAAAGTTTTCTTCATTAATTTTGTCCAATAAACGGTTAAGACTATCAGACATATATCTTTTTTTCTTCCCATAAAACGTTTTTGTATCCATTTTACCTATAAATAAAAAATTCAATTTACTACACTTAAAAAACGCCAAGTTCCAAAATCGGAACATACCTAAAAATGGAGGTTTATATAATTCCAAAACCTAACCAAACTTTTTCAAACAACTAAACCTCTCTCAATAGTACAATTGAATGTTACTATGATAAAAGAAATAATAATTTATAAAACTAATACATGCAATGACGTAGTGTTTATAAAAAAAGATAACTACCTGCCTACGTTGTGTATATTCACTAATAATCCGGTAAAAACTAATATGCAGAACACAGATAACAATGTAGGTGCATCAACTAAATATCTGGAAACTAATAAAAAATAGTTCAAACATACTTGAAGCGCTACCCATTAACCGGAGGCTAAATTAGACATTGTTCCAATTTTGGAACATGACCATGAATGGGTTAAATTCAATCTGTTCCAAGTTTTGTCTATTAACCACTTCGATGTATTGACGTAATTACAGCATTTACAAACTACAAAATTGACAAAGAAATCAACTTTATAGCTTTTGAAAATAATGTAATACCTACTTCGAAACAGCTGTAATTAAATAAAAAGAAATAAAAACTACGACAAATGTGGTGATACAAAAGAGCATATGTATCGTGTGTGGTGATACCAAATTACAATGGTGAGACTAGAGGAATATTTCCTTACATTATTTAATCTAATTTGGGAATATCATCTATGAAACTGTAAAAATTATAAAAACATAAATCATAAAATTTATAATCTGATTAATACATTTTGTGTAACATAGGAAAAGTAGCAAGGCACGTTTCGCCAGAGGTTTCGAACGTATTTTTTTTATCAACAAAAACGGCATCAGAATATTTTCCTAATATATAATAACTTTAATCTGTATTTGAAGTCTACGGGCGAAGGATTATCATGTGTACCTCCCATTGCACGAACATATGAGAAAAAGTTTTCCAACAAATCTTGATTGAGCCTGCTTGTCAAAATATAACCAGTATTATACCAATTTTTTAGGTCGTTGCACAAATCTATTAGTGATCGGTTTGATACTATTATACCCCGCTGAAACAGCAACATCCGTTTATAGTTTCCCACTTTCATTCTAGTCATAAACTGTGTTATCTGATTGTTAATATTATTTTGAGCTTCTAAATCCATTCCATACGCATGTTTGGCTTTATGCGTTGCAAACTTAGTTTTGGGATTAAAAATATCAAACCATGTATTAACCAAGTCGAGTAATCTCGCAACACCTTCCCAATTTTCATTGGTTATAGTTTGTTGTCCGTACCATTCTACAGCTTTTGCAGTAGTATGCGAAAACAGTTGAGCTGCAACTTTGACATTTTAGCGTTGAACTTGCTTGACATCAAGATGGTACTGGGAAATTTTGTACCCAACTTTTTAAACAGTGATTTCGTATCATAGCTTGTATACACTGTGCGTTTTATCTTAACGTTGTCGATTGTAAAGCCATAATCAAGGAAATTATTTCTAATTAATTTTAATAGATGCGGTACATCCTGCTAGTACGTAAATTCTTTTGGCTTCATCAGACGGATTAGGAAAAAACATTATTTTTATTCCAATCAACATCTAAAGATGTCCATAAACCTTGATTACTACCACCCATATCGCAGATAATTGTAACCACAATATAACACTGTTCTACTTCCTTTGTTGTTTCTAACAAAATGTCTTTTGTCATAGCTGCAATCTGCAAAAGGTCCTCTCACCATTATAACTTGTGCAGATTTACAAGGGCCAATTATTCGCTGTTCTTGTTTATTAAAGCAAATTTCGTCAAATAAATAAACTTCATCAAAACTAAATACAGTAACCTTCTGCATATCCGACATAGTTTTACCCTTAAACTTCATCAATCTTAGTACTTCTGACAATAAACCTTCAGGATAGTAAACTTAGAAGCCCATTTTCGTAATGTTGATAAAGCAGGGAGAGGATAATTTAATTTTTGTCGTAAGTACCTAAAAATTCCAATTATATTTTAAAAACAACTGATTTTTGCTTAATAAATATGTGTATCTATCTACCTGTAAGCCTTGGGACTAACACTTCGTAAAGGTATTCGCGTTCTCAGGTCATGTAATACACCATAGTTTTGATCCGAGCTTGGAAAAACTGTGCTCAAGCTGTCGTGGATATCCATTTGTTCCGGAACATCTTCAGAGTTCGAGGAAATTTCTTGAAGTAGATCGTTAATAACTCGCTTTTGTTGTCTTTCTTTTGGACGCAAATTTTTTTCCACACTAGATTTACTTTCAGAAGGTTTTTATATGTATAAATGCTTTGTAGATATTGCATTTTCCTTTAACTTGCGAGCGTTTGAAGGAGAATAATTCAATAACCTATGTTGAAGAGATGTATAAAAATCATCTTTATCAAAATGAATAGAACATAATCTAGCTAAAATAAAGTACAATTACAATTACGAGAAATAATAAAACTTAAAGAACGCGACTTACCTGATGTTGTATTTATTTTACCGTTCCTGCTGCAGCTGTTTATCCATTGATTTTTAATGTTATTTCGTTTGGGAAATCTACAATAACTTATGCCTTTGGTTTCTCTACTATTATTATTGCAACCGTACACGGCACAATGAGCCATTGTAATAAATATAGTTTGTAATCGTATTTATCGCATATACAGGGTGAGTCAACCATAGAGTAAAGTTCATTATCTCATTTGTTTCGAGAATTACGCAAAAACGTTAAATATAAAAGTTTTTAGAGAGTATTAAGGTGCATAGTTCAAAATCATTTTTGAGTAAACAAGGTGGTTCAAAAAAGCGTGGCGAATATAACATACGTTTTCTTTAATGGAACACCATATTTTTAGATTCTACATGAAATTCTATAACTTTTTTGTTAATAATGTCATATACCTAAACCTAGTAGTTTTTCTAATATTTTAATTTTTTTAGAAAATAATTAGTTTTTACTCTTATAAAAAATTGACAGTGCCGCCATTGTTTTTGAAGATGTAATACACATACTTGGTACAAACATTCTACGAGGATGGAAAAAAATATATATGTAAATAAATTTGAGTTAGATACTACAGGGCGTTCAAAATAAATGTATACATATAGACTATTTTAACTTAAAAAATTTCGACTTTTTTAAATTACACACCCTGTATTTTATTATATTTTCTGATAGCTTTTACAACCCCCCCCCCCCCCAACTTTTATTGAGTATGTCATATACCTAGTTTTAGTAGTTTGCGATTTGTTTAGATTTTTTAAATTTGTGCCCTTGCTTTTATTACACCTTGACCATGAATAGCTAAGGGCATGTCTATATAGACATACCCTTAGCTCTGACCAGTGAAGCAAACATGAATTGAGCGCGTGACGTCACAATGTGGCAAGACTACAAACCACAGCCACCCCATCGTTCTTTTCGTTTGTATCAATCTTTGATTGAGTTAATTTTTAATTGAATAAAAAAAATGAAGTAGGTAAATGAAATTATTTTTATTAAATGATTTCAGTATTATTCGGTTTGATGAATTTATTTTTTTCTAATAAAAATACGCATAAATGAAAACTATGTAATATATTTTTATAAAATTTCAGCCCCTAGCCATTAAATTTTGTATGTTTACATCCATAGTAATTAAAAAAACTGACTATGTGTACTTGATAAAATAAATTCTATTTTCTTATGTATTAAGAATAAATCAATCTAAGAAAAAAATGAAAAAGAAGTGAAGCCAAATGAAGCTAAGGACTATATAGACATGCCCTTAGCTATTCATGGTCTAAGGTGTGATAAAAACAAGGGCAAACATTTAAAAAATCTAAATAAATCACAAGCTACTAAAACTAGGTATGACATACTCAAAAAAAGTTGGGTGGTTTTATAAAAGCTATCAGAAAATATAACAAAATACAGGGTGTGTCATTTAAAAAAGTCGAATTTTTTTAAAATATTAGAAAAACTACTAGGTTTAGGTATACAACATTATTAACAAAAAAGTTATAGAATTTCATGTAGAATCTAAAAATAAATTAAAAATATGGTGTTCCATTAAAGAAAACGTATGTTATATTCGCCATGCTTTTTTGAACCACTCAAAAATTATTTTGAACTATGTATCTTAATATTCTCTAAAACTTTTATATTTAACGCTTTTGCGTAATTTTCGAAACAAATGAGACAATAAACTTTACTCTATGGTTGAATCACCGTGTACAGCAAGAGTATACCGAAAGCATTAGCCAGATAGATTCGTATACACTCGTATAAGATTTTACCATACAACCGCGTGACTACTTGCTCGATTCTGTCCCGCCCTCGTTCACGGCAATAGCAGACCTTACTTTATTAGGTCATGGTTGGAAGTCCTCTGCAGTGGCGGAAGGATATGTTGAGGGCACATTAAAAAAGAAAAAGGAAGATACCGAAATTCTCGGATCTGAACATGAAGACATCAACTTACCAATTTGTTCACATATTTCCGAAATCAATTCTGGCACTACCACTGCTGCAATAGGTAACAGCAGAGTTGAACGAAATTTCCCGAGGATTGCAATTACTTCCAAAGACAATTCGAACGTAACCGTTAATGTTTACAATAACTGTACTTTTTACAACCATAATCCAAAATAAGTTGTAGATTTAGTTTTGATCATAGTTTGTTGAAATAACCTAGATTATACATTGTAATTTAAAGTACTAAACATGGTTAAATTTTGATAGTTTTAATTTTGTGGTTTTTACCTTCGAACTGTCAGTATTAAGTGCCTTTTCCATAGTAATTATCGAAGATTCGGCTTTGTACCATTGAAAGGAAAACAAAAAAGTGCCTTTTACCTGCAATGTACAGATTTAATGTTTACATTTTATAAATTTTGAGGTTATATATACTTTAGGAAATTTACTTAAAACATGTTCCCACAATATACAATCAAAGAATTTGTGGATCAATGAAATTGTTTCTAAATTACCGCAAAAACGTACCTGTCAACAAAAGTATAGCGGTTTATTATTAGCATTGTTTTTATTTTTCAGTATTACTTAATTAGAAGGATGGTTGTCACTACAGTTCGAGTGTCGCCATTGTTATAAAAATAAATTGTACTGTTTCTAGCATTTTTATTATAGCACGGTTTTTGTTTCTTATGAAACTCAAAATAGTTTCATAACGAGGCCCAACTCGTCGGCAAGTATATTAATTACTGACGTCTTTTTCAGTATCAGCATCACGAACATTAAGGGTTGTACCGGTCTCCGGCCAAATTGGAGGCTTCGCTCGTCGACCGGTAAACGTCCCTTACTGTTCTTGTTACTCAATATACTATTACCGCGTCTTTTCAGGAAGATCTCGTAAATCTCGAACGGTATCGAATCAAAAACATTAGCACAAACTATTAAATAATTTTTAACCTTGAGCATACGACTTTCGTTTCTAAAGGGTTTTTTCTATGATTTTCTTATTTCAAAAATTTGTTTCAACATCAACATTTCCAAAAGATTTTATTACTACTGAGGAGGATAACTGTAAGTGTTCTCGAAAGGTTTAGATTTGTATAAACATAAATACAAAAATACACCATTAAAAAAACCAAAAAGCTAATATTGCGTCCAACATATACATATACGTATGTGTGTGTATGTGTCTTAATCCTCAGCTGATTTTTGTAAAATTTTATCCCCACAATATTATTGATAATTCACAACATTTGGTACACTTGAAGCAAAATGAAAATATTAAAATGTTTATAATTTATAAAAATCTATAAAACAAAGTGCGACAAAAGTAAAGCAATAAATTGTTAAACAATATTTTATTTTTCACCAACAAACAGTTTAACACTTTTGGAATAATTACGGTATCTAGAAATTTAATAGTTAATAGAATATCCGTTATTGTTTATTATTTGGCGACAACATCGAGGCGTTGAGTCAATCCACTTTTGAATACTATTTTCAGAAATTCATTAATTTTATTTACTAACGATTGTTTATTTGGAAAAATTTGTATGCGAATTCGACGTTCCACTTCTTCCCATAGATTTTCAATAGGATTAATATCTGAGGATTGGGCCGGCCACTGCAAAACTCGAACGTTATTTTCGTGAAACTACTCCTGAACAACTCGTGAAGAGTGTTTTGGATCGTTGTCCTGTTGGAAGATAAAACGTAACAGCATTTCCTACTCTACATAAGGTAGCATTACATTGTGCAATATATTCCTATAGGTAAATCGATCCATGGTGTCCTTAATGAAATATAAAGGACCCACTCCATTCCATGAGAAACAACCCCATAAAAACACTGCCTTTACCATGTTTAACTGTGGGTGTAACGTATTTGGGATTAAACCGTGTGTTGATTGGCCGTCATACACGCTTCATTCCATCAGAATTGAAAATTTTATAACGATATTTATGGTTTTAAAAGTATTAAGATGTATGGTGGGTGTACACAGATGTGAATTGTGACTTCTTCAAAAAACTTTATACAGAGTTGGTCATTAGTGCGCAAAGTTCAATATAGGTTTAATTAACTGAAAGTGCAGAAATTTATTTTAGTAAAAATAGTTTTATAACGAAAAATATCCAACTAAAAATAGTTTATTAATTTAAACGAAATGTTCGCCATTTTGTTCTTTGCATGCATGCAATCGGTGATGAAATTTTTTTCAACACGACCTATTGTTTCGTTTCTAATCTGAGTTCCATAAATACGAACAATAACGTCATCTTCATTATTCGGTAGGACTTTGTATACCGCATTTTTTTAAGTAACCCCAAAGCCAAAAGTCTATTGGTGGCCAAGAAGTAGGTCGTCCGCGACTGATCCATTTATCAGGAAATCGCCGATTTAATAACTCTTGAACATTTCGAGAATAATAAGCAGGCTCTCCATATGTTGATACACAATAGTTTGACGTTGCAATAAAGAAATATCTTCCAAAAAGGTAGGTAATGTGTTTTCGCAATAATTTGTATAATTCTCTGCGCTTAATATTCTAGGCAGAAAATGTCGTTCTATAACATCATTGCCTAACAGACCAATCCACATGTTTATATTCCAGCGCACTCAATTATGTGATTCTCTAATTTGATGTGGATTTTCGTAATTTCAGCTCTGGAAGTTGTACTGATTAAACACCTCTTGCTGATTACAATGGGCCTAATCACTCCACAATACTTGCCTAAAAAAGTATTCATCTGTATCTAAGCAAAATAAACCATCTGAAAGATATAGTAAGCGCAACTCACTATCCCCAGGATGCAATTTTTGAACTGGCTGTAAATTATAAGGATACAGATTTTGTCTTTGCATGAATTTGTGAATAGTACTACGACGATGGTGACGATTGGTTTCCAAGATCCTGGTACTTCTTCAATGTCGTGGAGTAATTGCTCTTCCTGTTGCCTTATAGCTGTCTAGGATGACGAGCATGAATCATGTTAGGAGCCAAACATCCAGTTTCAATTAGACGAACTTCATCAGCACTTATTGTTTTATAATCAGGGTGTCGCTCTGCGGCACGAGCATTGTTATTACAAACTCCAAGTAGTTTAATCATATCTAAATATTCTTGATTGTTGAACCTTCTGGGCATTATAATAAGTATGAAAACTTAATTGTTTACCTTTGTACGTCAGTTTAAAATTGAAATATTTTACAAAACATTGAAATACAAAATGTCATATTCTGTCTTCCTCAAAGGTGACTGAATTATAAATAAGCTATCCTGAATACCTATTACAAAAAATTGATTTTCAAAAATACACTTATTGCGATGTTTAAGATAGCCATGATTTCGGTGGCTCGGGAATTAATTTTGGGACACACTGTATTTACTTTTGATATTTCTGGAAAATTCTGTTCAAGTATTACTTCAATTACATAACTACTCACAAAGAATGAGTCAACACTAAGCTGGAGATGTTAGACACCAAAATATTATGTTTGAGCTCATCATGCCCTATACGAATGTCGCGGGTTTAAGAGATACAGGGCGTGGAAGGTTTAAATTTTGTTCTGAAGTTTATATAATTTATACAATTGAGAAGATTTTGATAGCATGAATCTGAAAATTGTTAGTGTTGGGTTTTATGTTATTAGAATTGCAAATTTAAACCTTATTCTAACGTTGCTGCTAGAAGGCGCTAGTTTCACGGTATTATGTGGGTTAATCAAAACATATTTTTTTATCTGTTGAGCTACGCTTAAAAAATTCTAAAAGAACCTTCAATTCTACATAAAAAAGGTACTCTTGTTTAGGTCGCCTAACTTTATCGGTTTCGGAGTTATTTGCATTTAAAGGTTTCAATGTATTTTTTTTCAGGCGCTGATATTTCTATTTCTTTTCTAGGTAGGATTAGCCATGGGAGTTAATTTAGTTGGTCACTGATAATTCCAGACTTAAACCCCCTGGACTTCTCAGTATGGTCAAACTTGAACGATGTGGTGTATCGTAAAGAGATTAATACTGTTGAGGAGTTGCGGCAAAAAATACAAGTAGCCGCTGATGCATTTAAAAATAATAGGGACATTTTGTTTATTATTCAGGGACACTTAAGAGAATGTATAGTAAAATGTACTGAGGTAAGTGGTGGATACTTCCAGCACTTGATTTAAAGTCTGTTATTATTATTATTGTTAATAATTGTTATTGTTATTTTCATCTTTTGAGAATAAAAAAATCACCACAAAATACATTGAAAGTTTTAAATGCAAATAACTCAGAAACCGATAAAGTGAGGGGACCTAAATAAGAGTACATTTTTTATGTAGAATTGAACGTTCTTTGAGATTTTTTTAAGAATGGCTCAACAGATAAAAAAATATGTTTTGATTTACCTAAATAATACCGTGAAACTAGCGTTCTGTAGGAGCAACGTCAAAACAAGCTTCAAATTCGTAATTCTCACACACTACACACACTACAATATCCAACACTATACCAATTTTCAGATTGATGCTGTCAAAACGTTCTCAACTATTGAGAAATTTCAGAATAAAATTTAAACCTTCAACACCCTGTATCTCTTAAACCAGTGACATTCGTATAAGGCATGATCAGCATAAACTATAATATTTTGGTATATATCTCCACCTCAGTGTTGAACCATTCTTTCTGACTCACCCTGCATAACATGAATAATTTGTATATTTGGCATTGGTGATGTTTTTTATGTCATTTTATTACAACTCACAAAGTTAGAATTCTTGTTACCATTAATACATATTCTGTGTGAAATTTTCCTGTTTTCCTTCTTCTTTAAAGAGCAAATAAGAAAAATGCGAAACATTACTGAGAAAGACAAGCATTTATTATGCTACAAAACAGATACAAGTTTTACAAGACATATATTTATAGTTTAGCTTCAATTATTTTCTTTATAATAAAGCACAATTTGGAATATAAAAATAATAATAATTCAACGTCTGAAAAACCAGTTCGGAAATAATTTTTCAACTTTGAAAAAATTGTTTACAAGATCTTTAACAATTTTAATAGATATTACTACTGACGAAGATAACTGTAAGTGTTATCGAAACGTCTAGATTGTATAATTTAAAATACACCATTAAAAAACCCAAAAAAGATAAGTATTTTATTATGTTTCTAAGCTTATGTAGTTTATAATAAAACTATTCTGGACATATCTTGATAAAGCCGATTTAAGAGAAAAAGCTTTTTTTCTAATTTGGTGTTCGTGTACGCCCCATAGCAGCCGTTGTAGAAACTTGAAACTAATTTACAGCAATTTCTCTCGGTCACTTTTACTATTAATATGTTTTCCCGAAATTGTGCGATGCGTAGTTTTTCATATACAACCGGCCTCCTTTCTTAATAGACTACCCGGTGCACAATTGTGTAATATGTAATAGATACAGGATTTACTACTCATTGAACTGATCATATCCCAAATCAAAATGTGGTAGTTTATTATAGTAAACCCAGGCAAACAAAATATATGCACGGTTTGTTTAAAAAAATTTAACCTCAACTTCAACAATTCATAATTACTAAATTTTATACCTTAAGCAAGAAAGCTTTAAATAACAAAATCACCACCATATCAACACTAACTTCACGATATTCGCATTATAAATGGGACATAATTTTCTAATATTGATAGTTATTGCTTTTTTGTGTTTGTTAATTAACGGGTTTTTGTAAACATTGTATTATCGTTATTACAACGGCTATTGTGCTGGTGAATTACATTCTTTAATACCATCTCCGGCTATCTTTGCGAGAAACACTCGGTTCGCTCATTCACATCATCAGTATGCAGTACAAATCTCCACTTGTCGTACCAAACGGGCGCAATCCACATTTTTCTACACGGCTTCTAAACTCTGGAATGATCTCCCTAGTTCCTGTTTTCCTCTCACTTATGATATGAGAAAATTTAAGGTAGCTGTTCATAGGCACCTATTGGCAATTCATTATCCTTCTATCCATCCTCCTAAGTGTTCCTGAGTGCTTTAGCACGATAGGCCTTATTTAGCCTGTTCAGGTCCACAATCATAAAAAAAAAAAAAAAACGATTGATCAAAAAACTGCGACATCCTGTGTATTACTATGATAATTTATATGAATTATGTTTCAACGCACCAGAACCTTCTGTGAGTGGGCGTTTGTCTTAGACATAATAAAATACACATAATCATACAAAAGTTCATAAACGAGCAAAAAACGTGGTTTAATTAAATGTAAGGATGTCTATGTTTTTTTTTTAAATTTATAATTATGTAAGTTAACCCTTCCAACATTATTTTGAATTCATTTGTTTTACTTATAATTTAATTATTGTATAGATAGTTGGCGAAAAGTTAAAGTATTGGTTTAAATAATCAAATAATTATGAAAAATGCAAACTTTCACGATTATCATTCATAATTACGAAACTTATCTTCGGTTTGAAATCGTGTATTTTGATTCGTTTTAAACAAATTTAAACGTTTCCATAATAGTTATCGCTTTCAGTAAACGGTAAAGTATTTAAGAAGTCTGTTGTATAGTAATTTTCATGAGTCAGAACAGATACGTCACTAATATTAATAATGTCAGAATTGCCAACCTAAATCAGTTCTATCTGTATCCTCTCGTGCACAATAGGCCGGTTCTTAAAGGTGGTAATGAAATGAAGCTGGTTATGATGCAACTGCTTTGACTCGTAGAAATTGGTTTATCTAAGTATGCCTTAAATAATTTAAATCATAACATTCAGTTTGATAACAAGGAATTTTTATCAAGGCAAACTCATTTTAATGTTCTAAGCTATTGATAGATATATAAACACCTACATAAACTCTTCGATTAAATAGATTTTGATATTTTACAATTAAAAAAAGGCAGAATGATACGTCTTAATGGTAAACATTGGTATGTCTAGGTTTTTTGCTGTTTTTCCTAGACCTCAAAGTAAATGCTTTACCAGTTAAGTATGTTGTGACTGTACTGCAAAGACTCAACATGTAGTAAAATTATAATAACACATCTTGTTTTCAATGTACAATACCAATTACAGTGTTTTAGTAGTAAAAGAATATTATTTGACTTTATAATATGTGAATACTTTCACCACATTCAAATCAAAGTTTTTTACAACTTTGGGTTTACATTGTAGTTTATTAAATTTTGTTAAATTTGTTTTTGATTTGACTTTATGCCTATCCTCTCTCAGCATAGATTTTATAGCGTGCTGAATACATCGTGAGGGGATCTACAATTTTACTTTCGATGCAAAAAGAAGGCGAGTTTATCTACGCTTGTAGAAAAACGGATACCATAGCCGTATTCGCACCTACTTTTCCCGGGCGAAAGGTAAACAAGCTTGTTATGCTTCTCTTTTTGTGGCATTCATCTTCATATGCACACGAACAGACAGTTAAGTAAATGATTTGCTTTACCAATTACCAAACAACTCCATTAAAAAAATGAGAAAATGATGAAAGAATCTTTAACTTCATTTCTCTGCTTTAGGAGATCAAATCAAAAGAGTAATCTTCATTTAGTTATCTGAATTTATACGGCAAAGCATTAAAGATAAGTAATTGGCGTTATATTGGTGAAAATATTTATAAGACCTCCGTGAAAATAGCAGAAAATCTAAAAACTCCGAGTTTATCCGAATGGCCATGGACGTGCGTCATTACATGAAACGGTATCACATATGTTCGCACTTAAACATGAAATGTTTCTAGTGGCTTCACCAGCTACAAAATTATAAAAGTACTCATCCTAAGCAGATACGGCCATAAAAGCCTTACTGGCTTGCAATGGAATTCACATGGTAAAGCTTGAAAAAATCATAGGAAAGGAGTGCAATAGAAGAGCATAATCATATTTTCACAATAAATTACTCATCCTAAGCAGATACGTCGACAAAAGCATTATTGACTTGCAATGAGATTCATGGTGTGTAATTCACTCCCTAAAGCTTGAAAAAATCATAGCAAATTAGTGCACAATATAATTATATTCACACAATAAATTACTCATCCTAAGCAGATACACTCACAAAAGCCTTATTGACTTGCAATGGGATTCACGGGAAATAATCCGCCCCGTAAGACTTAGCAAAGGGTGTGTCTGCTTAGGAGGAGTAATTTATTGTGTAAATATGATTATGCTCTTCTTGTGCACTCCTTTGCTATAATTTTCCAAGTCTTAACGGGGTGGATTACACACCGTGAATCCCATTGCATGTCAATACGGCTTTTGTGTGTGTATCTCTTAACAATGAGTAATTTATTGTGTAAATATGATTATGCTTTTCTTGTGCACCCCGTTGCTATGATTTTTTCAAGTTTTACGGGGTGCACTACACCCAGTGAATTCTATTGCAAGTAAGTACAGATTTTATATGTGTATCTGCTTTGTTATGATTTTTTCAGGTCTTACGGAGTGGATTACATCCGGTGATTCCCATTGCAAGTCAATAAGGCTTTTGTGCGTGTATCTGCATAGGAATAGTAATTTATTGTGTAAATTTGATTATGCTCTTCTTGTTTATTTCTTTGCTATGATTTTTTCAAGTTTTACGGGATAGATTACACCCCGCGTCACAAGCTCCGCCTCTTAACAGCTGATCTTGGACAACTTGTGTTAGCGTCTCATAAGAACCTACGTGTTTTGCTGCGATTTTTTAGTGTTTTCTCCAGAAAAAATCGTGATAATTGACTTATTGCAGTGTTCGTATATAATGTTAAGATATTTCATAGGTAATTAGTGAACATTATTAGTATATATTACAATTGGGTTAGATTTTATGAATACGTATTCGAGCCTTTACGACATTAGAAATTTGTAAGTATTTTTTTACTTGATTTAATAAAGTAAAGACCATGTGAAGTTTGGTAAATTCCATAAAAATGGCTTTAAGTGATTCCACCATCTGTTTGTGAAATATAAAATACCGAGCCTGCTGATGTTATCCCTATGAGAACTTTGATAGTGTTATAATGTTTATAGGTAGGGTGTATTTCCAATTTTTTGTCTTTTGCAATTTAATTTCAAATCAGTCTATAATTATAGTGATTCTATTGCCAAATGCCTGTTTAAAACAAGGTGGCATTGATTTTATTAATTCGTCTCTTAAGCCCATAGAATATATTTAATGAAAGTACATTACATTTAGTGTCAAATAGAAAACTCTAGAAATAGTTGGTATACTAACATTAAATGTATAAGATAACAAATTAAAATCTGAATTTAACCTGTTTTATTAACATTATCAAAAAATGATTGAACTTATTTGTAATAACTGCTTGTGGTGTTATTTTGGTATAAGGTTCAATTAGTTTTGTAAATATTATATTGAAAGCCTTATACCTTGGTATTCCAGTGTAGTAACGAATCTATAACACACATTTTAACATATCATAGCCAAAAGAGCCTCTTGAATGTAATTCTTTAATTTGATGAGTTTGATGATAACTAACCTAAATATCGCACGAATTTTTCAATATTTGTAGGATAATTGTTCACTTCATTCACGTATTTCTAGTGAACTGTATTAATACAATCCCCATTTACAAGCATTAAAACAGAAACATTTTCACCGCCTACGATTTTCGTTAAAATTGTCAGAAAACAATCACATCTCATAAGAACGTGTGTTAAAGTTGTCCAACATCAGGCAAGGCCACGCGTTGTGACGTCACTTGAAAATGGCTAATTGCAATTCAATAAGGCTTTTGGGAGTGTATCTCTTAGGATGAGTAATTTTATGTGTTCAAGTTTTACGTGGTGGATTACACCCCGTGAATCGCATTGCAAGTCGATAAGGCTTTTGTGGGTGTATCTGCTTAGCAGTAGTAATTTATTGTGTAAATGTAATTACGCTCTTCTTGTGCACCACTTTGCTTTGATTTTTATTAGGTTTTACGAGGTGGATTACACCCCGTGAACCCCATTCATATCAATAAGGCTTTTGTAGGCGTATCTGCTTAGGATAAGTACTTTTATCATTTTGTGGCTGGTAAAACTCTAGAAGCGTTTCATGTTTAAAAATGCGAACACATGTGATACCATTTCATTAATGACGCACGCCCATGTCCAGTCGGATAAATTCGTCATATAATGCATGTATGGAATTATGATTTATTCTTCTTTCGCCACCTCCCGTTTCACCACCTAGACATCTTAACTGCTTTTTCGTCCTGTTTCGCCACCCAGAATATTTTGGTGCAATTAGTAATCACTATTATTCCCGGTTGGCCACCTGAGATATTGAATTAAGGGTAAATGACGTCATTATATAGAAATACACTATTTTTCGAAAACATCGTTTTATTGCAATAACCAACTAATTTATTTCTTTGTCATATAAAAATATTCTTACACCATAAATAAGAAAATCTGCCACAATTTTATGAAGTCGTTCGTCCATAGCAACAAACTTGGTTTTTCTTCTTTTTGGAGTGGCGTGATGTTGAATTTGTATGGACTGTAACTGCATATTCTGACCATCTTTTTGCAAAGTCATAAGAAGTTCAACAATATTTGGATTTGGCTTGTTTATTCTTCTATTTAGCCGGCTATGCCACCCCTCGACTGTATTTGTGGTACGGTGTCTTTCACCATAGCAATTCCATATGTAACCGAAGGGCCCATTGTCAGCCAAGTTTCGACGAAATAATCGTTGAATTTGTCGAGCTGCTCATTCGGTACATAGGTTTCCATGATAATTATCCACCCATTTTCTATCTCAGAGGGTGGAATATGTGCTAATGAAGCACACATCCTAATGTGCCGGCGCACTTCCTCTCTTTCAGCGTACATGCGAGTCAAGCCTAACTCTTGAACTTTTCGCCATAAACACTGACCGAAGTGAAAATTGCACCCACTAATTTTCACATTCGGTAAGCTCTTCTTCATCGCTGTTATAACGGCTTGCTCGAAGTCCACTTTAACATAAGTCGGTCTCCAGTTAGGGAAGTGGGCCTTCAGAATTTCGAACATTCTAACATAAGTTATTTCCTTCTTGTCTGGTAGTAATGCATAAAATAAGGGCAATACGTTAGTTTCCGTAGCTGTACTTCCGATGTCCGCGTGGATGGAATATAGCTGTCCAAATTGCGGACAACAGCTCTTGAAGGTTCCGTCCAAAAAAAATGTATTGTATTTTTCAAAATTTGTACGTGCAAAGGTAGACATGCATCCTATGATCTTGTCGTCTTCCCCGTCGTCGAACAAGATAAAAGGCTCCATGGATTCCGGCAATTTTACGTCTCTTCTATGTTTGAATGTAACGTTGCCGAATTTTTCGTGTCTTGCCTTATACAGCGAAGTTTTCTTTCCTTGGAAAGTCGGAATTGTGGCAACAAATTCTAAGCCTTTGTCGAGGATGCTGACCATCTCTTCCTCGAAAATGGTTGGTACAGATGTTGTCTCCTCACGTGCCCTTTTCTTCGCCCTGTTCATAGCCAAGTCGACTTGATTTTTCGCCTCGTCCGCTTCGCATGTGTGGTGCACTCTTTTCTCTATTTTGTTACTGTAACAAGAAAATCGTCAGAATAAAGTACCTTGTTAGTTAGTATTTATAAATTAGAATATTTAAAATGTATAGAAGTTATAAGAATTAAACTTACTCTTTCAAGGTAATACTGCCGCAACAACCATCTCTTCTTTGCTTGCAAAGCCATAAGCACTGTCCATTTTATAGCGTTTCTGGAAATAATGTTGGAAGCCACATTCCAACAGAATTTCCTTTCCGCGTTTACTAGTGATAAATTCAAAATTAGCCATACCGAATGGAAAATTGTTCAACAATAAACTAAACTAGAATTTGCCTTGTTTGACTATTTATAGGGTAGTACTAATTAATAATATGAGAACAATTGGTAAATAAGAATTACATATTAACGACTAACAAGAAAAATAATTAGATATTAATGACACTTTCTGTAATTATCAGCCCACATGATTTGTCTCAATTCAAAAGTAATTTTTAAATTATTTCTATTGTTATCGACAATGGGTTTTTCGAGGATTAAATAAAATTTAAATTTTAATGGTAATTATATACCATTAGTATTTTGTTTATTGAAAGACAAAAGTGAAAATTCTTAACATCTGATTCAATATCTCAGGTGGTCAACCGGGAATATTAGTGATTACTAATTACACCAAAATATTCTGGGTGGCGAAACAGGACGAAAAAGCAATTAAGACGTCTAGGTGGTGAAACAGGAGGTGGCGAAAGAGGAAGACCCCGGAATTATAGGCGATATGGGTAGTAAAATATTACTCGAGTCGATTTATGTCACTTGTGTTGTTTAAATTAACTCTTAAAAGTTGTGACATTCGTGACGTTCCCAAAACTTATTATCTTAAGAATTGGAAAGTATACCTTTAAATACAAAAATACAGTTTTGGCTCACTTTGTACTTCCACCAGTTATCTCAATATTCCAATTACTATTTGAATAATTTTTATTAAACCAATTCTACTAATAATTTTAGTTAAACCCATAATTTAAAATACTACTCTTTACGTACTAGTAGATCATGTTATTAGGAGAAAAACTGATATTTAGTGTGACGAAGATGGACGTTTTCTTCCGAAGTAAGATAAATAATCCAGTGCGAGCACAAAATCATTTTATTGGGAATAAAATATACAATTTTATCTTCAAAGTTAAATATAAAATATATTCTGTAATGGCATTATAAAAACATTTGATTTTGTTATTGTTTCTCATATTCAAAATATCAATCTTGGGACATGTCATGTAATGAAACATCGGAATTAAAAAAAGTAATTTACGTGTACAACTTGCGTACTTCTGTTAGGCACACATTTGTGAATTAACCCTGTATATTTACAAAGCTTAGCAATTTAGTATTTATGTAATCAATAAATTGTGATTAACTTCTATAAATACCCTAATTGTTCTATCCATTAACTTTATTGAAATTTAAAATAAAACCTGTCAATTTGAGCAAATACTTTTTTATTGAATCTATAAAGGGTTAATCAATTTGCTGCCACAGCTAGCTTTCTTTTACATGGTAATTAATTTTTTAAATTGTTTTTACAGTGAAAAATAATTTCGGAACACGTTGTCTCTTAATCAATCACTGATTAATATTAATATAATTTTCCATAAAAAAATCTTTTGTTTTAGCTTGTTATGGTAATTTAGTCGATTAAAAGTTTTCCCTTTTTACTACTATATTTACCACTATATTTATCCAAGCGTACATAATGAAAACGTTTTTGTTTGTAAGAATGCAGAATTCAGATTAAAGGCACAAGTGAACATAAGTCATATAGTTCACTGTCAGTAAATTGTCTAGAGATTTTGATAAAATTAATAATTATTGTTATAGTCCTGCCAAGAAAACAAACTCCCTTGTCTGAAAGGTACATTCGGGATAAAAAGTATCCAAGCGGTAAGTTTAAATGTGACGTGCTGGTGATATTTGCATTAACTAGGATTTAATTGACTATATTCGTTAATTTTCTCACATTTGGGGTAATTTCATGAAATACAAAACTGAAGTCTCCTCAAAAAACAATTTTTCTTAAGGTCACGCTTAGATTGAAATAATTGTAGCGTGAATTTAAGAAAAATTACTTTTTGAGGAGACTTTTGAGTTTCTTGTATTTCATGAACTAAGATTTTATTAAGTTCAAAATATTAAATGGTCGTTGAATACACAGTATTCGAATTACTATTAACGGAAATAATTATAAACCACTTAGCTCATTTTATTTTATGAAAAATATTGATAGATTTACAAATAAACATAGAAATTAAATTGTTTAAAAGTTATTAATTAGAGATAGAAAGCTAACAATAATTAAAAACAGGCAAATAACTATAAAACTGCTTATCTCATAATTAATTTTATGAAAAACATGCAGAGATTTAAAAATAAACATCGAAATTAAGTTATTTAAAAAAGTTATTCATAAAATATACTTAGAAATTGTATGCAAACATAACAAAAATTAATAACCGGCAAATAATTAGCAAACCGCTTAGCTCATAATTCAAAACATTCAAGAGAATTTACAAATAAACATCGAAACTAAGTTATTTAAAAGTTATTAATAAAATATGCTTAGAAATTTTATGAAAGCTAACAAAAATTAATAACAGGCAAGTTCATAATCAATTTTATGAAAAGGATTAAATTGGACCTCCTTCCTCTTCATCTTCGTCATCATCACTACTTGTTTCTTCCTCATCGGAAGAACCTGTGTTTACGTTGAAAGACAAACTTTCCACTGCTTCATCCAGCAATCCCACATTTCTTGTCAACGTGAGCACAATTCTTTTGCCAGTCCGATACGTTGATATCGACAAAAGCGTTTCGAACTTAATTTTCAATTTCATTACCACGTTGACCAACATTGTTCATCGCAACCTTGTGTTTTGCTAAACTCCAAATTAATTCTATCGGATTAAGCCCACAATGGTGTGGCAAGCGAAGTACAGTATGGCCGTGCTGCTTTAATAACTCGTCAACATAGAAAGTTTTGTTGTAATTAAATTTCTTCACTAATTCTACCAATTCTGCTTTCCGCATTTCGCATGTTGTGGAAACCCCATTATTTTCCAGACTCTCGCGAATAGTTGCCTTCCGGACAGATTGAGTTGGTGGTTTATTAATTTAAAAAGCGTTGTGCATGACGACAATACCATTCGGTGGTAGATTTGGAATTAGTTGTTTTTGTAACCAAGTCATGAAGTTCGTATGGTTCATGTCGTGATGGTAGTCTGCTAACTTCCTATTTGACTTAATCATCAACAATCCATTATTTACAAATACATACGATCCACAAGCATGAACTATAATGTGCCTTTGACCTGCTAGATTAGTTTAATAAACTCCTGCGTCTTCTTTTGATTGTCAGCATTTGCTGACTCCATAGGATGGTTGAATGAAAGTTTCATCTAAATAAGTAACTGGTTTCTTGTTATCTCCTAAAGAATTATTCCCCCGTAATTTCTGCAGGTAGCGAGAGCGCCATGCAACAATGTCATTTCTTTCCATTAAGATTTTTTTCTTATTATGACATTTCTTAAATTTAAAGTCGATTTGATGGAGATAGCTGCGAAGCGTTTCGCGGCCACCTATAACAGTTAAAAAAATTGTTAAAAACATGGTTTTTCTTTAAAATGTAAAATGATTGATTAGTTTTTTATTGCGAGAGTTTAAAGTAATTGTTTAAAGGCAGACTCAAAAAGACCGCTATGTTCGCTATATTGACTAAAAATTTATCACAACTGTTGTGTTATGACCTTTAATAATGAATAATAGTTAGTCTAAAATTGATTGCACTCAATAGAAAATATTCTCAAATTTTTATATATTTTTTCTTAATTGTTGTGTCAAATGTTGAAATTCGTCTACAAATTTTTGCATAATGTGGCTATCGGTGTGGCCACATGGTACAGCACAGATAGTGAGCATAACATAAGCAACGAACGTAACGTACATAGCTAGCGCTCGGTTTGGCCCAATCTAAAACTGAGGGGCCACTGAGAGTGAAGCGAAGGGTAGTTAAGCGAAACTAACTTGAGATAAACTAAACTAAGTGAAATAAAGCTACCCTGGCTATTAAACACGAGATGTGCAGTTGATTTGTAAAACTACAAGAAAGACGTAGGTAATATTATTCTCGTTTGTTCATATTCACACCCTTTGTATTCATTTTAGTTCGTCAAACTATGACATACGATTGAACTTACTCCAGCAAAGAATTCGCTCGAATCGAAACAGAACTAAACCGAGCGAAGATAAATATTGTTTTTAAGCTTCGCTAGATTAATATTGCCTCGCTTAAGCGGCTTTTACATTTACGAGTACTCGGATTTACAAGGATCCGAAGTCCTTATCTCGAGAATTCAGTTTCTGTCATATTTGAATATAAAAAACACATACTCGAATACGAGTAGGTACTCGGAAATGTAAATGACGCTTTAGTGTTATTTGCCGTGATCGCATACGTTTATAACAAAGCTAATTTTTACAAAACTTAGCACCCAGTGGTTGGCCCCTCACTTTTAATCTTCAATTATAATTTAATTTTCTCCGCTTTGATTAATTTGAACATTAAAATAAGTTATTTTGTCTAAAACATACCAGAATAGCCAATTTTCTCTTCCATCTTATTGACCAAAATGTTTAACGTGGGAACGTTGTTATCGACGGTATAGGTTTCATGTACTGTTCTCTTCAATATTCTCATCTAACATGATTTTTTTAGAACGGCCACTTCTTCTTTTTTCGTTGGAGAATTCAGAATGCCCTCGTCGCTTGACTTAACTTCATTTCTAATAATAATTATCGTTATTTACAGATTTAGTTGGGCAGTTCAAAAATTACCTGATTTATTTATAAAAGTAGCCGATTTCCCTGCTGCGGCAGCTGCTAATTCCGTTGCCTTTTTCAAAGGAAATGACCACACACCTGCGGCTTTCTGCCTATCGAAGAACTCGATAACGTTTTTAATATTTCTGGCCTCGGAATGAACCGATTTTGTCGAAATCGTAGCCATGTGTTTAGTAGGATATTGACAATGACAATGACAATTTAGTGATTTTGTACACGATTGTACATCTAAGAATTCTAACGTGTGATTGGGCAAATTGAATTCGCGCCACTTTGGTGATATTTAGTTCGCATATTTTCCGGGGACTTTGTTTTTTTGGCAGAGCTATACTAAGATACGAATTTTTAACGATTCAATGGTTTTGGCAAAAGTAAATAGTTTTTTTACAGCCAGCCCCCCCTCCCCTGTCTCGTATCAGTTGAGTTTTTGTTTATTTCACAATTTTTTTATAATTTACTTTTCATCCACAATAATAGTTCTTTGTGTTCTGACAATAGTTTTTCCTTTTCGTCTTAGGGGAGGGATTTTGCCCTCTTTTTTTGAAAAATTTAATTGAGTGTTTTTTGTATTCTGAATAATGGGTAACTATTATCCTAAATAACAGTAGAAAGAACAATAAATAACCTTGGTACACCACTGAACGTCCAGATAAATCTGTGTTCAGTGAGAATATAATGTAACTATTTTATTAAAATTCAGTGTCGTGTATGTCTTAACTACTGTCGTAAGAGCGCTCGGCCCCATGTTGTACCAACAATACACACTAATAGTACCGTACCTATTTTAAAATTAACAATATTTATACAGGGTGATACATAATTTCAGGGACTTTAAACTTGTGTTTTTTAATTAAACACCTTACTCGATTTTTGAATTTCTCCAACTCTTTTATTCTCATAATATAGCACACAATAGGTTATACTGAGTACATTAGAAAATAGAGCTGTTTACTTCCAAATGCTAGCTGCTTAAGGCAGGTAAATTTACACGTGATTAGCTTATTCAAAATTCTCACATTTTGTGTGGATTTATACTATATATACTTTGTTAAAATGGCTAACTCGTAAATAGGACAGGTCAAAATACAATGGCTGTGTTTTCTCAATTTTTGTAATTAGAACACCCTGTATATTATAACGGCATTCACATTTTTAATATTAGCCTTACCTAAATGTAACATTAACAAAACTCTATCTGTAAAATACATTGGAAAATAGTAACAGAAGAGAATGAAATATTTTCCTTTTGAAAAACACTTAGTATTTAGATCCGTTTTTAATGATACGAGAGATTTGAACGTCTCGTACATTACAATTAAACATAAAACCTTTTTCTAATTTAAGACTATATCAGCCACAACAGTATCTCTAGAAACACAACAGTTTGTAAATTATTCCTTTCATCAGCTTTATCTAGAAAATTATCTCTCCGTAAAACTATAAAATGTTGAACAGCTGCTGAAGAAGTAATGCTTAAAGTTTAAAATTTACCGTCTTTTATATAAATATTATTTTTAGATTTTTTTTCATTGTCAGACATCTTGCTTATAATTACTATACAAATTGCTGTAGTCAACGGTACATTGTGTCTTACTTGCAAATAATAAGAATTAATGCCATATACTGACGTTTCAAGCGAAAGTAGTATTTATGACTACAGCATTATTTACACTCCTTGTAGATACGTTTTTTGAATAACGTCAAAGGAAACGTGAAAAGGAATCAATTATACAAACATTTTATTTTAATGACACAATTACTACAAATAACAAAGTGTACATATCACTAATGATGTATTCGTTAGTTATTTATTAAAATGCAGTGTTTAATGACATTTTTATATTAACGTATCATGCACATTAAAAGAAGTTTAAATTAAAATACATCGTTTTCTGATTCGAAATTGCAGTTATCACCACCGACCTCCTCATCCTACCGTGTAACAGTGCCTATGAGAAATTTGGATTCTTTATATACAGTGTTTGCTTAATCCCTTAATGATGTAATTATCTAAACACAACACAACAAGCAAGATTAGTTAGATATTTTCCTTGTGACGCCCATTTTCTAATGAGAAAATGACACTGTATCAACAAGAGCCTTTGCAGAAAATCCAGAAATTAATGCCGGAAAATCAGAAGACTACTTAATAAAAGGAATAGTTTTAAGTCTTTCAAAGTTAAAACTACACAAGAGGTTTTCGCAACTGACCATAGAATTTTGTGAAGATGTGATGTGATAGAGTAAACAACATTGAGAATTTCATCGAAATATTCTGTTTAGTGACGAATCAACTTTCTTGTTACATGGTCCTCACAATCCTTCCGTAGTGAGACACTAGTCCCAAGAAAATAAGCAGCGAAAAATAACTTTAAGAACTCAGTACTTCCAAAAAATTAACGTTTGTGCCGGTATTCTGGGGGCACAATTATAGGACCATTTTTTATTGACAGGAATATCAATGGCCAATGGAGCTGCTTCAGAACCAAGCCATTCCAGCAGTATAACAATATTGATATGGCCCACATCTGGTATCAGCACGACGGATGTCCTGCTTATAATGCGGCTAGGGAATATTTAAATTAAATATTTCCTCGTCGCATTATTAGCACCAACGGAGACATAAAATGGCCACCAATATCTTCGCATTGTGATTTTTTCTTCGGGGAATGGGAAAAAAATTTATAATCGTCTGGGATATTGTTTGTCTCAATACGGAGATGTTTTCGAACCTTTCATAAGATGAACATTGTGGCTATTTGTTTGTTAGGTTAGCATTGCGTTTGTTAGAATTTGGATAATTTGTAATATTAAAATGTTATGTAACTATTGCTCACTTTGATTCCCTATTTTATTACAAATTAGAAATTACTAAATATTTCCCGTGACTTAATGAATTAAAATATTTGACTCAGCTATGCAAGAAATAAGTGTGGTAACTAAGCGCCAAGTAATGCATTCAATTACCCGTATTCAAAATTTCAGAGGACAACGTTTATTTTTTTAAATACCAATAACCTATATATTTGTCGGTTTTAAAGCGTAGTCAAGAAGATCTTTCAAAAAGGTGTGAGGCATCGTTGCTCTGTTACGTTATAGTGTTGGAAATATTTTAATGTTTATGCAAAAAATCACAAATCTAGTAGACTGTGTACAAGATACCAATACAAATTGATGTGTTCTGGGTGGAATAATAGTCTCTGTAACATAGTTTCTGGTGAAGTAGCTTATATAATGTTCTGCTGTGTGATTACTTTTTGTGGATTCAGCATTTTTACAATATTTTCAGATGAAAACTATCTAATTTTCGTTCCATTTTATAGCCCAAAATGCTTTAATTTTCGGGATATTGCAAATATTTCGAATGTTTGGTCAAATATCGTGTTTTAATTGTAATTTTCATGGAACCCCCTTTACAAATACGTTTGAGGATTTACTTCGTAATTAAGAGTGTATAGTATAAGGCAAGGATGCCCTAAAAGTCATAGCTTTCGAGATATTTAAATAACTCATATACCAGTACCTTTAAGTGTTTAGTAACTATCCGATCAACGTGGAAAAGCCGCTTAAAGACAGATGTTGCATTTTCGTAAAATTTAATAAATTAAGACCAGTTACGGGAAATGATGATAACGATATAACAATATTTCAGTCGGTTGTTGAATAAACAATTTTACTGGTACAAAATTACTGCCAAAGACAGAGGTATAAGTCATCTAATGCAGGAAAAATGTAAAAATCACCAAGCAGGCGGCTTAGGAATATTTTTTAAGTTGGCATCTAGATGTTTATTAATCTCTATCTGGTATGAAGTTTTAAACGTCCATCTGACGTAGATTATTGTTTTTGTTTTTACAGTGTTGCCTATTTTCGTTATGAACGTATTAAAAAAGAGGTTGCATAACCCTATGTATTAAAATAATCGGGTCATCTAGTTCACGCAAATTGCGAGACAACGCTTGACGGATTTCAATGATTTTTTTTTGATTTGACGGTAATTTTGCGTAGAAAAAAGTAACGGAGCCAGAATTTTATTTTAAGGTTTTAATTTTTTTGAAAAAGTTTAGCAACTTGAAAAAAATATTATTAACCTTATTTCATATTTTTAATCTCCACTTTGAGGTTGGAAAATCATTCAAGTTACTAAACACTTAAATATATATATATATATATATATATATATATATATATATATATATATATATATATATATATATATATATATATATATATATGATATAATAATATTTAATGAAGCATTTGCAATTTCTCAACATTTTGAAGATTTATTTGTGTATAGGAAATGATTATGTAATGTAACAACTCTTAATAATATTTTAATGTGCACTACTAAAATAGGCGTCCGTGAAGTCAGTAAAACATAAACGGCACTAATGTTCAAATTGCTTGCATATGTTATTGCTTCCTTAGTGATTCAATAATTTTTTTAACAAGACCAAACATCTTCTAAATATTACCATTTTGGGGTGTTCTGCCAACTTCATACCTTGTTCAAGGCACAAACGTCAAAATTGGGTTTATAGGTTAGTACCTCGTTTGTGCTCCTTAGCGTTACGACAAATTTTTTGGCAGAATCAACGACTTTTGAAATAATAACATTTTGAGGTGTTCTGCTAGCTCCACAACTTGTTGAAGGCACAAACGTCGAAACTGAGTTTATCGGTTAGTGACTCGTTTGCGCTCGTTAGTTTGTTGGCAAAACCAAGTTTTAAAGTAGAACCATTTTAATGTATTCTGTCAACACCTTGTTGAAGACAAGACACCTTAAAATGGTTCTACTTTGAAAGCGTTTGCTTTTGTCAAAAAAATTATCGAAGTACTAAAGAGCACAAGCGAAACACTAACCGATAAACAAACTTTCGACGTTAGTCCTTTGGTATGGGCAAAAAGATTATGGAGCACTAACGAGCACAAACGAAGCACTAACTGATACACTCAGTTTCGGCGTTTGTGCCTTAAGCAAGGTGTGAAGTGGGCAGTACACTTCAAAATGATTAAATTTAGGAGGTATTTGGTTCTGCCAAATCAAGCACTAACATATACAAGCAATTTTAATATTAGTGTCGTTTATGTTGTGCTAACATCACGAACGCCTGAAATACGAGATATTTAAATATCTCCAAAACTATGACGTTTAAGGCATTCCTACCTTATATACTTTTGAATTGTCTAATTACAGTACAAATCTACAAGCAAATGTATCACAAGGTCTTCCATGATTAATACGCCATGCTAGAAATATGATAATTTGATCAAACATTTACAATATCTTGAATATTGTAACCTTTGGGTATAGGACTTAAGAGAATTAAAAGCTTACATTTTAGGCTTTGTGATGGTGCCACAAAATAAGGAGGTCTCCATTTGAAATTATTGTAAAAATGTTGATTCCACAAAGTGACCGCCCAGTATAATGCGAAACATTACAAAAGCTATTTTTATCATAAATAAAAATAAAGACTCCACTCACTAACATATACCAATTTGTATTGGTATTTTATACACAGCCTTCTAGATTTGTTGTGTTTTGAACAAATATTGCAATATTTTTTAAACTATAAAGTTTAGAGCAGTAATACCATACATTTTTAAAAGGTATTTAATTGTATTCTAAAATATATAGAGTGTTCTATTATTCTATTTCTTTGATACGGTACCGCTTAATTAGGACATCTTGTACACCTTAAAATATTTTTAAAATGTGGCTTGAATTAACCTTCATATACTGAGACTCAGTAATAGTACCACAAAATTTAAATATTCGTAATCTTCAGATCATTTGACCTAAGTTTGCTCCAGTACTTTTTCCTCTATCTTGTAAAATAACTGGTAGGGGTAAGTGGGAAAGCTGACTCAATAAAACAGTTATAACTTTTGTACCGCTTTATGGATTTTGAAAGGGAATTCAATGTGTAATAAAATATTATATCATTGTTTTATTCCGGTTTTTTTAATGATTGCTAGATGGCGTTGTTTGAACAATTCCTAGTTTTTGAACTTTTTTTGGGAATTTTCAAATTCGATGCTATATATTTTAAACATTTACTTGAAAGAGCATGGAATTGAAAAAAAAAATGGTAAAAACCGCATCTCAATATCTATTTTCTAAGCGAAGATACGAGAAAAAATAGGTATACTAGGGGATCGACTTTTATACTTAAATAAATTGAAAATTTTACATAATCTAGAGGGCATCCAGATGTTAAAAATTCTTAAATGTAAAGTGATTTAATTAATTTTTTGGTAATTGTCAAGAAAATAGTGAGGCATGCATCGCCATATCAAAATATCTAGTAGATTTATAAACGTTATACCACCACACGCCTCTGTTAGCATAAAGTAATGTTTTAATATCTATTTGTTTTATTTTTTTTCTGTAACAAAGTCATGTCACAATAGAAGATGTATGCAAAATTAACGAAAACTTTATTTTAAATTCGTTTCTACTTAAATAGTATTGTAGGTATTGTGAATCTATTTACAGATAAATATATTAACAACAAACAACAATTAATTACGTAACAAAAACAGCAAAAATAAACTACATTGACCTTGTAAAGTAACAATAGGTACTAAAGATACTGCTCGAAATGTTTTCCATTTTTTTCGATGCAGATATTTCATCTCTGCATGGTAGAAACGATAGCAACTTCTATTTCAGCCCTGGGAATACTGCCAATTGCGTTTTGTGTTCGTTCAATAAGATCTTCTCTATTTGCAGGTCTTGTCTGAAAAACTAAATCTTTAATTAGGCCCCACAGATAAAAATTTAACACAGTTAAGGTCGGGAGATCTTGGCGGCCACGGGAATATGCTACCTCTTCCTATCCACCTATATTCATATTGTTGATTTAAAAAATGCATCACTTTATTTCTAAAGTGGGCTGGGCAACCATCTTGTTGTAACCAGCCGTACTGCTAAAAGAACGTATTCTAATAATATAGGCAATTCATCTCTTAAGAATCTTAAGTAACGCTCGCCATTTAAATGTTCTCAAAAACAAGAGGGCCTATAATTTTACCATCTAAAATCCCATACCATATGTTAACTGACCAGCGACTCTGGTTAAAATTTGGTTGCATCCAGTGTTGATTATGATCAGACCAATAGTGCAAATTATGTCTATTTACAGATCCATTACTGGAAAATGTAGCTTCATCGGATCACATTATACATGATAAACAATTTGGGTTTTCATTCAGCATAATCCTTGATGAATAATACGATACGGATCAAAACGATTTCTTTTTAAAATAGAGTGAGCACAATACCTAGTAATTCCTAACTCGTAAGGTAGTTTTCTCACACTCTCATGTGGATCTGCAGCAATGTATCCTAAAACATTTATTTCATCTATTTCTGTATTGTTTCTTCGTCGTCGTGTAGAATTTCTTTTAGGTTGAACAGATCCGTTATCACTCTAATGCAACCATTCTTTTGTGTTGTAGAAAAGAACAAAATATAAGTCGAACGTTTGTCAAGCAACCGCCCTAATTTACGACATGCAGAAGACTTACAATTGGTTGAGGCACTTTCAACTAAATTGACAGGCATATTTCAAATACACGTGGACCGGCAACATCTGGGTTAATTCTTAGAAACGAATGTACATCGGTTTATCGGTGAATATTTTTGCACTTTTGTGCAACAAATGTTTAGTACCTGAATTTTAGATAGAAAAAGATAAAACATTTTTTATATGAATGATATTCTTCCAGTATTATTTAAAAAAAATGTTATTTTACCATGAACTTTCTTTTTTTTAAGTAATCATTACAGGTTAAGCACAAAACGACTGTTTCATATATTTGCTGTTTTATATTTTACTCATCCTTATTATTGTTTTCTTCTTTTTTTTATAAATTCGATGTTAGTCCTATAAAGTTCATTACTATTGTTAATAATGGCAATACTATTGAGTTTGAAGCTAAAAAAATCTGGTAAATCAATGGACAGTGTGCAGTTATTTTAATATAACTGAGGGACATCAATTAAAAATGTCTGCTTTTACAGTGATCATTTCACGTACATGTGGAAGAACCTAATCACAAGCTTTCATGAAATGTGGTGTGACAATTTAAAATTGATGCGCCAGTCGGATTCATTTGTCAAGTATGACGTTTTCACTAAAACATGAAAGTTTGTGTAGGCTTTGGAAACCCGCCAATAATAAGCCGAAAAAGCCAACAAAGTCCAACCAGTGTATGTGACTGTTGTTCTATCTTATTAATTATGTCTGTGAAATGATTTAAAAAAATATAATTCGTAGCTAATTTCTTTTTATAATACTTTTATTCAACATTTAGTCAATCATGATACTACCACGCGTTTTGCGTACTCTGTATTGTGAAGATGCAACACGAATTTGTATTTCACTAAATCCACAGGACTAGCTCAAGAATTCAGCCACTTATTATAATATACTACTGGAAATTTAGCATTTGTTTGAAAAAGCTCCGCCCATGACGTGCATTTCACAATTCTCCAAGAGTTTTCAGTGATGAACAACGATTTATCGTTTACATAATGTTAATTTTTCTTATTGATTTTTCAGTAAAAAATTAAAAAAAGAAAAGTAAAGCACTCAGAAAACTACTACCTATGGCGTGCAGGAGTCGAAATTTGGTTTTATAAGGAAATCCATTTTTCTATTTACGTTTTAATTAAATTAAACACAAAAAAGACGAAAATAAAAAAAATAGCTCCTGCACGACATAAATAATAATGTTAGCTATGTATTTGTGCTAAATCAGGAGAAGATTTTTAAAAACAAGCGTGATAAATTTACAAAAAGCTAATAGCGCCCCATGAGAACAGCCTTAAGTAAAAACGAATTTAAAATAAAGTTTTCGTTAATTTTGCATACATCTTCAATAGTGATATGACTTTGTTACAGAAAAAAATAAAACAAATAGATATTGAAATATTATTTTATGCTAACAGAGTCCTGTGGTGATATAACGTTTATAAATCTACTAGATATTTTGATATGGCGATGTACGCCTCACTATTTTCTTGACAATTGCCAAAAAATTAATTAAATTACTTTACATTTAAGAATTTATGACATCTGGACGCCTACTAGATTATGTAAAATTTAAAACTCGATCCCCTAGTATACCTATTTATTCTCGTATCTTCGCTTAGAAAATAGATATTGAGATGCTGTTTTTACCATGTTTTTTTTTCAATTCCTTGCTCTTTCAAGTAAATGATTAAAATATATATCATGGCATTTGAAAATTCCTAAAAAAAGTTGAAAAAATAACAATTGTTCAAACAACGCCAACTAGCGTTAAAAACACGATGATATAATATTTTATTAGGCATTGGTTTCCCTTGAAATGACACTACAATAAGATTGTCGAAATCCATAAAGCGGCACAAAAGTTATAGCTGTGTTATTGAGTCAAGTTTCCCACTGACCCCTACCAGTTTACAAGATAGAGGAAAAAGTACTGGAGTAAACTTAGGTAAAATGATCTGAAGATTACGAATATTTTAGTTTTGTGGTACTATTACTGTGCATTTATTATAGCAAAATTATGTTTCTACGCCCTCTATTGATGGAATATGAAACTTGAAAATCATTTCCAGCAGTTTCTCTTATGCGACTTTGTTATACAGATTTTTTCCCTAAGTTGTACGATAAATAGTTTCTGAGATACCGCGGGTTACCTTTCTTAATCAGACACCTGGTACAAACATATTTAATTTTTTTGTAGCAATACGATATTATACAAAGGCAGAAGCCTGAATTCCAAAATACAATGTTTACAATTTTATAAACTGCGTAAAGTTTTCGTAGTTTATTTGGAACATGATCTAGCAGTATTTCAAATAGTGAATATAAATTATTGCTAAATATGAAATAGGGATCGCCTTATTCATAAATTCTCAAACAGTATCATATGAATAATAAACAGTACCATTTTATAATTCATCTTTCAATTAAAAAATAATAATGGTTGTTATTAATATTTTTACAAAGCATAATGTTTCTTTTACCTTCGTTCTAAACGAATTTTTACAAAATAAAATGCGGCGTATACGGTTAGCTGCTGTTATCATAACAACGTTTGTTTGAGGGTCGAATTTATTAAATCATGTTGCAACCCCAACTGATTTATAAAAGCGTCGAATTTTAATTTCTGTCGCATGTCAATCTTTTTATTACCTACCGACGTATTTTTTACTTTGAACTATAAAATGCGTACCGATATGAAAGCTCACAATCTATTTACCTTTCCTTTATGTGTTACGCAATACTATTTTTGTACATACACCAACAACCCCTGCATTGATCTTTAAGCAATTTAATTACATGAAACGCTTTACATAACGAAATTAAAATAAATTTAGCTTGTATATTGCGTATGGCGCGTTTAAATATTTATTTATTTAACATTAATTTTAGATTAATTTTATGTTTTGCTTGAAAATAAACCAACGATATGTGAAATATGTTTTGATTGGCAGGAATTCCAGTTGTAACTGTCAAATACACGTGATTACATTATTTAAAATGGGGTGTTTCTTGTTGCATATTTTATTAAAATTTCATACAGATAAAATATTTTTACATTTGGAATTTAATAACGAAATTTGATTTTAAGTGTAGAGATTTATGTATATCTAATTTTGAATATCGGCTAAAACATGATATAATTACATTTAATGCTGTTATATCATGTTGGAAAACGGTTTATTTATGGAAATGTGTTGTTTTTGTTGATCCATGATGAGAGGTGCTTTGACAAGAAATTTTGTTCAATTAATACCGGCAAACTTATTATCTCGAAAATGACCGCACTTATGTTTTGTGTGGCTAAGTTTGGGTAAACAGAAAAACTTCAACTGTAGGAAAGTTTAAGTAGTTGCTCGCAATTATGTACTTATATACACATTTTTATTTGTTAAGTATGTGAGCTCTTAGAAGCAGCCATAAAAGTAAACGCGAAAACACCGTAATAACATTACTCTCACGAAAAGCGCATTATATGACGCTCTTAACATAAACTTACAATAATTTATTTAATAAAGAGAGTTTAAGTGTGGAGGAAAGTCGAATCGATTTACATTTTCATTTCATCATATAATTTTGTAAAGTATAGAAAATTTACAATGTTTTTAATATAAACACCTACTTTTATTTAATTTTTTTAAACGCTGTCATAATTTAGATGGACATTTGCGAAATTGTGATTAACAGGATAAATAAATGATATTTTAGGAAAGCATCATTTTAATGTATGAACATTTTCGCTTTAATTATAATACTTAATGACATTCATTTTAACAAAACATTTATGTGGTATATGTTATAAAAATATTTCATTCGACAGAAATACATTAAGAGCGTAAGGTTAGTAATATTTTATGTAACTTACACGGTTAATGGGGCTGGAGTATGTCTACTAATTAATTTCCTTTTTTAAAGTGCATGTTATATTGCTTCACTCGCTAGCATTGGCTTACATTAAAGATATTTTAATTTATTTTATTGGATACTTGCCAACTGCTTTCTGTAATTTGAATATCTTTATATTTTTTAGTCGCATCGCAGACTCGAATTAAAAATTGATTTAATTAGAATTTTTAAGATTGATTTTTGACTTTAATTAAAAACTAATTTTCAACACATTTTAATTGAAAACAATATCAATTTAACATGTATGATGTACTGGAAAAAAAAAATATTCAAACGTGATTTTTATAGGGCTATTAACTTGGAGGTGATTTTAACAATGTTTTGCCAACTTATTGTAACATGCGATTGTTAGTAGCGATATAAATCTTGGATCTTAGACTGTTACCATAAATTGCTTTTTAGAAGTTAGTTATACGTAAATAGTAAGTAAGCATGGAAATGGATATTTAACTTAAATAGCTGAGATTATTGTGCTATTATTTTAATTTTAACTATTGTTTTGTTTGCACTTGTGTATATACAGGGTGTCTCGGCGAGACCGACCATTAGAAGTTTATGGAGTTGTGGCCAAAATAAAAACTTGAAAATTTAGAATCAGGTATAACTGGTTTCTCTTCAACTAAAATATTTTTAAACTTCTAGCGCTTCCAGTTATACCGGAAGTCGCCATCTACTTTGTTATTTTTAATGGAACACCCTATATATTTCTGCATTTTTGGGTGACAACCATGATCTTTAATCTTTACAAAATGGGCTGCTATTTGGATTGAAATAAAAAGTTAAAATCCAATTAAGTTTGCCTTTGTCGTAAGCATTTTTTAATATAAAAATCTTTGCCTGAGAGTAATGCCTAAATTTATACTTTTCAGCCAGAGTTAAAAATGTAAAAAAACAATTTTTTTAAATGGAATGTCCTATTTTTTGTTACGTGATCGAATTGGCAATAAGATTTGCGGCAGAGTGATGACATGTTGTTATATCTAAATCGAACTGTTCTAGAGTTATTTTAAAAAAACGGAAAATTTTAATTCCGTAGCCATTATTTCGAGAATGATATGGATACGAGAAATAATCTTTCAAATGTTAAGTTTTTACTGTTTGTGATTTAGTACTTATCCCTTAAGTGCCTTAATATTACTGCTAGAAATGGATAACAATAACGAAAATCTGTTTATACAAATCAAGAAAGTCTTAATTTATTTTTTATACATTGTAGATAGCGGACCGCAAAAATTTTATTATTGTAATAAACGTTTGTCAAATCGCCATTGTTACCACGATAATGTTTTCAAAATATTTTTATTTATATATTTTTATCTAAGGAATGTAGGGGGTGAGTGGCAGGTGTACGCTTAAAAATTCTTTACTTTAACAAATCATTGGCATTTTTCTTGTGCGCGCCCTTAATGTAAAAATGTCATTGCTCTAATGATTGATTACGCCTGGACAAACCGCGATCAAAAAATATCTTTGTAACTGGGAAACTCGAGAGTTTGTTACGAACGAATGCATATTTTTAAAATTAAGATGTCGTGCTAGAATTAATATGAAACTGTTCCAACATAAGTTAGTGTTTCTTGTTTTTTTATTACTTTTGAAAGACGGGGGTGGTTTTTGAAATCGAAGGGGGGAGTTACAGTTAGCTTGTCAATCGAGCCAGATCGATTTTTGGGTTAAATAAATACCTTCATTGTAAACATTTTTCTTTTGAATTCGCCAACACTAAGTTGTCTTTTCTTTCGGAGTTAAACCGCGTCTGTTAACGATTTGTGCCTGTGATCTATTAAGAAAATATTTATTCTAGTGTATGTATTTTTATATAACTGAAAGCTCGCATAAAATCGTTTTACCAGCCTAGATAACATTAAATACCAAACATTATCTTGCAAAGGTATCTTATTCGTACGCGGACTCATTAAGCTGAAATCTGCTAAAATAAAAGAACAGTACAGGGCCCTCTCCCTCTGGTACTTGTGCGAATTAGCATTGTTGGTTGTTGCTTATATTTATAATTGTGTAGAGGTGGCTGATGAATGGGTATAGGATTAATTGTAAAAGGAAATTGCCTGTTGGTACACACTCCAACGCCAGACCATTAAACACGTCGAATTTTATATTATTTCTATTGTTTTTATTTGTTGTATAGGTGAGTGTGCAAACCGGAGAGAGGGGTACGGTATTTTTTCTAACGCACTCAAACTTATATATCGGTCACGATGTTAGTGATCTATTTATAACGTACCCTTGTAAGGCTTTGTTTTAATGAGTTTTTATTTCAGTTTATTGAAGTTGAATTATTTGCCTGCGAGCTGATTTTTCTTTTGTATATGCTTTATTACAATGTGACATGTATTTTGTGCTTTAGTTCTCACTAAACAATTGGGTACTTTTTAAATTCTTTTGTCTGTTTTCTTTTGGTTCTCGCATTTACCTTATTACCTGTGCAATTTTTCTGTTGTTGTATTTTATATGTACCGTGATTTGCTTTATTATTTTATGTGCTTATTTACTTAAAGACCGGCATGATTGGTTTTTTAAAAAGGCCACATGTTCGGTGTTACGATTTTTATTATGATTTTTATTTTGATTACTTATGACCCAATTACGAGTGTGACTACATGTGTTTTTTTATTATTGTGTTTCTGTGTAACTAAACTGCTTTTTATTCATTTTCTCTTAATGTTATAATCTTGTACGCACTTTAACCTGATTTAATGGTGTTTTGTTATATGTTTAACCCTTTCATTGCTTTTTTTGTGTTATTTGATTTATTCATGTAGTTGTGCAATTGCTTATTTATGAATAAAGTGGGTTTTATTGGTGGTTATTTCCCACAATAGTAGATTAGCGGGCTGAACCACCGTTGCGCAAAGTTCGTTGATTTTAATTTGTGTA
This sequence comes from Vesta saturnalis, assembly GCA_036346205.1. Lineage (NCBI taxonomy): Eukaryota > Metazoa > Arthropoda > Insecta > Coleoptera > Lampyridae > Vesta > Vesta saturnalis. The sequence goes on along the minus strand of JARFJB010002109.1, from coordinate 1,627,078 downwards.
GTATAATTTTTTTTTACCTGCCCCTCATGATGCAACACGTTCCCCATCCTATGACGTACCTAACACTAGATGGCCACTTCATTTCATCAGATTTAAGGTTTGCGAGTAATTAAATATCAGACTTGTAAATAAATTCTATTGTTTTAATTATTGCCCGGAAAGTCAAAGTAAGGCAGGCAATTAATTTGAGTAATAGGGACATTATTCTCAGTCAAGTCAAGATAAATCACTTAGCGATTGTTTGGTTCTTGAATTTGCATTATGGCAAATAAGTTCAAATTACGCTTTTCAGGATAGGGTACCTGGGGGACACTACAACATAGAAAATGCGGCAAGATTCTTAGTAGAACTTGCACAATATTAACGAAAATTATCCACAGTTACTTCCGATGACAAATGGTAAATTTAAAAGGATAGAGGCCAATTTTGTGCGCTTTGGACGAATTAAATCGACCAAAAACTGTAGTAGATGATGACGAGGGAGAACTGAATCATCAACTATCGTTAAATATTGTGCAAGTTCTACTAAAAATCTTTTTTGTCTTCCCAGTCAACGTCCTCGAACCCTCTCTTTTCCATAGCTTCATCTACGTCGTCCCTCCAAGATCTTTTCGGTCTTCCTCTCTTCCTTCCTCCCATTGAGCTCTATTCCGTTATTTTCTTTATCCAATTGTTATCACTACTTCTTCTTACATGCCCGTACCACTTCAGTTATTTTTCTTCTATTCTTCTTATAGCATCTTTTTGTGTACCCATCCTTTTTCTTATCCCTTCATTGGGAATTCTGTCTCTCCTTACTACCCTACAGCAGCTCCTCCAGCACTCCATTTCCACCGCGTTAATTTTTTATCTTGTATTTTATTTATCACCCATGTTTCCGCTCCAGATGTCATAATACTCTCTATTACTGACCCATATATTGTTCTTTTTTGTGTTTTTTGTTACGTATTTGTCCCATAGTACCGAATTTAATTGTTTAATGCAAGTTCTGGCTTGTCCGAGTCTACATTTTACATCTTGTTCTGATGTGCCTTGTTTTGTTATTATCCTTCCTAAATATTTGAAGCTGTCTGTTTCTCTAATTTTTGTATCTTCATCTGATTCTAGTACCTCCCGTCTTTCTTCGCTTGTTGCTAAATAATTTTAAAATTGATTTCTAGCCCCGCTCTGTTATTTTCTTATTTAAGCTTCCGAACCATAAAACCTGTCGTTGTTTGAAATTTAGCGCTTATTTTTTGTCCTGTCTTAATTTATACTTTGTTGTTCTGGTAAATTGCTTTTACTGCTTGTTTGAAGCTTCTCTCTATCCTCGTGTCTTCCCATAACATGTTTCTCGGTACCGAATCGTATGCTTGCTTTATGGCAATAAATGCGAGGTGAATATCCCTGCTTTTTTCTTTTCCATTACTTGTCTGACTGTGTTTTTATAGTCCACACAAGATTTCCGAGCTGTAAATCCTGCTTGGTCTCTTCCGATTTTCTCTTGTATTTGTTCTTCTGGTTTGTTGTTTATTATTTCCCCGTATAATCTGCATATTGACGATATTATGCCGATTCCCCTGTAATTAGTTCATTTCTTCCTATCTTCCTATCTTCTTTCTTATAGATTGAGATTACATAAGCCTCATTTCATTCATCTAGTATCCTTTCTCCATTAATTGCTCTTTTAAACAAGTTTCTTAACATCCTGAATAGCTCAACTGTTCTATATTTTATCAATTCATTCGCTATTCCTCCTGGTCCGGTCGATTTGTTGTTTTTTAGTGTTTTTATTGTTTTCTTTATTTCTTCGTCTCCTATTGTTGTTTATGAGATGGTTCTATATCCGTAGCTACCGGATTTATTCTATTTTCCAAAAACTGATGCCTATTTTCTATTAGTAACTGTCGATAGCAACTTTCCCATTCTTTCTGTGGTAAGTATTGGATGCTAATCTTCTCTGTTGTATTCGTTTTTAGTGCCCTCATTTTTGTTCGATCTCCTGGCATGCTTTTTTTCCATTTTTAATTTTTTACCTTGTTCAAGTTTCTTCGTTCCTCTGTTGCTTTCATTGTATTTTTCTAAATCTCCTTCTGAATTGGTGTTTAGCCACCTTTTCTTCATTTATTTAAACATTACTTTAACAATAATATCAAGGCACTTAAGAGATAAGTACTAAATCACAAACACTAAAAAAATGACAATTGAAAAATTATTTCTCGTATCCATAGCAACCATTCATATCATTCTCGAAATAATGGCTAAGGAATTAAAATTTTCCGTTTTTTGGAAATAACTCTAGAACAATTTGATTTAGGTATAACTACATTACATATCTCTTTGTAGAAAATCTTATCGCCTATTGGATTACGTAACAAAAAATAGAGTATTCCATTAAAAAAAAATTGATTTTTTTGCATTTTTTACTCTGGCTGAAAAGTATAAAATTAGGCATTCTTCTCAGGCAAAGATTTTTATTTTAAAACATGCATATGATAAACGCATCTTTAAACTATAAACTTAATTGGATTTTAACTTTTTATTCCAATCCAAATAAGAGTTGCAGTCCATTTTGTAAACGTCAACCAGCTGTCAAGATTTCGGAAAATAATTTTTATCTCAAAAACCGTAATAGATGAGCATGGTGTAGTTTCATTAAAAAAGATTCAAAAGTATGATTCTCATCCAAAAATGCAAAAATATATAGGGTGTTACATTGAAAATAACAAAGTAAATTCTAAATTTTAAAGTTTTTATTTTGGCCACAGTCCCATAAAATTATAATGAACGGTCTCGCTGAGGCACCCTGTATTGATGTACGTTCCCTTGTAATTATAATGTACCTATTTGTCGCTTTGAGTGTTTAAAGCCATTTATAATTGCTTAGAATATCCGGATCAAGTCAATTTTGGAAACAAGACGATCGCCAAAAAACCATTCCTGAATATCTAGTGTGGTCACCACACAACCTTCTCACAATTAATACATATCGATTAACCGCATCAAGATTTAACTTTTACTATCGGTGCTTACCTTTCTAAGGACTCACGTCAGAGGAAAATCGTGATTTTTGCACTTATCAATTTTACAAAAAAAAGTATAACTTTTATATTTTCTAGATTTTTAAGCCTCTTATCCTTTACGTAAAACATTTTTTGGAATAATTACTTACAGCCTTAATTTTCTTCATTATATTAAAATATTGCAATTATCTCAATTCGTACCCATTTATACATTTTTTTTAAAACATTTTCTCGAAAAATGTAAATTAATACACAATAGCACTAATGTTTAAAATACAATACAATTCCGCAGCCTTTTATACAATTATATAACTATCTATTTATCTACGTGTTTCAATAAATAAAGTAAAATAACAAACAAGCAGTTATGGTAACAAATCAATAAGGTAAACAGCGAACTTGATATAAATTGTAATTCTGTATTTAAAATATTTGTTAAAAGTACTTTCTGTGTAAGTTTATAAATTTCGAATAGTTTTTAAACATCTAAATTGTCTTTTTATTCCAAAATGTAAAAATTTAATGTTGTTTTGTGAAATTATAAGGTGATTATTTACTATTAAATGTTTATATTTGTAACATCTAATTTGTCCTTTGTATATAATCTCAAGGTTCCTGAATGTTTGTACAAGACAAACAGAATCACAGAATGTGCAGTTTAATTTAAAAATACCCGACTTCAAAATGTCGTTAGTTGAATCTTTCGCATTAAATAACCATTTAAGAACATTGGTATTGGTTTTGAAAGCTAATTTTTACTTCTCGTCCTTTTGTAATATGTGAGCTACTTTATCTGATCTTTTTTCGAAAATATGAAATGGATATGTATTTATTTTTTAAAGATGGGAGTAACGTTAAAGAATATACATTTTAATTAATACACAATTAATTCTTGAAAAAACTATTGTACTGAAGTAAATTATGGTTTGTTTACAAGATGCACACACGCACATACGTACGCACGTATGCTCTTTTAAATAACTTTTGTTTCAACAATAAAGAAATGAATGCTTACTGTCGAAAAATATGTTGTTAAACCTTAGGCTTTCTGCAAACAAGGTCCTTAAGAATCAGTGGTTGGGCCAGAAACAATCAGTGATGTGCGCGAGTTAATAATGTAAGATCGCCATGTGACATGCCGCGGTTGAATTAATTTCTCTTGGAGCTGTTTAGATTTTCGGAGCCAGAGGCGGCGGGTTTATAGTTGCAGTTTTTTATGTTCCTGACTCATGCTGCATATTTCAAATATACCGGGTGTCCAAAGCGTCACGAGACGGAAGATTGTGGCTTCGCTGTTGATTTTTCATTAAAATCATTTATACAAAAGTTATTTGATTCCATTACGTGCACAATTTAAAAATATTTTAGTACCTACAGGGTGATTCGTAAAAGTAATGGGTATCAACTTTTTTATTTTAAATGGAACACCCTGTATATCATTACATTTTTGGATAGCCTAATGAATAAGCTTTTCAACGATGTATACATTTGTACATATAAAATGCAACGTTGCCAAGTTATTTAACAAAAATGTATGTTTTTCCTGAATGTAAGGTTAGCAATAAAAATTAATTTTTGGTTTATTATCTAAGTTGAGACAAATTAGTTCAGGGATATAATTAAGCTAGGTATAGGCTTTGGAAAGATGTAGTAAACGTTTTATTGATATATTTAATAGGGGAGAAAAGGCTCCATGTGAAACTTTAGCATGTTCAACGTAGATCAATTCTCTTATTTCAAATGGAATTCTGATATTGAAAAAATTTTCAAAACATACTTGAATTCTACCTTAGGAATTTTTGCCGTCAAAAAAGTAAAACATAATTAATTTATAATTTTACGATCTGTATGACGGTATTTTATACCGGGTGTCCAAAGTGTCACGCGATGGAAGATTGTGGCTTCGCTTTTGATTTTTCATTAAAATCATTTATACAAAAGTTATATGGTTCCAATACGTGCACAATCTATTTTAAATGAAAACGTCGAAATATATTTTTTAAAGATACTTTAATTTTACATAACTTTTCTATGTAAATTATCTTATTATCAAGCCAAATAAGCCTTAAAAATTAATTGAGTAAGATAGAAAATGCTTAAGTTTTATTATCATATGTTTATACAAACGGGCGGCTTTGTCATTTAAACGTCTATCTGACAGATTATTATTGTTGTTTATTTTTACAATGTTGCCTAGTTTCGTTATGAACGTATCAGAAAAAGATCATAGACATACTAAAAAAATGTACTGTTTCATTTCTTTTAATTTCCTCTTTGTTGGTTGGAAGGTCGTGTGTTGATCTACACGAGATATTTTTAGATCACAGACCTAATTTTGTTATGAATTTTGACAGATTTTCTTCCTCGCTGTTTCCTGACATAAAAGTTTGAGTACATTATATAACATGTAAGGTACATTCAAGAACAGTACCTTTACATTCATGAATATATTCCGTAATATAGTATATGATTTACCCTCTTAGGTTTATGTTCTTGTATATTTAGAATAACAACAATTCCGTTTATTAGTGTGTTAATAAATTGCTATTATTCTACTGATGTAAATTATCTTACCAATTTTCTGTAGTTAATTACTTTAATTTTTCAATACCGTTTTACAAACTTCATGGAGATCAATTTTGTTTTTGTTTCAGCTTAATTTCAAATTATAATTGTTTACGTGCTCTACTTCTATTTATTTTTGCTATTGTGTGCATTATTCTCTGATTATGTCTTGAAAAAGCACAATTATTACTTTTATAATCTGTTTCATTTATTGAAACAGATACAAAACCGTTTCTTTGTTTAACAACATTGTTCTTAAATAGAAATGATAAATAGTTATTTGTTATACAAGACGATGAAATACAATTTTATCGATGAGTGAAAAATGTTAATTCATGAGCGACGAAGGAGCGAATGAATTAATTTTCACGAGTCTATAGTTGTATTTTATCGTCATGTATAACATTCTATTTTTAACGAAAAATTAAAGAAATATTAATTGAGTTAGTCATGTTTTAAAATCTCAGTAGTATGGGTTGCTAGGGTTGACACTGAATAAAACAAAATTTTGTTTATCAGAATTTGTGGTATATTCTTTTGTATGCTTTTCTGAATTCAGTGCAGGTAAAAATGAACAAGAAAAACTTCCCTCAGATGTGGAAGAACAGGTGATGGAGGCAGTAGGTAAATTATTGCCCCAAAAATCGAGGTTGATATACCAAAAGAATATACGTGCTTTCAAAGGTGGAAAAGCGTAAAGAATATAAATCATGTGAGTGCAAAGGCACTTCTGGCATACTTTTTGGAAAAGTCACAGAAAGTGAAGCCATCAACATTGTGGTCGTATTACTCGATGATAAAGTCTACGCTGCTAATGAATGAAAATTGTGACATTTCAAAATAAATAAGACGCTGAGTGATGGTTATAAGTCTAAAAAGTCCAAAGTCTTTGAATCGGATGATGTTATGAGATTTTTAAAAGAAGCTTCAGATGACGACTATCTGTCTGTGAAGGTAAAACGTTTAGAAATGGTGACTTTGTAATTTGGCTTTTAAATTGCAGGTTGCGCTACTGGGTTTGTATGGAGCGTGTCGGTCCAATGAATTGTACAAGCTAGAAAGTTCTAATGTTGATGATCGAAAATCTGTCATAATCGTCTCAGTTATTGACACAAAAACTAAGCAAGATCGCTCATTTTGCATCACTGATTAGGAATATGGTTGTAAGTGTTTTGAATATTGTGAGAAAATACGTTGCTTTACGTCCTAAAAACGTGCCTCACCAAAAATTCTTCATCAACTATCGACAGCGAAAGTGTACAGTTCAACCTGTGGGGATAAATACCTTGTACAATACAGGGTGTCTTAGGATATTGTGACACATTTGAAGCGCTTTATAACTTTTAAACCAATTGAGATAGAAACGAGAAGTTTTCTCAGCTATGCTTTATTTATCGAAAAGTTTTATTCTGACTTACAATCAATTTTTTTTCATTTATATAGAGGATTGAAAAAAAATGTCAGTTTTCAATTTAAATTTTTGATTCTTTTTTTAATGGAACACCCTGTGTGTTTTAACATCTTTCGATAGAGGCGTTCTTCCACTTTCTAAAAATGTATAGTTTGCTGTGCTCATAAAATTATTCACAATTATTTAAATTTTTATGGGAACATGTTCGTTACAAATAAAAATTCAACAAAACAGAAAACATTTTTAATTACCATAGAAAATACATACCAACGTTATTATCTTTTCACACTAAATTGCTGGATGTGTCTCCCATTATTATCAATGCATTTTTCAAATCTAAACTGCAAATTTTTGAAAGCCTTTTCCAACATTTCCTGAGTAATGCTTTCAAAAACATTGATTATGTTATTTTTGAGTTGGTCGATAGTATGTGGAACGGGTGAGTGACAACGATCCTTAACATAACACCATATAAAAAAATCAGGCACAGTTAGTTCAGGAGAATGTGCCGACCATTCTATTGGTTCGGCTCTACCTATCCACCTCTGACCAAACATTCTATCTACAGATTCTCTAGCTATCTGATTAAAATGAGGGGGGGGGGGACACCGTCTCGCTGAAAGTATACTTCTTGTATTATCCCATCTTGTTCCAATTGTGGGTAAAAGAAGTTTTCGAGCATATCCGTATAAATAATTCCAGTAATAGTTTTTGCGGAAAAAAGAATGGTCCATACAAGTTTGCTTTTGAAACATTACTCCATACATTCACTTTTAGTGTATCCCGCTCAAACTCATTGAATCGCCTAGGATTTTCGCTTCCCAAATTCTACAATTATGCTTATTAATTTTTCCATCTATAAGGAAAGCGGCTTCATCTGACATTATAACAGTGATACCAGGTTGGTGGTTAAACAAGTCCAATAAGGTCTCTCACAACAATAATCTTTTTTCAATATCTCGCGGTTGAAGCCTTTGGAAGGTTTGGATTTTGTCAGGAGTAAGGTTTAGAATTTTTAAACATCTCTGAACTGCACTTTTAGAAAAGTTTACATTAGCAGATATTTTTCTGATAGAAATCATGTAATTATTTTGTATTAACACATCACTTACTTGCAACAGGCGATTCAAATAATTTGGATGTTGTTGGATTATAGATCTGCATTTTATTTTAATTGAGGCTGTGTCTTTAAACTTCCTGATCCAATTTATGATGACATTTCTGCATGGAGACGCTTTTTCAAACTTCACACGAAACCTTCTTCTGGTTATTGTTATAGAATTAGTTTTATTGTACAGAAGTACAGCTTCTGCTTTTTCTTGATCCGTGTATATCATTTTAATTAAAAGTGCGCGATAAAGACAACGAGAAAATAATGTCAATAAATGATTTGACAGAACATAGCAAATAAAATAGTAATTCAATTATCATTTTGACTTTTGACTTGCCTACTTGATCGTTGTTACTCGCCCGTTCTACACACTATGGACCAACTCAAAAATAACATAATCAATATTTTTTAAAGCATTATTCAGAAAATGTTGGAAAATGCTTTCAAGAATTTGGAGTTTAGATTTCAAAAATGCGACCGGCAGTACGGCGTAGTGGGAAACCATCTAGTACTGAGATATTGAAAGGTAAGCAGCGGCTTGCTTGGTCGGAACTGGAATGGGTGTCCCACTCTGCGGCTCGGTGTGTCTGGTCCCCTCATCACTGTAAAAGGTATAAGAGGGTAAAGGAGAAAGAAAGAAAGAAGATTTCAAAAATGCATTGATAATAATGAGGGACACATTCACCAATTTAGTTTGAAAAGATAATAACGTTGTTATGTATTTTCTACGGTAATTAAAAATGTTTAAATAATTGTCTTAGTTTTTTTTATAAGTATAGCAAACTATACATTTTTAGAAAGTGGAAGAATGCCTCTATGGAAAGATGTCATAACACACAAGGTGTTCCATTAAAAAAGAATCAAAAATTTAAATTGAAAACTGACAATTTTTTATCAGCCCTCTGTATAAATGAAAAAAAAATTGATTGTAAGTCAGAATAAAACTTTTTGATAAATAAAACATACTTGAGAAAACTTCTCGTTTCTATCTCAATTGATTTAAAAGTTATAAGCGCTTCAAATGTGTCACAATTATCCTGGGCCACCCTGTATTCGTAAGAAAATGCCGATTTTTTGAAATTACCGAATTCAAAAATGTGTACTGGCCATTGTTTTCGCCGCTCTGCAGCCACAATGCTGACAAATTCTGGTGCTGACCTGATGGCAGTAAAGCGTATAGGGGTATGGAAGTTATCTTCCATCGCCGAAACTTATATAGAAGACTCAGTAGCGAAAAAAAATGATGTGCCAAAGAAAATACTCTGTGGAATAGAAAGTTCATGTAACTCTACGTCGTCTGTACCTTTTTCACATGAAACAGGTTCTGTTCCAAAATTTGGTATTTCTGGAAATGTCAATTGCAATGTTGCAGTTATTATTAATGCAAATAAAAATGAAAAATAAGTTGTATATTTATATAAATAAAAATTAAAAAAATTAAAATCCTTTATCTACCTTTGCTGTTAAAGTTCAACTTGATCTATTGATCAAGATTTTAAGTAACTGCTGAATTAAAAAATGTAAAGTATTAAAACATTATTAAAAAAGGTGTTAAATAAAAAGTGATTGTGTTTGTACAATTACTTTAAATATCAACATAAAATGTGAAACACTAATACTTATGGCTACATGCATTTAAGCTTTAATGTAACAATAAGATTGCAGCATGCACATTATACAGTGGTGCCACATTTTTTATTCTTATTTTGAGAATAATTCAAACATTAGGAAGTAAAGAAAAAAGGATGTAGAAATTTTTGTTTAGTTTGTGATGCAGAATAGAGTACCGGGCAGATTATGAGCACGAACCGATACACATTGTATGTTTTGTAAGTTTATTACAAGCTCTAGTTTAAAAACGTTAATGGGCTGCATCGATGGTGGAATCGGTTCTTGCCTTTTCATACGAGCGGTGCGGGTTCAAACCTGGCCATTTTTCTAAAATGGAGATAAACTCCTTCTTGGATTGTAAGTAAACTGTAGGTCCTGTGACAATACGATGATTGACACGTTAAAGATTCCTTTCTAAATGTGGAATTCCTTTAGTAGGTTCAAATTCCAGTGACGGGTAGTCCTAATAACCATTAGTAGTTGAAGCGCAGTAAGATGTCTAACGTTTCTGTTGGTGTCTAGATCTCGGCCCACAAATACAAACTACAAATTTAAATAATGAATGATCATGTTTCTGGTATTTTAATTATATCTCTCGAATGCACCCAGTTCTGCATTCGCGTGGAAGATACAATTCCTGTGATAACTAAAACAATCATGTACTTATCGCGTATTGTTTACACCAACAAGTACTGGTGAATATAACTTGGGGTTATTAAATGGAAAACTCCGTAATTAAGGCAGTTAGAAAAGAACTCTAAATGGAAGATCAAGAAGGCTTTCATTGGTTTGGCACTTTTAACAGATTAGGTTAAAAAAATAGATTTTTTGCGAATTTTAATATCCAGTAAGCGAAGTTTTTGCGGACCTAGGTTCATATACATTTTTTCTCTTAATATTGTCTATAGAATAATTCCCTTCAATTTCGAAATGCATTTAAGGACTACCCCGTATATTTGATTTGAAGTGTGTTATATAATGTAAAACACTATTATTTATTTTATGAATGACCTGTTCACAGGTTTATTTGAAGAACAAATTACAGCCTTTGCTGTGCTCCTTATGGTCGGGACTTGATGATGCACAATAAGTTATTTTTAAACATTGCAAAAACTAACCTTATCTTCTCTTAATTTGCTCATAACACTTTCAACTAACCACTCCGTTATCATCATATCAACTTTATTAGTAATTGTACGTGTTGTATGGTTAATCAAGTTAAACACTTGTGTAATTGAAACTTGTTACTTGTGGCCCATTTAGGTACATAAGCGAAAACCCGACGTGCATAGGTAGTCTTGGGCCTTAGTTATATCGTGCACGGACAAATAGACGGAAAATCGAGGACATACGCGCTTGCTACATTTTGTGGGATTCGCTAAAAATTCTTCCGTTTGTAATGTTCTATGTTTGTTTTACGTAAAAAGACGGTAATTTTGGAGTTATCTATTATATTGAAGGGGGTATCAGAACTAACGGATTTAACCTAGTGAAAGCACTAAGATCTTATTTCAGCCTATTTCATAAAACATTTGTATTTCTATGTCAAAAATTTATTAGGAAATTTCCTCTCGATATAATAAATTTACGAAACCACCGTACTATTAAAAACAGATTGAAGAACTAGGTATTCACTTTAAGAGAAGACTGTATGGAAGATTTGTCTACTAATCTTATGTAACAATAAGAATTCGCGTATTTCCATTAACCGCTTAATCGCTTAAGAGCTCGCTCACTAAACTTTAGAAAAGTTTGTCAACATTTTTAATTTATTGCATTACAGCGTGCATTGTGACCTCCCATTTTCAATGTACACCCGTTCGATCTTTAGCTCTTCCAGTAAGAAAGTCAGCACTATGTAAGGGGATATTGTTTTGTTGGAAATACCAGTCGTGCTAATGCAATTTATAAAACATTGAAGAAGCACTTATGTATACGGGTTCTATCGTCAGTCCTTCCAATAAAGGTAGGAAGCCACCAGTGTTTTTTAAACGACCGCTTGTGCAAGTTCAAACTTCAAAGCACCAACGAAGCATTAATAATAATCCACACATCCATGAACAATCCTGCGGGTCATATCGTTACGCTGGTTTGACACACAACGGTTTTGGACGTACGTTAAAAAGACATACGACCGCATTCCTTTAGTGAACTGAAGAAATGCATGGAATCTTTCAGATAGGACGGCAACGGACCGGTGCCGTAGACGTGCCGTTCAGCAGCTGTTGATTACCACTATAATTGACGGCCACAGCGCCGTTCTTAGAAAGTAGTGTCATACGTGATTGAACGCAAGTTTTCACACACTACTAATTTTAGTCGTTTGTCCGCTCCTAGTCAAGAAGGTTGTGAATAAAATGGTTGAAGGGATGGAAAACAAACCTGTATTGTGGGATAACACTCTGGATAGCTTTAAATATCGTATTTTAACACGAAATGCCTAGCGTGAAGTTTGGCACTAAAAGCTGGTTTTGAAGAGTTAGAAAATGCATTTGGTAAGTAGTGCTCAATTATCCAAGCGTTTAGCCAATACCGTAAGCATAAGTGTCTACAGTCTTTGGTACCAAAAGACGTGTTTAACCTAAAAATGTGTATATTATATGCCCCAGAATTCTGCGTAAAGGGTTAATTTAGTACATACATACTAATAGTAATAATACATACTAAATTACACATAAATTATTACATTATTATATTTTTGACATTTACCATGGTACGCTTCCGACACTTGATGGAAAATATTTACTAAGTATGACCCTAATATTGTTTGCTGGGAGACCACTTCTTAATCTATTCTCGCGGGGCAAATCTTCCAAACCTATTATTGTTATTGTATCCTCGTCCAAAAATCCGTCTGTCTGGTACAAAATTATGTAACTCAATGCATGCTTTGACAATAATCGACTGCAAAGTCTGGATCTACATTAAGAGGCCGGTGAAATACTCGCCATTTATTAGTGAGAATGCCAAAAGCACATTCGACGTAGCGTCGAGCTCTACACAACCGGTAGTTAAATATTCTTTTCTCGAGTGTCAGACGCGTTCCACCAAAAGGCCGTAATAAGTTTTTATTTAATCCAAACGCCTCATCCCTTACGAAGAAATATGGAACTTTTGGGGTTTCCGTTCCTAGTAGACACCTTTCTTTCGGTAGTTGTTGGGTGTTGGTTTCTATGGATTGCCAAATAGTGGATTTTCTAAATACAGAAGAGTCATACTCTTTACCATTCATATTCATCCCATTATCTACCATTCACTATTCCGACATGCCATTTTCCTAATCAAGGACAGAGTACTAGTAGCATGGATATCAACGTTAATCAACGTATGCAATCAACGGCGCAGTATGGACAAGAGTTCGGCTCATCTTCTGGAGTTACTTCCCCGGGGAGCTATTCAAGGGACACTCCACATTCTCAATACTCTTATACACTCGAAAGTTTAGACTTTACTTCTCTGTAGAGAAAGAAAATCTAAATTGTCAACTGTACTACAACTATTTCTTGATATATTCTCTATTGTTTGACGAAACCAATAGAAATAAATTTATTAAAATTTACCTTAATGTTACATCTAACATTTCACCAGGTTGAATACAATTTCTCATTTGTGTATTTTGTCGTTATAGAACATCTTTCAGCCTGTTGTGTAATTCATCGAAAGAAGCAATTGACATGCGGAATTAATTAAAGAATCTTTAGCATGCCTAAGGTCTTAAAAAAGCTTATCAAATAATCTCTTCTCTGATTAATGTGATGCACCAAAAGAAGGCGATTACATTTCAGCCTTTTTATACGACGATCAATTAACCATAACGCACCAATTTTTGCACGATTCATTGCTACACATCGTCATTAATGATGTCAGATCTATACTGAGCTTAACCAACGGCAAATAATCGTAATATGTGAAAAACAAGACGCTACGACGAATTATCGTACGTTTTTTTAACGTACGTCCAAAACCGTAGTGTGTGAAACCGGCGTTATTGTTTTCATTAATCGTGTTAATTTCATGTACTTAACGTAATGTGATATACTCTTGAAACGTGACTTGAGGTTAGCTCATAACAAATGTATTATTACGTAGAAGGATGTTAAGGAATTAGAGCGCTATTAATTTACAGAAACAGTACCATATCTTTTTTTCTGCACGCGGTCAACGGTTTCCCACTTTTGGAAACCATTTGCATGCAATATTTTGTTTAGTTTAGTTTACATAACTTAATTATTCTTTATTTGCTAATGTAAGCTGGTATTGGTAATAAACAACATGGCGAAGTAATTTATCAAAGTGAAATTCCGTATCTTGTTTAATGGATGTTGAATCTTATACAGTTAGCAATATGTAGTGTATTGTCGTATATAATACAAGTGGTAGGAATCCTGCCGGTAATTTTTGTCAGTCAGATCACGAATAGTTGTTGAGACGAAAATCGCCACGAGTGACTTAGCACGAGTAGCGATTTTATAAAGACAACTACGAGTGATTCTGACCGACACTGCCTACTCTAAACTTATAGAGCATTTTACAAACCATATGGGATTTATCCCATTCATTTGCAAAGGGGATAAAAGGGAAAAACACCCCCAAATATAAAAAAAATCCTGGTAACTTTAAACTTATAAAATAGATTATGAAAACGTAACAATAATTTGCCTTATAAATATGTATTTCCTAAAGTACACGTTGAGTAACAAACTATAATGGATACTTAATTCGGATAACTTTTGACGCAGTTAATTTTTTTATGTGGACTTCTAGGTAAACTCAAGATAGCGTTGTGCCATTATTGAGAAATTTTTTATTGGTAAAAATTGGCAACATATAAGTAACAAATTATGTAATGATTTTTTTTTATAGATATACTATACTAAGTGATATAGAAAGAAGAATACCCAGTAATAATCATTTTATTTGATCAATTTTCGGTATACAAGTGTATTCGAGTTAGACTAGTAAACTATCAAAGTTTGATAAAAATTAAACTGTTAACTTTTTCAAAACCCATGTTATCTGCAACTCATGCTGCAGAGCCACCAGAGTTTATGGGGGGTGGGGTAATTGCTCCATAATATCCCAGACGTGCTCGATGGGTGAAAGATCGGGAGATCTCAGTGGCCAAGGCAACACAGCAACTTGATTGGCCTCAAAATTAGCCAAAGAAGCCCTAGCAACATGAGGTCATGCGTTGTTTTGTTGGAATGTGCTGTTGGGGATGGTTTGAACATAAGGCCAGTATGGGGTTCTACGATCTCCTGGGTGTGGCGTGCAGCGCTCATGCTACCTATAATGAAGACCAAAGGTGACCTACTTTCAATAGCAATAGCCCCCCCATACCATAACTTCAACTGTGTGGTGCACATGCCTTTTCACAGAAAATTGGGGATCTTGTCTGTCACCATGCCGTCTTCTCACCCTTGCATGTCCGTCATGCATGCCCGAACAGAATCTGGACTCATCACTGAATACAATTGAATTCCATTCTTGGTCCCAATATGGCCGTTCTCTACACCACGCTAGACGATCTCGTCCGTTCCCAGGAGTCTGGGGTAGCACAAAATGGGGACGGTATCAAAAGAGTCCAAAGGTTCTTATCCAGCGATAAACAGTTCGCATCCCAATCGCCCTTTCATGTTCTGAAAACCACTGGTCCGCAGATACGGGAAGAGGTCCCGTAGCCAATACCCTAAGACGGCGATCTTCGACTTCTGTGGTTCTTCGAGGACGTCCTGTACCTCTCGCTCTTCGTGTATGGCCCTCTTGGTTCCATGCCCGAATACAGACTGTCACAGTGTTGAAACTCCGTTGCGTTCTATCTGCTATATCTCTCATAGATCAAACCAGTCTCTCGTAAGCCCCCAATTCGACCCCTATCAAACTTGCTTAATTGCCGAAAAGTTTGGCGTCTTCGCACTCGAGGCATTCCATTAAAGAAGCTTTTTGTAATGTGTTTTACACGTCTTAAATGACAACTGTAGTTACAAACGATTTTAAGGCTACGTGATCGTAAATGTTTTTGAAAGAGGTTAACGCAAAAACCGGTAGTGTAATATGGCTAAAAAATTGATCGTTTTTTATCTTAACATAAACAAACATATTCCCAAATAATTTTAACAAAATATTCATTATTACTGGGTGTTCTTCTTTCTATGTCACTTAGTATAGTTTCGATAACAATTACAGTTATCGTCGTCAGTAAATAGTACCTAACAGTTTAAAAAAATATATATTTTTAAAGTTTGTGTTTTTAATTTATGTTTTAGTTGCTATTTTATGGAAGGTTTATCTTATTATTTCGTAATGAAAATATGAGGTAAAATTAGTTCTAGTAATAAAACGTAATAAAACTTAGTACGTATTTTATTATAATATTTATTTAACTTTATTTGTGTTATAGGCTAAATCAAACATGTATTTAATTCATTTGCAAATGGGAGAAGGTGGGTTAAATAAATGTAATATACAATATAACATACAATTTATAGAAATACATATAAAAATTTATTATACTTACGCTTAATTCAGTAAAATTCCAGAACTAGAAAAAAATGTCTTAATTAAAAAATTAAAGTATGAACGAGTTTTAGTTTCTAATTTTGCTTACATAGTTCACATATTTCGTTAATTACTATACATTTTTGTTCAATATTTTGAAAACATTGAAGGTGAGTGGAAGTTTAAAATTCGCAGGATTTTTCTGATGGGACATGAATTTTTTTATATCTAGAGGTGTGTTTTTGTCCCTTTTGAAACCTAAAGGGATAAATTTGAGAATGATTGTTGCGCAGTTAATAATATATTTTACAAGACATGTATTTTTCTTATATTTGGCGGTGAGTTTTAACTTTGTATCCCCTTTGCAAATGAATGAGATAATTTCAGGGTTATTGTTACATGGTTTGTAAATATGTTTTATAAGTTGAAAGTAGGCAGGATTTTTCCGACTGGATTTTGCATTTTTTTATTTACCGACGCCACTGGTGTTCTGGATGCTGAAAATTGGTTGCTAGCTTAACACCGATAACAATTGTAATCTTTGTGCTGGGTCACGTACTTAGAGTGGCTGTACATTTGTCATACGGTTTCTTTCACTTCATGTACCATCAAGTTTCTTTGAATACTGAATATAGAAGTAGTTTTATAAGTGCTGCTTTTGGATTGGGTATCCACAATATTATAAATACCTTTCTTCATCTGTTCTTCGCGTAGCTCTAACAGTATCGATTTAGTGAGAAGTCATCAATTTATTAAATGAAACGTGTTGACGGCCTTCTCCCACAATATATTTGTACTACAATTGCAAAAACCAAGCATTGACGATTTCATGTTGCATTAAACGAATTTTTTAGTATCAATAATAAACCGTAATATTTTTTAAGTGTTTTCCAAAAAAAAAATGTAGGTCAAGATTAATATGAACTCAAATTGTATGAAATTTGCATTATTGAATAACCGCTTTAAGCAATAGGAACAATAGTTTAATTAGAGTATACATAACAAACAAAATACACCCACGTACCACAGAAATCAAATTAATATCACCGAATGCCTGTCAATAGCATCGGTAGACTAGTGTAACAGGTGAGGTGATTTAACATTGATACGAGAAGCTTGAACTTACTTCAATAAGTTATGTACATATTTAATTAGAAAACATTTAAATTAAACGCAGCATTCTGCAAATGTATATATAAATTGTAGAAGGAGGGAAAATGTGTAGTTAAAATGACTTGCAGTTTTAGTAAGTAGTTAGGGGTTGTTGCTGAGACACGAGTCGCGGTAGTATATACTCCCACTGTCCTCTAAATTGAGAAAATACAATAAAATAAAAGTTAGTTTAGTAACAGACAAGTAAACAGAACACTATCTTTATTAAAAGATTAAAGTGAATAATAGTGCGAATACTGTTGAATTGGTGATAACAAGAAAAGTGACGCTATAACTTAAAACAACGTGTTTGTGTGTATTGGAGGTCATCCACGATTGGGTTTAAATATTGAACGACACATGTAAAATACGATAATCCGATAATCGATCCAGCGTGATAAATCAGTATATAAAGAACAATAACCAGAAAGTATTAATAGTTAATGTAGAAGCACTGCCGTTTGTAATTGCAGGCGGTTGGTAGTGAAACGTGACAATTTAAAGTGATAAGTAAAACTGGTTAATAAATCCAGAAAATATTAATCGAATCGATAGGCGGGAATTGGAATTGTATTGATCAGCGCCAGACTTCCTAAAGAAGATAGTTGGGGAACAAAGAAATACGGCGCGTGTATCAACGGTATAGCAACGCACTACCCCCTCTTCGGCTATCATACACCATAAGTAAACTTGATAAATTTACGTCATAAAATAAACGTTTAAGTGTTTTATTTTTCCTTAAATTGTGTTTAATGATCAACACTGAATTAAACAAATTTCATTTACTGTTGATAAAGAAATTATATGTGCATGTTAGAGAATAAAAAATACGAAATGTAATAATACCCGGGGATTATCATAGGATTGTTTTTATATGTTGTTGTAAACAATGCATTTGTGCCTTTTTGAGTTTTAGTTTAATTAAATGAGTGTAACATTTGATTTATTTTTATTATCAACTATTACGAATATTAAAAGCTTTCATACTGAAGGAAGTAATTTTAATAAAGTTACAATTTTCATATACATTTAAGAGAATCAATTTGAAGGTATTTTTAGTAATTGATAACAATAATCACTACTTTTAATAACCCAGCTATCCGGCGCAACGAGATAAGAAAGGAATTTGTTAAGCAATCATTAAAGTTCATTTACGCAGACAAAAACCTGATAGCAAGTGAGTTACATTTAAATTAAGGAATGATATCTTTACAGATTGAAAATACCCAAATTAAATTAAAAGATAACAATTTTAAGTTCTCACGAAAACAATACGAATTTTTATTAAAGGATTTTTAAATTGTTAAAAATTGTGAAAGAACCCTAATTTATTCTTTTGTGACGAGTGTAAACAAACAAAAGGAATAGGTCCATGTTTACGCCCGTTGCACTAGCTAGATGATGATAGCTTAGCTACTGTTCCGCGTTCATTATATTAATTTGATTCGTGTGGTATGTGGGTGTGTTTTATTTGTTACAGGTCCTGTCACAGATTCAGTGTTTCAGATTTTCAAGGTTATACACACTTCAAAAATACAATTTGTAACCGTGGGTTTTGTGTTTTAGAGATTTTCCTGTCCAAATAAGGCCTTCAAGGATTTTATCGCGCAATATCTGAACACATTATACCTCCACATTTTTCAAGAAATTAATTTTGGGTAACGTATTACGGGTCACGGATGTTTTGCAAATTATTTTGCCCATAAATTATGCATACTGCAAAAATACAATTTGTAACCGTTATTTTGCGTTTAGACAAACAAAATACACCCACGTACCACACAAAATTAAAAACATCGAAAGCTATCATCATCAGCGGTCGACCGTTGATGATGATAGCGTAGCTATTGAAACGAGTTCGGTGTTTTTTAATCTTGTGTGGTAGGTGGGTGTATTTTGTTTGTTACAGATCCTGACACAGTTCCAGTGTTTCAGATTTTTCATTTGCGTTTAGAGATTTTATTGTCCATATAAGGCCTAGGATATTATCACGTAATATTCGATCACTTTATAGCTCTGCAGTTTAAAAAAAAATAATTTTGGGTTACGCATTACGGATTACGGATATTTTGTAGATCATTTTATCCATAAAACTTATTACATGAAAGTAAAAATTACGCTGATGTGTATAAAAAATTTTAATCGCTTTAGTTCAAAGCAGCTAGACTAAAGTATGAAAAATTTTTATAATATATTTTTACGTAATTACGTAGCACAAATTAACAAAATGGTCCATTTATAACATAATAAATTTGTAAGATACGCTACAAAAAAAAATTATGTCATTATGTTCACTAAACCCCTCTACCTCTTGTAATGTAACTATCTGAATGTGCGATCTCCCGTTGATAACAGACAATGGAACACAATTGTTGATTGCGTCTTTCTCAACGGTCTCAGATAAGAACTGTCTTGAACAGAGCTGCGGGCTCCAGATGAAAATCGAATTTCACTGGAGTGTCTAATCCCTTACTTATTCCCAAACTGCTTGTTTCAGACACGAGAAACCGTCATCTAAATACGCATTTCATTTTGTTCTTTTTCACAAATTTAAATATAAATGATAACGTTAATGTGTGTAAAAACAAACAATTATTTTTCCGTAAGATTACTTTTGCGGATTTAACCGTTTCAAGTATCGATTTTTTTTTGTAATTAAGAAAAGTAGTGTACCGATGGAGATATAAATTAAGAAAATGATAATGAGTGCTCTTTTTGCAATTTGTTAAAGTATCTGTGCTTTTCTATGAGCATTCCCAGATTCCAATTAGAACAATGAACAATTAATGCTGCTTTTCTAACAAGGGCTTTTACGAAGGGTTCTGTAATAATGTATCTTATAGTGTAACGCAATAACAACCCTCAGTTGCTTATCGGGTGTGTGGATTGTTTGTATCCCCGTAGTAATATTTTGTTTAGTCTTTAACTGTCTCGATTATTACAGATATTTTGTTACACTGAAATCTTAGTTATGCGTTTTGTAAACGTACTACCAGCTTGTAGCTAATGAATAATTAATTACTGTACTATAGTGTATATTCACGTAGTAAGCTCATTTGTGTCTTCAATTGCCCAAATAAGGGAGAAGGAAACGGAAATTGCTTGACTGGACTTGAAATGAGGCAGTTAGCAGACTGCACTACTAATGCAAATGTGCAGGCAGGCAACTACAGGATCTGCAGTAATTTTACTTAAAATTCTACTTCAAGTAATTGCCTGGCTTAATGCGACATTTGCAAAAAGTTTAATTTCTTTCTTGCACGGTGTTCAATTCTTGCTTAAATTTTAAATTAGTGGTAGCATTTTGTACCAAGTTAAAACTTTTTGCCCTTTCGATTAGAATTGCATACATTGCCGTTTCATGCATACAATTACTCTCTAGATGAAGTGACATTTTAGCATAGCGTGATAACTGCGCTCATCCCTAAAAAGCTGATTATCCGATGCACCATTTTATATCACATTTACATAAATTCATCTCATCGTTACTAAATTATCCTTCTAGTTAATTTATTACCCTCTAATGTTTGCAAACACACGTTGTTGAAATATAATTTATGTTTTAACGCACTTCATTTAGGGTTTATGTAAACCGCTCTTTTGTTTTTACTTAAACTTTTTGTACTCATTATTCTCATTACTGTTTTTTTGTGGTGGTGAAATACTTCACTTGTCGTGTTAATTACTTTGTACACCTTTTGAAAAAATCAAAAGTCTGTTTGATTAAAAAAAGAGAATATGAATCTGACCTCTTTAAAGCAGAACATTTTCATATTAATGTTTCATTCTGTTTAAAGCATTATAAATAAGGTTTGATGCTCCAATTCTTTCACTCCACAACTTTACCGCATTATCAATACTACAGACGTAACTTGCTTTGTTCGAAATGGAATATCGATATTCTTTGCAATAGTTAAAATAAAAAAAGTACTTATGCTATAGTGTGATGTAATCAATACTTGAATGGTATTTCCAGGATTTCATACGATCTGCAACATTATACTTTTCTGTTCTAAAACTAAATCTATTAATTGTTAATGGAATTTGGTTTATCTAAATGTTGTACGTGCAAGTTTTTATTGGTGAAAAACCAATTACAAGCTGTATTTATAATATGAAAATATTTCAGTTTAATGATAATCTATAAATTATTAAAATACATTAAAAAATACAGTATCGATACTGAACGGTAGATGAAAATAAAACATAAAGGGACACTATCGCATGCAAGAGCAAAACATATCCACATATTATTAGGAGACTAAAGGAGGGGAACGTTTTAAATGTAAAATACCTTTCGGTCAGAATTTAACCAAATTTTGATATGTTCTAGAACTTGACCAATTGATCAAATGTCTTCATTGCCCGAAAGCTCAAAGCTCAACAGTTTCTGATATACAGGGTCTGCAATATCACTATTTGATACTTTCAATATATCATAAAATGGACATTTTTGCCAATATTAACGCAAAACTTAGTGAAATGTTATTTTTTGTGCTACTGGTTACATCCTTTTCTTTACTTTCATTATTTTTGTACATACACCTGATATACAGGGTGAGACCAGATATATGTATCTGAAAAGAATTATGCGGTGGTATTGTTTTGATATTGTGGTGAATGGAAGTTAACAAATATATATGTCCATTTAAATTATTATTGCAAGTTAAGTCCCCTAGACGTCCGTTATACAGAGTGTTTCATTTCTTTAATAGATTTAATTGAGTATTATTATACTTCCTAGTTAATTTTCTGATAACTTAATTGAAATGTCTATATTAAAATAAACTATTTGCTAACTGTATATACCTACATAATAGTCACGATGTGTTTATACTGATACTGGGTGTCCAAGTACAAAGGACCAAAGCGATATCTTAAACTTCATATAGGTGCGGAAAAAACCGTTAACATAAAAAATCTCTTGCAATTGGATGTCGTTGCGAAATACAAAGCTTTTGGAGATTGACAGATAGAAAGGTTAAATGTGCTTCATTTATTATGCTCACTATTTTCTAATAAAGTTTTCAGTAGATTCTTTTGATAAAGTCGGATCTTTATTTTGCAAAACTAAGAAAAGATAATTCTTTAAGATACTAGTGTCTTCACTGTTCACACCATCGACAGACCGGTTTCGCAGGTCTACCTCCATCATCACTACCGCTTTGTACAGTCATTGGAAATAAGAAATGTTTATGTAGAAACGTTAATGAACGTATTTTAATATATTAAAAATATCTAAGCTTAATAAGATATCAGTTAACTGAACTGATGAGGCAGAAAACAGTAAATAATTTTTGGTCTTGATATAACCATTGTCATAGAAATCAAAAAGTTGCATAATCAAATGTTAAATGTCTATCACCTCCACATTATTTGCATTTAGTATATAATTTAAAACATTTGTAGAAGGATATTTGATTAGCTCTTGATACCTAGCGTATCCTAAAAACCATAGTACAGCTGCCACATGAGAACAAGTACCTAAAGTTTTGGCACCAGTCTTGCAGGTGCAGTAAGTACCTAATATTGGGTTAGGTTCTTCTTCCTCATTATTCGGCACAAATGCAATCCACAACTGGTAACGAGTAGCATTTCTGAGGCGAGAATATATCCTTACCCGTATAAAACCGGGTTCGTAGTTTTCATCAAATTGATATTGAACCTGGCGGTCCTGTATTTCATTGTCCTGTGTATAAGAAGGAGCAAGCTTTAATTGAAAAATACCTACAGTTAACTCTTTAAGATAGTAATGTGACAAACGTGGGAATGAGGGAACGATAATTTCATTTAAATCAACCCATCTGCCCCTTCTAGCGCGTAAGTTTTCCTCCTCAACCCTGGCTTGAACAACATTTGGCTTTTGATCTTTTTGAAGAATATTTTCAGCTAGCTCAATAGTAGCATCTTGCATTAAAATGGGTGGAAAATATTTATTTATAATTGCTCCAGCAATTTTAAGAAAATCAGCAATATTACAAATGTGGGGTGTTTTTATCTTAAAGCTAAAAAATTTAAAAATTGATTTTAAGTGCCCATTGCGTGCTTTTACGATCCACCTGGTTTTCGTAACGAAACGACTATCATTAGCCTCTTCTGTGAATAACTGTAGCTAACCTCTGGGCAAAAAGGCTGGCATTTTAAAATTAATACCTACTCTATTTAAAGCTGGAATAGGATCCAAGTACCCGCGGTCGAGAATGAAAATATCTCCTTCATTAAACCATTCACGCATTCCATTCACATCTTATTAAATTCACTTATAAGTATGTTAGCATTGTTGTTTTCAGAATTTGAGAAATATGGCCCTTGAATATCTAGAATAAATCCGCTCTGGGCAACAAGCAGAGATGGCTTGATAAGATGTTGACCCTTATAAGTACAGTAGGACTGTCGCAACACTTTAAAACAAGAACTTTTCTCTATTTCTAGATAAGTACAGTCATTATACACTATAACTTGAGGCCGATCCAGGTTTTGATTATATAGACGATTTGCAAAAGGAGTTACATGATTTTCGATGTAGCTGTCTCTTGTTGTAGCAGTAAATTCAATATTTTGTGGTACAAATCTTGCAGAAAGATATAGCTAAACTGGCTTGTTGTCTTGTGGAATAATTAAAAATAACCGCTAAAAAACTGTCACTAAGACCTTGTCGTAACTTGCACAGGAATGCTAAGAGATCTTTTTTACTTACATATCTCAAAGAATTTCCTATTCTAACGGGGTCACAAAAGTTGAAAAGATTATTAAATTGATCTTTGGTTATAGGAGAAACTGCTTTAAATTGAGAATCTGTGAAGTTATTTTCGTCTTCGTAAGCCGTGTGGTAACTTTTTTTATTTCCTTACGTAATGCTTGTAAAAAATATAAATCTCATTATCTGTTAATAATGCCGATTTACATATCGTAACTCAGGGAGCAGAAATTCAAAAAGATTACCATTCTCATCCAAATGAATATTACAGCAGTACGTATTTTCTGGCACGTATTCTCTCAACAAAAATACTAATTCTACCATTCATGGATATTTTATGTATATGATTCCCATCGTTACAAATGCAGCATAAGTGAGTTGACCTTTGTAGCACATTTAATCGCAAACAATTTGGGTTATTGTCTATTGCTTGAATTTCCCTTACAATAGAAATATTGCAGACATTGCAGATTCGAGTTTCTTCTATTATGACCCGCTCTGGTAGATTTGCTTCGCGGCGACGTGCAATCACAATTTCCTGCTTTCTTGCATTTACCTCACCACTTATTTTCGCCATAACCCTAGGAACTAAAGCATTTCCACAAGCAACACATGGAATTCGATTCATTTTTCACATAAACTCTTCAACGATTTTAATTCAAAAAGTAGATTTGCAACTAAGCATCAACAATATCACTTAATTAGTGGATTAATTTTTGACGTTTCATAGCCACCTACTATATTGTTGTTATTTTATAAGTTTGGGAATAGAAAAAAATAATAATTGTAGTATGAAAAACAGAAAGAAAAGTGGAAAATCAGAAAAAAATCTAGTTGTACGAATAAAAGCACAAGAAAAAGCGCAATACCACATTACGGTTTTGGTTTAAACGAATAAGTAAATACTAAATATAACTTTATTAGAAAATAGTGATCGTAATAAATGAAGCACATCTAATCTTTGTATCTGTCAATCTCCAAAAGCTTTGTATTTCGCAACGACATCCAATTGCAAGGGATTTTTTATGTTAACGGTTTTTCCGTACCTATATGAAGTTTAAGATATCGCTTTGGTCCTTTGTACTTGGACACCCAGTATCAGTATAAACACATCGTGACTATTATGGAGGTATATACAGTTAGCAAATAGTTTATTTTAATATAGACATTTCAATTAAGTTATCAGAAAATTAACTAGGAAGTATAATAATACTCAATTAAATCTATTAAAGAAATGAAACACTGTATAACGGACGTGTAGGGGACTTAACTTGCAATAATAATTTAAAAACATTCACCAAAATATCAAAACAATACCACCGTATAATTCTTTTCAGATACATATATTTGGTCTCACCCTGTATATCAGGTGTATGTACAAAAATAATGAAAGTAAAGAAAAGGTTGTAACCAGTAGCACAAAAAAATAACATTTCACTAAGTTTTGCGTTAATATTCGCAAAAATGTCCATTTTATGATATATTGAAAGTATCAAATAGTGATATTGCAGACCCTGTATATCAAAAACTGTTGAGCTTTGAGCTTTCGGACAATGAAGACATTTGATCAATTGGTCAAGTTCTAGAACATATCAAAATTTGGTTAAATTCTGACCGAATTTCATTATTAAATATCGTATAAACATATATTAGTACCCATATGTGTGATAATTAAAATGAATCTTTTATTTCTGGTTTAAACAATCTGTAATTTAACCTTTTTTTAATACTGTATAAAATTATAATTATAATTTTATGCCACAACGTTTGATGAACAAAAGAATCTAAAGAACTGTTTATTTTAGGCTAACGGATGATTTTTTAACGTCGCCAACGTCGCCTCTTAAGGGGCGACGAATATGCGCACACGGAACGTTCGCCTCCGGAATATTCGTCCCTGGTAAGTTTGCATCCGGAATATTCGCAATGAAAACTCGCCCCCAAAGAAAATTTGCTCCCGTCAAAGTATTCGCTTCCCAAGTACGTTCTACAAAAAAAAATTGGAATCCCCCAAGGGAAGTTTTGAAACGACGCAGCTAAATAAACTTGGCATACAAGTACATTTGGACCTTAACTTATGCACCTGCAAATTTTTGAACGTCACGAGGCGCCACCAAGTGATGTAACTACCTCAGTGCGGTGCGTAATGTCACGTTAAAGTTTATACGGAGTAATTAAAATCCACATATTACAACTTCTTGGATTTTCAGATTTTACGAGAAAATGAAAAAAAATTATGTGCTATCTCAAAAACGGTTGCAATTAGGAATAGGATATTCAAGAGATTGAAAAATATGTTGGAATTTCCATTTAAAGTAACGCTGTTTTTAGAGAGGTAGCGGCACAGAAAGAAAAACTATAGACGTTTATATTCGTCCCCGTAAACATCCAATATGTCATCCACTTTAAAGCACCCTGTGTATTATAAATTTTCGGATTTTAGCAATCTAATGACGCTGGAGAGTTTTAAACCTGTAGGAATATGATAAATTTTGTTATTGAAGACCTTCCCACCTTACCACATTTTTTATAATTGCTTTCAAGATTGAGTTAGGCGTGTTGCCTAATTACTCAGCAAATCCTATTACAAATTGTAATATAATTATTTAATTTATGCTTATATATCTTTATTTACTTATTTTTACTTACAATTACATTTCATAAATAATAGAATTAGAATCTAATTTAATAAGAAAACTTTTTCCAACAATATGGTAAATTGAAAAACACGTGTATTAGAAATCTTTGTTTAATTTTTAATTATAATAATTAAATATATATATATATATATATATATATATATATATATATATATATATATATATATATATATATATATATATATATATATATATATATATATATATATATATATAAATTTTTTTCAACGAGTTAGTCTCGGAAAGACAGTTTTTATATCATATTTATAACATATGTGTGCAATGTGGGCTTATTTTTTCTTCTTCTGGACTTTTCTGTACCATTTCTGTACTATTGATGATATCAAATTTAATTAACTGTTAATAGCATTATATCTACCTATACACATTTCGCTGTCATATCTCTCTTTGAAGACATTGAAACAATTACATTCATTTCACCTGGTTATCGAAGCAATGAATTTATGATAACTACTTACATAACATCAATCAACTGCCTCTTTACACAAGTGGAAATGATGTAGCTGTTATAATGAACATCGGAATTTCAGTTGAAGTATATAATTATTCGTGTATCAGTTGCACGATTGGGTAAAATATTAACATTTTGTTAAATGAACAAATTCTTAGAAAATTTACTTACATATTGTCAGCAAAAGAAATTCAATTACAAAATTCAATACATTTTACTTTATTTTCTAAACAATTCAATATAATTTTATTTGCATTAATTAGTCATTTGAAGATTAATCAGATTCATCATTGTACATGCGCTTCCTCAATAATTTGTCACGTAAGCCATGTACTAAATTGATATAATGTAGGGCAGATAACCACAAATGGACGTTAATATGTAAATTATCAATTACTGTAAATATCAGTAGTAAGGGTGGGATTAGTAGAGTAGATTAAAGATTGTTGAGTACCAGTAGCAATATTAGTACGATTATTGTTCGTAGTGTGCAGAGTGCAAGATGTTCAAATTCTATTTTTTATTATATTATTTTTGCTTATTTATATTTGTTTATCACCATGCACTAACTAAAATGAACACACTTCTCTCTTACGTTTTCTTTTTACTTGTTAACGATCTTGGTTAAAAGTCACATCCCTCTCGTTACGCCAAATATCTGAGCTACCCCAATTTAAGTCCCCGAGATGTGACAATATTTTTATTCGTGCATGTGTGTAATTTGTATATAGTAATTGTTAACCACTGATTACTTAGTTGCTTTAACTGCCAGTAAAATGAATAAGTGACTTTTGTAGCGCTGAACTTGTGTCATTGGTGTATCAGCTTCAGATAGAATTATATATAAAGAACCTTATTATAAATTCTATTCTATTTGTATTTATCTTTCATTTAGGGTGGACACTTTGTACCACGAACATTTTGTTTCTTTATTAGCAACTGTAAGTACGGAGTTTCACATAAAATTTGGTTTGTTTAAGGTAAAATTGCTACCATTTTAGTACATAGCACATACACTTTTAGTTTTACTTTTTTTGTTGCTTTTGCATAAACAATAACGTTTAAAAATAACAAATTACTTTGATGTGTTACTGCTTTCTGCAGGAATAAAATTTCCATAATCTATTTTTGTTGTCTCGTTTTCTAAATTAATATTCTCGGTAGAAATCTACAGTTTAGATTAATTTGTGTGTTATTGCATAAAACAATAATTTGGGTTATCTTAAATTAATTGTTTTCATTTATCTGTGTCTTTGTATATGTATTCAAATTTTCTCTTTCAGCTCCCCTCTCTCTTTACTTCCTTTTTGAATTTTTAGGGACGTATTATATAAAATTTATGGCGTTTACTACTATTAAAAAGTCTTACTCTTAACTACCATATATACAAGTACAGTGCTAATAATAAATCTTGTGACCATGCATCCAAAGTGCCCTAATTACTTCACTAGCTGCTTATGCTCGGTTAAAGCATCTCAATCACAGTCGTTCCACGATATTGTAAAGAAACCATAGCTAATTACAAAGGTTTCTCCCTCGAATTTTAATAAATATCCGACAGGTAACCTAACTTAGTAATGGTATATATATATATATATATATATATATATATATATATATATATATATATATATATATATATTTCTCTACTTTAAATCATGTCGGTACTAATTATTTTTGATTTTTTGTTAAATTCAACGCTTGCTTTAACATCATAGATTAATAACTATAGTTTATAATAAATATTACAAAATAACTCTGTTTTTATGAATTTTGGGTACAGGGAATGCTTAGCAAAAATTAAAGCTACATAATCAAAAATTCTATTTGTGTTGTTAAATACAGGGTGTTCCATTTAAAAGAAGAAATAAAATGGAAGGGCTGAGTTTCGATCCGCCCTGTACACAAAGAAAATAATTGAAATTTGATCGAATGAGGGGATATTACATCATATCACGAAACTCGATTAGGCAAAAAATTGTTGTTTTCTCTAACGTACAGTAAGCTAGAGGGCGTTGATTTAGCTACGATTTTAACATAAACGTATCCATAACTTTTAAAGGACTCTGTATAACGTAGCAAAACCTTATATCAAAAGATTCGAAAAAATGTGGACAATCCGAATTTGGCATAAATATTCAGGGGTTCTCATTTAAAAAATCATGTGTTTGGTTTGTAAGGGAGTTATGTAACACCCTGTATAGCTCAAGAAAATTTCAAAATATGCTCCTTAAATACATCTATTATTTTTTAACATCTCTTGAAATAAGTCATATGCCCGTAAGATTGGTACACCCTGTATAACAGTAGGTATTATTATAACTGACTAAAATTTGGTAAATAAAAATATATTAAATGTATATATAATTAATGAATCATATTTAATTGCCATAAAACTGCTTGTGGTCCAACAAAATAATCCACAAATGTGTCCCGAAGAAGTGCTACGGAATTTGCATAATTATTGCTAGAGATAGGTGCAGATGTGGCTTCTATTCCATGGTTTGCAACAGTATTAGATCGCCAAGAGCCATATTTTATAGTTCCAGTTTCATAATTTTCATTCTCAACATATCGTTGACTCAAGTATTTTCCACTAGATGTTAAACGCAACCAATTATGTAAACCGCAAGTTGTTTTGATAATTTTATCTGTCTTCTTCAAGTTTACTTCTATAGGTTTTTGATGTATGCGTACACGTGATACCATAATTCCAAAAGTATTTTTCTACAAACCTTCTCGCCCTTGATAGGCGGTAATTAAATTTTTTTGCTTCTGTGTTAATGTACCACATCGCGAATATGGTTTGAGTAGTGAATTTTTTAATGGAAAAGCGTCGACCCCAACAAATACGGCTTTTTCACGAAGATATAAAGCATTTGTTGAAAGTGCTTTGTTAAACGATGAATTCGAAAATATAGTGGAGTCATTCATTTGTACCAACGTCAATGTATCGAAAATAGTAATTTCCACCGACCACAGCTAGTAATACAACGCTGTAAGATTTTTTATAATTAAAAAAATCAGAGCCACCCTTTGGTGGATTCCGTATCAATACATTTTCGGTCAATTGCTCTACAGTAAAATGGAAAATTCCATCTGTTTAAAAATTCCCGTGTATAGTTTTCCAGTTATCTTCCGTCTTAGGAAATTAAAATTACAAAATAATACAAACTACACAAAGAATAAATAATAATAAAACTTTTATAATATTCAAAGAAATAGTTGAAGCGTTTTTCTAGAATTATTTTATTTTCTATGATATCACAGTTAAGCCAAAATGAAGAAGCAGGCTATTTCAATGAAAATAATGAAAATAGTGAGGCATTGGACGAAATTCTTGCAACTCCTTAAGTAGTCAAAATCTGCTCCAATTAAAAGGGCTGCCCAGACTAAGTTGGGGAGCAAAAGCTCATTAATTTAAAATGAGCCAAAGTAGTATTGAAAAGGCGATAAATAGATTGGAGTGCATTTCTCAAGGAAATTCGAATAATGCTTCAGTTTATGGCTACTCAACTTAGAGCTTTACTACCTATAAGAGCTTTGGTATCTCTAGACCAATTTCAACGTATTATTACATTAGATCGAATTAACGCATTGAATAGTCATGTAGTACATTTAACGGCTCCAAGTAGCTTTGCCTGTTCAAATCCAAGTATGACTACACCAATTTCATGTAATCAACGTACTCTTTTCCATCGTCTGCCATACATGGTACAACGAAAATAGGCGACAGCAATAACTCAACATGGGAAAATCAAGACACTGCGATATTAATTCAAGCTGTGCAGTCAACGTATCATTAAATTTGTTTTCTTCTTTCAATATTTTTTCTGGCATTTTTGTTTGCACTTTAAATATGAATAACCTTTCTTTGTAGATTGTCTATTATTTACTTACCAGTATAAATTCCTTAAGAGCTTCATATATGGCATCTAATACTTCTGACAAAAATCTTGATATTGAACATTTTGGAATACGATACAACACTTCAAGCGACGAATCACTTATGGCCAAAAATCTACGACAACTTCCAGTTTAAGTTTCACAAGCAGTGCTTGTTTCATTTTTTGAATACTCGATATTTTTAATAGTAAATAATTAAACTACTGTTTGCTGAGGCATTCGAATATGGTTTTGGTATGACCACGCATCTTCTGTAGCCAATTCTTTTTGTAATATGTTAGGTACACCTACATATTACGTCGTAAAATCCATGAACGTGTTCATAATCGTCTCTTCTTTATAAGAACATCTCTTAATGCTACTATTAGCGCTTCATCAATAAGAATGCTTGAATTAAATTACACGCTTCCGTCGCCATAAAACAAACTTTCTATTAAATCTTAGTAGAACCGTGAAAACCAATTATATTGTTGGACTTGCGTCTAACTACCTAGTAGTTTGATCTAAGTCGACCCATCTAATTGTACCTTAACGTAACTTGTAACCGATTTACCAATTCAAAAGACCCTCCCGTAAACTAACTTTTTCAATATTAAACAATTTCTATTGTATTTTACTAACTTTTTCGTACGTTACAAAGAACATTTCTGATTTACATCTTTTCTGTTCTAAAGAATAAAATTTCACTTAAATAATAAGGAATGTATGCTAATATTGTCTGACAGCATAAACTCCATCTACTTTAAACAACAAACAATTTGAAAATTGCTTTTATTACCTTTATTTACTGTTTATAAATGGAAAACAAATAAGGCGCTTGCTGTAGGTACTTACTGCCTTTATATGGAATACATAGAAGCTTAGACAGATGTATTCTAGAAAATAAACTCAGATTGTGTAATAAAAATGTTATATTAATAAAAACTTACTAATGGGATAACAAGTGATATTTTATTATGGAGTAACACAGCATTTAAGTAATTTATAAGAACGTATAGTGATTTCTTAACTAGAAAGATCCTAAATATGGGCCATATAGCAGATCTGATTAAATTGTGCAATTTTGATTCACATCATTAAGCACTTACTTAGGTTAAATAAAATTTTCTTCTTCTAGTGCCTATCCTAACGGATGTTAGCGATCAATAAGGCTACTTGCACAGAGATATCTCTACGACCAGAACTTATTTTACCTTCTATATAACCTTATAAAATTAATTGTAGTAATTGGTACCTTTCGCCTCTCACCACATGTCCAAGGTACTCTAGTTTCCGTCGTTTTTTAGTGGCCATAAGTTCCAAGGAGCAATTCATTTTTTCTAACATGTTTACGTTGGTTACTCTATTTACCCATGAAACTCGTAGCATGTGTCTGTATGTCCACATTTCAAATACACTGATTTTGTTGCATAGACCCTGCGTCAACGTCTAGGCTTCTACCCCATACAGCAACACGGAAAACAGATAACATTTAAGAAATCTTCTCCTTAGCTGTAATTTTAAACTGCGGTTGCATAATAAAGATTTCAATTTATTAAACGCACATCTGGCTTGTCCGATTCGGCTTCTCACTTCCTTATGTTGTCTTCCTCCGTCATTTATTATCGTACCCAAATATTTGTATATTCGTTTGACGATTTTATTGTTTATTACAATTCCGTGTATTGTTGGTTGTTTTTAGTTATTACCATATATTTGGTCTGTTTTAGATTCATGTCTAATTCGTATGCTATGCTGCTTTCATATACACGGTTGAACAAGTTTTGGAGATCCTGTTCCGTTTCCGCTATAAGCATAGAGTCGTCGGCATATCTTATATTATTTATGGCCGTTCCGTTTAACTTAATACCTTCTGTTCTTTTGTTAATGCTGTTTTGAATATGATCTTTGAGTATACGTTGAATAAGAGTGGTGACAGAATACAACCCTGTCCCACACCACGCTTTATATTTATTTCTTTTGCTCGAGCGCATGCCGTCTGTTTCCAGTATAAGTTTGTTATAAGACGTAGGTCTTGGTAATCTAAGTTTAGTTATTAGTTGAGTTGATCGGACTATTTCCACAGTTTTTGCTTTTTGATCGCGACGTTTCGGAAGCGGACTCTGCTTCCGTCATCAGGCTTCGTCCTGAGAAGGACTGTTTTCGCACTTGAGTCGAATTCATATGTTATATACTTTTTTCTCAAGCACTTGACTACTCTCAGATTCGAACTTGGTACCTTTCACTTACTAATCTGACACCTTTACCGCTGAGTCACTGAGAAATCCAATATATATTTTTATGCACCACACTCACAGAAAATCCAATAAGCCAAGCTAGTGTGGAAATGAAACCCATATGAATTCCAGTAATGCGCGAAGAGCTTAAGCGCAATACTCCTGCGCAACCACGAAAAAGTTATATATATATATATATATATATATGTATATATATAAGAAAAATTTAGTGGGTAGCAGCCAAGGTTGTGGGGCTAGTTTAAAATAAAGAAATGATCCTTTGTTCAAAGGGAAGCTTTCGGTAAATTTATTACCTTTGTCAGCCAATCTACAAGAAGTTATGCGTTAATAATACAATTAATTAAAATAAGATAGTAACTTACGATCGTGGATACAGCTAAAAACATTGAAGCAGCATTGAAAGAAGATATTTCAATTTAAATTTGAATCAGATGTCAAAATCAATTTTTGAACTTCGACAAAAAAAAATTAAAATTATTGTCATAGTTATAGGAAAAACAAAGAAAATGGTTATGAAATCAATGTATAAGTAGATTAATATGTTGAATGTGATTGTGTGGTAAGTGTAAAAGTGTTATGAATAGGATTATTTAAGATTATTTGATGTCTATTATTACATAGGACTCTTACTTCAATGTGGGACATTCTGGAGATTAATACCAAAAAGAGTTATTCGTGATAACTCTTTTACACTAAACAAAATGGTAAAATCCACACAAAATAAATCCCCTTTTGCCACTAAGGGTTAATACGTTAATAGTTCATCCTATGATTCGTGTGTTTATCCCTAAAAACATAAAAAGAGTTAACAATCTATTCAGTCAGCTTAAGGATAAGACCGCAATTTTAGATAAAACAAATGTAATATATAAGATCCCTTGTAGTAATTGTAACCAATCATATATCGGCATGACTTCAAGGAATCTTAGATATAGACTTACATCACACCGCAGTGACATAAGAGTCAGAAAAGATGCTTGTGCTTTGTCACAACACGTACATTCCACTGGATACAGCCCTGATTTCGACAAAGTGCAAGTCTTGACCTCTGAATCAAATTTATTCAAAAGGAAGTTTTTAGAAATGGCCCATATACGCTGTACAGACTATGTAATGAATAAGAGAAGTGACACTCAAAATTTAAACATAATTTATTCTACATACTTTATCTAGATAAACACAGAAATCATAGGATGAACTATTAACGTATTAACCCTTAGTGGCAAAAGGGGATTTATTTTGTGTGGATTTTACCATTTTGTTTAGTGTAAAAGAGTTATCACGAATAACTCTATTTGGTATTAATCTCCAGAATGTCCCACATAGAAGTAAGAGTCCTATGTAATAATAGACATTCAAATAATCTTAAATAATCCTATTCATAACACTTTTACACTTACCACACAATCACATTCAACATATTAATCTACTTATACATTGATTTCATAACCATTTTCTTTGTTTTTCCTATAACTATGACAATAATTTTAATTTTTTTTGTCAAAGTCCAAAAATTGATTTTGACATCTGATTCAAATTTAAATTGAAATATCTTCTTTCAATGCTGCTTCAATGTTTTTAACTGTATCCACGATCGTAAGTTACTATCTTATTTTAATTAATTGTAATATTAACGCATAACTTCTTGTAGATTGGTTGACAAAGGTAATAAATTTACCGAAAGCTTCCCTTTGAACAAAGGATCGTTTCTTTATTTTAAACTAGCCCCACAACCTTGGCTGCTACCCACTAAATTTTTCTTATTGTTTTTTAACTTAATCAGCCACGATTATCAAACCTTGATTATATATATATATATATATATATATATATATATATATATATATATATACACACACACATATATAAGTTCTAAAAAATATATATTGGGTTACTCAGTGGCTCAGCGGTAAAGGTGCCAGACTAGTAGGTGAAAGGTATCAAGTTCGAATCTGAGAGTAGTCAAGTGCTTAAGAAAAAAATTATGAATTCCACTCAAGTGCGAAAACAGTCCTTCTCAGAACTAAGCCTGATGACGGAAGCAGAGTTCGCTTCCGAAACGTCGCGCTCAAAAAGCAAAAACTGTGGAAATAGGCCGATCACTCAACTAATATGAAACCACAGTTACAAAACACTCATAATACAGAACTAAGTTTAGTTGTAGTATTTTGAATAATTTATTCTGTTGCATTCTGTCGAATGCTTTAGTATAGTCTATGAATCCGATATGTACATATGTTTACATCTAAGCAACGTTCAATTATTATATTTAAAGCAAATAGTGCGTCATGTGGTCCATTTCATTTATAAATTGCAGTTGTGTATTTGGCATAATGAATTCACATTTATTATATATTCGGCCGTGTGCTATTTTTATGACGATTTTCAAAACATGGCCCATTTACAGTTTGGCCGCCTCGTGTATCGTTAGCAATACAAGTCAGTTGATATATACAGGCCACGTGTATCTCTAACGATACACCAAGCTTAGCTTGGTTTAAGCTGTCGTGTATCGCTGGAGATTCACCATTGCATTGAAATATCAATAAAATAACGCAATAAACATATTACTAGTGTTTTTCGTAAAACAAATTCTGCAATAATGCGGATTATTTTCACATTTGTCACAAATTGTTATAACTTGTGAGACTGTCGTCTTTTTGGCATTTGTAATGGTTCCGTGTTTCCCATATTTATTGTAACAGGAAACACAACGGGCTCTCTTTTAATTCGGATGATTTATGAGATGATGATAATCTTTTTCTTGTGGAAGAGCCGCTATTGCCGTCCAATAAGAAGGAGTACACTATTTTCCCGAAATTCGGTAATTTGTATCCTATTTTGATTAACCGCGTTTTCATCGTAGAGATAGTGAGCATTGACTATTGATGTCCCCCAAAGTAATTCATTTAGTAGTTTACGATACAATTTAGTACATGTTCTACGGGCAATATTGTATAAAGCCAGCTGATCACTTACATCAACTGAGCATTTTCCAGTGTCATATTTACTACACATTTAGGCTTTTTATTCTTTGTCTGTCTCTTTGTGCGTACAGTAATCGTCTCTGAACCCAAATGTTTAGTTGACAACATTCTAACATCACGCGTGGCTCCACTTCAGAACGATGATTCGCTCTGGGGACTCATTTGCGATTATTTGTCCTTTTCGTAAGTTGGTTTCTTTCACTTGGTTTGGAATATACTTCCTGTTACTCCTTAGAATACCCACAATGTGAGTATTGTGATCAAGAAGACGATAAGCTAGAGGTATACTGGTATAATAGTTGTCAACATAAAGAGTTCTTCCCTGGTTTAAAAAAACTCCTAACAGGTTTAGAACAACTTTTAAATGCTATAGTGTCAGCTTTTGCGTCAATCATGTCTCTTCCTATATACACAGACAAATTCCAGGTATACCCTTTATCTGTGCACAATTTATAGAGCTTAATACCGTATAGATGTCTTTTGGAGGGTATGTATTGATGAAAGCTAAGTCGACCTCTCCAAGGTACAACAGTCCCATCAATGCAAATTTTCTCACAAGGTGTATATGCTGACTTGAAATTACTTAGAAACTTGTTCAACACATTTTCAATTTTATATAAGCGATTTTCAGGATCGATCGAATCATTATCTGTAAAGTTCCAGAATCTGAGCAGAAGTACGAATCTATTACGTGGCATGATACTCTTCGGCAGTGGAAAACTGTATAACTCGTTTGTACTCCAGTAATCACTGAGTTTCGGTACTTTTATAATTCCCATCCATCCAATAAGACTTATGAATTCTTTGATTTCTGAAACATCAGTTGGTTGCCAAGCATGTAAGCGTGATTAATGGTCCACATCACCTTGGGTTTCCAGTTTTTCGTAGCATATTTATCTGTTTCGTCAAAAACAGAATAATAATCAATCGTCTCCGCTAAAGCAAGTATGCCACTAATGCTTTCATCCATGCCACCTTATCCAACATATTTAAAACCTTTCTTGTTTCCAGTTGGATCACTCTTAAGTTATTTGAGAGTAATCTTGACGGATATTTCTTGAATCAGCTAGCATAGCCTGAATACGTGCAAGTGGAATGTCATCCTCATCGTTATCGCTAAGCGAATACCATCCAGGTAAAGGTGAATTAGATCTAAAGTCTGAATTCAATATAGGCGGAGAATTGTATGGTTCTAGAGGTTCATTTGGCCTGCTTGAGAAATCCTCATTTTCCTCAGATTCTGCGGAGCTCTCTGTTTCGTAATCTGGATCGGCTTCCGAATCGTCCAATTGTTCATCCCTCATGTCGATTCTCTCGAGAATTTTTGCTAAATCATCGTCAGTATAAAAGCGTTGTGGCGTATATTTTTTTGAATTCATTTTCTCACTGTGTGTATCACTAAGAATCACTATGTTTTTTAACTGACTTCAGCCTAAATATAGTTATGCGTCCTAATGCCACTATTTAATTTATTATTTTTGCCGCTATTTCTTTCTCACACCTGCAACAATGCAATAAAGTATTATAACATGGTGCATCCTAAGCGGTCCACATAGCCTGCAGTGAATGAATAACAGCACAGGCCACGTATAACGCTAACGATACACCTAATTTTTTTCATAATATTATCTGAAAACATCATAAAAATTAAAAAAATATTCACAAAAGTACTTTTCTAGTAATGGTTACTTATGAATAGTATTGTTGGCCTGAGGTGAAAAACATATAAATTTTGCTTTGGCAGTTAATATGTTAAACTAACATTTCGATATTCTTCGCATCTCCGTGGATGGGTTGTTTTAGGTAACGTTACAAATGTAGATTTTAGCCAGTCTTTGGGGATAGTACCAGATCGATATATTGCGTTAAATAGATCTAAAAGAACTACAATCTTGTCTTCATCTATAGGTTTTATTAATTCTACAGGAATTTCGTCAGATCCCACCGCTTTATTATCTTTTGACTTTCGTATTGCATGTACAATCTCTTCTTTTATTATCTCTGGGGCCATTTATGTGTTCCTTGTATACGTAGCTTTCATTCTATTATCATCATAAAGTTCTTCCACGTGTTCCTTCAATCGAACAAGCTACACTACACTACACCTTCCCATCTCTGTCTGTGAGAAGTCCGTAATGATTATTTTTCTTGTTACTACATACTTCTTTAATCTTTAGATGTTTCTAGAGTCATATTTTTTTTCTAAATTTTCTATTCCTACACATTTTTCGGTTATCCATTTTTCTTTTGCTTCGAATTCTTTTCATTATAATATTATTTATTTCTCAATATTTGATATCATTTGTATTTTGACCTTTCTCCCTTCATTCCTAATTCTAGGAATCCTAATGTCATCCATTCTTTCTTTCGCTGTTTTTCTTGGATTTGGAACTTTAGGGTATCTTTGGTTACACCGTGAATTTTCTCTTTTGTTTTTATCCATGTGTTCTCTATGTCTTCTCCTGACAGTGTGTTTTGTAGCATACTTCCTATTTCTTCGTTACTTTTTACGCTAAATTTATTTTTAATATCTGGGTCTGCTATTTGATTAATGTCTCTTCTATTACTGTCTTTATTCCTAATTATCTTCTTTAGACGCAAACAGAATGATCCTACGACTGGGTTATGGTCCGACCCTATATCAGTTCCTGGTTACGTCTTAACATTGTTTATGCTGTTTCTGTGTTTTCCATTCACGAGAACGTAATCTATTTGATTCCGTTTTTTTTTTTGGTGTACGTTCTTTTTCCGGTTTGGTCAAGTATATATTCTTCTCGGGTGATTTTGAAACATGGTGTTGGTGATAATATATTTATTTTCTTCACAAAAATCGTTACGTTACCTAATCCAAATTTTCCTACAACTATTCCGTGTTCCCCTTTGCCAACCTTGGGATTTAGTTCCCCGATTATAATGTTAATATCTTCTGAACGAATACTTCTCATTAAATAATCAATTTCTTCGTAAAATCTTCCTAGTTCCTGATCTTCTTTTTTGTCGTTGGCGCGTACACCTGAATAATATTGATGTTAGCAGGTTTCTTTTGTATCTGAACCAGAGGTGTCCTATCTGATTAAGGAACAAGATTGGTAATTGCTTTGTCGACCTCTTTTGTTACCATTAATCCCACTCCACATTGATGTTCGGGATCATTACCTCCAGAGTAATATGTGGCATGATCTTTTGCTATTATTTTTCCGCTTCCTGGTCACCTCATTTCACTGATTCCAAGGATGTCAATTCCGATTCTACTGATCCCGCGTTTTCCAGCTTTAAACATGCAGCGAACATTCCAAGTTGCCATCTTTTGGATATTGTTGTGTGTTTTATAAGGTTTATTATTATTATTATTATTATTATTATTATTATTATTATTATTATTATTATTATTATTTTCACATTTTTCGTTACACAGGGTTTTCGATGACGACCTTGGGGCCCCATGGTGTAACTGAGATATTCCTCCTGTCGACTCTTTGATTTCGGTGTCCATGAGTAGTAAAATTCTGTTTATTATGATTTTGAGCAATATTGTATGTACTAGAGATATCTATAGAGATCTTTAATGTAGTGGTTTCTCCTTGCCTTCTACATCCTTATGCCGTTGACTTTTTATGGTTAATCCGCCTTTATGGCCGATTTCTCAATTCTAGAAGAAAAGAGTGCCCTATCTCAAATGACTCTTCCAACCGAAGCTGTTGGCCAGATGAGGGGGACCGGTTATTCGGCGATCGTTCGGTGTAGCTGCTTGGTCGGGGACTGCTTATTCGTCTGAGACAATTTGTCTCATCTTATAGCACAGCTTACCTTTATATCTAAAGGTATTTCACTATCCGCCACCTGTGATCCCGCTAGTATCCTGCAGCTCAGCCCTAGCTAAATAAAATTAAAGATTAAAATTTGAGTTAAAGGATACAGATCTTTTTAGTTTAAATATTCTCAAGGATGTTATTCTGAAATCAGATTTTTGAACATAGAGCATCACATTTTATGGAGTAGTTAAATGCACCCTGGTAACGCTTATAGTGTTTTAAATCTAGTCCACTAAATACGTTTTGTGTGTTGAAAGCTACATATTTAACTTCAGATTTAATTGCATGTTTTATGATTTAAAGGACGTTAAGCGTTTGAATTTTTTATTGTTAAAAAGTAAATAAACAGTGAGAACAATGAATAGATAAATGATCTTAAATGATAATAAATCTAAAATTAAATCCTTTGTTAATCATACAAAATAGAAAGCGGTTTCCTTATTGTAAGGAATTAGGGCGTATAATAGATATTTTGTAAAAAAAATTATCGGACTTTCAAGTTCTTGGTAGCCCGTCATCCGTAATGGAATGCTTAGATGAGGATGCTCTAAATTCTAAGGACTATACAATGAAAATTATTTGCTAATAACACGACACGCGACGTGAAAAGTTAACAATAACCACCAAAGCTAAAACTCTTTTGAATAAAATAGTATGCTTTAAAGACAATCATTTATTCTTACAGTCGCAAGACAGACAAAGTTTGTAATTTACATAAATTACATAGAGAGTACATTATGTATTTACTTTAATACCTTAAAGAAAACTATTATTAGAGAACAAGATAATCAAAACTTTAGATGGAATTTATTCATACTGTGCAGCAATATGTATCTTTTATATGTTTAATCAAGCCACATATAAATAGGAGAAACCTATTTAAACGTATATGTATAATTAGTGTGTATTGTAACAACGGAATTTCTAATCTACTTCTCAGTGTGTCGTAAACTTTAATTTCTTAATATGAGCTAAAGTTAGATTGAGAAAACGGTTTCTCTTAATTAGGCAAAATACGTACCACGAAGGTATCTTTGTTATTTATGTTATTAAAAATCGAAATACGTATAAAACAACCTGATGGAAATTGAGATTATAACAAAGATAAATGTAATTGATCAACAAATTTACCGGCCACGAATGTCGACAAGTGTCAAGAATAATTTAAACCATTAGCTCTTCTTGCGTATCGATCGATGTTATATGTGTTAGATATCTCACGTTTAATCTCAAACATAGAGTTTAGTTCTGTTTCACGTTGTTAGATTCAATTGTGGTTATTATTTTTTTGTAGAAGATTGAAGATGCGTTTTTATATGGCTACTGATAGTTGGATTCGAATAAAGAAGTATTTATCAGAGCATCAGAGTCGGATTAGCCATGTCGGGCCCCCTAGGCAATGCAATTCTCGGGGCCCCTTTTCAGCCATTTGAAGATCATCAGCTCTTTTCAATTCAAGTTGATGAAGGGATGTGAGTAAAAGAGGCGCGTGTGTTTTAATTTTAACTGTATTCTTGTTAAATGCAATAAAAAACAATAAACGAAAATAGTTTTGTCGAATACATTAAGTTTAAATATTAACTTTCCTAACTTTTTTGGACACAAAATCATTCACAACATCTTGAAAGTTGGTTGACCTTTTCCAATACATCATTTTCAATCGCCATTATCGGCAATTAATTTAAACGGTTCTGAGAGATTGATGAACGAAGACAGTTTTTAATTAGTTTTATTTTTGAAAAGTCACGTTCACCCTTTGCGTTTGATATCATCAGACTTCTATATATTTGCAATGCTATCATTACATTCGGAAAAGTTGATTGTACCATATTATCAATTTAAACGATTCCTCGGCAGGTACAATTTTATCTTTCCCCGAAATCTCCGCATTCTCTAATTTTAAGATGAAGTACTTGAACTGCACCATCTCGTTTATAAACTCGGGCTCAATGTTCTGCGAATAATTTTCACCAAATTTTGTACAAGCCTCTTTAATTTCATCGTTGGTCTTTTCATGAAATCTGTTAGAAATGCAAACAGAGAATCACTTTCGCGATGGGCTTCTAGTCGCCGGAACAATTTGTAACGAAATAATTTGTGTTTTGGATATTTAAGTTACTTTGTTATTTTACTGGAAATTTCTGTACAAGTTGTACCTGTTTACTCAAACCTTATTTATAGAAATGCTTACGTTGTTTCTGTTCATAACCTGAACTACATAATATTTCTAAGTAATTTTAGTATTAGCCTAATATAAACTTTCGTACGTTTGATTATTCAAACGTTATAAATTCACATTTAAATAATATTTCATTTAAAATCTGCATTGTTACTCCCTCTAGTGACGTATCCTAAAATATAGGTAATTAAGCTGAACTATATTACAAGCTTTTAGAAGGTCCTCTCTAGATGGCGTTAGTGGAGAAATCACAATTTATAATTTTTGGGCATTTACTGATATAGATAACATATTGATAACATTAGATTTTGAATAATACAATTTTAATATAAAAATTACGTCGTCTTTCTTTCCTGTGGCGTCCATTTTGCCAAGCTGAAAATTTTTGATGCCTTCTTGGAAAAATTCCTTATAATATAATATGATATAAATAATCGGATATATCTTCTAGAAGCATATTTTGCAATAAAACAATTGGTGCTTTTCTAATTATTATCTGCAAGTTTTGTTGCTCGCTTACATGCGGTTTTAGAAAAATTTTCTTCGGCAAGATCGAGTAAGTTACAGATGAATTTCTCTAATTTGTTA
Organism: Vesta saturnalis; assembly: GCA_036346205.1. Classification (NCBI taxonomy): domain Eukaryota; kingdom Metazoa; phylum Arthropoda; class Insecta; order Coleoptera; family Lampyridae; genus Vesta; species Vesta saturnalis. The sequence continues at coordinate 1,584,190 of JARFJB010002109.1, read as the reverse complement.
GTAATAATTGACTTCTTTCCTAGCGTTTGAAGACGTTTTAATCGAAACACGAATTATTGATGCTTTCGTAAAGAAAGGAAAGCACTTCGATAGCTTCTCACTTGGCCCGTTCCATCTAAGGGGTAACGAATAAAGATTATTTACTTACATAATGTTAATTACCTTCTCCTTTTAGCTTCAACGAATTAACTGGTCCTTTTAGCTTCAACGAAGTACCTTCTACTTTTAACTTCAACAAATTTTCTTCTTTTGGCTTCAACGAAGTACCTTCTACTTTAATTTCAACGAAGTACCTTCTACTTTCATTTCAACTAATACCTCCATATATCTAAATTCTGGTTTAACTCTGAATCGTAACTAAAATCAAACCGGATCGTGACACATTCGGCATCGACTGAACAGAATTACTACCTGCTTATATAAAGGTTAGATCATTTCTTTTTCTATTATCACATGAGATTTAACTGAATAATTATTGTGTAAATCTTTAGATAAGTAATGCTAAAGTACACCTACTACAAATAATTAAACCAATTAGTCTGTTATAACATCTTAACCTATATTTGTATACCTGTTATCACTATATCCTTATTGCTGTATCCCCTTAATCTTTCACTTCACAACCACGTGACCTTCATTACCTGTTCTTTTACCGTTATTTACTTCCCTCATTTTGTTTTGTAATTATAATAGTAACATTTAACTGTACTTATTTTGGCTGCCATTTTTGTGTGTGCGCCGCATCACTTTAATTGGGATGCGTAAAAGTAGTTTCACTACCGTTATATAACCATATGTTTGTATTGCATTGGTGTAGACATTAATTATTAATCTTTTTTTTTTCTTTCTCTCTTGAAATTTATGCATTTATTAAATTCCCATGATATTAGATTCATTATTGTTTTAAAAGATAAAATTAGTACTCACTATAAAAATTTATTTCTTTTGTGTAAACCACCGCAAGTTGTTTTTTTTTTAATTATTTGGTAATAATTTACGCTTTGTAAAGGCCTCAAAATATATTCTCTTTTAGTTTATACAAAAGAAGGCCTTCCCTTGAAAAGGGGAATTATGTAAGTTTTGTTTTTTCTAGGACTAATTAAACAATTACTGGTTCGCAGGTGTCGAACACCAGTAGTTTACTTGCGAACGGTATTTACTATTTCTTTTTAGGTACATTTAGGTTATTTACATATATTTTTTTTGTGGTGGATTAATTGGATCCACATCCTACATTATTTAGTTTTTGTGTTGAAAAATAAAATATATAATTGTTTATTTCTCACTACAGCAGTGTTATTATTCCTATTTCCTCTTACACTTCCTTTTTCCTACAATCTCCTTGCTCATTCCATCCTGCACCACTGTCCAAGAGTCGGGACAGCGGTGAATCCTATCTCTACATAGGGGAGCGGCTCTTGGCGCCGGCATCTTTAACATCCTTTCTTCTCTCACCCCGCCCGAACCGACATTCTTGAGCTAGTTCGGTGTGCTCACTATCTGTGAATGAGCAGAGAATCCTTTCCTTCTTCCTTTTTCTTCCAGCTCCCCGTGTAATCACGTAACAAATTCTACATACAGCATGTCTAGTAATCTAGTTTCACTCTTCAACTTATCTTTTCCTCTGTTCATAACTTTTTCTGCAGATCGGTCATCGTGATGTCTTTTTCTTCTTCGCACACGCTGATTTTCATCACTTTATTCAGTATCGGTTTCTCATTTGTTTTCATCTCGTAACCATCACAATTCTCGCTGTGATAACAAAAAATCTAAAAGCGATGTTAAAAGATCGACTGCCGTTCGAATTTCAATAGTTGGTTTTTGTAAAGATATACTGACACCATTGATTCGAGCCAGTATGGCAGCCCAAAATATTGCCATTACAGCATGTTCTTCTTTTTCAAAGTCCTTTAATAGGCACCGATCCTCGTGAATCGCTCGCGATGTCTGAGTCTCATCGTCAGCAATAGACTGCAAAGCTTTCTGGAAACTCTTGTAACCTTCTGATAAAGCTTTAGTCGCATTGGCTATTGCACACCACCTTGTGTCGGCTACTTTTTTCAGAACTAAACCTTTTTCGAGATGTTTCAGCATAATTTCCCAGCGATGAGTTGACGCCGAAAAAAAAGTTGTATAGTGCCAGTACAAATCCGAAGAATGATATTGCTCCAACACAGTTCTCCGCAGCACGTACTCCAACCAAATTCAGTAAGTGCGCTGCACATGAAACGTAGTGTGCGAGATGATTTATTTTCTTAATATGCGCCTATAGACCATTGTAGCTACCAGACATATTTGACGCTTTATCGTAAGACTGGCCTCTTGCATTTTTTATATCAATGTTATATTGATTTCAAAAATTTAAAATTGTAGCGGCCAGTTCTTCCCCTTGGTGACTTACTATAAGAATAAATGTAAGAAAACGTTCTGCTATTTCTCCATTTGACGTAACGTATCTTAGCACTACAGTCAACTGATCAGTATGAGATAGGTCTGCTGTCGAATCGACGCTTTTTCAGAAATATTTGGCTTCAATAATTTCATTAACAATGAGTTTTAAAACCTTACTTCCCAATATTTCAATAAGTTCCACGCAAATGGTTGAAGACAAATGTTATTGTCTTCCTTTCCCAACATTACCATGTTTGGCTAAATGCGAACTAAGGAACGCATCGTACTCCGCAAGTATTTCTAAAATTTCCAAATAGTTCCCATTATGTTGAGAACCAAGGAAATCATCATCACCACGATATGCTAATCCACGGGATGATAAAGATTTAATCACTGATACTTTGTAAAACTTTTATCCAATATTATCTTTCTTCCTTTGTTGAATGTAATTTCCAAAGAAGTGTCAATTCGGCCGTGAATACCTCGTCAACTAATCAGTGTCTGCACACATTCTCGGTGCGTTGCATTATTCTCATGGGATTGAATTATTTGCGACGCATTTTTCCAATCAGAAAATCCAGTTTGAAATTGCGATTGGCTTTAATCTTCACCAAGTAGAAATACAACACATGGAAAGCAGTATACTTTTCCAGTAGATGGAGAATACATGAGCCACTCTCGTTTAATTTTACCACCACTTATATGTTTTCGAAAAAACATAGATTGAGAAAAAATCTTTTGCTATCGCTTGAAGCAGAAAAATCGCACTTAAAGTGTTGACATTCGTTAGGATTTCTAGCACACTAAAAATCTTGTATTTCGTTGGTAATATGTTGTCATACGCCAATGTCACTCTGGAATTCTACTCCTAGGTGGACTACGTTTTTGTTGTAGTAATTGGACCTCGGCCTCGCGCTCACTTTCCTCTGCACTCGCTAAAGTAGCTGTTCCTTGATCCTGCTTTGTCTGTTCAGAACGCTTGAAAGGGATCTCTACTGGGTCCGGCGCCATAGTTTGGCTAGCAGACGTACTTGGAAGAGGTTGATTTTTCGATGATTGGCGACTAAATCGCAATTACACATCAATCATTTCAAAACTTTTGTTTATTATACAATACGCTACGTAATGCGTCCATATTATTAGTTTTACTACTCGATACTAGATCACTACATGGTTCTATTCTGTAAGTATGAAGTATTTTATCAACTGACAGCATGCGTCGAAAAAAGCAATAATACCTATTGTCATTGTGGATACAAATTTTCCAATTAAATTTACACTATGCATTTACGTAATATAGAAGACACGTAACGCTTGTACATCGCTTATTTGATAACTGCGCTCGGTACAAATACATGCAAACGCTAACCCTCACAAATGCATTCCCTATGTGTCTTGTTATAGCGCTCAATGACGGAAAAAGGAAGACGTACTTAGACTGTAGCGCGAGTGAGAGACAATATCGACGACCAATGTTACTCGTCGCATCATGTGGTACGTGTCACTCGCCCGTGTTTTCGTATATTCTATCTCATTTTCAGTAAGTATGGCATGATATTTTTAAGCAAATTTATTTTGTAAGTGATTTTATAAATCGCGGAGCATTTACATCTGAAAGGTAATTCCAGTCGACTATTTCTGTTTCCCTGAATTATTGTGGCACTTGTAAAATGAACAAGAAGACAACTATAAGTTTATTGAAATTATTAAATAAGGATTCCGACATAGTGAGATGGCACGTGCGCACAAGACAACGATTCGTCGGTTCCGCTATCGGCGCTATCAAATGACGACAGCGCGTCACGGTGACTCCGTTTTACTGTCGCATTCCCTATGGCTTTATAGCTCATCTACCCTTTTGGTTAGATCAATGACGCTATGAAATATTTTTAATTTCTTTTGTGCGCGCGCGGGGCCTCTAGCCGATGCGGGGCCCCTATCCCCTACTCTGCCTAATGGTTAATCCGGCCCTCCAGCTGATCATTATAAAGCTCTCACCGAGTGATAAAGAGGGACGTAGTCAGGTGAAATTGTACAAGAGTAAAGTGTAAACATATTTATTATGAAAGAAGAATTTACGCTAACAAATGTATCTACTCCGAACTAATTTAAATATTATAAAATGAAATTCATTGATGGTAACCATAATTTTTATGTTAACATTTAAATATATTTCATTTATATAGGGTGTTTTCGTGAGAAGTGCGCATACGTTAGGGGTGGAAAGGAGACACTCAGGTGCTTTTAAATAACCTATATTTAATGGAAAAATCTGGAACACTGGAACTGTGGTAGGATCTGTAACAAACAATATATACCCACGTACCACACAAAATTAAAAAACACCGAACGCGTTTCAATAGCTACGCTATCATCCTCAACTATTTTTAATTATAATTTTTTTTATTGGTCTCTTAATTTTTGGGTCACAATCTTCATGCAAAACTTCATGTGTAACTTTCGAACGCCATAACGATTGCTCAAAGTCTTCAATACATTTTTGTGCTCTTTCAGTAAGAATTTGAATTGATCTTCTGATCACAGCTGGACCATTTGTTTGCATTTTCTGTAATATCACAAGACTTCGTTGGTATATTCGAGAAATACTTGCCCGACTTGAGAACATAAGGGGTGTTTCCTTACAGCAATACCAATTTTGTTCGAAAAGGAGGAAGTATTTGAATATACCGAGAAAGTCGAGTGGTAATTGATCAGATTATATCATTTCTTTCTACTAATAAACACTAAAATCTAGTCTTAGATTTTATTTATTGTAATTATAAACTGTACAATTATTATAAATTCCCTTAGTCACCGTGCTTAGTTACTGTCATGACTGACATCTCACAGTTAGTTTGATATATTTCATTAAGGGAGCAATGAAAATACGAAATCGTATCACCTAATCGAATATACCCCGTCGTTAAGGTATACAAGCCGTGTTTTCATGAAATACGTTCGTGATTGGTTCAAATTTTGAGAATAAGCAATGCTGATTGGTTAATGTTACAGAAATGGTGTTACAATTGTGATCCACAAATTAAGAGGATTATAATATGATTGATACTTTTATTGATTACAACTCGATAATTTATTAATCAGGGAAAAATTGTTTCTTTAAATTGTATATTCCCTATTATCGAAATATTTAGATTTGACTCAAATTAATAGGTAACAAATTCGGAAAAAAACCCAATACATTTAATGTAGCTTGATATTTTCAAATATGCAAATAAACTTTCAAAACTCTGATACACATGTCGTTGTATTGAATTGAATCACTTTTGTACATTTTACAAGCCTGGATCTAAATGTTACGGATGAAAATGGTAGTACGATTGGTGTAACAAATCAGTGAAGGATGCCGATAGTACGGGGATGGGTGTGTTGTTCGTTTGCGTGTAGGGTGAATAGAATGACATAAGTCAATGTAGGAAAGTCATAAATCAGAGAGGCGCTAGTTTGGATAAAATCTAAAATAAGGAATAGCACACGAACAAACGCTTACAAACTTGCTTACCTTTCGTAGCGTTAACCAGGTAAATCAGAAAAAGGCCTTCTGGACCGGTGTCTTTCATTAATTAATCACCGTTAAAATCTTTCGTCAAAATCATAAACAACAATAAAGAAATCGTCGCAAGGCCCTATAATTTGAAAAATTGCTATTAAACCATTATTTTGAATGTCTTGAAAATGCGGCATTGGCTAAGAGAATATACTCAGCTCGATATCAAGATCGGCGTCTACGTGATGCGAGAATTTTTTCGCGTTTAGTGCAAAATTTGCGTAATACTGGAAGTTTTCGACCAAAGTTGCAAAGAGACTCAACACATTTTTCAATAAAATAGAATGACATAAATCAATGTAGGAAAGTCATAAATCAGAGAGGCGCTAGTTTGTATAAAATCTAAAATAAGGAATAGCACACGAACAAACGCTTACAAACTTGCTTACCTTTCGTAGCGTTAACCAGGTAAATCAGAAAAAGGCCTTCTGGACCGGTGTCTTTCATTAATTAATCAACGTTAAAATCTTTCGTCAAAATCATAAACAACAATAAAGAAATCGTCGCAAGGCCCTATAATTTGAAAAATTGCTATTAAACCATTATTTTGAATGTCTTGAAAATGCGGCATTGGCTAAGAGAATATACTCAGCTCGATATCAAGATCGGCGTCTACGCGATGCGAGAATTTTTTCGCGTTTAGTGCAAAATTTGCGTAATACTGGAAGTTTTCGACCAAAGTTGCAAAGAGACCCAACACATTTTTCAATAAATGTGCGAGAACACTTAAATTTAATATATCACCAGAGGTGGATTGGACGAGGAAGTCTATTTCCTTGGCCACCCCGATCTCCAGACTTAACCTGTTTGGACTTTTATCTATGGGGTCGGTTAAAAGATATTGTTTACGAAACTCCACCAACAACGAGAGACGACATGAAAGTACAAATTTGAGAGGCCATTCGTAGCCTGTCAAGAGCAGAGGTTGAAGCTGATGTAATGTCCACGCATGAGCGGTTCCAACAATGCATCGAGGTCGATGCATTTTAATGCATACTTAATACCTACTTAAGTAGGCATTATTGCACAATCGGTTCTTTTTAGAAAGAATTCCGCAAATTTGGAATAATACCTTTCAAAAATAAATATGATCATATTATTACATTTAATTTTTGAAATTATGAAAACTTTTATTTAAAAATTATAAAATGATGAAATTTTTCATTGAATCTTGAACAAGACAAGTAAATAAGAATAAATACCGGTGTAACTTTTTCAAATAATAACTAAATTTTCTTTCTTCGATATTTTAGGGTATAAATAAGATATCGAGATGCGGTTTCAATAACCTATTTAGGGATGATTTCTTCTCATTTTTATAAAAAAAGGTCATATTGTTGCATTTGATTTTGTAGAGAATTTTGCAATTTTCTGATATATCAAAAAACGCGGTCTAGTGGCATCACTAAACATTAGACATATTACAGGTAAGATGGATTTAATGGAGCTATAAATGCTCTTTCCAACGATACCACGTTTATTAAAATCAGTTCAGTCGTCTAGGAGTTACAGCTGTTTATTTGAAAAATCACTGGATCACCCCAACTACTTTATTTTAATAAAAATGCGTCAAACAAAAATTACTCGAATAAAGCTGAGCTTTAAAAGGCGTATAATTATTTGGTAAATTTACTACGTGGATTTCGGTAAAAATTCTCTTTAAAATTTTAGGATGACGGTTACGCCCCCTGGCGGTCATCTTGCAAATTTGTAAATATTTTCCACGGCCACTTTAGTAATAAATTTTTTTACTGCAACTCTCTACAACCAATGGTTTCCCCGAAACAGCACTTTGCATTCTTATCTGGTCACCCGGTACAATTATTTTAAATTAAAAAAAAACAAATAAATACGCTACCGAAAGGAAGTGATGCGCAAATTTTCTTACTTAAAATCAATAATAAATGTAATTAATTGGTTGAAGCTTGCAAGTTCAAAATTCCCAATAATCAAATATTCTTGCACCTTTGATTATTCCAATTATCGTCATATTCAACACGTAAAAACATAAATTGGACAAGCTTTAAAATGCAATTATCAGTGCACAAAAACTATAATAGTACACAATAGCGTGAAATACACTAAAGACAGGATGATTAGGCTTCGGTAATTGTATCCTCTAGCTTGAAGGCGTTATACGGTACTATGCAACAAAAGCGTGTTTATCCTCTTACCTAAATACACTTATACAGCTTTTATTGAAATCGCAAAAAAGACAGAAAAGTAATTACGTTTTTCTAACCGTTTTTCTAACGGCGTGCGTGCGTGTGTATGTGCGCGCGTATTACAGCTTGATTCCATTTTTTTCTGGACCTGATTAGATATTGTGAGGAGAGGGGGATGGGTTTATTGGGAGCAGTTTTTGGTTTTTATCAAATATTTTTAAAACAGTTGCATATTTCAAATATATAAATAGACCGGCATATAGATCTTAAAATGATAAATTAATTGTGTTCTATATGTTTATATACGACGCGTAATTGGGCGGCAAAAAATTCCTAATGTGGAATTTAAGTGTTTGTTCAAATCTGATTAACGGTCAACTTTATAGGAAAATACGTAACTATATTTTTGTAATCGTTACTTTAACTACATAACCAAGAATATATAACTAAATATATACACTTTTTTTGTTTATGTAGTATTTAATTTGACATTTGTCAAAAAATATTTCAAAATTTAATTTTTTTCCTAATTTTATTAATAAATAAATATTAAAAAGAAAGGCATCGCATCAAGGAATGTGTATACAGCGCACTAGTTGCCAAAATAACTGTTTTTAAAAAGAGTATAATTCTACATAACTTTTTGAGTCCCCCTCGAAATCGAAAGGTGGGAGTGAGTTCTTTTAGATGGGGCTGATTGATTGCTACCTGATGTTTCACTCTAACCAATAAACAAGAAAAGGTTTAATATATAATATATATATATATATATATATATATATATATATATATATATATAAAAACTAAATATATGCACTATACTACGATAATAATAACAAAACAAAGCTCTAAACAAAACAACAACAAATTCCTTTTCTCGGTTTCGAAATTTAACTAAAATAACTGCTGCTCGGTTCGGGCTCTCCTTTAAGAATTTAAACGAGGATAAACTAACTCAAATTACGTTAAAATAAATAACAAGAAAATCTGGAAATATTTTGAATACGTCCCTGTTTGGTAGCATCTAGCAGTTATACAAATTTTATAGTTAAGAAATGCGCCATCCCATTTTATTTCTCGTTGAAATATTTTCAAAGAGCATGGTAAAGGTATCGGGGTAAACGTTTTTCTACCTAGAATATATAGGTTAATAAGAAAATCGATATCTTTATATACGAATTACTGTTTGCTTTTCAACAGTTTTATATCTAACTACTTATTGTGAGTTATTTAATTAACAGGATGCTGTTGTAGTTATTGTTTTATAACTAATTAATGGAAATTAGAATGTGTTCTAGTTAACCTTTAGTAAGTAGGTGAAATTAAAATCAGAGGGATTTTTTGTATTCTCTCGGGTATTTCTATCCGTATTTAGGATAGAATGGTGTGATGGTGGAAACAGGTAGCTACAGTGAGTTTATAGGGTCAAAGGGAAAATTTGATGGTGGATAACGAGTTTGATTGGCGGCTGTTCTAGTATTTTTTAGTTTTTTACTTCCAAGCCAAATAAGCCTTCAAAATTAATTATCCCTTTGGAATGGTTTTTTAAGTTAGTATCTAAGTGTCTATTAACCTCTATTTAATTTTTTAATTTACAAGAAAGTTTAAACGTCCATCAGAAATAAATTTTTTCTGTTGTTTTTACAATGTTATCTGTTTTCATTATGAACGTATTACAATAGAGGTTGCATAATTATCCTAAAAAAATGCAATATTTCGATTCTTTTAATTTCCACTTTACGGGCTGGGAGGCAATGTGTTGTTCCACACCAGATATTTAAAAATCGTACCTTCATTAATGCTATTTAATAAAATGTGTACATGATTAAAACCATATTTCATTTGCTCCAAATGTATGTTAAGTTTTAAAATGACTGAAATCTGTTAATCTACTATTGCTTATTATAATATTTATTTATAATTTCATTATTTAATGAGGCTTGTGTAAAGTGCCTTTGTGGAATAAATTCAATATTAATTATATAAATTTTGGAAGTATTTGCTAAATGAATTTTCATATGTAATATCACTTCCAAATTTTCGTTGTTGCATTGGATGGTAATACTTGTATTGACATGTTATGTATTGCGTTACATGTTAGTGCCTTTTTCTGAGTGTTTTTGTTAATAACCTGAATCTCATTATGTAATATAAATAGATTTAAATTTCTGTGACATTTAACTATTGTAAATGACCTTTCTGAACTTTTACCCAGCAATATAAGTTGCTGTGTACATTTTACAATGCAATACAAGTTATTAAGTGACATGACGTATTAAAAACGTTTGTCTCGAGCTTTGTATTGCGTAAATAGCCAGAAGTCAAATTTGTTTTTCAGAAAATCCTTGGTTAGAGCAAAGTTGAATTGTTGCCTTCCAGAATATCTATTGTTCTCCCATTCCAATATATCAACAACACAATTTAAATTTGCGTTAATTAAAAAAAGGCAGATATGGTCAACAAGTACAATTACCTGCACATTTGCTTTGCTGGTTGAGTTTGATAATGTAAATGTAATTATTGTCGTCGTATCGCTGTTTATTTTTATCGATTAACAGGTGCTTTATTAAAAACTGATTCAAAAAAGTTTTGTTGCAGACTACTTTTGGTTATAAGACAAATTTCTTCATACATTTCATTCCTCCTAAAGCAGGTACATAAATGTCCGGTTGCACAAAGGTGGAATGTCAGGATTATTTAATCTCGTAATTAAGACATACTATTGGACAATATTTGACAGATTGACGTAATTAACAGGTTAATTACGTACGAGAACAGGAGTTTAAATAAATGGTTTGGGATAACTGGGGTATTGGCTTTATGGAGGAGTGCGGCGTGCCAGACCCATCAAATCTGCTCAAAATATGTTCCAAGATAGCTTAAGGTCCATTGGAGAAGGGAATGGTAGGGTCGGTGTGTGGTTTGGGTATCATGTCAGTGGAAGATGAATGCTTCTGTTGGAAACTACAAAAGTTTAATGCATTTATTGTAAACGCTGGTCAATAAGCTGAGGGGTTTTCGTATAGATGTAAGATTTCACGGTGTAGTCCATCTTGACCTAGAGCAGAATTCCTTCCTTTTTTGTAATATGTAGAGACTTGGTCGGGAGTGGTATGGCATGGAAAGCATTCCTGTTGTTCAAATGGACTTCGAGAAGGTTTTGGTTCTGAAATTTTGCAAGGTGACTCTGTAGAAGTTTCTTGAACAAGATGTCAAATTAAGGATCTCGGGAACCGCAAGTTGGATTGTAGATGAGGATCGAACATGTCGGCCTCTTCTTGGTCAGAACAGATAACGTAGCTTTTAAAATCTTTGAGATATGTCTATCAGCACTGTGGACACAAAACTAATCCTTTTCTTATTTGATCGGGCACTAAAGTTTATACTTACGCTAATTGTTCATATAATAACCGTTTTAGGTTTAATTTACAATCATTTTGATTTAGTTGTCTTTTACCAATGTTCTTTTTAAATTCCAAGTACTTGTACTTATTTTCTAAACAAGTAGTGATAATAGCCCTAAGGAAGGATCGACGAGTTATTTTATAGCATGATCGCTTAGTATCAAACTTTTTTCTTCAAATGTTATATTAAACCTGTCATAAAATTACTTTTCAACATTTATTTAAAAAACGAATTCTTTTTGCATGATTTTTAGTATAAAAATTATCGTTTTTTCTTTTAAGTGCAAAAAAAATGTATTGCACGCTACGCACTATGGTGATTCCAAATGTTCAACAGCAAATGTAAAATTTGATATGTCGGTAAAATATGGGTTGACAAGAAAAAATTGGGTTATTACGCTGTTGATATAATTTTTTGAAGTGATATTGTATAACGAAGTGAAATATAATTAAGCCATTGTACAATTAATAAATTATAATAGTTAAATTTAAAGCATTTTGCAAAAAAAATTACGTTTTGATCGAATGTATAAATGTTGTTTCATGCGCACCCTCTTGCTATATTTTAGCATTTTATGTATTTTGTGAATATGGCAGTGATGATAATTTTTTTGACATCCAACCAGAAGTCGATGTATTGGCAAATGAGTATTCACTAAATTTAATATCAGGCAAATTATGCTAACAATGAAAACTAAATGTTAAATATTCATTATTAAAAATAATTTTTATATACCGACCACATAGTAAAACGGTTTTTCCTTCGTTATGTATGAATGCAGAAAAAAAATATTGTATGTAACTTGTATAAAAAGAGTTCATTGCATTCGACGTTTGTCCAACACACGTTCTAAAGAACACACGCTCATTTTTTGCACTTGTTACATAAATAAAAATAATAATAGATCTCGGGTGAATCTTATCTAATCCGCCAAAATTAAAGAGCACTAGAACTCATCATTATAAGCAAAAAAGTTCATATGTACATGGGTCCGTAAATGCTTCGTTTCCGAGATACAGGGTGTCAAAGTTGAAAAAAGTAATCGCGATTTCTTCAATATTTTTTGACTGTTTCGAAATAATTTCATGAAATTTCGTATACGGGGTTTTTTTTGGGACAGTTGTTTGAACAGTTGTTATCAAAAGAACATGTTTACTTTTAATATTAATTTCTTTTCTTGTTTTTTAATATTGGATATTTTAGTGCTCCTTACAAGTTTTAAATAAATAAACATTGTGAGTTTTAAATGTGTTTTTCTCAGAAACGGTTGCTCCTAGCGACATCACTAAAATATACCTTTTTTTAGCAGAAAAGATAGGAGAATCGATTTTTCTAGTCCAAAATGGTATACAGTGTAGCACAAAAAAATTGCAACGATTTAAAGGGGTCGAAATGGTTGCTGGCGCCTCTAGAGACCACAACTAAATGGACCACAAATTTGAATATTTCATTTCAAAAAACCATCGTATACGAAATTTCATGAAATTATTTCAAAACAGTCGAAAGATATTGAAGAAAACGCGATTTCTTTTTTAACTTTGACACCCTGTATCTCGGAAACAAAGCATTTCCGGACCCATGTACATATGAACTTTTTTGCTTATAATGATGAGTTCTAGTACTTCTTTAATTTTGGCGGATTAGATAAGATTCACCCTGTATATATATATATATATATATATATATATATATATATATATATATATATATACAGGTCGAGATTTTGTTTATAATTAAACCGGGTAATTAGTGAGATTACCTGGTATGCTGGTAATAGGGTAAATATAGACGTATTAAGAGGATATTCTGAGTGATTTTTGGAGAACGGTAATGTCGAAACTGCCGGCAACGTTTAACGGGTTAATATCGCTAAGGAATGCTTCCCACAATCATTCGGTACCGATATGGGGGCGTGGGCACCACCAAGAGCATAGTATGAATGAACGTGTTTTACTATTTTGTGAAGGAGTCGTATAGCGATACCGGGATGATTCTTCGCTTAGACATCTTTAGTTTTTCTTGGGCATAACTTCCGGCAAACTAAGGACTTCTTACCTTTATCACTTTTATGCACCTTTCTCGGGGTTTTTGACCACCAAGAAAGTTATACACAAAAGTGTGCGTAGGTGAATAAATTGTGTTGGTCAGGTTCAGTTATTAATGCTGGTTAAGGGATACTGGTCCGGATACTGGTCAAGCTAGTCTGCTTGCTTGTCGGGGTACTGGTAAGGCTGGTCTGGTTGCTTATTAGGATATGGGTCAGGCTACTGGTTGCTGATCAGGATACTGGTCGGGATAGTCTGGTTGCTTGTCAGAATACTGGTCAGACTAGTCTAGTTGCTTATCAGGATACTGGTCGGGGTGGTCTGGCTGTTGGACAGGATAGTACTACAGGTATAGGGTAAAATATATTATAGGAAGTGGGTTAAGGAAGAAGGTTAGGGAAGAAGTGGACGAGCAGGAAGTGTAATAGTAATAAATAATAAGTAATTCGGGCAGTCTGGTATTTATAGGTAAATTGGATTGAGTAGGAAAGGGGGGGGGGGGCAACTAATAGCATTTATTAACAATGATAAAACAGTTGTGGAAGGAAATAGAAAATAAGTTATGATAGGAATTATTTACTAGGATACAACAATGTATAGTAAGGATTTTCAGGGTCACTACAATGTTTTGTATGAAATTCGGATCATAACTAATCATTATGAGGCATTTGTCTAATGATTCTTATGATTAGTGATTAGCGTTACGATCTTTAATACAGAAATATTTAAGGGACTTTATTACATATTATGGCGTAAGATTTTGTTTACATTGTTTTTATCTAAATACACGTTGTAATTATATATTATATCAAATAAAGGCCTTTTGCTTGAGTCCGGTAAACTGTTTTTAACATTTAAATTAAACTTCAACTCTATGTTTAACGACAATTCAATTGTCAATTGTTCTATCTATCTATCTATAATGTACGTTATCTATTGAAACCTTTCGGCCAAATAAAAATCATTTGGAATAGGCCTTTTATTGATATTTGGTTTAACATGACATATTTTTCTATTTCACAGAACATTTTTCTCGAAAATAAATCGATAAAAAGCATTACTTTTAGTTCTTATCACATTTTAATTAATTTAAAATAATTTGTGTAATGTATAGTTCTAAATTTTGAGATGTATTCAGGTCTTGCGGTTAACATTCATACGAAAATATCTGATGCGAATATTTATGTATAAAGCAGCATTAATGAGTTACTGCAGTACGAATGTACATACTTTGCAAAAGAGTACAAACATCATGTATAATATAGGGTAGATACAAACATATTTTGCTTAATTTATTACCTCGAAAATTACACATCCTAAAAAACTTTCAGAAAATTAAATTAATTAAAAATTTCGAAAAACCTTTTTAAAATACTCATCGTCGGCTTACATATAATAATTACCTTCTAGCATGTAAGGAAAAGTTTAAGTAGGTTTTCCAAGTGTTGACGTCATAAAACAAGTTATATTACACAGAAATATGTCGTGCTAAAAAAATTTACTTTTTTATGTTTCCATGTGTTATTGGAAAATATTAAAACTTACGATCTTTCTCAATTTAACTTTTACAAATATTTTGATGAATTTTGCTTGGCTGCTCATAAAGTTTATTCGTATATGGTATATTTGATTATCCAACCGTACTATATTTAGGGGTTGAATTAATTAAACGACATTTAATGGTACCTAATGAGATCCGGGTTATGCGCCTTGTTCTATCGAATTCAATTGCGAAGATTTAATGAGCTCAGGATATGGACTCTCAATTTGCTTAAAAGATCAACAAGGATTGTTATACATCTTAGTGGTGCGAGACTAATGACTACGAAATTTAATATATTAAAAAAATTTAATTGTAGACTTCTTAGTGCTTTTTTTTATTGGTAGACTTCGAACTAAAAAATAACTGATACTGTTTTAATTAATTTGTGTACGCTACAATAACAAAAACGGAGTAAGACTCATTTATGAAATTACGTTTTTTTTACATTCCAGTTTTTTAAGTGCAATGAAATTATCTAATTTGTACTAATAAATTAATACATTAATTAAGATTTCTATATTGTCATTAATAAGGTTTTTTATTGTACGTACTAAATAAGTAGCCAATGTCTATAACCTTCTTTGCGCTTCATTTTTGATAGCTTCTATTAAAACAGTATCTACGGTACTGTACTGTACATTTGAAAAAATTATATATAAATCGACAGGTTAGATTACTAAAAAGAAGATATACCTGGGGACTTGGACTACATATCATGCGATTATTGGCTTAATTATTCTGAACTAAAGATTTATTAAGGTATTTTGTAGAGAAACATTTTGTGCGCCAATCAACGGTATTAGTTTTGAATTTTCTTCATTGTGAAGTCAGAAAATTGGACGTGATGGCATGAAATATAAAAACAGAAATACGATATTTTGTCTTGCGTATTACAACGTAGTAAAATTTTATTTTTAGTAGAAATAACTAGTAATAATTAGAATAAGATCCATCTTTTCCTTATTAGTGGACTAATTATTGTAGCGCACCCTATCTTGAAAAGCGTAATTTGAACATATTTGCAATAATTCAAATTCAAGGGCAAAACAATCGCTAAGTGATTTATCTTGACTTGACTGACAATAATGTCGCTATTACTCAAATTAATTGCCTGCCTTACTTTGACTTTCCGGGCAATAATTAAAGCATTAGAATTTATTTACAAGTCTGATATTTAATTACTTCAATCTGATGAAACGAAGTGGCCGTCTAGTGGTAGGTACGTTGTGCTATCTAAATTAGATAGGCTGGATGAGGTAAGTGTTGCATCATGAGGGGCAGGTAAAAAAAATGAAACTATTCAAATTAAAATCAACGAACTTTTCGCTGCGGTGGTTCAGCCCGTTAATATACTGTTGTGGGAAAGAACCATCAATAAAAGCCACTTTATTCATAAATAAGTACTTACACAAGTACATTAATAAATCAAATAACACAAAAAACAATGAAAGGGTTAAATATATAACAAAACACCATTAAATCAGCTTTAAGTGCGTACAAAATTATAACATTAAGAGAAAATGAATAAAAAGCAGTTACACAGAAACACAATAAAAAAACACATGCAGCCATACGCACAATTGGGTCATACATAATCAAAATAAAAATCATAATAAAAACAACACCAAACATGTGGCCCTTTAAAACCAATCATGCCGTTCTGTAAGTAAATAAGCACATAAAATAATAAAGCAAATAATGGTACATATAAAATACAACAACAGCAAAATTGCACAGGTGATAATAAGGTAAAGCCAAGGACAAAAGAAAACAGACAAGGAATTTATACGCACCCAATTGTTTAGTGACCACCAAAGCACAAAATACAGAAATAAAATGACAATCAATCACAAATACGCTCTCGATATCGTTGATCGTATTCAGCGATTAGGCTTATAAATGACCCGTCCTTAACTTCTCACATACAGTTCCTTGAGCATAGAAGGATGGTTTCAGTTCTTTCTTTGTATTATCGTTATTACAACGCCTATTGTGCTGGTGAATTATATTCTTTGATACCATCTCGAGATATCTTTGCGAGACACACTCGGTTCGCTCATTCACATCATCGGTATGCAGTACAAATCTCCACTTGTTGTACCAAACGGGCACAATCCACATTTTTCTACACGGCTTCTAAACTCTCGAATGATCTCCCTAGTTCCTGTTTTCCTCTCACTTATGATATGAGAAAATTTAAGGTAGCTGTTCATAGGCATCTATTGGCAATTCATTAACCCTCTATCCATCCTCCTAAGTAAATTTAGCCTGTTTAGGTTCACAATCATATATATATATATATATATATATATATATATATATATATATATATATATATATATATATATATTGCCTTACAAGGGTAAGTTACAAATAGATCACAACATCGTGACCGCTGTATAAGTTTGAGGTCGTTTGAATAATACAGTGCTCATTTCTCCGGTTACAGACTCATCTATACAACAATAAAAATAAAATTCGAGGTGTTGACCTCGGGAGTGTGTACACGCTTGGTAATTGCCTTTTACAATTAGTAACCAAGCGGTATCATATACCCGTTAATCAGCCCACCTCTACCCAAATATAAATATAAACAACAACCAACAATGCTAATTCGCACAAATACCAGAGTGAGAGGGCCCTGTACTGCCTTTTATTTTAGCATAATTTAGCTTAATGAGTCCGCGTGCGAATAACATACCTTTTAATACGTTACATAGGCTGGTAAAATGATCGGCTGCGAGCTTTCATTTATATAAAAATACATACTTACACTAGAATAAATATTCACTTAATTGATTACAGACACAAATCGTTAACATACGCGGTTTATCCCGAAGGAAAAGACAACTTAGTGTTGGCGAATTCAAAAGAAAATGTACACGCAAGAATTATTTTAAAGACAAACTGTTTACAATGAAGGTATTTAATTAACCCAAAAATGGATCTGGCTCGATTAACACTCTAACTGTAACTGCCCCCCCCCCCTTCCATTTTTCTAAACTAACTATATCTACTCCCGAAAAACCACCCCCGTTTTTCAAAAGTTCAATTAACATAAAAATAAACTTATCCAAAGCTCAAGAAAATTTTGAAACATATACGTTATTATAAACTTATTAACCACACACCCCGTATATTCATAAAATCAAACTATTGAGATGTTATCTGGATACTTTCAAATTTATCCTCGTATAAATATGAAACACTGTTGATAATTGTCATAAAAATCCTGAAATAAATAAATATCACCCAATTTGAAAAATAATAATTCGATCTATTAATTTTTAACGACAAAACAATAATGTGTACCTTAAAAATTTAAAAACGTGACGATCAGAACGTCTTGTATGAATCATATATCTTCTCTAATACTATTTAAATTTTTTTCATTAAAACGTATTTAAACGCAAATATGAATTAATTTTCTGTGCTTTAAACTTGAAATATCTACTTAATAAATAAATCGTACTCAATGACTAATGAATGCAAAGTAACTAAATTTTTTAATAGATCTGACTCAAAATAAACAATTTTCGGAACAATGATTTAACCAAAATGTCAAAACTTTGATTATTTTTAAACGGTGTAATCTTTTGTCACTTCACCTTAAAAAAGTCATACAATAAAACTGTAGGGAGATTTACCATAGTTTAAACAACGGAATAATTTGACTGATCGAACTCTATTAACTAAATTTTGCAAAAATATTTATAAACATTTCTTCCGCAAAGTGACACATACAAACAAACAATTCTTATACATTAAAGTCACTACTACCTGTTAACAGAAATGTATCATATCATAAAATTCTTTACTTCCGGAATGAATCCGAAAAGTTTCCTGGAGCTTAGAATTTGATAAGAAAATTAGGTTGGTTATCCTAGATAACTAAGCGGATACAGTAATATTTAAAATTATTGGAGGTAGCAAAATTATTTACAGGTACCTGAACACTGGAGGTGTTAAACGATGGATCTTAGTAAATGACAAACGGAGAATTTATTTTATGTCAAATGTATCTGTTTAAATTGCTACGGCGATATGTGGTTTGGGGTGGTTCGCATAGGGGGTGCATAATTTCAAAATTAAAAAGTATAATACAAAAGCGCTTATCCAATCCTTATAAGTTTCATCGACATACTGTTCCAGGTAGGTACTGTTCACTGTACAGTTTGTTTTAGGGAATAGTAAATATTACACTACATAGTTTATTTGGGAAAGCATTTATAAATTCTTTTTCACAAGATAACATAGTAGGGTCACTTAATCTGTCTTCTTTCATTGTATTTCTCAGGAAAGTTTTTATTCTCTTCACCCGTGAAAACTGGCGTTCCCCTTAGGACGTTGTCATTGGGATTGTAATGACAATGTTTACAAGCTTAACAACTTCATTAAAGGTGTCGCTTAATCTATCCAGCAGAAGACCTAGTAGACCTACAGCACTGATTTCTATATTTTGCCTAAATTCTTCTCTAGAATATAGAACGCTTCATTCAGTTCGTAGTCTGCTTTCATTGAGGCATGGATAAAATTTTACTGCTTCTTTAAAAGGCAATTCTATGGAAATTTTTTTTCAAAAGAGGAGAACTGTTTAAAAGACATTAACTTGGCTCCCCTCCCGAAGTGACCATATTGTAGTAATCACCGGCATACTGACATCTTCATTTTCATTTTATGCACCTCGTTCGTGTTTAGTTTAGTGATGTGATAGAAATAAAATTAATATCGTTTTTTAACCAAACATTTATTAAGTAAATTGTGTAAAATGAAATACCAGTGTGCCGAATGTGTAACATTTTACGGTAAGCTTTCTAAACTAAGAATGTAACAACAGTGGCACGTTTGCGATATAAAAAAATGTACCTCTAATACAGACAATAATATTCATTGCCGCGTTTGTGATGAAACCTTTATTCACAAATATAGTTTAAAAAAACATCTTAAAAAACTGCATCATCTAAACCCTAGCCTTGAAACTCAAATCAAAACCAAACAAATAGGTAAATAAAAAATGTGGTTTATGTGAATAATTGAATATAAAGTTTTTAATAAAAAAGATCTGATAAAACATTTAGACCCATTTTAGTACGTTTCTTTAAATACATTTTCGTTCATAAATAGGTAGGTTTTTCGATTTTTTTTTAGTATTTATTGTCATTATCCTCTTATAAAGAGAAATGCATAATAATTATTATTATTATGCGGTCAATATTCTCTGTAGAATTATGTATGTATCGATTTCGTATAAACATATCTGTAGTTTTTAAGTTAGAGTTTTTAGTTTAGAATTTAAGTTTACAATTTTTCATATATAATTTTTTACGTCTATATGAAGTAAAGCTTTGATATCACTGGTTAGTTTATTCCGAGTTTTGTGATTATATTTTCTAAAATAAAGTTACAATGTTTTATTATTATTATTAACAACAGACAACTAACAGGAGATTCCGATAAGTATACAGACGGCTGGCCGTGAGCAAATTAAACACTTGCTCACCCGCTACGTATCATGCAGCATTGAATACAGCTATCCTCGCCTCCAATGTAATGTTAACGGCTGGACGGAGCACCAGTCGGGCTTCGCTCATCTCAGCTGTGGGGACCGGCGGCGCGCGAGAGGCGAGTGCACGTTGCCACGTTGCGTTGGTCAATCGCATGGCCCGCAAAACATGAATACGTAATAACTAAATACTTCCACAGTTAGCCGCCTCTAGGTTTGTTTTGTTTAAAAATTCCAGGGGGTGCAATTGATCACTTGCTCTCATTAAAGAGCCGCCGCTGGTAGGTGTGTGTTTGTGTATTTCCAGAGGACAAGGACGAGTACTTAGCCCTTAGCGGTCTTCGAGTATCAGTAGAATAGGAATACACCTTTACGCCGACGCTGAGAGTAAAACCTATGCTATGCTCTTGTCCAGGAGTTGTGAAGAGGTGTGATTTTTATAAGCAGGTCAGATCGAGTATTAAGTGGAACCAGTCAGGGGTGTTAAAATTGGAATTGCTGATTGATTTATAATCGGTGATAATCGGTGAGACGTGCGAAAGTCTTTTAACGCTCTTGTTTACGACAGAGGGGTAAAATTGATGATTTGTTAATGTTTCACATACGCACCAATCAAACTAATTGTTAATTAATAATTAATTGATTCAAGTTCAAGTGTATAAACTTAAATGACGAAAAAAGTGGGCCATAGCACAGGGAAATGGAGTAAATGTGTCGTAATCGGTGGAAGGAGTAATCTGGCTGCAGGTATAGGGTACTATGTGGGGTTAAGTATTTCAATGTATGTTAGTACTTCCGTTCACTTTCTGCAGCGGGTTTAAGTCCAATCGTGTAAACTTCGTATGTTATGTGTTTGTGTTAAGACAGTACGGGTAGCTATTGTTAGGAATGATCAAAGTACGACTATTGTAACTCACCTAGTGAATTTAGGTTAAGGTAGTTGTAGTCCGTATGTACCAAGCTATGAATAAATATAGTCCTCAAGGGTATAAGCTATTACAAGAATACTGTGTTGGTGGGTAAAAACTCAGTGTTTGTTCTAACCAGTAAGAGAGTAGAATGGGGATCGGAATGTTGCTACGTGGATGTGCAAATTACTAAATTTTACAGAAGAACAAAAAAAACCTGATTATATTTCACAAATTTTTTTTCAGTAATTCGCTCTTTATTGCAAAGTTCAGTTAACATTTCGCCTCGCATGTGTATTACCTTTTTGTTAGCCTTAAATACTTTGCAAATAAAAATTAGAGATTTCAGTGGGTTACTGCCAAGTCACATAGGAGATCTTATATGCCAAAGCTACTTCTAGCTATGCTGTTTTGTTGTGGTGAATTTAATTACCAGAGTCCCAGTGGTTGTGTCCGCACAAAAAGTGTCATTGATTTGAGTATAAATGAAATAAACAAAAAACACAAAATGTATACTAAATTTATTGACCAAGGAAAACATTTAGAAAACACAATTTGTGTGTTTACTTCTCTCTGTTTCTTTTCCACTCTTTCTCTGTATTTACTACATTCTAGTAAATGGATGTGTGTTACTATTGGATCGCCATCTTTGCCAGGTCGAAATGGAATGAGATTAGCCTCTACTTTTTCATAATTCTTGAAAAAAGTATAACCAACCCCGTGAAAATTGTAAGGTTGGGCAGGACGTGCCAATCTCATTTTTGCAATAAAATCTGAAGGGGAATTTATTGGAGGTTTAAAATATTATTCAAGGATAGTGTGCACATTATCCGCCTCCATCAAAGAGTGACTCTTTTCAAGATATAACTTCTGTTCTTGCCTCACCTGTTTTTGCTAATGTAATTCTGCTAATCCTCCTCAGAGACATACCTTGCTGTATAGTCGTAGCACATGTTGCATTGGTCTTTACGTGGCATATGAATAGCCACATTTTTTTTAGCCAAACTTTGTTTAAAATAGGTCTTTCCAGCAGCCATAACACTGTTCTACATACCACATTTTGAAAATTTCGTAAAAATGTTTTGTAAACCTAAATATACATTTCAAATACATTTTTTTGTGGTAGAGCGACAATGGCGGCTGAGATTTTCAGCTAAATCGATTTTATTATACCTAGTTTTATTTTTGATAAAGATACTGATATTTCTCTCCCAAATCTAAACTATTGATGAAGAACTTGCGGAACACCTTTACCTTTGAACCATTTACTTTTGACATAAGGATAACATGACCTTCATTCATTTCTTTTTTGTTGTTTTCTCTTCCTATTTTTTTTCTAGTAGAAACCAATTCCTTCTCGAACATCTTTTTCTCCGGTCAACTTCTTATTTCCCTTTTTTTTTAATCACGCTTCGTTCCCTATCAGACAATTGACCATACAGGAATATTTTTCGATTGTTCCGTTTTAAAGCTTTATGAGAACACGTTTCTTTCATAGTTCTAGCTGCTTTTTCTATATTTCGGGTAACAGGATTACCTTTTCTCCTACATTAATTGTAAACAATGCCTAATAAACGTTGTTTTCTTTCCTCTTTTAAGTTAGAGCCTACGGTATTAACATAATGAGTTTGTTCATTTGCTTCCATTACTTTTGTGTGCTACTTTCTCGCTATTTTGTGCTGTGATGTGTTGTACAGATTGACACTCAGAAGAATCTAGAATTTCCATTTAATTTTCTTCACTAATTTCACAAAGTACAATTCCATAGTCTTCAGTTTCGGTGTTATAATTTTCCCAAAATTAAACTGCATTGTCCAAATTATCTGACAAATTAAGATTTGGAGAGGTAGTGTCAACGCGATTTACTAAGGTTTCACTAATAACTGGAATTAATTCATCGTCGGGTTTGTATGTTATTTCACTTTGATTTGTCTATTGGTCGACTGCTGAAGTTGATTCTGCAAGGTTCTCGTTAAGGATATCTGTGGGACACGGATTGATTTGTTTAATAGTTGCTGTCAATATACTTTGTGTTCGTGACAACATTATATATTATTAACATTGTAATTTCATACAACCTTTTAGAAGAGTCGTGTCTAAATACTTTGGTGTTTCTAGTTATTCACAAATTATTAACTCTGCTTAAATTTGTGTTAAAGCTAACTTTTCGAAAATTAGTCGCTTGCCTTTACTATCACCAGTGTGCTTTGTTCAAGTTCTATGTTTAATTATGACTTACCAGTTCCTCAGTTGTTATTTAGAAACTTGTAAAGCTTAGTAAAACAGTACACACTACAATTCACAAAACTAATAATGAATATGAGCAACTACATTATAATAATCGAAACTAATCAACCTAACTATCACTAATTCACCTATGTGATTGTTGCATGATTTGATTATGTAAGTACATAAAACGTGAAACCTGTTATGTGCTTTTCTGCGCAGTCGCCATGTCACATAGGCGACGAATGGCGACGTCTGAAAACCCCCACATGCTGATATTACACCTAAGTAATTTATAGAGGTATCTTACGTAAGAGATATAATAAAGTACATATAAAACATTTGCCTTAAATTTTATCACATAGAGGGTTTCACAGACGGATGCGAACGTAAGGGCTGCTCCTGATAAACCTAAAATCTTAAACATGAAAATGTTGCCACATTGTGGTATAAGGATCATGTGATAAGGAGAAATCAGTTTGATTGTAAACTGCGGAATAATAATGCTTGTATTAGAAACAGACTAACAGCCTGAATATAAATGTATTCAAATAATGTTTGAGTAAAATGGATGCAGGTACGGCCGGTCAATGAATTTATTAAGCAAATTGGTAGAAGGGGTGCGACAAAATAGGTAGTTTCAGTAGACAGGTTTTAAACATTTGGAATTTTATTTAATTTACAGAAATGGCATGGATTGTTACATAGAAGCGAATAAGAGAACATTTATTCGCTAATACCTCAAGCAAAAATTCTTTTGGTCGTGTGTAGATTATTGTTACTAACCTAGGATACACATAAAATGACAAACACTAATTATTTCAACAATATTGGCATTAGTAGAAATAGCACAACCACTCAAATATAACACAATTCAAACTGCTGAATTGCTGAAAAAGTGATCAGTGGTTGCGTCACCAGTAATATGTATAATGCTGTATGGCGGATCATTCACCCGGTCACCAGTCGCGTAACCAGTATACAGTGAACCGCGATACAGGTCGGGCGTTGTTGCTGTTTTCCATAGTCTTGATTATTCAAGCAAGAATTCTGCCATGAAAACGTATTTTTCTTTACAACGTAGTCAAAAAATCTATCTCGAGTCGAAAGCGCAAACCGCCCTAAATCCTAAATCCCTCCGTCCATCTACGTTACGTTCGAAACCTATAATATGCAGTGTGTCATCATATGAAAATCCATCTCGACCACGTACAAAGTTGTGCAATATGCAACATTGTCTTCACAACACTTTTTGCTAAATCTATATGTACATTTAATAGTCTGTGGAAAATTCATTTATTTAATAAAATACCAAATGTGAATTCTATGTACCGTCGTGCTCTAAATAATCTGAACTTTAATTTTTTTTTTTTTGTAACAGATTGTTTTCTCCATATATACTTCTAAACCAAACGCTTCCTCACCTACAAAAATATATAGAAAACGGGTAGAGTTATTTTCTGAAATTTTCCTAAGTTCTGGGATATTCAACGAGTTAGTCACGAGTTTATTGTAAAACAAAGTGTCTTTAAAAATTGCAGCATCGCTGCTTTTCCCATATGCGCCAATATCAACATAAATGAAATTGTAATTTGCATCACATATAGCTAGCAACACGATGGGAAAATAATGTTTGTGGTAATAATACAGTGAACCAGAGTCCTTAGGTTTAATTAACTTTATATGTTTTCTCTCTATTGAACCTATGCAATTGGAAAATTGACATGTTTTTCGAATCCAAATGCTATTTGTTTCCATTTATTTTCAGCTGTCGGTAATACTAAACTTGTATCTAGATTTCGACATAGGACTCCGCATATTTCTCTTCTTATTGTTGGTAACGTTGTCGATAATAATAATAATAGAGTTCCATGAAAGAACAGCCACTCGCACGGTACATGGAAATAAATAAATCTGTATTATGTATGGAAGGGAATAAGAGAGTGCTTTACATGTGAGTTAAGACAAAAAGCTTTGAAATCTGGGTCAAGAGCCGAAAGGAAGACTGAATACGTATTCTTGAAGTAGTTACAGTTCTTTCAAAAAGTTGTTTCCATCAGAGAAAGAGAAGACAAGGGAGATGATTTAGTTCATCAGGAGGACATGGAAGAATCGGCATATAGTTCCCAAAAACAAAAAAAAGAGGAAAGCAAATAAGGAGAACGAAGAAGCTCCATTTGCAGCAGCTTTAGATAAATCATTTGAGACACGAGAATGCCGTGAACAAGACGAGAATTACTAAAACCGCATATTTTTACTTTCTTTAGTCAATACCCTGAAAGAAATACCTAAAAAGAGAAATATAGTCATAAAAATAAAACTAATCTCAGTCTTAAACGACGCCTTGCCAAAAAAATTATGATCACAATTTTTGTGTGGCCATGGCTCAAGCTTCACACCTGTCAACTGTGATAATTATCATTGCGGATATAATACTCAACGTGCACAGAACCAAGACAACTTGCAGTCTCAAGAAATCTTATGTTCAACAGACACAAATGTTTCAATTCAATAATTGTGATACATTGTGTGTAATGTAATCTTTTAATGAAGATTTTGATTACGATTTTATTTATTTTGCTATAACGACACACACTCACACACATACACACGCACGCACGCACACCCGCATGTACGCACGCACGCATCCCCCCCACACACGCACACGCATGCACATACCCACACACACACACACACACATTAATATATAAATATAAAAAAATCAAATATAGTAAACTTACCTTAATGTGAGGAATAACTTCTCTTCGGGACTTATAGCATTCCTTGTCTTGTTTTGTAATATCGTCCTTGCAAAGACTTAAATATTCATCCGATGATGATAATGGCATTCGCACGTGTTCGGGTATTTTTTTAAATCAACAAACGTAGTTCGAAACACGTATGACGACCAGATACAAAACGATGAACCCACAATTTGTGCCTTTTCTTTTTTACCACTATTTACCACGCACATGACACAGTAGTGCGACCTCCTCGACGTCCATCTTGAAAGGGAGCTGATTCTAGGTGACTTGCTGGTTGATTGCTTGGTGACTAACTTTAGTTACCCAAAACAAATCAATGACGCAACTGGTTGCGTCACCAGTGTGACCTATTGAAATATGACTCTAAATGCTATTAAGAACATTCTTCCACTCAAACCTTTGTAATTTTTCACTATTATGACCTTTACCGCAGTGGTTAGTACAGTGACCAGCAGAATGTTAATAAAATCGTGACAAATTTTCCTAAGAAAGATTTTGTAGTTGTAGTTTAGAATTGAAGTTCTCTGTTAAGGATGATTTTAACACAATATCTCATGGAGATGTATATAAACTTTAAATGTGTTAATAAAAGGTAATCCTTCAATCCGTTTGAAACCAATAGAACAAATGGAATATCGAGAAAAGACCATAGAATACTTGAATTTATTTTATTTTATTGATTTATCCATGAATTCGAAATTTTGAAATAATTTGTTAAGATAATATGTGAAGTAAAAAACCTTGACTCAACAAAATTAAGAAAGTATAGAGAAATATAAAATTTTATTGCAAATATAAGTAGATCGTAAAAAATAAATATGGGATCTTGGTTAATAGTTATAAGAATGTAGTAACTCAATTAAGAAAAAGAGCTTATCCACCGATAAAACAAAAATCTATCTACTTTTTTAAAAAGTATTAGTATTTAAGCATTTATGTATTTAAGTTTACCTCGAGTAGGATTTGAACCTACTACGTTGCTAGACTAGCGCCCTAACCAACTGAGCTATCGAGATACAAGCCCCAATTGATGTAAATTTTGTCTTTATATATATATATATATATATATATATATATATATATATATATATATATATGTATACATTTTTATTTATATTTCTATCACCCCAGAACTATAGTTTTGATGGCCGTTTTATGATTAGTAATAAAAATAAAATGCATTTTACTAAGTTTAGACACCGTTTTACTGCATGAAAATCTTCAAGATGTAGTTTTTTAAACCACGCACTGTCTAAATTGATTAATAACAAAATAGACGCTCTATTTTAAATTTTATTGTCAATTGCTTTGGAATATTTAGAAGTAAACTAACTTTAAAATTTTACTTGGTTTTCTCGTAAGCTGAAGTTGATGTAACTGCTTACTCTCTAGAGTAGTAGTGTGTATGACATAACAATAAAAAAGTACGTTTGGTTGCTTTTGCATATTAGACGTATACAAAAATACTGGCACCAGTTTGTGAGTTACAAGATTGGAATGTGAGGATTTATTTGAAATAACCACTGGGGTATCTTTACGTGACATTGATGGTACTAATTAAAATACCCCCCTAGATAACTCTGTCTCTAATAAACAGAATGAATTAAGATCTTTCATTCCTCACTTCGTTAGTATTGCGTCAGTAATTAAAAAGCTTCATTACACCTTCATCATTGCGTTATTTTAGATATTGCATTACGAAAATTAAAAACTTGCGGTTGAAATGACAATTTTATTCGTTTACGTTCATATACTTCAACCGTAACTAATGTAATCAAATTGCATGTAGGCTTTATTGATATAAAGTATAAAAACGTTAATCTTTTTTAATGCATACGTTTTCAACATTTCAACATTTTTATGTTTCACAATAATTTGGATGGGATAAAAAGTGTTTGGAATCAATTTATTTTTGAAATGTTCGGTTGGAGTAATCAAGTAAAATTCAATAGTCGATACATATCATCAGTTAATTGCCTTTCACTCTACATATACGTATGTAGGTATAGACTTTTTATTACTATCCCTAAATCAACTTATTAGCTCATTTCACAACTTTTGACCAAGTTTCGCCAAGATTGCCCATGATGTCGCATGTGTGCCTAAGTATTTGTGGATGTATGTTAGTATCCACGATAACACCAGAACGAAAACACCTACATACTTAAAATTTTGTATTTAAACATGTTTTGATTTTGGGAGAAATCCAGCGACGGAGAGGGAGGTTGATTAGATGTAGTGCGCATAAAAGTTTTTAAATTTCGCGACAGTTTAACCGCGTCGGCGATATAACCGCTAGCTAA
Organism: Vesta saturnalis; assembly: GCA_036346205.1. Taxonomy (NCBI): domain Eukaryota; kingdom Metazoa; phylum Arthropoda; class Insecta; order Coleoptera; family Lampyridae; genus Vesta; species Vesta saturnalis. The sequence goes on along the minus strand of JARFJB010002109.1, from coordinate 1,555,371 downwards.
AGTTGAATGAGCGCACTAGAGGTGAAATGACCGTCACACTCAAAAATTTTAGCCGATCAAATTTCCGAAAATGAAGAGACTGCTGCAGTAGCTGCTTTATTATTAATAAACGGAAAAGCAAAATGTGGGTTCATCCATTAGTAAGTGAAAGATTACGGAAAAGCCAATTTTATAAATTATGTAAAGATCTACGATGGTATCCCAAAACATTGTTTGGGTATTTTAGAATGAGCAAATAATCGTTTGACGAATTATTACATATGATTCGTCCACACACTACATACCAAAATATAAATATGAGGATGGCTGTAGGAGCGGAGGAAAGATTAGCTGTAACTAAGGTAAGAAGAACTATTTCTAATTTTCATTATTTTATTTAATGTAACTCATATAATTCAGAACCGCATGTACTACCGTTAGGTGACAACACGTTGGAATAAGATGGTTCTGCGCTAGGTGTAAATGTTGAATAATAGTGTCTAGTAGAAGGAGTAGTAAATATGGGTCTTATCTCAGGTTGAAGATTTTCTAACATTTTAGTAGCTGCATCTGTCCCAGCAGAATGTTGCAAGTTATGTTGCATATGGTGAGCTAGATGCGGTATTTGGTGTGGCATGTAAGAGTTACTGTTCATATAATTTTGATTGCCGAATTGGATGCTCCAGCAGCCAAAGTATTTGAAGTAAATCTAACTTCTTGCAAAACTTGTAAAAATGTCATTTTTGCAGTGAACTTCTGTAGCGATGAAAATGTTTGAAATGAGTGCCAAAGAGATAACAAGAAAGACTTATCTTCATCTATTTCTTGGTGTTGATTTTCTCTAAGAATGTGTAGGCTTTTTACGTTTTTCGTCATTATTAAAGCTACTTTCTCGGACAAAACTTTTGGTAATTAAACATCTTTGTTTTTGTTCCGCAATTCTTCTGTTTCCGTACAGTTTCGATGCAATCCTCTGTGCTAATCGTTGATGAAGTACAATTTCCAGTTGTTGCCCGCTGTATAGTAGGGAGAAGAAATAGTAACTGCTCAAAACAAATATATTTCTTTCTTTTCCGCCTTCCTTCCCCTGATGTACCTTTTTTTTTGAAGATTAAGTTATCCCTAATGTTCGTCAATTTCATTGGACCAACAAAAAAATTATAAACGTAGGTAAGTAAAATTGTTATTGTTCTTTAAAGGTGTTTGGAAACGGGAAACAGCTTCTACTCATTATGTTATGAATATTTAGTTGGTGTTACAACAATTCGTGAAGTAGTACGTACAACTTGCAAAAAAGTATGGATATGTCTTGAACCAGTATATATGGTCGAAAACACTGAGGAAGATTGGTTACGCATCGCTAACGAATTTTATGAAAGAACTAATTTTCCGTATTGTATAGACGCCGTCGATAGCAAATATATTCGAATGTGCAAACCCGACGGAAGCGGATCTTCATTTTTTAATTATAAATTATTCTTCTCCATGGTTCTTATGTCTGTAGTTGACGCAAATTACTGCTTCGTCAATATTGACGCAGGCGCTTATGGGGCATCAAGTGATTCTAATATATTTAAGCAGTCAAATATATACAAGAAGTTGACAAATAACCAATTAAATCTTCCACCACCTGTAAAATTACCTAACGATGAATAAGACAAACATATGCCCTTTCCATTTGGGGGTTATGAAGCATATGCCTTGTCAAATAATGATTTACGTCCATACCCACGTTGAAATTTAAGTATAGCCGAGCGCATATTCCATTACAGACTGACAAGGGCAAGAAGAATGGCTGAATGCGCATTTGGTATACTCTGTAATAAATGGCGAATTTTTCATCGTGCTGTTGATATCCATCCTGATTTTTGTGAGGTAATAGTAAAGACGTGTTGTGCACTACATAGCTTTGTTCGAAAAAGGAACGGAATACGATTTGAAGATACTTTGCATGAATGTTCCCTTAATAATATTGAAACATTGAATGTATAAATAAATATACATGTTCACAACAATATTCTTACCTTTTTTCATTCGTTGTTTCTTATCTAGTTCACTCAAGAAATACTTTTGCGTATTGCTTTTCTGTTTACAGTCTCGATCCGGCGATTTTTGCGCGCTATTGGGTAGTATACCTCGTGTTGTATATGACGAACCGGCAACCGCACCCCTGCATAAAGGAAACAAGTTGCGTTTTTAAAACCACCGCCGTAAAACAAACGCTGGTGCGCTCAGATCCATTTAAAATATCGTGTTCTATCAAACCTGTTAACATACCGCGGCGCCTGCACGGCGAAAAAACCTCTAGTGCGTGCTTAGGCTTAGGGTCGGTTTTTGATTTTTATCAAATATGTCTAAAACTGCTGCATATTTCACAGATATAAAACTACCTAGATATAGACGTTAAACATGTTGATTAATTATGTTTTATGCAATTTTTTGATACGACGCGTAATTTAGTGGCAAAAAAATTCCTAAGGTAGAATTTAAGTGTTAGTTCAATTTTTTTCAGTATTTAAATAACGATTAATTTTATAAGAAAAAGTGTAGACATATTTTTTAAAGAAAATTTAATTTTGCATAACTTAATATCATAAAATTTCTTAATATAACGCAAGGTAAGTCTAAAAATTAATTAAATATGAACGAAAATGATTATACAATATTATTGATATCTTATAGAAGCGGGCGGCTTTGAAATTTATATATATATATATATATATATATATATATATATATATATATATTAATCTCTATCTGACACGAAGTTTTAAACGTCATTATGACATAAACAGGCAACATTGTATGAACGACAAAAACAATAATATATTATTGTTTTTGTTTTTACAGTGTTGCCTTTTTTTGTTATGAACGTATAAAAAAGAGGTTTATAATTAAAATTATTTCATTTCTTTTAATTTTTTAAGTTAGCATCTAGATGTCTATTAACCTCTGTCTGACATGAAGTTTTAAACGTTGATTTGACATAGATAATGGTTTTTGTTGCCAAACTGTTCCAAATTTTGAACCACACGTCTTATTGTATCTGCTGATGGTCGGGGGCGCTCAGGATAGCGTTCGATAAATGTTCTTACTGTTCGTTTTACAACTGTATGACATTCTCCGTGAATTAAAATTAAATTCTAATAATCTGTATTAGAATATTCAAGTCGAGCCATTTCATCAAGAAAAACACAAACTGTCAACAATGTTATATATAATTATTGACTACAAAAGAAAAACGAAATAAATAAGCATCTTTATCGTGTAATGATGCGCTGATAAGTATGTATTACCTCCGCAGTGAAAAATAGTTTTTTTCGATTTACTCATAAAGTATTAAATTTTTACACTTATGTTGTATATCGAATTTGCAAAAATAACTTAGAAAATTTCTATTTGGCAAAAATGACTTTTGAATCACAAAATTATCAATTTTTATCATTTTTTGCAGTAACCTTTTCAAATCTTTTTCTTTATTTCAATTCGCAATTATTTGGTTTCCATGGTGACCACGAACAAGGAATACTAGATTTAAATATGTAGCTCATTTTTATCACAAATATTAAAATTGGGACTTTTTTGATAGTAAGTATGAAACTGTTACGTTTAGGCAAATAAGGTTTTAAACAAACTTACCTTAATTTTTGGCGTTAAATCAATCTGAGTAATAAAAAATAGGGGTTTCCATTTGATTTTTTTGGGTAACTTGCATTTTTTGATAGTCAAGTTTAGACATTCATAATTTTATTTTTATGAAAAATATAAATGTCATTTTTTGCAGACTGTTACAATAAATCTTTGCCTACAACACCTCAAAGTTTTATTCAAATTGTTTGACAGGAACAGACCAATTAACGAGTTATTACGAAGACCGCATCTGTCAATTTTTTTAGAAAAATGTTTTTTTTTTAAAAACGACTGAAATTTCGTATCTAGTTTATTTAACAAACTTACTTTAAAATTCGACATAGAATCCAAAAATGTATTAATATACGGGGTGTTCCATTTAAAATAAGCGACTAAGTACCGACTTCCGGTATAACGGGAAGTGGTACGAACATGAAAATGTTTTAGATGAGTTAGCCCTAACATCATTACCCTGTCACCAAATTTTCAAAATTATAGTAAGTTTGGTTTAGCAGATACTCATAGGATCAGCTCCCAAAGGCGGACCCTGTATATATACGGCATGGTACAAAATAGGGCGAAATATTCCTACTAATCTAAAATACCTTTACACATTAGAAATTTGCATATGCATATTGTATCTTTCATCTGAAGGAGTAGGAAGGATTGGCTAAGAACTGTATTTTAATTTTTTTTTGTCCAAGATAGTAAAGTAGGGCACACATGTGATATTCTTCCTAGACGTGTTCCAGTTACGTGCAAGTTGGGCAGTATGTGGATTTAGAATTTGGTATGTGGGTAGGTGAGTTTGAATAGTATCCGAGTATGTGGCTACCTGGGGTTAGAAGGAAGCTCAAGGTATGGGAGTAGGTATACGAAAGTTGGCATGTTCATAGCATTGGACACTCATGAAATTTATGAAGTTAGGATTTCTTCAAGAAGAGATTATGTCGTAATCGCAGACGACACATTGTAAGGAGAACGCATTAGGCATTTTGGTGTAGGGTGGCGTACCAGTATAACATTACTGATGGTCACCAACGTGTAGCCTAGTTGTTGTGAACGAGCTCTAGTATTATAATGTATTATTATACCGGGTGATTCGTGTGACTAGAGATAATTTAAACAACTCTTGTGTGGTTAATTACTATTTAATTAGACATAATATGAAAAATATATAAGCTACAATTTTGCGAGATCTTCAACATGACCGTCATTACGCTGACGACAGAGTTCGTATCGTGCTGCCAATTCTTGCCACACAGGTTCTAACATATCCAAAGTAATTTGCATAAATGCTACTGCGATGTTTCTTTTGAATTCATCTACGTCACGCGGCTGTTGCGAGTAAACTGTATTCTTTTCAAACACTCGTACAAAAAGTCTGTAGGGGTCAGGTCTGACGAGTTTGTGGGCTAAGGAATAGGTCCACTTCGCCCACACCAATTATTTGGAAATGTCTCATTAAGAAACTGGCGTATATCTATTGACCAGTGAGCTGAAGCTCCATCTTGCTGGAAAATGAGACATTATGATCTTCGAGTTGAGGAACAAAGAATAACTCCAACATGTCTAGACACGGCCCTGATCTTACCAGGGCCGTATTCAGCGAAAAAGGAAGGACCGTACATTCTCAAACGGCTAATGGCGCACCATACGTTCACTTTAGGAAATGCCCTTTGTAATTCATACGTTGCATGCGGATTATGCGTGCCTCAAATTCTAACATTGTGGATATTCAGTCTTCCACTAACATAGAAGGTATCTTCATCAGAAAATTTCCACTTGTTTAAAAAATTTGATTTCCTTCCATCTGCTCGCATGCGATATTTGCAAAATTGAGTCTTGCTTCATTATCTTGTTATTTTAGAGCCTGCAAACGCTGTAGTCGGCATGGGTACATTTTCAGGTAATCTCTGACTATACGATGGCATGTTGTGTATGGTACATTCACTTAAACAGCGCAAGCTTTTTTCAGGACTATCCGTCATTACTGAGAGCTGTTCTGGTGTTATACACTCGTCTATACTCTCTCTGAACACGGATAACACTTTGGAATTGTTCAAACCACAAAAGATATTGCACACGTTGATGCATTGTAGGTGCCATTTTTACCAAAAAATTCACACATACAGTTACGTAGTCTGATATCGCCTACTTCTAACGTAAAACTCCCATCTTTCGTGGTTGCATGAGTAGCGCTACTAATGATAATTTTAATTGCCTTCAAATTCTAAAATACTAGCTTTTTGAAATTATCCCTAGTCAAAAGTATCACCCGGTATATTATTTATACTATAGATAGAAATTCTTAAAAAGCAATTATAATTAATTTAATACGTTGAAAACGTATATAAAGTATTGATTTTTGAAGATAAATAATTTCATGCGCTTTAAATTAAAACTTTATATATTGATCGCACACAATGCGGCAGTAACGAATTAGAAACGAAATTTCTACGAAGTTATTGTCCTAACAATCACGTCGATTTGTGCTACCAATTTATTGCAATTGCTCTTATGCAACCGCCTGAAGCCACAGTTATTCGTGAAGCGATATAATTCTAAAAGGGAAATCCAAAATGGGTAATTAATATTCTATACACAATACCGTGTTTTGATAAATGTTGAAATAATAAGTACGCATTCAGCGTCCGCACTGCAGACTAACGTAATTTAACCAACTCAATGTAAACCGTCTAGGAGGGTAGTAATTACATAATAGGTAATTCCTTTCTCGCTCAGGCGTATCTGCTTTTCTGCAGAACATTGTTAGTGTTTGCAACTTGTTTTTGCTACGTAATATTTTTACGTGTTCGTACTTCTTATGATGCATTTAACAAATTATTCCCTCGCTCTAGGTACTTTTCTCAACATTAATTATAATAAAAAAGACCATTTCAACGTATTTTTATACCTTTACGATAAGTACCAGCTTTTCCATTTTTTTGCTCTTTAAATTAACGATTTATCTGAAAAAAATATCGTAGTCGTTTATGCCTATTCTTGTAGGCTGAGCATCTAAAACCTCTATAGATGTAATCAGCATAAGTGCCGAATGATTTTCTTAGGCCATTAAGAAAACTTTCGTAGTCTATCAAAGAGCTTTACGATTCCGAAATAGCATCTTTTATGAAGTATATTATCCATTTGGCTCGTACTACGGTAGTATGTCATTTTATCTTAATGAAAGTCGATCCAGAAAACAAGGGAAGAATGAGTGCGGCGAGAAATATCGCATACAGAGAAAATAAAACACTATTAAGGATTTTCCAAGTAATTGCGAAGCTATTACAGTAGGGCTGTCTGTCTTAATTTTCACCACATAAACTCAATTTTATTTTTTAAGAAATTTTAAATGTCCTTAATGAGTACGTGGGTTTCCTTCTTTAATCAACACTGTTGTACAATGAGAATACTCATATTATTAGATTCGTTAAACTGTAATTACGCTATACTGATCTCTCTCTCTCTACAAAGTTAACATAACATAACGTTGCGTCCAGATGAGTTTAGCCCTAAGCATTTTAATTTCGAGGGGGATGTTTTTGGCCTGATGCTCGGAAATAAGTTTGAAACTTCTTGTTGTTCTATGTTGTGGTGTAGCCACAAATCTCGCTTTGATAATTTTAATTCGGTGTACTAGCCTTTAACTCGAAACATTTTCATTTTGCTACCGAAGTTTTAAGAAGCCCTTATTTAGTTTTCAACTTATTTAATTAGTTTTGGCTTAAATTGTTGATAACTTATTGTCTGATAATATAGTTCCGCATTTTCGAAAGTTTTCATAATTCCCCAAAACCTAATTATTGTTAAATATTTAATTATTACTTGTTGAGTGTTGTATTTTATCGCCTTCGTGACATATTTGTAAGAAAATTTATTATTTATTTAATTTACCTGATCCAACTAAACTTTAGGGACTACCTTACTCGACCCTTGTGCATAAACTTAAGGTTCGCTCAAGTTATTGTTGTACTTGATTTTAAGTTTTAAACAGGGGAAGAAAGCAATTTGGTTTTGTATGTGTATCCTTTTTTGATTTAATGTAAGAGCCTATTTTATCGTAAAGACAAAAAGTAAAGGGTTTACTCCGTACCAGCGTTCTGTCACCTACTTTGTAAGGAGAATATGCATACCTATTTTGTGCTTTTCAATTCAAATTGTGGTGTTCAACATTATTTAGTTTGTTAATAGTCTTAATCTATGTTTACCACACATACCTGTCAATAAATTGTTGTCGAATTAAAGACTATAAGAGAATCTCATTTAGATCCAAAATAATTCTACTACGCGGGTCATGATTAAACCAGTATGATCAATAATAATATACAAAAGATTTATGAATTTGTAAAAGATATGGAAAATTAATTCACATTTGTACAACTAACAATTAAACTGCTTTCAAGTTGTACGACACACTCTTCTGGTTAATTAAACAAAAACGAACGTATTTGAATTCTTTCTTAATTTAATCAGATAAATCTATGACTCAAAAATTGAGAAATTCCCAATATTTTAGTTATATATATATATATATATATATATATATATATATATATACATATATATATACATATATATAAATCTCGTGTCACGAGGTTCCTTTACGCTCGGAAATTTTGTAAATGTGTATTGTTTGGTCAAACTGAAGTGGTAAGTGACGGTCAATATTTTTTATTGCAAATTTAAAGATTTTTTTAGAAAAAGGGAGAGGGAGAGGGAGGGAGAGGAGAGGGAGAGGAGAGGAGAGGAGAGGAGAGGAGAGGGAGAGGAGAGGGAGAGGGAGGGGAGGAGAGGAGGGAGAGGGAGAGGGAGAGGGAGAGGGAGAGGAGAGGGAGAGGGAGAGGGAGAGGAGAGGGAGAGGGAGGGAGGGAGAGGGAGAGGAGAGGGAGAGGAGAGGGAGAGGAGAGGGAGAGGAGAGGGAGAGGGAGAGGGAGAGGGAGAGGAGAGGAGAGGGAGAGGGAGAGGGAGAGGGAGAGGGAGAGGGAGAGGAAGAGGGAGAGTAGAAAAATCGTTTTCCAAATCGTCGTGCTTCTACTGATAAAACGATAGCCCGGACTTTTCACTGCCTTCGAGAAACAAGAAGTCTTCTGAGACATCTAAGTGATGGAGAGCCTCCACGACATGCGTTTGCAGAAGAGGTGCTGAGAGAAGTTGAAATCGATAGCCGAATGAACATTAGACGAATAAAAGCAGCTACTGTTAGAATCAGGACCACGATTTCGAAAATTCTTCGCGAAAATGGAATGCATTCGTATCACCTTCAAACCATTCAGCACCTTCTTCCCGGCGATTTGGCTCCAAGAGTTCGGTTTTGTGAATGGATGATCACACATGGCGATAACATTCCAGTTAGAGTCTTTTGTGATGAGGCAAATCTTTCTTGGAATGGAGTGAACAATAGTCACAATGAGCACGTTTGGTCAAACGAAAATCCTCATGGAATTACTATTACCGGATTTCAACATCGCTTCACGGTAAATGTTTGGACCAGGGTTATCGGAGACAGTCTCATTGGATCCGACATTTTTAATGGGCACTTAAACTCCGAAATGTACAAACAATTCTTGGAAGAAGATTTACCAGCATTGCTTGAAGGTGTTTGCTTAATTGTATGTCAAAACGTGTGGTATATGCAAAATGAGTCTCCTGTACACTACGGGCGTGTTGTAACAGAGTTTTTGCACAGAAAATTTCCCAACCGATGGATTGGTAGAAACGGACCTGTACACTGGCCGCCCAGATAACCAGATCTCACACCTTCAGACGTTTATCTGTGGGGCATAAATAGTTATAGTTCCCTTTCTTAAATAATTGGATTTATATTATTGTATCCGCGCAACACGTGAAAACTTTTAGGGGGAATACTCATTTGAGTTATTCTGAAAGCCTTTTTTTAATTCACTTAATGCTGAATGTTACAGCAGTAAGCATGGTTTTTACCTAATTTTTTTATATTTGGTGCCATCAGATTGTGGTGGTAAGTTATTTTCTAATTCATTATATTTTAAAACTAAAGCCTTTGCTTTTTTTAGGCACTTTTAATTGCTTACTTTTAATTACTTACTTTTACTTTTTTTACTTTTTTCTTTTAAAAAGTACCACTTTTATTAAATACCTTATTTTACTTGGTTTACATTATAAATCGCAATTTTTTTTACATACTAAAAACTTCAAAGTAATGCATTAATTTTTATGGATTCGAATTATTAAGAATAAATTATCAAGATAATTCCAGTGGGGTGTGGCTGGTAACCTTAGATCTGGAGATTGCACCACAATGATGCTATAATCATTTTATCTAGTTGACCGTTCCGTTTCATGTGTCACCAGCGGTAATAAAATATATACAGAACTGTTCAAAGGTATGATTTTTTAGTAATTAACGAATAGATTTAAGACCTTTTCCATTTCAATTTATTATTAAATAAACGTCAGTGTGTCTTGTAATATTATTTTCATTTTGATTAATGTTGTATTATTATTAACAAACTTGGTTTAGCTGTTCCAATAACGTAACGTATATTTAAAAATAGCTTGGCGCCCGAGGTATCATTTTATTGTTTTTATTTACATTACATATTTTTCTTATTAATTAAGTATAAGTGAAAATAATTGAGCAGGTGAGAAGCATGCAGTATTTCAGGTATGTTAATTAAACTCAGTATATTAGAACTCTCCCTTATCTTCATCTTCCGATTGAGCCGACGGCAGTAGCAATTATTATTTGGTAATTTGTTATATTAATTAAAATTATTCGATCAATTACAAATTGTTTATTACATCATCGCTTTTGTTTTAATGTTATAAGTTGGCCCAGTTTTAGTGTTTATACTTTGGCAGCCGCTTTTAATGTCACAAATTGATTGAACGAATTTTTTTGCATTTACCAACATTCGTGACAATTTCGAAAATATCGAATGGAAAGACAGCTGCGAAGGCGTGTGGCCTGATGTGTGGAGATTAAACAACTGTAACCATTTTTGTTTGTCACCTCGTTATTTTATGTCTATTTTTGTGCTATGTTGTGTTCTTGTTGATTTGTTAATGAAAATCGTTATTAAAAGTTTTGTTTTATGAAATTTTTAAGACTTAAGCAGCTATTAAGAGTATTCTCTTTACTTAATTTTACATTTTACTTTTCGCAGTGAGAGAACTGAGTTCCACTATTATTATTTTTGATTTCTCCTACTCTAGTTAGGATACTTTTGGGTGTCATACTCACTTAAGACGCTGACCATTACTTGCAGTTTAATTTATAAATACCACAAGAAAGTAATTGGCTACGTTTGTCCCTGCAAAAACTAGTGCAAATGGAGTAGCGCATATTGAACGCAACGTTAGGATCACGTTTTTTATGTTAATTGGCAACCTTCTGCGAAACAAAACCATAATAAGGTAAAAGGTATGGAGTAGTTTTATCAACATTATTGGTAAGTGTGGTATATTGAATTACATTTGTAATGCTTCCCGGTTTAATGGTAGCTTCTACCGGTCTTTTACTGGTTGTAAGTGTCTTATTTTACAACTTATAAACTCTAATTTTTGAATATGAGAGCTTTCTCAAAAAGGGGGTTCAGACTAGGTTGTATACCTAGATGCAGGTTGGGTTGCCTATCTAATTTTTTTCAAACGTTACATACAGGAATGATTTATTTAGAAAGCAAAACGGAAATTATAATATTGATTCTAATATAAGACAAATAAATAAAGAAACTGAAACTAACTGGTTATATAATACACTAGAATACGATTAAAAATATGTTAATTATTCTTGATGGTTTTCTTTTAAACGTCTACGCCTCTGGCCTATCTTGGTTTCCAACCTTCCTTAATGGTTGTGTATTAAATCTAAAACAGATGTTCAAAACGTGGTATACCGGTGAATATATGTGTTTTGTTAATTATAAGTGATAATACATAATTAATGTGAAATGTTGGTGGAGTATTGTAATCAGGAGGTGGTTATATAATGAGTAAGTAGGAAATTTGATTTAATTATAATTTAAGGTAGAACTACTATTTGAACGTAGAACAAGGGTTGTTCAGGTGTAGGATAAATCGCTATTTTAAGGGTAACGGTTATTGTATAGGGATAAATAAGAGGTGGTGTGTGAGTGAGTTTTATAGGGGAGGATTGAATGAAAAAGTAATTAAAGGAGCAAATATGATCTGGTGGGTGTGTGTGATAGGGAGAATTTATTATAAGGGATGGCGACGTTATTGGTGTTATAATATACAGGGGAAAGAGGATGAATATTTATGGTTAAGGAAGCCTTTTTCGGGGCACAAGCCGAAACCGTCAAAGGGGGAAGTTTAAGGGAATAACCTGGGTCGTGATCATATAAGATGTTTCGGGGCAATATACCACCGTCACTCCTCTATAATCTCTCGGATGTCTATGCCCTATCCTTGTCGCGGCTTACACCTTCAACAAGTTTATAGGGATAGCAATCTTGTTTGGTTGATAAAGGTAATGAGAAACAGGGGTAGTTAGCTGTGGATAACCATTCGGGGTGTACAGGCCCTCCGTCTGATTTCCCACAATCAACTTCTGTAGGTATACCCAAATCGGGGCCAGAACCCACAATAAGTTTGTATACCTATGCTGGCTAGGGGAAGATGATTGGGAATTAATGTACAATGAACAGGAAGTGATGTGAGGTTAGATGAATATAACAGGAGGACTGCAGGAAGGAATGTAATGCAGGAATAATAAATCAGGTAGGCTCAGGCAGGATTAATATAGAATTAGGATACTAATAAAGTATTACTAATTAAGGAAAGGATGTACTAATGATAATTAAGGATGTAAGCAATAAGTAAGGAATAATACTGGTATAATAATAATATGAAAGTAAAGTGTCAAGTGTGTTAGTTGGATGGGAAGTTAATGTTTATATAGGGATTTTGGGAGAGAGTGGGGAGAGTGGGGAACAACTGATAATATGTTTAAATCATATAAATGCAGTTGTGGAAGAAAATAGGAAATAAGTTTGGAGGAATTTATTGACAAGGATTTGAAGTTTTAGGAAGGATCTGCAGGATCATTACACATTCTTCTGGTAATTATAAATGAAACGTGCAATGCTCAGCGTCTTAAGTGGATGTGGCTTCCAGAGGTATCCTGACCTCCAATATTTTAAATTTTTGAATTTGTGATTTTATTGGATCTACGGTTTTATAGTTAGGTACACAGTTACAGTTTTGTACTATCCAGAAATACAGTGTTTCAATAATTCGTTACAATAATGTTGTACGTGCGTTTGAGTATCCAGTAAGTTTTTTATAATAAATTATTTAGATTTTTATGTAAATTTTTAAGTGATTTTTTAATAAACTTTCGTTTGTCATAAATGGCTTGTTATTTGTAAGATATATAAATTACACCACAGAAACATGTATACAACTATACCACATTAATATCGAAACAATATTGCTCGGTAATGTAATGTAATGTATATATATATATATATATATATATATATATATATATATATATATATATATATATATATATATATATATATATATATATATATATATATATGTATCCTTAGCAAATATACGTGGTATGATAATTTACCCGATTCTGATATATTTTTTTATTTTCTCTTTTTAATCCCTAAGGGACAAACGGGAGGGGGAGAGCAGAATTTTTACAAGCGTATGTTGCGTTTTTTCTTGACATTTTTCGCTATAAAACTTAGAAAACCGCTGTTGCAAGCATTTTTTAGGTGAAAGGCTTCGTTGCCTACAGTAGAATAGATGTCATTAAATTGAAAAAACATTTTAAGATTCGTTAATGCCTTTTTATTCTAAATATCATCATAATATTGTTTTTAGAATTAGGTTAATATGTAGTATAAACATTAATTACTTTTTTTGTATTTCAGGTGAGTTCTGTGAAGTGTACAACGTTTACTAAATGGGTAAGATATGATTTATGGACATTAATTTATCAACGTGGTGCAATTGTGTTAAACTAATAACAAGTAAACAAATTTCTTGTATCTCTAGTTTAGGGAACGTAGTATTTCGGGTCGAGACATGCTTATAATTTGTGATAACACGTCTTTGGTATAGTTTACTTCAAGTTATTTGGTTTTCTACTAGAAAATTTTTAGTTACTAAATGTAGTCAGTACTAGATTTTACAACAAGCTTATCATTGGGTGATTTAGGGTCGACTGACAATTTTCATATTTTGCATCTACATGTCCGGATTTTGAATTTGGCTCATATAACATAAATTTATGTGGAGTAAGTAACAAGAACACCTCCTTGGTGCAAGTGGAACAATATCTCTTTACAGTTAATAATTTCCCTACACATGTTTTAAGCTTCGTGATAAGAAACAAAATATGTAGGTATTTTATGTCTGTATAATTAATAACATAAAAATCATTAGAGAACTGTCAGAAATGTCAGTTTTTGAAATTAAAATATTGTGAAGGATTAGTGAATCTCAATGTAATGTAAGTAAATATAATAAATAAAAAAATCCTGTATTAAATAGATAAATCGACATCCTAATGAATAATTACTGTATGATTAATTCCATTCCAATGAAAACATGTACGAATGTTTTTTATTTATCGTAAAATTGCATTAAAAATGCATTAAAAATATGAACATTGTCACAGACGACCTAAGCTACACGCTTATAAGCTCGTTGTAAAATCTTACAGTGAGTACAATTAGTAACTAGTAATTTCTAGATAGAATACCATGTAGCTTGAACCAAATCAAATCCAATATCAGTGTATAGTTTCGTTCACGATCTATAGTTTGATGATAACTGAACATTGCTAACGTGTATGAAATTTTTTGTAGTTGATTCTTTTTCAGGAATTTTTAATTTATTTGATTCAGTGTTTGTACATATTCGACTTTGTTGAAGTGGATAAGGTCTGAATCATTTATGTACTGGGTTATATCTCTCGAGCTTGCGTGATTTCAGTTTGAAAGTCACTAACTCCGTATTTATATTATTTAACGGTAGAAGTGAATGTTGTAACCTAGAACCTCTCCTACTACGAACTAGCGACAACTTTTCTTTGCATCACACGCGATTTTCAGAAATCGCCTACTGTTTGAATGTATGCATGTATATGTTAATCAACTAAGTCTTCGATTATCAATATATTAAATCTTTTAAAGTAAGTGAATAGAGTATTTCAAAAAAACATACATCTTTACAGTGACCATAGATCGTAAACCATAGATACTTTCGAAAAATTTATTATTTGAATAATTCACACTTTCGAAGAATTTGATTTTGAACATTTGAACTTGTACACTTTACCGTTGGCGGTTGCATAAAGCTAACAAATCATAATAATGGTATATATATATATATATATATATATATATATATATATATATATATATGCAGTACATGATATCGAAAAGTTAGATGATGAACGTCGGTCATCAATTTAATTGTTTTAGCGACGCATGGAAGGGATTGTTCGTTAATTCTTGAACGATAAAAACCCGGGAAGTGCAATTACCGCTGTGTTTTAGGTTAAAGTGTAGAAAATCCGCTGTTATCTTATCATACCGAATCGCGTAGTACTGCTAATAATGGGATGGAAACTATACAAGAACCGCAGATGATCATACGCCCATATAATGCTTAACTATATATAGCGTCATGATGACTGTTAAATATACGATTATTAATTCTGCAAAATATGAAAACTTGAAATTTTTATTACAAATACGGTTCGTACAGGGAATCAGTTCCAGTTTTTCCACAAGTAACTATTTCTAATGGCAATATGGTATTTTTATTACATTTTCATATTTTTTGTCAAATCTTATTCGGAATATGCCAACAACCGATAATTTTGCATATGTTTAGATTATTTTAATTCCCTAATTTAAACAGTTAAGTATTGCTCCTGTGTAAAGGATATTTACGCCATCGTAAAGAAGAAAGTGTGCATTCCATTTGCTATTTTTTGAGTTTCCCGTTTAAAACGTTTTCTTGCGTTTTTCATTTGTGAAATAAAAGCTCTGGGTAAAACTATTTTGGAAGCCGCTGCACGTAATTAATTATTTTAACCCTCTAACGGATAAGACCGTCTCAAGACAAGGTGGCTTTTCGTGGCGATTCATCACTTCTAGCGGCTGTGGAAGAGCTCCAAACACCAATTGGTTTCTTCAATTACTTTTTCACCGATGAGATTATTGAAATGGTCGCTAAAGAGACAATCCGTTGTGCATTACAGAAAAATATAAACTCAGCCCTCAAAACAACTGGCCCTGAAATCAGACAAACAAATGAGCTCCACAAAGACGATACACCATCTTCGTCAATATATGCCAACTAAACCGCATACGTGGGGGATCAAACTGTTTGTGCTTTGTGATTCAAACGGGTTGTTTATCGTTTTGAAGTATACAATGGTGCGTGCGATAATGTTATCTTACCTGCCACAACGGACCTTGGAGGCTCATCAAATATTGTTGTGCGTTTGTCACAAACAATTCCTAATTTATATATATATATATATATATATATATATATTATTACGTACCAATAAGGCAGAGGCAACAGATTACAGAATGCCGGAGCTCAGTTCGTCGGAGGCACTGGATGCGTGGGTGTGTCTATTATCCAAGGAGACAGAGAAAGAGTTCACTACCCAGCCGTAGGTCTTTAACTACCGCTTGCTCAGAACGGATCGTGCGTAGGGGAATAAGTTTGAAGTAATTTTGGGCGCCAGGAATCGCCCCTCTACGCTAGGCCACACCGTTATCCCGACTCCTGGATACACGGTGGTACAGTGGATGGGTAAGGAACTAAGGAAGAGAAAAAGGAGGAAGAAAACTCACCAAACAAAACTATCAAAGTAACGTAGTAAAAGTAAATTTAATTGCAATCGTTAATTACTCTTTCAAAACGGTAGAACTTATTCTCACAGAACAAACAAAATTATATTAACACTGTACAAATTTCGATTATTTCACAGATGTGTCAATTTCTGTTAATAATTAAGAAAAAAAAAATATTTGTATTACAATATACTAAATGCAAGAACCGAAGTAGTATTATGGCGAGTCAGAATAACCCCCAATTTGACTCAAATACCCAATAAATAAAACAAAAATGTTTACAGTACTTTAGCAAGTTGCTGGGTAACTATACGCAACCCAAAATCAATTAGTTCTAGAGAAAGTTTAAATAATTAACTGAAAACGTTTCCTTTGCGTAATGAAAGACCTTTCATTGTGTACACCGAAAGAAAACATAGCTTCTCGCTACAACAAGCGTTTTAGATAACAAGAGAATGAAACACCGAATAATGACTAATACTTGCCGCAGCGTACACGAATAGCAGAAGTATTCCCTAAAATTATTGTATAGATAAGTAATACTTATTGACATTTACATAAAACACATTAATATTTAAATACTTAACCGCCCAATTAAAGCGATTGCTGAAAGAAAATGGGGACGATTCAATTAACCCAAAACTTATTTATTTCTGAGAAAAACTAAGTCAATAACCAAATATTTAGGAAGAAAAGAACCAGAAATAAATAATTGAGTAACCAAATCGTTCTCGTAACCTAATTTTGATAAAGCAAAGAAATCTTTGATGAGAAAAGAAACATGCAACAATGGAAGTAATAAGTTCGGCACAGGTAATTTAGATTCAATGCTACTATTTAGACACATCCAGTTACTTAAATTGTGACGCGCATACTTATATAATGAAACTCGTCTGCCGCGCAGCTGACATTTACATTAAACATAACGGTAGTTTTAATCACTAAGTAAAGCTGTAAATTCTAATATTAACCAGATAATGAAACTAATAGTAAAGTATATGCTTAGGAAGGTAGTACGATACTAAATCAATCAATGTTAGTTAGAGGTTACTGATCATATTTACAGATACAATTAAGGTAAGCAGTTATAGGGTTATGAATCCTAATTGAAATCTATACCTTCATTCGCAGACAATAATGGAAGTAGTACATATAATAATACGGATAAACAGCCTGACCTTATCTGATGTCGAGAGATCTTACTCTACGATGGGACAGCCACTAAAGCAGGTGCAGCGCTCCCGATATGATATGTCCAATGGCTTATGTTAGCGTAGCCAATCCAAATTTCACATTTAAGTTACCGGAAGGTTACAGATGAGGAAAAGTAGGTTCGCAAGAAGAGTAATTTTTCCTTCTAATTGAAGCTAATACCAAACTAATCCACCGTAAAACCAACATAACACCAACATACAACCAGCGTAGAACCAACACAAAACCAACACAAAACCGCTAAAAAAAAGTAAAGGTAGGTAAGCACGAAGATAGAAAGGTTTATGAACTTACCACTATGTTATAAGACGTGCAATAAATGTTAAAACGAGCCAGATAGGTTCGAATCTAAAGCTTTATATTTGTAGATTGTATGTGTTCCGTTCCCTAAGAAGAAAGATTTTAAATTAGTACCAACTGCGAGAACTGTACTTCTTACCCCTATTGGACACGACCAAATTTTGTTTGAAATCCGCAAAGCTTGCGTTCAATAGGATTAACAAATTTGGTAGGAATTCCTATTGTTTTGAAATCTTTTACCATAATCCGAAATAATTTCGTTTAGTAGAGAAAGTGTAAAAGAAATCACAAAATTTTCGTAGCGTCACAAAATGGCGGAGAAGAAAGTGAAAATTTTTCTTATCAAAACTGAATTTTTGATCTATTAGATTTAGGTTCAATAAAAAGATTTTTCTATTGGCTAATTGATACCTTAACCTCGCCCTCTTACGAGAATTTCGTAAACTAACTTAAGGTATTGGTGTTTACAACCATTATGTAGTACAGAGTTTGGCTACACGCCGACAGATGTCATACCTATTTACTTTTAATAGAATTATTAACATGAATCTGATTTTTGTTAAATTACACAATAGAAGACATGTAAAATTACTGTAATGTTTTAAACACGAATTGAACGAATAGTGCGTTTAGTACATATAGGGAAGGAGTTAAAGTAGATAATTTTTTTAGTAATTAACAGAATTTACGCAGAGGAATTTTTGTACGTTACAATATATATATATATATATATATATATACATATATATATATATATATATATATATATATATATATATATATATATATATATATATAGTAAGTCATAGTAAGTCCCCGAAACGTTGAATATTGTATATTTTCACGTTAATAAACACAAGTTGTTCCGAATAATGTCTTTATTGAATATATATATATATATATATATATATATATATATACATGTATATATATATATATATATATATATATATATATATATATCCTCTACTTTGATAACTTCTACACAGCGCTGCGGCGTCTAGTTTATTTACGAGCAAGAGGGATCTACAGTTTGGGAACCGCGAGAGGTGATTCCATTTTAGTAGATTTTGCTAATAAAAAATTATTTGTTTTTGTATATTTAGACAAACTTATACCAACCTGTTAGCTACCGACCGACAACGATGTCAGCAAAGAGAATAAAAGATTTTCCACAGAATACATTACTTCACAAGGAATAGATATTAACAACTGTTTTGTGGAAAGATAATAAGTGGATGCGTCTGGCATCTACATACGTTGGTATTGAACCTTTCTTAAGAACCAACGCTGGTGAACAAACAGCGAAGGCAGGTCGGTATGATAGAAAGCAGAAGAAATTCATCGAAATCAACTGCCCGCAAATCATGCGAGAATATAATGCTCACATGGGAGGAGTTGATCTGATGGACCGCCTTATGGGTCGATATCATATTCGAGCTAAGAGTCGAAATATTATGATTAGACTCTTATATCATTTTGTGGACATGTCAGCTACGAATGGATTTATTTTATACAAACGTATGCATGCCGAGAAAACAAATGATTCTAGCAATGTGTCTGAAGAATAAAAGCTCCTACAGCTTCCACAATTCCGTGAGGAGATAGCTGCTGGACTGATTTCCTTGAAGGAAAAACGACCTGTAGATCGACCATTATTGGCTGAAAGTATTGATCAGCCAATATCACTACAGACTAGCACATCAGGTGTTGGAAAAAGAGTTATTCATCAAGTTTCCGATGTTCGGTTCGACGGTGAAGATCATTTTCTAATGTGGGTGGATAGGAAAGGCAAAAAAGGTGCAAACATTATAAAAAGTCAGATACACAAGTTATTTGTTCCAAATTCAAGCTTCATGTATGTGGTACAATCGATGAAAATTGTTTCTGGGATTACCATCATAGAAAATTATATGTTTTTCCTCTTTTTCTTAAAAACACCTTTTTAATAGATAAATATCTACTTGTATTATTTTTTACATGTAATTCGGCAAGACCGTCTTGAGACGGTGTTGACTATTTTTCATCTGGCGGTCATTCCAGACAATATTTTTTCCTGAACATTTAAACTTAAGGTTCTTTTGTTGTCTATATTTACTTGGGAAAAAATATCAGCTTGATTCAAGCATTTTTAGGATCTTGCCTATTAGAGGGTTAATATAAAGAATATATAAGAAGGTAATTACAGAAAGAAGGAATTGTGATTTCTCAGATATTAAAATAAGAATTGTTAATATTTTATTTATTTAATTATTATTTGTGTAAAAAACTGAATAATTTTACAATGTTACAACTAGAAGATTTGTCTGTTCGAACTATATTTAATTCACTCATATCTTTCGCCAATAAATAACTTTAATCCGATAAAGTTCAATCCGTTCATAAGGTTACTGAGGAATCACTTCTTTGTTTTACTATTTTATTCCACATTCAACTTGCGATTTTGTCACATATGCACAGTCATTTAAAAACTGACGGAATATTGCAAATAAAGGTGTGTATTCGAAACTGAAGGTAGCTGGAATTGTTGAGGACTACTTGTATTTCGTTATTACCTGGAATGAAATTTATCTTCAGGTCTTTACTTGTATGCTTATTTCTGCTTCTACTGGGTTTTGTGTTAATTTTGATCTCAATTCTTTTCTAGAAGTTTAGTTATATTTCCATTACATGAGGCAAGGGGCTGTGTTGTATTTCTGATTCGAACCTGTGAGTAACAGGTATAGCTGTAACACCTGTAATCGTACACAAGCATATCTTATTGTATGTATGCACCGTAATACTGTCAATTATTTCCAGTTTCATTGGTGATTTTAACAACTCGATGTATCGGATAAATTTGTTGCATACCCATAAATTATTGTGTAATTTAAATTATTTTGTTATCTGGTGTGTAAGAAAGAGTTTACGTAGATTATTTTAATAATATAATTGTATCTAATGATATAGTTGTAACTACATAATTTATTTATCTATGCTTTATAAAATCCACCTTCTGTCTTGGTGTGTAAGTAATTATTGAACGAACGGAAGGAATCGAATATACAGTTGTTATTTACTTATATGTGTATACAGCTATTTTCGTTCCGACCGCATTTGAAATAAATGTAATTACGATATTAAATGTGTATCCCTGACCAATGCGTATTTTACAAGCTAAATTACAATAATAACACTAACATTTTAAATACAATATAATTCCACAATTTCTTTTATACAATTATTTCAATCATGTACCATTATTAAGAGAAAATATATCAGTAAAATAACAAACAACTAGTTATGGTAACAAATCATTAAGGTAAAACAGCAAACTTGATGTGAATTATAATGCTATATTTAAAATATTTGTTAAAGGCGAGTTTATAAGATCAATCTGTTCCTTCATTAAAGGTACTTTCTGTTTATCATTATCAATTTCGAAGGCTTCTAAAACATTTAATTTGTCTTTTCTATTAGAAAAATTTAATGTTGTTTTATGAAGTCATAAGGTGATTATTTCCTATTAAATGTTTGGCATAATTTGGTTTGCCTGTGGGTTATATTTGTAACATCCAATGTGTTCTTTGTATCTAATATCAAAGTTCCTAAGTGTTTGTCCAATATAAACAGAATTACAGAATGTGCAGTTCAATTTATAAATACCTGATTGCAAAATGTTTCAAAACAAAACTAGAACGAACAATACTCCAAACGTAATATGATTGCTAAAACGTGAATTAATTAAGGAGGTTCAATTACGATAACATTTAAGATGACTTCAATGACATATAAGTAGCGTAATACAAATTTATTTACAGTGAATTTCATGTGCCAAATTTTACGATTTTTGCAACTATTTCTAATTTTAATGAAATCCCATATTTAGAGTTACTTTTAAAATACCCGTTTCTATCAAATTTTGGTTAAAATCTTTTACTAAAGGTACTTTATATAGGACACTAAACTTCATTTTGTGAATATCTCGAAAACCACTATCTAAATTAAATAAGCGAAGAGACCATTATTAAAGATAACGTTTAGATAATTTGTCTATGAAAGTTTTTGTAGGATAACAAATAAGCGTTAAAAAATTGCCTAAAATTACTTTTGGATATGTTAAATATACTACTCTCAACTTATAACAAACAATATAAGCATTGTTTTAAATAAAGATAATGCAATTTTAGATAAGTTCCTCTTATAAAGTTTTTAGAATGAAACTGAATACACGTTAAAAACTAATGTAAACATCTTATGTAAGTAGTCATGTCAAAACGAAAAAAAAATTTAATTTTAAAATTACATAATGTGTCAATATCACAACCATCCAAATAAAAATTTTCTAAATCTCATTACAACTTTAATTGCAGTTTTTTTTTCTGTATTTTGAATTAAAATATGCAAAATAAAAAAAATATTAAAAAAAACTGATCGCATATGACGTTGTCGCATTCGTCCTTTAGAAAACTCAGTGGTTCGTTTCCTAAATGTGGACTCGTGCGATATAAACGTGTCATATGAAACTGTTTTTTAATGTACTATATTTTTTTATAAAATCATACATACGTACATAACTACAAATTGAACAAATTGTTTGTTATTTGCATGTTTTATATATTTATGAGATGTTAATTCAGTTGCTAAAGAGAACAAACATTTTATACTAGTTAAAAAATTGAATTGGATTTGAATATCTTGGGAATAAAAATTAGCACTAAAATGTGGATGCCTTGCATATTGCTTTATCTTTTCTTTTAAGTAGAATTTGTATGATACAGCAACAACGCTCTTAATTTTAATGACTACATATTAAAATTGTACAGGAATTACAGTTAAAAAACTCAAGTCATAAATAAAATGATATGGTACAGAGATTACTGGAAATGAGTGTAATTGCAGTGTACGTCTGTGTACATACATACATGTTGGCGACATCACATTAAAATTTAATATAAATGTGTTATTCCATACCCATACGTAACACGATCGTCTGCTTTTTTATAATCTCTAAATTAAGGATTACATTTCATATTAATTATATTTACAGTCCTATTACTGTATTTATAGTATATCATTATATCACTTTAAGTATTAAATAAGTACCAGAGAAAAAAATGAAATTAAAATTTTGATTACGATTCGGTTTTTAATAACAGGTATGCTTAAAACAGAACTTAAACAGGTTATGATTATAAGTAATACTCCTAAAAAAACTATAAACTATAAAGTAGACGGGATCCAACATAACCCAAAGATATTTTAAATCCCTAGTGAGTTTCTGTTGTCTGCTTTCGGTTTATACAAACGTAACTTTGAAACGAAATGGTTATGCAATCTGAAAAATCTACAGTAGATGAACATACATTAAACAATTTAAATTATAACATCCAATTTGGCAATGGAAATTTTATCGAGACAAACTTCTCTTTCTTTTTTGGTTAACTGAATTATTTACAAACACAACACTAATTTTTATTATTATTTTTATTTTTATGGGTAAACCGCACAAAGTGGTACATACGTATTTTTACACATTTTACTTAATATGTACGTATTTATTAAAAAATATCGGTACCTTGTGTATAATATTTCATTTAAATCACTTCAGTACTAATAAAGATATCTATTACGTTCTACCCTTTTACTCACCTCCATAAATTATGAACATAGTATCGCATTCATTTAACGCTAGCGATCTTTAATATTTTTATATAAATTACCTTCCATTCAATAGTAGACAGTTACGTACTTTCGGTTGCTGTATTCCGAAACAGACGGTATTACGTAAGAGAAGTGCTCAGCAACTTAAGAGTAAACAGAACGGAGGGTACTACTTTAATGGGGCCAAAATCACACAATTCGTTTATTCAATTTAATTCGAATTAAAAAAAAATTGCTTAAATTAATAAATATCAAAAAAAATATGGTGGCGGTAATCAAATTAAATTAAATTGAAACGTAGCAATAGCTATCAAAAAATTCACATTATGCAGACTTGCAACAAAACTGACTATTGTGATTTAAATTTATATTCTTTAATCTTACAAACGCAGCACTAAAAAAAGGAACTTAGTGATATGCAACTGCTAAATAATTTTGCAATAATGAATAATGCGGTTAACATATTTAGTTAGTCGTCACAACACTACGCGATTTTAAAACTGACCAAACAGGGACTTGTTATCTAGGCGTTAATCGTTGCTAACCATGACAATAACAAAATTTTGTCGTTCAAGAAATTTAGACGATCAAGGAAGAGATCATTTGGCGCTTAACTATAATCATATCAATTGAAAAAAGTATTTTTGAAAACCTTTAGGATTTCTTTTACAAGATATTGTAACCGACCTAACAAAAATGTTCCCTCCTTAGGTAAGGAACTCTAAAAGTGCAAATGAAATTTAGTACTTTTAATGTTTAGGCGTATTAATTTGTATTTATAATATTTACACGATTTATACCGCATTTAAAAGGTATTTTAATTTTTGTACGCGTATTTAGGGTCTGTTATATTAAGTAAACATATTTGCAAGCCAACTATGGAATCTAAATTTTATTTTACTAAAGATAAACTAACACTTTAACAAATTAAATATTATTAAACTGCTTTGAAAATGTCAAATCAGAACACCCTGGAACGGATGACGGTTACAATATAAAATGCCACAATCAAGTTTAACAAAATTTAATCGCATTATGATGTAGGTGCAAAGTTGTGAAGCACTTGAATTTAAAAACTGGTAAAATAATTTACAACTAAAAACTGGACCTAAAGATCTAGCTATTCATAACAAAATCTAAGAAAGAAATGATTTTCGTATGGTTTAAAGACTGAAATTGTTATGATACATTGAAAACAGAATGTGCATTTCTAGTTTATTTTTAATAACTTCAACATGTATTACCTGATGTGCAGGAAACTGTGTATACCTGATAGTTTTGTGATCAATTTCGGTTTTACGTTTACCTTATTTCTATAAATAAGTACCAATAATAATTTTGGGCGTTTGTTCTTTATTATTGGATCTGTATATTGATTTAATTTCAAGCATTGGCGTTGCCGAATTTAAACCTTAATCTAAATTAAAAGGAATCTTTTTTCAAAGGTAAGTTACACTTTCGAAAATTTTCGAATTGGAATTTTATATTTTGAGATTCCGCCCTGCCTGGTCTGAAACTTATATTTAATTTACTTTCGATGTGTTAAAATCAAGTAGGCCTTTACAGTTGAGCAAAAATCCGTTACTTGCCAATTTCGTTTTAGGTAAGGTACCTTTTCCGTTCATAGTACGCCAAAGTGTTAAAACGTTGTTAGAATGAAAAATTATGGCGTTATGCAAATTTTCAGAATAATCGGCCTACTTTGATAATAGAAGTAGAAAATGGGGTAAAAAAATATTTTATTATTTACGATTACTTAATATATCTCGCATGAGAAAACAGGGTAATTAGAAATTTTCAAATTCAAATTCAAATGTTTACAGTTTATCAAAAAAAGAAATTAAACTACAATTATTGTATTTGGCTTCTTCCAAGATCTGCACGTTTTTCTATCATACCTCTAAAATCGTCGTATACTTTCGCTGTGGTCATTGGGTTAATTTCATCTACAGCATCCCTAATTTTTTGTTTTAATAAGTCAATGTTATAATAAAGAATAAACTTTTTGTTTCAAATAATCCCATAAGTAAAAATCCATATAGGTCAAATCCGGCGATCTTGCTGGGCATTGTATTGGACCATGTCGTCCAATATCCACCTTTCAGGAAAGTGTTTATTCAAAAAATTTGTAATGAAACGAGTTGAATGAGCTGGACATCCGTCTTGTTGAAAATGGTAATCTACATTCACGTCTTCCATGGCAGGTAAAAAAAGTTTTCGAGCACATCCAAATAGGAATGTTGGTTTAAATTAGTGTCAAAAAAATATGGGCCAATAATTTTATCGCACCTTATTACACACCATACATTTACTTTCTTGCACCGTTGACTGTTAGTTACTATACGAAAATGTGGATTCTCATCAGACCAATACCTACAATTCTGTGAAGACACGATGCCATTAGTTGTAAAAATTGACTCATCTGAAAAAATTATTTTTTTATAAAAGTATCTGTCGTTCAAAATCTTTTCTCCGGCCCATAAACAAAACAGCAATTGTTGGCCATCGTCTCCAGCGTCTAATTTATGAATGAACGTGGGTTCAGACCGCTTTCTCAATGATAATTGGTTATTAGTTAACGGATTCTATCGCCAACAGTGTAGCAGCATCTTCATGATCATGAACTAGTTTTTTTTAAGATGTTTGCCCAAGTCCATAATACTGTATTAGGTGAATGCGGTGTTCGAAAGCCAATATTTTTAATACAAAAAACTACAGAACAAGTAAAAACTAAAGAATAAGTAATTTGCAAATTACTGAGATAAGTAATCAATTTAGAACAAATACTTCAAAGTTTTGAAGTTTATCTAAGATAATGACAGTAAATTGTTTGCTTTACTACGACACGATTGTTCGTTCATACAATACAAAAAAAAACGCGGATTTAAAGAAAGTGAGCTGATCTTTGTGAAATTTTGCATAAAGCCATAGTTTTATTTTATGAACAACTTTTCTTAGTGACACTTTGGCGTATTATGCGCGGAAAAGGTGCTTTACCCGAAACGAAATTGAAAAATAACATATTTTTGCTGTAAAGGCCTACTTTCAGACCAAGCAGGGCAGAATACCAAAATATGAAATTCTAATTCGGAAATTTTTGGTTCATACCTATTGTGAATTCAATCCGGGGATACACTGTATAAACCTAATCTCATTTAGCTCTTACCTATGTATAACCTTGGCTTATGTGCCTAAAACTGTAACTGAAGACGTGGTTGCTTCGATCATTTTTTCGAGCATCTGTCGAAGTTGATATTAAGATCATTTATATTTATATTATATAAGGAAAAGGAAAGGGCCACAATCATGGATTTCCTGCATATATATATATATATATATATATATATATATATATATATATATATATATATATATATACATACATACATTACGTATGTATGCATGGTGGGATTAAGGATGTGGTGGTCAGGATAGGATCGGAAGGAACGGATTTAGGGTTCTGAGGGGGAAAATACTACCTCAGCATTCGCCTAAGTAGCCGCACATGGTGTGCATATACGCAGTGACCATGCCGCTACATGTGTATGAGGAAAACCCCCTGAAAAAATATACAAGGTAGACGGTAACGGGAATTGAACCCATTGCCTCCCGAATGCTAAGCAGGTCGTGTCACCACTACGCTACTAGCTCGGTATATTATATAAAAGTGATACTCTGGTTGAGTGCAACTCATAAGTCATTCGGATGTTTATGTATCTCAATACCTTCTCATTGTAAACGAACATAATTATGATTTTTAAATCATTTAAAGCACGGTCCGCTACTGCAGACTTGTCCGGTTGATTCAATCTACAAAATCTCATAGCTACATTTTGTGGTTGCAATTCATACTTTTCTTCAATCTTTCTTGTAGGTTCGAAAACAGTTTTAAGTCCATGACCAATTAATATTTTTTCAATTTTATTCGTAACGTTAATTATGAAAAGAGAAAAGCTCTACCGACATTACGCGGTAATTCTTTTTATAGGTACTCCAAACAGGTTTAACTGCAGTATGTGTAAGTTTTTGGTAAATACGTACTAAAAGAAACAGTTATATTGTGTATGTCTAAAAATGGTAAACTTCTATTAATTTCCTTTCCCATGGTAAACTGAATGCTTGGATGGATACCATTTGTAGAGTCTAAAGATTCATGTAGTGCGTCTTCTCTATTCCTCCAAATTATGAAAGTAGCATTAACATATCTACACCAAACTAAAGGCTTTTTAG
The DNA here is from genome assembly GCA_036346205.1 of Vesta saturnalis. Lineage (NCBI taxonomy): Eukaryota > Metazoa > Arthropoda > Insecta > Coleoptera > Lampyridae > Vesta > Vesta saturnalis. The sequence continues at coordinate 1,527,529 of JARFJB010002109.1, read as the reverse complement.
GTGTAGACCTCATTTTTTAAAACTTTCCGTGCAAAAATCAGCTACCACCGGAATGAGATGGTAGCCTCAAATCTGATTATATGTCAAAATTAATTTAACAGTTGCCACATTTAATTGAAATGAATAGTAACCACGGATCACTGCATCATAATAGAAGGAGCCTATTGTATTTTGAGTGAAGAGTAGGGTTCCGCCGTATTATAACTTAGCCATAAATTTATTCTGGGGTGTCTTTCACTTGAAATAAAAGATTTTCATTAAATTTCACAAAATAATTTGATACAACTAAAATACATTTATTTTCAACAATATTAAAAACTAAACACAAATAAATAAAGGAACCACACTGCTTTGTCGTTTACTGTCCTTCAGGTAGTTTAAAAATATTTAATAATTTCCAATTGAATCGTGAGTTGAGATTCTTTCAAGAGATTCTGAGTCAAAAGTCCAAGTCCTTATTCCATCTCCATTATTTCTACATCTGAATTAGATTCATCATTTTCAGAAGAAAGTTCTGAATCTGAATCTGACTCCTCGAGAGAAATAATTAATTATGAAATATTTTCAACTGAAATTGAACGCATTAGTTTTGTCCAGTCTTCCAAAATTATTGTTTCGCAACGATTTACATAACCTTGCCACGTGTAGGATGTATATTTTTGAAAGAGCAAGCCGCCATAAAACTGCAACCCTATCTTTTGATTTAGGTGGCGAATGTATGTGCTTATTATAGAAGATCTTACAATAACCCCATGCCAACTTAAATGGATTGTGTTGACAATGTTATGGGGGTAAACGACCATGCTTTTTTAAAATGTCGTCAATTACAAACCGTTTAGTATGATGTTCTCAAAATGGTTTAATCAACCCCCACAATTGTTTTTTTGTTATTTTCACATTCTGATTAATAAAAAATCCTGCATTAGAGATTTTGTGCTAGAAAAGATTGGTGGTTTGTTCAACTGCACCGAGTGGTACGGTACATTGTCCATTACCACCACACACTTTAATTGCACTGTATCCAAAGCAGGAATTAACTGATTAACCACCCAATTTTGCAAAAGTTCTGCAATCATTGTCTTGTGATCGTTACGGACATTATTTTGTGAATCCAGTAAGTAGTCGCACCCATCTAAGAAGCCAAACTTACAACCTGCGTGTAATATTGTAAAAAGTTTGCCTTCAGACTTAATTGTGGGAAGATTACTTTTCAAATCAGTATCATGCACCTAACGACGAATATTACATTTTGGCAAATCCAGGTTTCATCCAAACACACACTTGAATTTAGAAATTGGATGAACTTCCTGAGAAAAGTGATTTTTATTTCAACAACATATTTTTTTTCACATAGTTGTTTACGTGCATTAAAAATTTTGTACTTGTACCCCATCGATTTTATAATTTTGAATAAACTTGATCTACTACCCTTAAAATCCAAATGGTCGCGACTGTCGGCCAAAAGTTTGTCGATCGTAAAATGTTCAGATTTTGAATTGTATTGCTACATGAGGCGCCGCAAATCCTTGCGAAAAACATAATTTTTGAATATATCGTCACCAGTAGTTGTCGGTCGACCTAATTTAGCAAAATTTGTCTGTTCGTCACGTCCGTTCACAATTTTATTGATGCTCTTTACAGAAACCTGAAAAAATATTATTTTAATATATTAAACTATTTCATATAACTTAAATCACTTACACCAAATATTTTTCCAGTTTCAATTAAAACTTTTGCACGAAAAACTTTATTATTTATCAAACTGTGAAAGGTTATTTTATATAAAGTATCTAGTTATCTAATTTTTTAGGCATTTTGAAGTTTTTAAAATGACAATCTTAATCAATTGCAAACTTCCAAACCGCTCTGTACGTTGCTGTGGAAACGGATATTTACAAAAGCCTCATTTTGAATAGTTAAAAAAAGACAACATATATCAATCATGTGAAAATAAATTAATGAAATTTGACGTTAGTGAAAAGTATTATACCAACTTAAAAATAACTCCCAAATCTAGGGGGTAAATAAAAAAAATAGATTATAAATATATCAAACTCCTCATCTCATTCTAATTCTTGGAATTTAGGAATTAATTATATTATAATTGAATTATCTACATGACCTTTATAAATAGAGCGATTTCGTGAACAATAATACGAATTTAGTTGTTCAGTTTTATAGTAAAAGGGAATACATTAATTTTTAGTCCCAATTCTGATTAAATTTAACAATTTGATTAACCTTACCCTTATAAACTTCAATTGTAGTTCTAAACTATTTACTCTTTTACCATATGAGGATCGGAGTACTGTAGATATTAATTTGATGGAGGTTTCTAATCAGTTTTAATAACATTGATATACTGGTGGGTTTACTTTGTGATATCGAAACTTATGGAAAATTGATATTTAATAATGCGCGCACTGTGAAAATAAGAAAATTCTAAAGATGAGAAATTAAATTATATTTATTATTTATTAGTTATTGATTAGCTCATACAAAATAAAAATTTTGCATCGAAAAAGGATCGTTTCTCCAAAGCAAGTCAAAACAGTTCCAGTATAAAAGTCAAGAAAATGCATTTTTTTTAAAGTATTGTATTTTAGAGCTTGCAATAACTCTAGACAAAATTTCTGTCTCCTATAAAAATGTTATAGAACTGTAAATACAAACTTTATACGACTGTTTTGCATCATGAAAATATAGCGAAGTTTAACAAACGTAAAAAGTAAGACAACAGGTAGTAACTCTAAAAAGTACTTTATGCTCTTTTTTTGTGTAAATTATTCGTGACGCAATAAAAATAAGTGATCCTGAATTATTGATTCACGTCTTTAAGCTATTTTTGAAACCTACAGTTTTTTTTTTTGCTTTAGAAGTAAATACCTTAATTCGATAGCTATTTTCGCGTAAAAGTTCTTGCGAGCATTCTGTGTTTGAGGGGAGTGATAAATAACCCCACCGAACATAACCCAGGCGACATTGAGATAGATTCATGTGATAGGATATACGACCGTTGGGTTTTATAAAAAGTATACGAATAAAATTTATACGGTATCTTTGGTGTCAGACTTTACACTAACGTACACCACCAATAATAAATAAAAAGAAGATAAATAAAAATTAGAGATGTACAGCTGCACTGCAAAATGTAACGACACATCACACCAACTTAACAAAATTAAAAGTATAGCTATATTTTTAATTAAACAGTTTGTATCTTTTTTGTGCCTTCACCAATTATAAAATTTATATTTAATTTAACGTTCACAAGCGACACTAAAGTTAGATATTTCAGTTATAATTCACCTTAACTTTTTACTATGTTTAAAGTAACTAAATATTTTTAAAATAATGTATTTTATATGTTAAGAATAGTACATATTTTTAAGGACTACTTTTTCAGCACATTTTAGAATACCCACTACGCTTTTAGAATGCCTTAGGTACATTACCACAATGACATTGTTTATTTGATTTCATAACTCAAATTATTATAAGGTTGTTTCCATTTTTGTTACTTAGCAGACGATATCCATCATTACCTAAAGTGGGTTACCAAGTTTTTTTACTGAACATATTTGCCGGAATTATGCCATAGATTTGAAAACATTGTCCATTCAAAGATGAAACTAAAGTAATCCGCATCCATTCTATATAAAAAATATCGAAGTTCAGGGCTCTAAATTTGTTGACCAATGTTTCAGAATCTCTATATTGGCCACTACAGTAAAATTTTCCCCACTGTTAATCAAACCCCAGTCTATATTTAATAAAGTAATTTAAAAACTAAAAATAATTTATAATTTATTACAATCATCTCGTAGGTAATAGTTGTTTACGATTTAAGTATCGTAATGTTTCATATTACGATACGCGATGGGATAATTGTCAAACGAAGCCGAAGGCCGAGTTTGATAACCCATCAAGTATCGTAATATGAAATTACGATACGAACATCGTACAACGTTTTATCTACTATCAACAGTGTCAATTATATAGAGAAATAAGTAATTCAATCAACGAAATGTATTAAGAACGGTATTATCCAAGCAGGCGCATTATATAATTGTCATTGTAAAGTTTAATCAAACTCAGATTGTCAATTCTGTTGACATTAATGTTGCCTCTACGTCTGGTTTAAAGATTTCTAATTGTAAGAATTTTATTATTAACGTTTATAATAAATAGTTTATTAAGTTTTATTAGATTTTATTTTAGTAATTATTTTATTCTCACTTTTACTTTACCGTAATAATGCGGTAAAGTGAGACTTTACCGCACTAGTGCGTTAAAGTAAGACATTACGATATGTCATTAAATGTCATAAAACTTAACATTACATGTTGATAAATTAAATAAAACTTACAAAACGGTAATTCAACTCAAATATCAGTTTTGAAAAATAAACGTTAATAGAAATAAATATTCAAGTCTTTAATACTAAGTAGAAAGAACAAAAAATTTTTTAAATTACACGCGTTGTTACACGCTGAATCCACGCTAAACGCCGCGTAGACATATTAATCCATTTTTTTTACCAACGATACACCGATTAGTGTATACATTTATATCTGAAATATTGTTTCAATATTCTAAATCGATAATATAGGTCATAAGGCATCACTAAGAATTTATCGGTAAAAAACCTTGGAATAAATGTTAAAAATTGTGAATGATTGTAGAAAACAAGATAATTGCCCGCTAACAACTTACTAACAAAATTTATTATATTCGATTGTTTAAATAAACTCAACAAATTTATCTGAATTCAAAATAATAAACCAATGAATAAATTTTGTAAAAATAAAAGTTTAAAAATATTAATAAATAATTTTATCAAATTCGATCACTTAAACTTTTCCTTTCGCTCTGGTATACTGTACGTAAACACTTACTATTATCAAAATGAGTAATAATAACCAAATAACATCAAACGAATTTTGAAAATGCACTAAAAGGGCATAAAGAACATAAATTCTCACCAACGAAATATAAATTGCATTAAACGTTCACCTTTAAGGTCCATGACGTGCAGTCATTTTCAATTTAACTTTGTAATTTAGAAGATATCTCGTCCTAGGTACAAGTATATACAAAATTGAATTTAAATGGTAACACATTATTCAGGAGTTCTTCTATATCTTCCGTTTTATATCAGCTAGATTAATAAAATTTGGAATGCAGTTATAGTTTAGTTGTGTGCATATTTTAAAATTATTCACGCGAATACAGGTTGTTTATTTAAAGAGGACCAAATTATTATAAAAAAATTTAAATGGAACACCCTGTATATTCTTACTTTTTTGAATTCTACACATTGTTCCTAACAAATTCGCAATATATTTCCCTATCCCTAAATATAACCGTTTTAGAGTTATTTCGATTTTTCTAAAAAAAAATTGAAATTACAGAGTTTGCTTTTAATGCAAGAAAATGACATAATTGCATACAGGGTGCATGTAATTGACTTGCCAATCAACCATTATTCGAACTAGTAAAAGTGTTCTTTTTCAAATAAAACACCCTGCATATTATTACATTTTTGGTTTCTACATATTAACACTTATCAGTTCGCCATACAACTCCATATCCCTAAATATAGCTGTTTCCGAATTATTTACAATTTTTCAAAATGTATAAGATTATTGAGACATTTTTAAATCTATGGCCTCGTATAGATAGAAAAATATATTATGATAGAAAACTAATTACAATTTTTGTACTGGAGGCATTGCATGTTAACAAGAATTTGACAAATATTTACTTCAATTTCAAGTAAAATTCTAAAATCAAGTGTGCTTCTTATAAAAATTGAATGTTTGACGTAAATAAATAAAACTGTAGTTAACCATTTACGAGTGTTATTGTTAGTAATCAAGATTTTTATAAAATGAATTTTACACAAAATGAGTTAGTTGATATGATATTCGTGTTGGGTGCTGCAGAAGGAAACTGTTTATTAGCCAGCAGAATTTATGCTGAAAGATATGCAGATAGAAGACATTCAAACACAAGATCGTTTCAGAAAGTTATGAGTAGATTTATTGCAACTTTATGAGATTTTGTAACTGGGCCAGAGAAAAAATTACTCAGAACCCAAATTATTTTAAAAATATTTTATAGACAGACTAATCAACATTTCATAAGAATGGATTTGTTAATACACATAATTTTCATTATTATTCCTCAGAAAATCCACATTTATTAAGACAAGTTGATAATCAACATAAGTGGTCTTTAAGTGTCTGGGGTACCATCGTTGGGGATTATGTCATCAATCCATTTTTTTTTATGGACACTTGAGTGGTGAGAAGTGCCTTAACTTTTTGCGTAACGATTTACCGGGCTTATTAGAAAATAATACTCTTGATATTAGAGCCACAATGTGGTATCAACATGATGGCGCTCCTGCTCACTACTCTGCAGATGTAAGAGATTATCTCAACAGAGTCTTTCCAAATAAATGGATTGGGCGAAATGGACCTGTGAGGTGGCCAGCTATCTGACAAGAATAGATTTCTTTTTATGGATATACATAAAAAGTATTGTCTATAGGGAACCACCAACCACTGCCGAAGATATGCGTAATCGTATAACACAGGCTTTTCATAGCATTACTCCTGAGTTGTTGCGTAGAGTTGAACAATCTTTTAAAGATCGACTTCAGGTCTGCATCCGAGAAAACGCACAACATTTTGAACAATTATTATAAATCATTATCGCTAATGATTAGCGTTAATTTTTTTTTTTTTTATTTTATAAGTTTTGTATTTTTAGAAATAATTTTAATAATTATAGTGTATTAGTTTCTGTTGCGTTTTTTAATTTGCAATACAATTGTTTTCCACTGGTTTTTTTTTCTATTTATACGAGGCCATGGATTTAAAAAATATTCCAATAGTCTTATACATTTTGAAAAATTGAAAATAATTCGGAAACGGCTATATTTAGGGATAGGGAATTGTATATCGAATATGTAGAAACCAAAAACGGAATAACATACAGGGTGTTCTATTTGAAAAAGTAAACTTTTACTAGTTGGAATAATGTCTGATTGGCAAGTCATTTGTAAACACTCTGTATGCAATTATGACATTTTCTTTGGATTATAAGAAAGCTCTATCTGTGTACTTGTTCTGATATAAATTAGAAACGTTTGTTTTTCAACGCTTTTTCAAAGCTATCTCTGTAATTTCAATTTTTTTTATAAAAATCGACAACTTAAAAACGGCTATATTTAGGGATAGGGAAATATATTGCGAATTTGTTAGGAACAATGTATAGAATTAAAAAAAGTAATAATATACAGGGTGTTCTATTTAAATTTTTTTTATTATAGTTTGGTCATCTTTAAATAAACAACCTGTATACACGTGAATAATTTTAAAATATGCACACAACTAAACTATAACCCTATCCCAAATTTTATTAATCTAGCTTATATGAAACGGAAGATATAGAAGAAGGCGCTCTTGTTGCCGGACCCTGTATATATATATATATATATATATATATATATATATATATATACATATACATATACATATATACATATATACATATATACATATATACATATATACATATATACATATATACATACATACATAACTACATACTCCGATCAAAAATGAGTATGAGTTTCTGCATTCAACAACCAGTGGCCAAATTCAAATTTAAGATCCTCGTTTTATTCCAAAAAACCGTACTTCTTTTATTAGTTAACACTTTACTGTTAACTTTGTTTGAGTATTTCAAAAGTGCTTCGATCGTGCAAGTTTACTTCACAAAATATTTTGGTACGGATTGTTTTATATAATTTATTGTATATACGTAGTCGTTAACGTTAGTGTGTTAAACAGGGTCAAAATTTAATTTCCCTTTTCTCTTGTTTACAAAATTATAAACATGGCGATCATTAAATATTTTTGCGTTACACTCTCCTTTAACAACACTTTTATAAATTAGAATGCTTTAACTAAATTTTAAAACAACTCCTTTAATCAATTAATTTTATGTGCTTTTGCACATAGTGTTTATTTATTTCATCCCACGCAGATATACGTAGCTTTAAAACTAATTTCCAGCTTAATATTATTATAGCGTTTTCTTCAGGTCAAAACGTACCATTCTGGGAACTGTCTATTCCTTCCATCCGACTTCCTTTTGTATACGAATTTCTACATCATCAAAAAGGGTAACGTTCCAAATTTAAATTCGACCAATAATATAATCTGCGAGACATGTCGGCAGACATATGACGTCTCTGCATCTCTAACAAGAAATGAGAGGTTCTGGCACTCTTTCAGCTTTTACCTCAAAAAGTTAACAAAGAACTATAATTTTAGTCATAAATCGAATCTTATTACGTATATCTGTAAATTCATTCGTAATTTTCCTCATATTTGAATGGCTCCTTTTTAATCATCTAGAGTTCTATACTGCCGATTAAATGTTAAAAATGTTTCTTCCTCCTTTTTCGCAAAATTTTGAAATTTCGGCGTTATTTGACGTTCAATTTTATGTAAAATTTCCGTTATATCATGAATCCAATTTTCATGAAAGAAATCTTATTTAACAAATTGCTCTACATTGGAATATAAATGAATTAGACTCTTCAGATTGTACGCGCTACCGTTTCACATTTTAATTTAAAAACACGGTAGCATGTAGAGGCGTATCTATAATTTTTCTATTACCACTTTACACTTAAAGAAATTTATTAAATAGTCAAACATTTTAAGTTTAAATGCCATCACTTATGGTATTATATAATACTTAAAAAATGTACGCTTCATAAAATATACTTAAAAAATTGATCCGTTTACATGATTGGAATACTACGTTACTTATACGACATGCTATAATTTTAAACTCACCTCACACAGTGTTCAACTTTGGTACCTCGTAACGTGTCACTAAAAATTGTTATAAAATCCGAAAATTTCCGGCTTACTCGATAGGATGATCGTGGGCTGTAGTATAAATCTTTGGGCCGTTTATAAAATTCATCTTCGCAGAAATAATCGTATTCAAGATAAACAAAATGCGCCACCTTAATTTAAAATCGGGTAAAATCCACGTAAATACAAGATTTGAACATTCGCCTTTTTATGATGGTACCTGGTTCCGGTTGTAAACAACTATAAATAACAAGAAAAATAATTCATTAAATGCAAGCAAGAAATCTCACCGGAAGTCAAGATGTTAATTTTTAATAAATCATCAGAATTCCACTCCAACAATTTCAAATTAAAACTGTACATTATTATACCGTATACAGCGGGATAAGTAAACACACACACACCCACAAACGCGCGCGCGCACATACACATGAACAAAAGAAATTCCAGTGTTCTGTATTTTTTTGATTAACTTATATCCAAGAATAAATTAAAAAACACTACAAAAGATGTGGTTACATTCTTCACACAAACCCAAGCATATGCTTAATTTACTTTGTAGGTCATAATAATACAGTGTCTCCAAAGCATAATAACAACTCAAATGGTAGTTGTTTAATACAATGTATTATAAAGACCTGCAAATTTCTCAATTTAACTTGGACGATAACTCAAACTTTTCGATAACTCACCAGGTATTAACATATTCTTAACAGATATGCGGCGGAGCTCGAAGCGCTAAGATGTCAATTTTTCTTCTATAGGTCCCATTCAAGACAAAATGGTAAGCCAAAAATGGGCACTCTGGACTCTATTTAATAAAAACTAAGGATTCCAAATGTATGATAGATTTGTAAGAGCATCTAATAGTCGTAATACTCAAAATACTTACTTGCTTAGCAGTAGACGGTTATATTTTTGTCGAACGACGAAAAATATTCCTATTTACAACGTCCCGAATACACAGTCACGGTGTAAAATCTTAAATACGTTACACTCCCAACCAATCAGTAAATTCCATTTTAATAAGCTGAAACGACAAATTCAATCAGAACCTTTCCAATGCTAGACCGTCACGTTTTCAAAACGGTACGATACTTATGTCGAGATTATCTTAATCTGCTAGATGAGCTTTTAACTATAATTTAAAAACTTAATAACCAAAGCGATTACTCTATCAATGGTAAGCTAATAACAAAATCGAATCGCGAATATCGCCGAAAATACTGAACAACAAAACAAGGTTTTATGACAATTACTTAACATATGACTTAATCACTAACAGAATTATTCAGCCGCTTTACAAAACATCTGCTATGTAATCACTCTCAACAAAATTTTTATAACCCTATAGATTTTAATAAATGTGAAATGCAATCGTTACCTCGCTATTACAAATCACAAACACGTGACACTATTGATCAGATATAATATTAGTGTTATAAACGTTCAACAAGTGCTCAAAATTAAATTTTGGAAGAATGCGTTCCTGCTTAAACGACTGCAGTTAATTATTATAAGTTTTTGTTATGAACGAATAAGTTCAAAGGTATTTATTTATGTATTTAATAAAATTAATAATAATTTTTAATTGACGGCAGTTAATGTATATAGCTGAATATAAACAGAAACTAGATGTATCTCGGAATTCAAGAAGCAGCACGAATTTAACCTTTTTGGTAGAATTTCATATATATGAACGTACGTTATTAGGTAAACATATAAATGAACGTACGTAACGGTAACTTTCGTTGTGCGAGTTTTTTTCATAATTTTGAAAAATTACTTTATGCTTTGACTAAAATTTATTAAAGTTTACCCCTAACCTATTTTGAAATTACGTCATTTTTAAGAAAAGGCGGTCGCCTCAAATAATTAAGAAAATAAAAGTATTTGATGTAAGACATGGTTCAACACCTTTTCAATTCGGCAATAGTGCATTAAGAACGCATTTTCTTAAGAATTACGTAATTTCAAAACTACACAGAAGCGTTATGAAATGTTTATCAAAATAAGGCAGTAACCCGAAGAATATCCATGAGAGAATAATAAATAGCCCATCCTATCTCCAAGTCAAATATTGGTGCAAGCAGTTCAAATGGTGTAGGGAATCCATTCATGATGACCCAAAGTTGGAAGACTTCTGGAAGCATGAACTGACGGAATCATCAAGCAAGTTGAAGGTTTGGTGCTGATTGACCGGCGAGTAAGTTTTGATTGTTGCTAGAGAAATAGTAATGAGCAAAGTGTCGGTACGATGGATTCTCAAGCTACTCATTCTCAAACAAGAACTTTGTAGACAAAAAATTTACGAGCAGAACTTGACTGCTTTATCCCAAGATGACGACTTGTATCGAATTGTAACTGGGGATGAGACGTGGATACACCACGGGGACCCTTGCAAGAAACAGTCCGTGTAATGTGTTCATAAGGGCTTTCCACCACACAAGAAGTCGCAATTTTATGGGTGAAAAGTGATGGCTACAGTTTGACACTGAGGTGATTCTCTTATTGAGTATATGCCAACATAGACCACAATAACGGAGAACGTCTACCAAGGCACAAATAAGAACTTAAAAGCGGCTATATACGAAAAAAACCCACAATTATGCTCAGACAACTCTGCTTCTGCACGTCAACTGCAGGGTGCGTAAAGCACGAATTGTTCAAGTAATCAATGCATGCGGATTTAAGGAATTACAACATCCACCTAACAGTCCCGATCTCGCCCTCTGTGACTATTATCTCTTTTCAAAACTCAAAAAACGTTTGAGAGGGCGTCACCTTTTCTCGAATGACGACTTGAAAAACGCTGTGCAGAATTACTAAAATAATAATAAAAAAGTGTGGTACCGTTTAATGGTTCTTACGTTAAAAATTAAATTTTGTTTGTCCTCTAATTCGTTGCTTTTATAGCTTATAGCATATAACGTAAGAAACTCCCCTCGTGTGTTTGTGAACTCTTAATTTTCTTATTTTTAATATTATTAAATGTTAACACAATTCATTCTTTTTTGAGATACTTTATTTACATTACCTTATATTACGTAATAAGTGGAACACCTACATCATTATCGTATGTAAAAGAGCTGTGTAATTTCATAAAGCGATTATAGTGTATTTCACATCATTTTTGTTTACGTTTACAATAAATAATAGCTTTTCGTGATATTTTACTACAAATCAACGTGCATACGATTTAAAATATTTTCGCGCGCACGTGCGATAATGTATACGTTATGTTATCAGTTATCATAGTGAACGCGATTTATAGCAAATACCGCATGGCTATAGATTAAATGTTTAAAACTAAATCGTATATGAACACACAATGGTAAATCGAACTAACTGTTTTTATATACGAGTGTATGGTGAAAAATTCTCGGCCTGACAATAAAAGACTGCGTAATCTCCCTTGACCACAACACACTTGGTCCAGCGTTTCTCCAATATCAGTATTCCTTCCCGGAAGTGAGAGTCTGAAAGATTATGAAAATATTCATCTACGGCCCTCTCAACTTCTTCATTGAATGCGAAGCGCTTCCCAGAAACAAATTTCTTCAAGTTGGGGAACAGATGGAAGTCTGACGGCGCCAAATCAGGTGAATAGGGGGATGGCCGAGCAAATCGTATCTCAAATCTCGGTTTTCCCATCGCCAACGCATCCTTGCGTGCAGGTGCGTTGTCCTGGTGAAAGATGATTTTTTCTTCTTCAAGCCAGGCCTCTTCTCACGTATTTTGGCATCCAGCTGGCCAAGAAGGTTGGAGTAATATTCTCCTGTAATTACTCTGCCTTTTGCAGGGTCCCTTTCGCAACCCAAAAAACGCTGGCTATGACCTTTCCGGTATATGCGATCGATTTCACTTTCATTGGCGCTGCACCACCGGCTTCCACTCACTGCTTGGATTGCTGTTTCGTTTCTGGCGTGTAGTGGTGGGCCCATATTTCATCCATGGTGACAAATTGCCGCACAAAGATCCCTATTAAATGGGTCCAAAGATTCCTGCGAAAATTGTTTGCACATTTGCTTTTGATCGGCATATGCGACACCCATCTTGCGCTGAGCGTACGCATCCCTAATTCTTTGTGCAAGAAGTTTCGCACCCTTTGTTCCGATATCCCCACAGCCTTAGCTATCTCACTCAGCTTTACTCGCCTATCGTCCAACACGATATCATGCACTTTGTCAATGGTTTCGGTTTTTGGCCGTTCGTCACGTGGGTGATCTTCGAGGAATGTGCGACCACGTTTAAATTCGGCTGCCCCCTTTTTAACGGTTGATATGGAAGGAGCAGAGTCCCCGTAAACTTTTGTCAACTTCGGATGGATTTCCTTAGGGGTTAATCCATCCAAAACAAAGAATTTTATGATTCAAGTCTATCCATTTTAACGAAAAACACATAAGGCGTCTACCGTAAAAAATCGTGTAAACAAATTACTTGAGAGAACAAGTTGAAACTTGTCATACGAACTAATGACACGTGCACCCAGCAGGAAACATAAATTTTTGCTGATTGGAGCGCCATCTCTGTGTCGAGCCAAGAACTATTTACCTTAACCTCGTATTATGCCTCGTAAGTTTGTTTGCAGTAATCTACACATCCATAAAGTTTTAAAATGGCAGCTAAAAGTGTATTTTGGATGTTAAATTCAGGCCCTCATCAACACTAAGAAATAAAATCAAAAGGAAAAACAGCAGTATAATAGAATAAGTTTGTTAATTAATGAAAATGGTTGTACAGAAACTTCCAAAAAGTTATAATTTTGATTGTTAATAAAATTACCATTATTATGTTTAACATCAAAACAGAATTTCATTACTCATGAAATTTTCTTGGTAATATATACATTATTATATTAAATAATTAAAATGATTAAAACGAAACTATGTAAAGTTACACAGTTAAGCCCAACTAAACGAAAATAGCTACAGAGGCAGAACAATACCCATATTACCAACCAAGGGTAAAACTAATTAAGTTAGATTAATTACTTCAGCTATAGATCTGAGAATCTCTGTGTTGGACAAGTTACAAGCATATGGATGTACTAAAGTAAGAAGCACAATTGTAAACAGAAAATGACAAATGCAAGTGTTCATAAAGTAGAAAGAGGTAGGTGCTCTTAATTGATGTGTTTTAATGTTTAATTTTGATCGTTCTAAAACTACAACCATTAATTTTATGGAATTGGAATACATCAACTTTATTTATTCCTTCTCCTTTATCTTTGTTTAAACGATACGAATAATTAGGTTAACGCTCTTAAGAAACAACTTTCCGTCTTGAAATTATTTCATTTAAATGTTATGTTAAAGTGACAGATTGGAATTTTACTCAATATGTTGATTAAATACAAAACAGTCATAAACCTCTGCTACTATTACAGTAGTCCATCAGAAAATGTTTTATTTAATTGTTAACTTTTAATCTACATTAGCCTTTTTAACTAAGTTACACAAAATAAATGAAATAATCGCAAAATAGTTGATTAACAAAGAAAGGTCAAACGTGGTGCTAACATTTTAAATTAAAATCATAAATAGCATAAAATGTAATTAATAAGACTTCCTTATAGTTATTGTTAAATATAAAAAAAAAAAGATTTTTCACATTTTGTCCTTAAGATCATATCCATTGATGCTTGAAATAAAATTTCTAAGCTTGTTTCTCTTTTCGAAACTGTTCCAATTTCACACTGTTACTAACTTTATTGAAATAAATACAACACGTAACAGCTTATAATGGGATTTTTTTTAATTATACAATTCAATTGCAAATGTTAATTTCATGCTGTTTTAATGTAGTAAAATATTAACAATTTCCACAACAAATTCCACAAAATTTTTAAAAATCGTTTTCTTTTATTCCTCGTCTAATATTATTGTTTTATTGTTATACCTCGACTATAAAAATTTTGATTTAAATGCGCATGCAGCTTTCAATGCACTTAATTTAGACGTGGGTGTATTTTGTTTGTTTTAGACATTATAGAATAATTAAATCTTTCGGTATTAGAGGATTGCCAAGTTATGCATTAATGATGACACATAAATCCGTAAATGTCTACAATATCAAAGCCAGGAGCTAAGGTCGATCTATTTTGCTGTGTGTTCGCCGTAAAAATCAAATTTCAACTGCTTAGAGTCCATAGTAACTCTGGCACTAAATAGGTACCATGCAATGAAACTTGTCTCTGCAATTCAAAATATTAAATTACAGTGCACCTATTTAAAATATATAATGGAACTAAGAAGGTCAGTAAAAAAGATAAACTCACAAACAACAATTGAATTGTAAACTATGCAGGACCGTGTTCAAACTAATTTTGAGCTATAATAGACCAATTTAAAATATTTATAAAAGAACGTTTTCTTAAGACAGTTTTTATTAATGTTGTACTTATTCTCATATTAAATCCGATGATAAATTCTTTCTTTTTTTTTGTTAAATTCACCCTACGTTTTACTACACACATTGTCGATGATTAAGAATAGTTTAAATTCATATGTACTCTATCTAATTTTTTATAATTTGATGCTGTTTTCTAGACTTAATGTATATGCCTAATTCTTCAAACGCTAGTTTACTTCCCACACATGCCATTTCGGTTTGATCTCTTCTAAAAGCATTAAACTAATTAATGTGAACGCTAATTTCATTACCAAAAACAATGATCGTGGCTACAGCGGTTTCTGGTTTCAAACCACTATTGATTGAAGTCACCACTACACTTTAGTACTTTACTACACGGCGCATCATACTTTCAATATACGGGTTCCACATAATGTGCATAACCTTTATGCATATAAAACAACCCAGTACATACCAACAATAGAATAATTTTATATGAGGATTGACAATATATTATTTTTGCTAAATAGTTTAAATATCAAAATGTTTTGTATGTTAATAAAGCATGGGTAACAATAATGAATCGTATCGTTATAATTAATAAACAATTCTTATCTTCGTGGTAATCAATTAATCACAAGTGCTTACACAAAAAACACACGTTTAACTCTCTACCAATGATAAATGCTGCAACTATTCAAACTTGCTATCCTAAATGCGTTTTCTCTTATGATACACCAATCAAAAAAACATTTTTAAAACATTACAAATTAAATGGTTGATTTTACAAAGTATAACGATTTATTAAGAATTTATAACATATTAAATAATTATGTATATATATATATATATATATATATATATATATATATATATATATATATCATAATTACCTTAATATGAAAATACTTCCTACGAGAGCTGGAGCTCTTAGAAGATGGCGTTGTATTCATAAGCGGCTCGTGTGGCGGGGCATTGGACATTTGTTATTCATAAGTTTTTGTTTTCAAAATTTCACAATTTTAACTTAAAAATTTCGATTTTTCATAAAATGATACTCTTGTCTGAAGTCGCTACGACGCCGTTTTCGAAATAAATCGATTTGAACTTTTCATGTGTTAATCATACTTTTACAAAATTAACTAACGAATTCATTTACAATTATGAAAGATGGCCATGGAAAATAAACAAAGTACCAATTACGTGAACGTCAAAATAACTAGTATTACAGATACTAGTTGAGGTAAAGTGTCAAATAAGTTTGAAGTAAAAGATTTTTATTGTTTAGTTACATTACCGTAAATACAAAAAGTTGAATATTGTTAGAATGGTTTCGTTAGTAACGAAGAATATGCCGATATGCATTTAGTGTACGGCGAAATGCAATGCAACGCTCGAACAGCAGCACGTAGATAAATGTCCAGGTCCTGATCTTAAATCATTTACGCTTCTTCATGAAAGAATTAGGGAAAAAGGATCGGTAATTCCTAAAAATAAAGAAACGGGAAGACATGATGATGTAATAGAAGAATATTATTAGAATGATATTTTAATGGAAAATGAATACAATCCCGAAATAAGCGTAATAAGGTTGTATGCAATGTATCCCAATGTGTAAAAATCTTCTGTGTGAAACATTCTACATAAGGAAGGCTTGTATCCTTTTCATTTCAAAAAAGTCCAGGTCTTGCAAGCAGCTGATTTTCCTGCTCGTGTTGATTTTTTCAATTGGATGCCAAATAAAGAGAATCAAGACCAAGATTTTTTTTCTAATATTTTGTTTTTTGATGAAGCCGCTTTTATAAAAAATGGAATTTTTAATATGCACAATGCACACTATTACTCCTATGTTGATGAAAACCTTCATGCGATAAGGGAAAGTACACATCAGGAAAGGTTTAGCATTAATGTATGGATAGGTGTTCTTGGTGATATTTTGCTTGGACCTGTAGAATTGCCTAATCGTTTAAATGGCGAAGAATATCTCAACTTTCTACAAAATACTTTACCGAATTTATTAGATGATATTAATCTGAATATTCGGCGGGACTTGTGGTTTTTACATGATGATTGTCCGGCTCACTATAGCAGAACTGTTCGTACTTTTTTATATAACAATTACCAAGGGCGATGGATCGGAAGAGGCGGTCCGGTTGCTTGGCCAGCACGGTCTCCAGATTAAAATCCTTGCGATTTTTGTGTTTGTGGATATCTAAAATCAATGGTTTATTCCTAACCAATAGATACACGCGATCAGATTTGGAGAAGAATTCAGGATGCCTGCGACGAATTTAGGAACAATACGAGAATTTTTGCAAAAATTCGGCAATCTTTACATGAACGAATAAATTTGTGCATAGAATATTTTGTAGATTCAGTTTTGTGTTTCATGCTTTCAGTTGTCATTTTGAATTTTTTTTATTATTGTGTCAGAAACTTTTTTTGTATTAAAAACGATTGTTTTTTACCAGAGTTTATTTCTTACTTTCTAAAGCAAAATTAATTTATGACATGAGAGAAGTTTAACGTTCGCGAAATTGTTACTTTGTTTATTTTCCATAGCCATCTTTCATAATTGTAAATGAATTCGTTAGTTAATTTTATAAAAGTATGATTAGCACATAAAAGGTATGTATTTTTATAATAAAACTCTTTGCTTGAGAGTAATGCCTAAATTTATACTTTTCAGTCCAGAGTTAAAAATTTAAAAAAATCAATTTTTGTAAATGGAATACTCTATTTGTTGTTAGGTAATCGAATTCTCGTTAAGATTTGCTACAAAGTGATATAACATGTTGTTATACCTAAATCAAACTGTTAGAATAATCTTCAAAAAACGGAAAATTTTAATTCCTTAGCCATTATTTCGAGAATGATATGAATGGTTTTTAATGTTTGTTTAATAACGAAAATAATGTTTATACAAATCCAGAAACGCTTAATTTATTTTTTATACATGGAAAATGCGACAAGATTCTTAGTGGAACTCGCACAATATTTAACGAAAACTATCAACATTTACCTCCGATGCGAAAAGGTAACTTTGGAAGAATAGAAGAAAATTTTGTGCGCTTTGGACGAATTGGTCAAGTGTTAAATTGACCAAAAGTTGTAGTTGATGATGAAGAGGGAGAGTTGAATACCTTCACTTATTTTGAGGCAAATTCCAACGCCTCAGTTCGTGCTGCCGAAGAAGATCTGGGAATCAGTAGGAGTTCAATACAGAGGATTTTGAGGAAGCATCGCTTCTGTGACTACAAATTCTCGTTAGTACAAGACCTTCATCCTCAAGACTCCACGACAGAGTTGTGTGAGATGCTATATCTTCGAAGTCAAGAGGATGAGATTTTTTTGAGAAAAATTATCTGGACGGACGAATGTAAGTTTCCGCGTGAAGGGATTTTTAAATGGTATAACAACCATGTCTGGGCTTTGACCAGTTCGCATGAGATCCGAGAAAGAAACTATCAGGCCAGGTTTAGCTGCAATGTCTTTTGTCGTTTGATGGATGACAGGTTTTCTTACGTCATTTATGACGGCGTGTTGCCGGCGGCGAGTTATCTCAATTTCTTACGGACTGTGGTAGTAGATTTTCTTGAAAACCTGCCTTTGAACTTGAGAAGAGGTTGTTGGTATCAATTGGATGGAGCACCAGCCCATTGCAATTGGGTAAGGTGGTTAGATCATGGAATTAGCCTTCAAGATCTCCAGATTTGACGCCTTTTGGTTTACCAGACCGGTGAACACGAAGGAGGAATTGGAGGCACACTGTGAGCAGCAGTAGACAAGAAGTACAAACAGCAGTACTGGAGGGTGTTTCTTCACGCTTAACATCGTGCTTTAATGCGAACGGCCACCATTTCGAACATTTATTATAATTAGTTTATAGTTTTTTTGCATCCATTTTTCGTCATTTGAGGTGAATGTGAATAGTTTTCGTTAAATATAGTGCAAGTTGTATTAAAAATCTTGTAGCATTTTCCCTGTATAAAAAATAAAGTAGAATTTTAGCCATAATAAGGCATTTAAGAGATAAGTACTAAGCCACAAACATTAAAAACTTGACATGCAGGCAATGGTTTTCATTTTAAAAAATGCAAACGATAAAGGCATCTTTAAACTACAAACTTAATTGGATTTTAACTTTTTATCTCAATCCAAATAAGAGTCTAGAGTCCATTATATATATGTGAACCTGCTGTCAAGATTTCGGAAAATAATTTTTATCTCAATAACCGTAACAAATGGGCGTGATATATATAAAAAGGATTCAAAATTATGGTTCCCATCCAAAAATGCGAAAATATATAGAACGTCCCATTGAAAATAACGAAGTAGATGGCGACTTACCATATAACCGGAAACGCTAGAAGTCTGAAAATATTTTAGGTTGAAGAGAACGCAATCAATTATACCTGATTCTAAATTTTCAAGTTTTTGTTTTGGCAACAACCCCATAAGCTTCTAATGAACGGTCTCTCGCTGACATACCCTATATATATATATATATATATATATATATATATACTGGTGGGTAGAAAGAAACGAATCCTGTTTAAGTTCGCATATCTTTGGAACGCTTTCAGATACGGATTTTATACCGGCTAAATTACAAACGTTTATTTCACAACATAAAAGAATAACGAATTTTTAAGTATCAACTAAAAAATATCAATTTCATGTGTGTTAAAACAAATGTAGTTATGGAAATATTGGGACAAGTTGAACGTATTTACGTTGGGGAAGCGTCTGATATGGAAGATGTGTCAGAGGATGACAATTTTAACTTTTTGCCAGCCTAGATCAGAAACAATAAGTTCTGGACGATTGATGATTGTAAAGTTAGTATTATAGAACGGAAGCACAAAAAGTAAACTTTACAGTTAAGCAAAGGGTTAAATAAGCTTTATTTGAATTACATCGAAAAGAATGGTTTGAACTTATTAACATATTCCTTTCAATTATGTTTCTAATAAGTAGACGGAATAAATGATGTCATAATGGGATTTATTGTTGTTGATTACGTTCACTATGGAATACAATTCATAAATAATGAATGGGGGTATTTTCTGGATCGATTTATTAGTTGGACCTTTCCTATCGTGTCAGCACTTTTATGAAATGTTTCATGGACTTCTCTTCTTGTTCAGACTTTTTTTTGCCTTGAGGAGGGCAGCTTCCACCTTTTGAGCACTGAGTGAATTCGCCGACGCTAATAATGGAAGCTTGTAACCCGTGTTCCTTCCCAATTAACAAGATGGTTGTGGTTGTGATCCTATACATAGTTAGCTATTAGCGATTGACTGTTTTGGTTCTATTGGTGTACTTTTTGTATATCTTATGTTTCGTATCGATTCACTGCCGTGTTTCTGTATTTCACTGTCTGCTGTTTTTTTTTTTGTGAGGTACAGACTTTGGGTATACGTTACCCTCAAACATTTTATAGGCTTTCGCTTCAAAATTATTTCAAATACTTGTAACTTATGAATAGGAAATTTGGTTTTTGTTAAATTCGACGTCTATGGTAAACTTGATCGATAGGGTGTGGGTGTGGTTGATTAGTGATTCAAGGAAACATTCTGTTTTTCTCTCCCATGCCACATCTGTGGTTTGCCTTGATCGGATCTTGCTCAAACTTTTGCATAAGCATATATGTCTCTCATGATTGGGAAAAGTCTGTGTGTGTGTGCTACCTCAATGTTCAAAACTATTCATATTAAAATATTAGTAGGACTGCTGCATAAATAATACAGAAACAAAATTTTCAAAGTAAGTATCTATATTTGTACCCAAAAACGTTGTCCTATAAAGGGTTAAGTCGGTTAAACCATTTCGCAGTTATGTGGTTTTTTTTTTATTGTCAAACACTTCTTCCCCCACTTTAAAATTATTAGAAAAAGTTGTAGCCACTGATCTTTTAAATATAGATATCTACATACTGCTTTAAGTTAATGATCATTTTCATACATAAAATAATTTTTTCAGATTACATTTTAATCACGTCCTCCAGCGGAATTTTTTTAACATTAGAAGTCGATTCCATACAAAATTTGTTTCCTGAATTTCTTGGATGTATACAGAGTGTTTGTAAATAAGTACAAAAGACTTTACGGGGTGGTTGCCCAGGTTATTTTGTGAAAAAAAAATTCCTATAAACCTAGGTCGAAATATGCTTCGTTTCCGACATACAGAGTGTTTAAATTTTAATTTTTTATTTATTTTTATTAATTGTTTCAAATAGTTTTAAAGATATTGACTCGAAATTTGCAAAACGCTTTGGGTAGGTTGCTGTGAATATTTCTAAAAATCTAATACAGTAACATTACACCAAAACAATAATACAATACAACAGTAATAAAAATAAGTTTAAATAGACGCAAACCTATAATAGATGTTCAAAATAACCTCCCTCACACGTGATACAAGAGTCAACTCTTCGCCTCGTTGACTGTCGTATTCGCTGAAATATTCCTACTGTATTTTTTATGGTCTCATAGCCGGCTGTAATTCGATTCCTAAGGTCTTCAAGATTTTCGACGGAATTTTAGTAAACTAATGATCAAAGAAAACCCCAAATGCAGAAATTGAAGGGATTTAATACAGGAGAGCGAGCTGGCCAATGTTGCGTACCTCCCCTGCCTATCCAACGTTTTGGATATATTGCATCTAAGTGACGATATATATTAATGCTAAAATGGGCTGGGACACCATCGTGCATAAACCATAAATTTGTCTGAGGTGGAGAAGAATTTCTTCAAGAAGTGGTCTGTAGGAAGTGATAAGATTCGCCATTTAATAGTAATTGGAAGAAATATGGACCGATTAAACGATCATCAAGTACTCTAAGCCTCACCTTTACTGAAAATTGATGTTGAAAATGAGCCTGAAAAATTCCATGTGGGTTTTTATCAGCACATATAAGTGATTGCATGAAGATTTCATATAGAATCTCTGGAAAAACTTGCCTCATCAGTAAACAAAACGCCATTTAGAAGTTAGGATTTTGAGCGGTTACATTGAGAATCCATTGGCAAAAAACTAGACGCGGTAAGAAGTCTCGAGCTAGTAAGTAGCGACAGTACACGTTTAATATGAAACAATCAAACAATTGCGGCTCTTTTCAAATTTTAAATACGGTGAAGTTGCTTAGATTCAATATGTTGGCAATTTTTCGAGCACTCGTTTCAGGTGACTCCGAAACTATGTCGAGAACTGCTTCTTCTAGTTGCACAGTTCGTACTTCTCGAGGGCGCCCACAGTCAGCAGTTCGTTTCATAAATGGACCATTTTCGCGTAAATGTTGGTAAATGCAAGCAAATATTGTGTGATGAGGTATCCTACGTTCTGAATACAACTCGGCATACAGCCGTCGAGCTTGCAGACCATTTTCATTACTTCGACCATATCTGCCATTTCCGCATTTGTAAAGTTTCCATTTTTTTTGAAGGCATGAAAATTATTCACTTATTGACATTAGTTTTATAACAAACTAATAATGAAAAAATGGTAATTTGACATTTTGACGAGATGATTGTATTTTATTTAAAAATATTGACGGTAACCAACTAGATAATGTATCAATAGAATTTAAAAATACAAAATTTTCAATAAAAAATGTTTTTTTGCTCAAAAACGGTGTGTCCTGCGAAAAAAATTCAAGAGACCAATTTAATTTAGAATTGATGGCGGATTTATACAAAAATATCAAAACGGGAAGAAGTCAGCCGCGCACCATCCTTTTTTATTAAAAAAGTTGTGGCATTCTCCCACGAACGCCACTGGTTCGGATCACCCAAAAAATGCATATTTATCCCTCCAAATAGTTAAAATTTAAACACTCTGTATCTCGGAAAAGAAGCATATTTCGACCTATATTTACAGGAACATTTTTCACAAAATAACTTCGGCAATCACCCTCTAACATCTCTCGCACTTATTTACAAACACTCTGTGATTATCCGGTTACACTGTGTCTTAAAACTTTCCTAGCAACATATGAATTGATTATAATACCATAATTTGTCTTGTTGTACGGGGTGTCCCAATGAGAATGGCCCTCGGCCATCAGAAACCGCTTATAGTATAGCTTCGGAAAAATAATGTTATAACAAAAGTGGCGTCGAGAAAAACCTGGAAATTATTTATAGAATTGTAGGGCCACCGCTAGAGGGGCGTAACTGAAAATGAAAAATTAAAAATAAATATTTTACAAATTTCGCCTAATTAAGAGGCATTGAAAATATGATCATTATATTATTCTAAAATTCTGCGTATATTTGATTTCACAAGTTTTAGTCCATCTTTTCAAAGAAGAAGTGGGGAAGTGTGGGAATCTTATTATGAAAAAATGCTTGTAACTCCGGTTCTGCTTAATCGATCTTAGCAAATTAAGTCTTGTTGAAAACAGCTCTTTTCCACTAATGTAAGAGTAATAATTTCGACACAACCTAGTAAGTAATCCGCACGCTGGAGGGTGGTATTTCTTAATTTTTTTTAATCTAGTTTTCTTTGGATAATATTGAATATGAGTGTACAGTTTTAACCGTGGATTACAAATTAGCAACAGAATGGCGAAAACCGCATGTCGATATATTTTTCTTATCTCGAGATATCTTAAGAAATGTGTAAATTTTACTGTCACGTGGAAAGTAAGGAGGTTAAACTGGAAATATATCTAAACAAGTAGTGGGCCATGGAAAAAAACAAACATTTGCCAAATGTTAATATTTAAATTGTCGCCCATCATTTTCGACGCAAGCGTTTACTCTTTGAAGGGTAAATTGAACAGCAGTCTCAATTTCTGCTCTCGAAATATCGATATTATATCGATCATATCTAACAACCAGTTGCAATAATCCAACCTTATATCTCAATCGCGATCATTCATACATGATATGGATGTAACCTAAAAGAAATATAACGTCCTAATAAATATCTTTCCAGAGTTATAAAATAAATAAATTAATTTGTTACAATATAATCATGCCAATAAATATTATTGTGTAGGTATATTTTGTTTAAGAAACATATACTATGTGCCTATCATGTCAAATGCCTCTTGGTTTGTAAGAATCATCTTAGATTTAATTTTTAAAGTAAATTTTATATAAAAATGAATGAATAAATAAAATGAATAAAACCGAGTAATCTATATTTAAAGAAAAAATGCTTAAAATTTACACATGCGGTTTTCGCCATTCTATTGCTAACTTGGTCTACTTTTATAATCCACGAATAAAACTGCACACTCCTATTTATTATTTTCCAAAGAAAATTAGATTAAAAGAAATAAATAAATACCGCCCTCTAGCGGTCATGTTGTTTACTAGGTTGGTTCGAAATTATTACTCTTACATTAGTGGAAAAGACTAAGTTTGCAAAGATCGATTAAGCAGAACCAGACTTACAGGCGTTTTTTCATAATTCCCCATCTCTTATTTGAAAAGATGGACTAAAACTTATAAAATTAAATATTCGCAGAATTTTTAGAAGAATATAATGATCGTATTTTCAATGCCTTTTAATTTGATTAAATTTGTAAAATATTTATTTTTTAATTTTAAATTTTCAGTTAGGCCCTCTAGCGTTGGTCCTATAATTCCATACATAATTTCCAGGTTTTTCTCGAGGCACTTTTGTTATAAATTTTTTTTTCGAAGCTGTACTATAATCGGTTTCTGATATATAGCCGAGAGCCATTCTTATTGAGAAACCCGGTACAATTTCATACCGACGCAAACTGCGAATTGCTTGTAGAGTAAGTGAAATCATCGGATTTTTTGTAGTTTAAATATTACACAACTGGTCCATCCTAAATATAAATACCTAGAAAAAAAACTATTATTGCGTTTTCGTTTTTTGTTTACAAGATTAAGACAAAGCTAATTAGATAAACACACAGCTGTAATTACTAGACAAACTTCCTTTAGCTCCTAACTTTTTAAGCATTGAGATTTTACCTTAGCTCTATAATAAATTTATGCACGTGCAAGATTGCTTCTAGTTTACAAATCAGCTAAAGTTATATGATAGTTGTAGAATTAAAAGGATGATTTTATTCATTTTGAATTGCTTAATTTATTTATGTTAATACTAAATGTAACGAAGTCCTTGTTGTCTAGCAAATAACTACAGAATAAACCAGTTGTTATTAACATAGAATTTGTGCGGTTTTCGTTTTGCCAGCTGTAATACGTATGTGTGTGTGTACAGCTTTTGAAATTTGCATTTAGTACAACGTTGGAAATTAATCCCACGAAGGCTTTATATATAATATTGTAATAGTTATTGCATATTGCTATGTAAATAATGCAGAGAGTTTAGTAGTAATTGCGATACAGACTAATTTAATGGAGTATGCGCAATATTGCAATACAAACAAAAGCGTTTTTCATATTTAGTATTGTAAATACGATTTGCATATTTTTAAAGTAATTTTTGTAATTCACAAGTAAATTTTATTTTATTTTATCAAGTCAAACAAAAAAAGAACAACGTTTCGGTGCTCATACGTATGACTGTAAATAATATGAAATCTGTCATCTTGTTATTTTTACTTTGTTTTGTCTTATTTGATTTGCCATCTTTTTAGACAATTGGGGTTTATTTTAGCCGTGTCGAGTAAACCTATATCACGGTTCAATTTTCTATTCGTAATTCCCTATTCCTTTATATGTATTGTATTCGTTACATTTGATATGTTATTTTAGTCTACAGATTTTTCTAATTTTTGACACTTTTACGTATCTATATATCGTATACATTGTGTTGAGGAAATTCTATTACAGTTTTCTATTAATTAGACCTAAATTGAATAGATCTTCTCAGCAAATAATAAAAGATATAAGGAAGAATATAGACTATAATGGCACAATAAATCAAAGTAATAGATCTATCTGTGAAACTTCTCTAATTTTCACAATTTTTCACTCTTCTGTAAATAATAGTGCTCTTTCCACTTAAAGAAAAGTACACTCAGAAACAGAACGATTATACTTCATTTTACGTAGTAAGACATTTTATTCTTTAATAGTGGTGCATTAACTTAGAAGTAGATCATCAGAGTTGCGTACAGTACGATCTCAAAATATTGTACACCTTCACTGTCATCCTAAATTGCTTAAATACCTC
The DNA here is from genome assembly GCA_036346205.1 of Vesta saturnalis. Classification (NCBI taxonomy): domain Eukaryota; kingdom Metazoa; phylum Arthropoda; class Insecta; order Coleoptera; family Lampyridae; genus Vesta; species Vesta saturnalis. The sequence continues at coordinate 1,501,139 of JARFJB010002109.1, read as the reverse complement.
AATTTTATTGTTTTCAACTTGTTAATTTTTGTAAATGTTCTCGTCAGTTGCAGGCGCTTTTTTACTACATGTATATCATATTTTGTAATAATTGTAAAAAATTTAAATGTGCCTGTTGGTAGATAGATTTCAAAATGAAAAGCTTATCATCCATAAGCATGTAATAAACTCGTGGGATTCTCCCACTCGTGTGAAATGGGTCACTTTCCATACTAGTAATGTACAGGCTGTCCCAAATTCGAGGGCAAGCATGGGGATCTCGCTTATTATAAGAGATAGGATATAGGTTTAAATTCGGCACTTTTGCTAAATTCGATGCCGAGTAATAATCTGAAAAGAAATTTAAGCTAACTCGAATGGATTTGGTTTTATGCTTCAAAAACTAAAAATTTCGATTTTCGTTTTTCGCGTTTGGCCACCTTATTATTAGGAATTTTCAAAATTCGATTAAACATTATTAAGGCACCTTTTTACGCATAATACTAATACGGAATTAAAAATATTTTGTGACGTTTCGTTTATTCTGAACCATCATCAGGTTTATTTTTTCTTATGGGGTTAAAATATATTTTTATGTCGTTGGATGGAGAATGTTATGCTGATTTTAGCAATATATAACACTTTATGGTTTGATCGACTGCGAACTAAAATAATGAGAAACGTACGAAGAACAAGATTCCGCCTTCTTGGATCCAGCAAGGAATAATTACAGTAGTTCTACTTATTTAATTTGTTAAACTCGTTAGAACATCCAAAAAATATAAAAACAGTTAAACAATTTAAAAAAAACATTAACAAACAACTCAAACAAGTATGTCTGTGTAACACGGTCATAATAGCTACAACGCAAATTTATCCGATAGGTAACAACAAAATAATTACACAGACAAACAAATAAAAATTATTATAATAAAATGTTCGAACAAGTTTCCTCCTTCTTGAATACAGTAACGAATTCTTCTTCTACAATTGTTTACGCTTCTTTGAATGGTTCGCCTGGGAATTTGACGAAGTTCATTAACAAGCCTATTCTATATTTTGCGGTGGCGTCTTATAAATCATATTTTTTAAATAGCCCCTGAGGAAGCAATCTAAAGGGGTTAAATCTGGACTTCTTGCTGGTCACCTAAGTGGTCCCCTATTTCCCATCCATTTATCAGGAAATTCGCCGTTAAGATATTCACTTATTATCGCAGCATTATGAGGAGGAGCTCCGTCCATTTGCCACCAAAGAGTCCATCTTTCGTTTAGCGGAACATCATCCAAAAGGTCTGATATTTCGTGTGTTAGAAATGCGAGGTAGCGTTGAGACGTTAGGATACCTTCGTAAATAATTGGCCCAAGGAGCCTGTCCTTCCAGATTCCAACCCACACATTAACGAACCGGTGGCCTTGTCCTCGCATTTGCCTGTTAATTCGTGGATTTTCAACAGACCAGTAGTGCTCGTTATTACGATTAAACATTCCATTAATGGAAAAATTGCACTCATCCGTCCAAATTATTTGATTGAGAAAGTTGCGGTTTTCCAGCATTTTGGTATTAAGTTGGTTACAAAAATCCAACCGTCTCATATCGTCCCCAGGCCGAAGAGTTTGACTAACGTGTAACTTAAATGGTTTATAGCGGTGTTGCTTTAACACTCGCCAAACTGTCATTTTTTTCACTTCAATAGTTTGCTCTATTTCTCTGGTAGATGTTGAAGGATTTTCTTGAAGCTAAGATGGATAACATAAAGTCATAACTCTCCAAAAAAAATGTCTGCTGAAATTAGCAGTGAAGTGAGTGGAAATTCTTATAATTAGTTTAAATAGTACCTGATGTAATATTTCTTCTTCGGCATCTCTGTCTAGTCTGCTACCATATGCATTTCGCGGTTTCTGAAAACATCCAAATTCTCGCAAATTTTGGTCTAATTTTAAAAATATCTCTGGTTTGGTTGCTGCCTCTCCGGATATTCCTCTAAATATCTTTGTTCTGCTCTGACACTATTTCTATTGCAGCTATAAAATATCCTTATCATGTCTCGTTTTTCTGAATTTGAAAACATTCTAAAGAAACTTTAAATTTTAAAGCACTAACACGAAGGATCTTGCAGTTATTACCCTTTTACAATTAGAAAATGACATGACAAAAGCCAACTCCTGAGTTTTGTTTGATTCATGGGTATCGTGATAATGTAATATTTAGTTTTTAATTTGAGTATTTTAGTTCGCAGTCGATCAAACCATGAAGTGTTATATATTGCTAAAATCAGCATAACATTCTCCATCCAACGCCATAAAAATATGTCTTAACCCCGATAAGAAAAAATAAACCTGATGATAGTTCAGAATAAACAAAACGTCGCATAATATTTTTAATACCGTATTAGTAGTGTGCGCAAAATTGCCTTAATAATGTTTAATCGAATTTTGAAAATTCCTAATAATAAGGTAGCCAAACGCGAAAAACAAAAATCGAAATGTTTAGTTTTTTGAGCATAAAACCAAATCCATTCGAGTTAGCTCAAATTTCTTTTCAGATTATTAGTCGGCATCGAATTTAGCAAAAGTACCGAATTTAAACCTATATCCTATCTCTTATAATAAGCGAGATCCCCATGCTTGCACTCGAATTTGGGACAGCCTGTACACTATTTTTCCGACGGCTACAAATAATGCACAATCTCCAAAAATAAAAGTAAATATATTTTTTGATGAATAATAACTACTTAGAATGATAGAAATTGAAAGTAATATTATTATTATTATTGCAAATTCGTAAATTGTAATGGAGTTTGCAATAAAGATTTAGAGATGTTTGTTGTCTCCGTTATTTGTGCATCTTGTACAGTATCAGCCTCGATATCTGTTTCTGGAGTGCAGGCTTTCGAAGTACTGCACACTTTAAAAATGTCAGTATTAAAAAAACTATTATTAATTATTAGAAATGTCAAAAATACATTGACATTTACAAACATTTAAATTAATGGAATTGGAATATTTCATTTTAATTTTGATTAAACACTTATAAATCATTTTTTTAAGTGTTTTTAAGTTTAAAGTGTAATTTTTTTTGTGTTTTATGACATTATGCAGCACAATGTTTAGATAGTGCCAGGTAAAAAGTGGAATACTCTGAGATCAAGGTCAACATATAGTCCGTCTAGAAAGTATCCGAAATTTTATATTTTTTCTATTTTATATATATATATATATATATATATATATATATATATATTTTTTGTAACATTCTAAGACACATGTAATGAATCAAGTAGGTTGTCCCGATAATAGACTGTAGCCAAAATTGCATGACAACATCATGTGTCAAATATTGTTGATTGTCAACAAACTTAAGATTTGTGAAAAAATGTCGCAAGTAAAAAAAAGAAAAGAGGTAGAATGTTTGTATAGAAAAGGTTTTCGAAATGTTAAAAAATTAGTTCAATTGACTGAACTAGGCAAAAGTGCAGTTTATGAAACAATTAAGAGGATAAAAAATGGCACAGATATGGAGCATAAACCAGTTTCGGGAAGACCGAGTAAGATTGGCGCTTTAGTGGCATTAGAACGACAAAATCCTCGCCTAGGGTTTCGAAAATTTGCTAACAGATTTGCAAATCAACAAAAATAAAATTGTGTGCGGAAACCGTTCGCATGTCACTGAAAAGACAAGGCTACATATCAAGGAAACCAAAAAAAAATCCCTGTACAAAGACAACGAAGAATAGATTTTTGTCAACGTTTTCAAGAAGATAATTTTGGTAATGTTTTTATATCTGACGAAAGTTGTTTCCAGCTTGGTGCAAATCATCTAAAAATCCTATCAAAAGAAAATGTTACCGTTCAAATTTCCCACTAAAATAATGGTTTGGGAAGCAATATCTCAGCGTGGTGCTACACCTCTGTGTATAGTTGATGGCACTGTTAATAGTGCAAAATATTGTGACATTCTAAACGGTTTTCTTCTTGAAACGGCTCATGCATCAATTGACAGCAATTCCGTGGCCAGCAGTTTCACCAGATCTTAGTCCCATTGAAAACGTGTGGAGACTAATGAAGATTGAAGTTGAACGAACAGCGCCACGAAATAAAGAAGATTTAATTCGGTCAGTTTTACAGGCCTGGATCACCATCACCGAACATTATGGCGGTGACTTAGTTTCGGATGTACCTCGACGTTTAGTTAAGTGTTTAGACTTAAATGGAAGTTGTATAAGTAAATGAGAGAAATTATTTGTTGTAATTTTATAATTCAAGTATTAAACATATTTACCGAATAATTACAGTTGAGCTTTCTTTTTTACGGATACTTTCTAGACGGACCATATTTAGTTGAATACATATCACACTAGAGTGATATTTTACTTTTCAATTCTAGAGTGATATTTGTGACTTTCGCAGCAGGTAATCTGTGTGCTATATGTCATTTTCACATGTGGTCGTCGGAAAAAGCTATATTTGATATGCCACCATTGGTTAAAGAATCGTTTGCTGGGTTGCGCCAATTATTGGATAATACGCATCGTCATTTAAGATGTCTTAAATCACTGAATCAGCCTATCGACTCGTGGGAAACGATGATCATTTATGTGTTAACCAATAAATTTGATCCAGCTACTCGGCGCGATTGGGAATCATTTAAATTATATTCCAATCATGTATGATTTAAACGTATTTTAAAACATAAATGCGGGGTGTTAGAGTGTTTAGAGATTAATAAAGCAGAAATAAGGGCACAATCTCAAAAATAGTTGCCAATGAAAAATCAAGGGACGCGGCCGGAAGTTAAGCGAGACGTGGCAAACGTTCACGCTTCGAGAATACATTGTGCTCTTTTTACAACAAAAATAATCATAAATCATTTGAGTGTATTCATTTCCTAATTAACTTTGTGATTTTGTTTTATACACTAGTAATGATTTCAATGTGGAGAGATTTATGGACGTCTGTCGAGCTAGCCTCTCCACCTTGTAAAAATAAAAAAACAATTACGAGCTATTTATGAGAAATTAAAAATTTTGCGCTCGTCATACTAGGGAGGAATTGAAATATTTCAACGGCGGGGGGGGGGGGCGTCAACGTCGACTTAGCCCCTCAACCCTTATAAATAAAAATATTGAATCGTTTTTTGCGGCAGAATTTATGAGCTTTTAAAATAATATAATTTCGATTGTTGAACTCATCGCCAAACCCCAAAACAACCCTTCAAATAATTTAGCTCAAGTGAGAACTACACTATAAAATTGAAAAAGTAACTCTTTTGCAGGTAAATATCGTTTATTGATTTAAGAGCTCTCAAAATACGTATTTTGGCTTTTGACCCGCAACCCTTCTATTTGCTCGCCGTGTGGAAAAATGTAGATTGCCCCGTTTAGTGTGACACGATGGTAAAGGAATTGCAGTTCAATAATTAAAATACACGTATTTTGTTCATAAACATGTTTTTTTAATAAATCAATGTATGCAGCTCAAGAATCTTTTCAAATCATAAATTTAAAATAAAATTAAATTAATTGCACAATGTTTTGGCATATTGTGATACATTTTTTTATGTATTCTTTTTATAAATGATATTTTTATATATTATTAAATAACAATTTACTGTAACTGAATTATTATTTGTATTTAACTTTTCATCTCAAGTTCTTCATCATTAGTTGCCTTCTGCATTCGGAATCGCTTAATGTTTCGCTTGTCAATAAACATTTTCATTTCAGTTTTTTACTTTCGCAACATTTGAATGCGCCTTGGGGATTATTTCCTTCTGTTCCATTAATAACAAGTAAAATATCAAATAATATATTTTCCGCTTCTTCTACATCACGCACAAATATTAATTGACTAATACTTGCTAAATAAAACGTGTTTACGCGTAAACATGCAATTTTTACAAAGTTTGCGTATTTTTTTTTATATAATGAGCAACATCTATACGAATGTAGCATATGTTATCAGCATAACCGTGTGTACGCCTATGGGTGGGTGCGCGCGCGCTCGTGTGTGTGTCTGTGTAAGTATGTATACGGGATGGTCCGTAAGTAATGGTCCAAAGTAAAATGTAAGATTCTTGGCCTCAAAATATTACGATCTGACGCAACTTGCTTTAATAAAAAAGACACAGGGTGTCAAAGTTCCAAAAAATGTTGATTTTTGAAATATCTCCAAAACAAAAAAAGCTATTTTTCTCATTCTTGGTATAATAAAAATAGATATAAAGTACATTGGTTTTAGCTTATGAATACGTTTTTATTAGTACAGTGTCATATAACGCAAGAGTCAGAGCAACCTTTTAATCCCTAATTTCTACGCCAATGGAGTAAATTGGATTTTTTTATTAAAATACGTAACCTTGATGTTTTTCAGATAAAAAAAGGTATACTTTGTCTAAATCGATGTTTAACAGTTTCTAAGATACTTAAAATCTGGTTATTATTATTCAGTATTATTTGGGAAACAACATGAAAACGTGAAAATCAGTGTTTCGGGAAGAATACACGTAACTTCAGGAAACGATAGATCTAATCATTTTAACATTTAACATTTGCCCTGAAAGACGGCATCATTCTCGGAAAGTATTCAAAAGATTGGCACAAAGATTGCGAAAAACCGGCAATGTTCAACCTGTCGCATCAAAAAATAGGATACGTAGAAGTCGCAACGAAGAAAATGTTACTAACATATAAGCGTATGTTAAAACTGAACACCGTTTAAGTATTCGGGAAATTGCAAGAGATCTAGGATTGAATTATTCTTTGGTGCAAATAATATTAAAGAATTATAAAATGAATCCATATCATCTTATTTCACACCAGGAGTTAAAATAAAACAGATTTTGATCGACGACTGAACCATTGCAACTGGTTTAAATAAATGTTGAATGATCCAGAGTTCCTATCTAATATATTATGGACGAATGATGCTACGTTTTTCAGCAATTGTAAAGTCTATTTGTACAATTTCCTCTACTGGTCAGAAACCAACCTTCACTGGCAAAGGGAAATCAATTACCAAAATTGTTGGAGTTTAAACATATGGTGTGGTGCTTTAAATGGAAAGATTATCGGACCTTTTTTCTTTGACGGAAGATTAACTGGAGAAAGGTACTTAGATTTTTTTAACGAATGATTTACCAATTCTCCTGGGAGATATTACTATCCAAACAGATTAGACATGTAATACCAACAAGATAGTTGTCCAGCGCATTTTGCAGCAGATATCCGGATTTATTTGGATACTTTATTTTCAGATAAGTGGATTGGATGTGGGAGTATTTTTCCATGGCCGGCAAGGTCACCAGACCTTACGGTTTTATATTTTTACTTATGGTGAAGAATCAAAGGTTTAGTTTTTAAAACACGTGAGGTTAGATGTATTTACCTTGCTGACATTGAGACCAGTGTTAATTCCACTATAAAAAGACTTAATTTGTGCATAGCAAATGATGTAAATCATTTTGACTGACGTGAAGTTATCCTCGAATTTCATCCACGGATTTTTATTTCGAGTAAATCTAGTTTCAAACACCGCAAAGAAATAAAAAATACTAAGTGATAACTAATACACCTTGTTTAAACATCATTTACAAAAAAAAAACATATTATCGACATTAAAGTTAATATTTCAGTTACGTATATCGCAGCAATGCCATATATGGCAACAAATGGCAATATTCAATGTTAATAGACAAAATTTACTTAAAAATAGTTTAGACTGTTAAAGTTTATATGTAAAATGCTACTAAAATCAAACTTGAAATACGATCAACCTCAACTAATTAATTTATTTATGAAGGTTAAAGTTTAACTTATGTGTTTATACGTGCGCGCTTGTTTATTGCCCAATATCAACTTAATGGACAAAATTGATTTTAAAACGGTTTACATATTTCGAATCTACATAAAAAATACAGCTAAAGTAAACTTTAAAATACAATCAACCCATGCTAATTATTTTATGAATTAGAGTAAATCATGGCCTGTGCACACTTATACGAACGTGGGCTTGAAGATCACAAAAAAAATTCAATTTATGAGACACATTATTTTACAAAACAATTTATATCACTAATTTCTTCACTAAACGTGCATAGATTTGGATTTTAAAACATAATCAACCTCTTTTATTTATTGTAGACAATCCGTGTATAATTAGGATAATCAGCGGAAGTCGCTCTTCAATAAAAACCCAAATTTAATTATCATGGAGAAATTATTTTATAAAACACCTTAGATTATTAGTTTACTGACTAAATATGCTACCGATTTAGATTTTAAAACATAATCAACCTCTTCTATTTATTGTAGAAAATCGGAGTTTAATTAAGGCAATCCGCGCAAGTCGCTCTTCAATAAATATCAAAATTTAACTATAACGGACAAATTATTTTACAAAACAATTTGTAATTTTAAGAAAATGTGGATATTACATACATTTTAAATATGTAACCCATTTTTAAATAAATCGTTTTTTTTTTTAAATCAGCACTAATGTTAGTGTAAACACGAAGGGTAAGGTTTGAATAATTAATAGAAGTTAGTTGCGTTTGAAAAATTATTTTGTCCAACAGTTGCAGTTTTTTACGTGTTTTATGCGTTAGTTTTCAGTGACTAAAATCAAATTTTATTCACTAGTGACTAAATTTTATATTTATATTCTATACTAGTAAAAATGAAAATATGATCGAAAATTTGTTTTTTTTTTTTTCATCAACAACGTATTCTTGACAACCGGTCAACGACCATGACAACCAAGACCTGGCTGCTTAACTCTTTTTTATACTTTTTTTTAAATAATGTCTTCAAGTTTTTCGTTAAAAAAAATGCAACTGTTGGACAAAACGTCGCATATCACACGTGAGTGAAATGCCATTATAACCACGTGAGAATTTGTCAAAAATCTAACTTGCTTATAATGGCTTATTTCACTCACTTGTAATATAGTCTACTATTATAGTAGCATTATTTTATGTAAGTTCCAAATATATATTAAATAAACGTTCATTTGTAAAATAATTAGCCCACTAAAGTTAAAGTTTGAATTTATGGAACAGCATAAAGTATTTTTTAAAATAATTCATTTAATAAAGTTAAGTTAAAAATTAGAATTTATTCAGGAGTTACGTGCGAGGATCTCCTTAATTAATCTCACATTTTCTAATTTTTGTTTAAATCCAGACCAAACGCACATTTAGTGAAGAAAATAGCGATTTGGTATTTTATAAAACAATTTGTCCAGTAAAGTTAAAATCTGAAACTTACTGAATAGCGACATGCGCACATTACATTGACTAAACCGTTCTCTATAAAAAATAGAAGAGGTTGATTATGTTTTAAAATCTAAATCGGTAGCATATTTAGTGAGTAAACTAATAATATAAACTGTTTTATAAAATAATTTGTCCATTATAGTCAAATTTTGATATTTATTGAAGAGCGGATTACCTTAATTAAACTCCGATTTTCTACAATAAATAGAAGAGGTTGATTATGTGTTAAAATCTAAATCTATGGCACCTTCAATGAAGAAATTAGTGATACTGTTTTGAAAGTAAAGAGAATTTATTTGTGATTTTCAACCTAAACTTCAAACTCTAAACTATCTTTAAGTAAATTTTGTCCATTAGAATTGAATATTGTCATTTGTTCCCATATATGGCATAGCTGAGGTAAACCTAACTGAAATATTAACTTTAATGTCGATAATTTTTTTTTTTGTAAATAATGTTTAAACAAGATGTATAAGTTATCGCTTAGTATTTTTTATTGCTTTGCGGCGTTTGAAACTAGATTTACTCGAAATAAAAATCCGTGGATGAAATTCGTGGATAACTTCACATCAGTAGCATTTTGAGTATTTAAAATAATTAGGTAGTAGGTGCGTTTTGTAAATTTAGTTATGAGTAGCTCCCTTAGTTTTGTTTCATTATTTATGTTAATAAATATTTTTATGTTGCCTTTTTACTTGTTATTTTATTCTCAAAACAATTTTAGCCAACAATCATCAACGCTCATCCAAAAATGGCAATATCCTTGGATTGACAAGAGATATCAGTTCGCGGTTTTGACAGGTCAATAAGTCATCTTATTAGCCTTTTTGTGAGCTGGTTAGAGTTATAGGATTTTATTTGAAATTTCTCAGAAAAAAATCATAAATAGAGCTAGGTGTTACGTACCGCCCTCTAGTTGTCTACTAAAAAATTAAGTGTTGTTATTTGTTTCTGGAATCTACCTTTAATTCTCTTTGCATGGAGTCTACGTGAAAATCGATTCAGGCATATGGAAGTTAGTCTTTTTATGTCAACACTTCCCCCGCCACTTCAGAATAGGTGATACAGAAAAATTACTTCAACAAAAGTTGTAGAATAAGGACAGTACTTTATAAAATTGATATTTTTTGCCAACCTAAATTAGGAACAATTTTGTAAAAAATGCGATTATATTTTGTAGGTGATGTGATAAATTGCGCCACCTAACGGAAAACTATGGACTCAAAAACATTTTTAATCATTCTTTTAGGGTCGATTGTGTTACAAGAATTTTTTTTCCCCAAATTCTAGGACATACGGTTTTCGAGTACGGCCGGTCGCCACCGTTAATGAATCACCCTTATAGTATTTAATAATTGATATTTGCTTTCATATTTCATATAGTAATAATTATTTAGTACATCTAACTATAATTTATAAAGAGAATATATAAAAAAATTATCAAAATATGCCAAAACATTGTGCAATTAATTTAATTTTATTTTAAATTTATGATTTGAAATTTTTGTTGAATTGCATAATATTTCTCATTTATTACAGAAACTATGTTTCTGAACAAAATACGTGTATTTGAATTATTGAACTACAATTCCTTTATAATAAAACTAGTCTTTCCAGCACAACAGAAACTGTAGTTAAAGTAAAGAATTTATTCTGTGGCTAATTATTGTTTATCGATTTACGAGCTTTTTAAGTTAAAACTCTTCGCATCACAGAGAACTATACTTAAGATGAAAAAAAAGTAAGTATGTATTTTGCAAACCTAGAACCTGTAACAAGCACAAATAATATAAAATATTTAATTATAAAACAGTACAAAATATTCAATGTCTTTCATTTTAAGTAAAGCTTTTTCTTGTGTGCTGGTGAGACAAGAGGTGATTTTACCGTAAAAGGGTTGCAGCTCAATAATCAAAATAGACGCATCTCGATAGCTCATAAATCCATAAACAATAACCAGCTACAAAATAGTTATTTTTTTAAATTTTAAGCATAGTTGTCTCTTGTACCGAGGAACGAGGAGTAGTTTTGCCGTAAAGGGGTTGCGGGTCAAAAATCAAAATACGTATTTTGAGAGCTCTTAAATCAGTAAACGATATTTACCTGCAAAAGAGTTACTTTTTCAATTTTATAGTGTAGTTCTCACTTAAGTTAAATTATTTAAAGGGTTGTTTTTGGATTAAAACGGTGAGCTCAAAAATCGAAATTATATTATTTTAAAAGCTCATAAATAGCTCCTAATTCTGCCGCAAAATACGATTCCATATTTTTATTTGTAAGGGGTGGGGGGGGCTAACTCGACGTCGACTCGCCCTCCCCAGTGAAATGTTTAAATTCCTCCCTAGTATGACGAGCGCAGAATATTTAATTTACGAAATATAAAAAACTCATAAATAGCTCGTAATTTTTATGCATTTGTTTTTTCATTTTTACAAGGGTTAGCTCAACAGATGTGATTTATGAAAAAACATGATGCTGTCCGACTTGTAAGTCTCTATAAGAAATGTGTTCTTGAAATACGGTACGCCAGAGTTCCTAGGGGAATGAAGATTAGGGATATAGAAATACTTAATATTTCATTTTTCTGCGAATTTTTTACTACTTTTCGATTTACAGTTTTAACTACCATTTAGGGCAAGTCGAGGCAATGGTAGCATATAGCTTATTAGGCCATAGTTTTGTTGATTTTACCAATATTTGGAAATAATCCTATGATGCTTATATGATTGTATGTCACGGTATGCAAACGATTTTGTTCAAGAATAAAATCTTTCAGTTAAAATTTGTTTAAACAAAATGTGTAAAGCGTACAATTAATAATAAAAATACTAGTACTAATACTGATACTGATACTAATACTGATACTGATACTGACACTGACGCTGATGCTGATACTGATACTGACACTGACACTGACACTGACACTGACACTGACACTGACACTGACACTGATACTGATACTGATACTGATCACTGATACTGATACTGATACTGATACTGATACTGATACTGATACTGATATTGATACTTATGCTGATGCTGATTCTGATACTGAAACTGATACTGACACTGACACTGACACTGACACTGACACTGACACTGACACTGATACTGATACTGATACTGATACTGATACTGATACTGATACTGATAATGATACCAATACCGATACCGATACCGATACCGATACCCATACCGATACCGATACCGATACTGATGCTGACGCTAACGTTAACGCTAACTCTAAAGCTACCACTACCACTACCACTACCACAGCAGTACCACTACCACTACCACTACCACTACCACTACCACTACCACTACCAACACCATTACCACTACCACTACCACCACTACCACTACCACTACCACTACCACTACCACTACTACTAACACTAACACTAACACTAACACTAATACTGATAATAAAAACTTTATTGTTGTTCTGCAGACAAGAATCCAATAACAGAACAGCATGCATAAGAAATAATTACTAGTAGTGTATACGTGTACATAAATATAGAAGTAACAAGGCACTGCCTATAGCTATTATGTTCACTGGTTAATGTGGTGATTTGCGGAGATCACATTACGTTTGGTAGTAACGCTCATTAGACCCAAAACTATGTATATATAAATATTGATATAAAAAGTAACAATACAAGTTATTGCATAAATAAAGTAATGTAAATTGAATGCACACATTTCATAGAATGAAGTAATGTTAATTGTAGTTTACAAAAGAAAAAACTTAAAGGTAACTTAAATTTAATATTTAGTCTCAATCATCTATTGTAGCAACCACAATAGTAAGAAGTGAACTGAAGTTTATATCAACAAGTTTACAGATCATGTTGTAATTAACAGATAATTGTACAGTAGAGCTTTTGTACAACATATTTGTTTGAGGTGTTGAATATTGAAAAGTTTGCGACGGAATAGAAATATTAAGACGAGATAAAATATAAGGGCAGTCGATAGAATTGTGCAGTGATCCATATAAAAATTTGAGGTCATTTAACATACGATGCTTTTCCATTAAGAAAAGGTTAAATCGTGAAAGAAGCAATTCGTTTGGATAAAAAAAAAACAAATGTTTTGGACGTGTTCGGTAAACTGACGTTTGTGGTCAAATAAAATACCTAAGTCTTTTATAGTGAAGGTACGATTTAAAGTTATTGCAATTACAGAGTAATTGCACAAAACAACGTCGTGTTTTTTGCTGTAAGAAACCACTTTATATTTGTTTACGGGTAACTGCAAATGGTTTGTAGTACACTAAGATTCAATGGAATTTATTTGATCCCGTAACATACAACAATCTTAGGGTGAAAATATTTCACTATAAAGTTTCAGGTCGTCGGCAAACAATAGATGATGAGAGAGTATTACAGTTGAGATATCGTTAATAAATACCAGAAAGAGTAGAGGGCCTAAGTTGGACCCCTGGGTACGTTCAATGTGGCAACAAAAAAAAACAGGGGTAAAATTGTTAAATGTAAAGTATTGTGGATGATGAAAAAAAAGTAAGAAGTGACTCCAAGACAATTTTATTTGACATGCCAGACTCTATCTGCAAATCTACTCATAGGATTAAAACGAAACTTTAGGAACAACTTGATTACAATATACTGTATTCGAAGATTTTAAAATCAATATACCTTGACCGAGTCAATTTTTAGATACAGGGTGGTGAAAGAAAGAAAGGTTTTTCGACTTATTGTTATATTTAATATTTTGCAAAATTATTGATTCGCCCTGTATAATCTTAAGTAGCACCTAATCTGTCTAAAGGATAAAATGATGTCAAAATCAATTCCCACATACAGAGGGTTCCGTTATTTGATTTTAAAAAGAATTGATGATTGGGACAAAACTTGTGAATCACCTTGTATAATATATATTTATAACTACTTAACCAACACAATATCATATCCAATGAAGAGTGTTTCACAGTAGCAATTATATGGCTGTAATAAATCAAAATAATTTTTTTTTTAAAACTGTAATAACAAAATGTGTATCACCCTGTAAATAAGATTGAATGGTACCCTTTGTGTACAACTACATATCCTATAAAGATGTAAAAATCGCATTTAGAAGATAAAATGAACACCAGTACTTTCAAACCAAAAATAATGAAGATGGAAAAGAAGGTATTTAGAAACTTTAACACCCTGTGTTTCTGAAACTAGCCATAGGATGACGTTGTGCCTATGAACAATATTGATGAATACGACAAGAACTAAAACATATAAAAAAATTAGACATTTTAACCGAAGGCCACTTTCCATAAGAACATGGCGTGGTCCTTTGCTTAGGATCGTCAATTAACGAGTTTTCAACTTTTCTGGTGTACCGAATCTCTTTGATGATTAGAGATGTGAACTATTTGGGGTACCCAGATTTTCCTTTAAGATAACGAGGAACACAAGATTCAAAGGCATTGTGTAGTACTTGATAAAACTCAGAACAAGCCTTAAAATCAATTTTAAGCCCCAAAGTAATAAGGAAATAAATTCAAGGTAAAGTACTTATCGGTTTTCCCCAATCTTTAATATAAGGTAATTAATTTCCGGCTTTCCCCAGTTATGTAACCTCGGACTTGGCAAAACCCCTTAATTAGCTAATTACTTGAAAGGCAAACAGACCTTTAAAACACTATTAGAATGTTCACGTGCTTTTGCTCTAACGTGTTTGGAAAAACTAGGTTACTACATAAGAAACAGACAAGTCGACTTTCATTTCCAATTTTGATAATTGGTTCTGCCAAACCGATTTAACACAAAAAGCAAAAACAATGTGCAAGTCTAGGATGTTGATTTGAAATCAGTTTCTGCCAACCGTATTTTATTTAACACGAAAAACAAAAACAATGTACAAGATTAGGATGTTGATTTGAAATCAGTTTCTGCCAACCATATTCGATTTAACACAAAAACAAGATGCAAATATAGGATGTTGATTTGAAATCAGCTTCGGCCAACCTTATTGTCGTATATAGCTGACTCTGTTTCTTAATTCTCTATTTGAATACCTCATAATATACAGGATCTTGTATTTACCAAAAAAAATGTTACAATTAGCCAAAGTTGACAACTCTGTAACGCGATTCAGGCATACTAAATTGGCTCCTCTGAAAGATGGTTTTACAAAGCACAAGCACGGGCACGGGCGCGAGTGCAGACACAGACACAGACACAAACACAGACACAGACACAGACACGGACACGGACACAGCCACGGACACGGACACGGACACGGACACGGTCACGGACACGGACGCTGACGCAGACGCAGATACAGACACAGACACAGACACAGACACAGACACAGACACAGACACAGACACAGACACAGACACAGACACAGACACAGACACAGACAGACAGGCGCAGGCGCAGACGCAGACAATCACAAATACACTCACGCACGCTCACGCACACACACACCCACGCACGCACGCACGCACGCCCGCCCGCCCTATCGTCCGCCCGACCGCCCGCCCGCCCGCCCGCCCGCCCGCCCGCCCGCCCGCCCCCAATGGTATATGGTATAAAATATTTAAACGTGTTTTAATAATTTAATAAAGAAATAAGAGTAAAAGTTCTCCAAACACAAATCGTTAAACTAACTGGAGATACAAACCATTCACCAAAAATAATGCCTTTGACTCAATCGGAAGATTAACGTAGGGTGGTTCATTCTTTTAATTTGCTTAATTACCACAATTTCTGCTTGATTACTTCCACTGAACATAAATAATAAAAATGAAATGTAACACTAATAAAAATGATCTCGGACGCCAAGTTATTTTTTTAATTGTGCTCGGAATAACTAAACCGAGGTTGTTTACAATAAAAATTTATGAAAATGTAAGAATAAAAAAATATACAGACTATGTCTATTAACATGTAAAATGAAAGGGTTATATAAAATATATCTTAAAATTCTAGTCTTATACTAATAATCATTAAATATAAATACCTGTTCAAAATATAACACTTCTTCTTGAAAACCCCTGGTATTATAAAAAATAATGCAGAAATGCAAACCAAGATGACGTAGTCCTTGTGTCAATGTTGCGCAATAACAATGCTTTTATGTCGTCAACCACACCCAAACTGGAATTTTATTTCTTATAAAGCTTCTAAAAATTGAATAAACCAATATTTATTGCATTTCTTGAAATTTCCAATAAAAAATTGCAATCATGAAATGAAAGCGTACGTCACAGTAGAATTAATTGTGCAATCCAAAGCGGTAAAATTAAAAGTGTAAAAGTAAAAAAAGGTGCCTGAAAAGAGCAAATGTTTTAATTTTTAATATAACGAGTTAAAAGATATCTTACCATCAAATCAATGACACTTTCACTAAATTTAGGTGGAAAATCCAAAAAAGCTTCCTACTCAACATAAGGTTCAGTACTCAAATGGACGCCTAGAATATCAGACGATGATGAAGCCGTGCGCAAAAAATTTTCGCAAAGAATTATGTCAACGATGACGCATTGCGCGAATAAAATGATCAGAAAAATAATTTGAAGTGGGAGTATAAACCTTTAAGAAATATATACCCTTAAGAAGATATGCAACTTAAGTTACACCGAAAATTAAGTTGCCTACCACATATTTACAAATCATTAATTAATAAAATTTTTCTTATATTTACAACTGAATGAACGAAAGACCTTAAATTACGGTATATTTTAATACAACTCAAAATGGGTTGTTACAAGTGAGTCCCAGAAGTTATGTCTAAATTCATTTAAAGTTCAAGGGTCTAGTTTTTGGAGAAACGCTCGATTTCTATTTTTGACTGGGGTTTTTTTAGTGGTAAAATTTTGTATATAGGGTGGCCCAAAAATAAGTTACGACCACCAACTTGATTTTGTTAAATGGAAACACCTGTTTTTTTATTTCATTTTCTGAATCTGTTTTGAGTTCTGAGTAAATCTCATGTACCATGTCCTATACCTAAAGTCAAGAGATCTCGAGGAGTTTACAATTGAACTTATCAACAATTAAGACCGTATCAAGGAAGGCGGCCTTTGTTTTCTGTCAAAAGGAACAATTTATTCAAAAAACACAACAACAAATCAAATCAAATGTACGTCTTCTATCACCAAATCCAATCGTGCAGAGAATTTCAATTTTTTCTCGTTCCGTTATCTTCACCATTTCGGAAAGGACAAATGTTGAAATTCGACGTCAGAAATAAATTGACATAAACAACGAAATGAAAACATGTACCTATTTTTTATGGATCACTTCGGATACGATTATTTTGCAGGTGTTCTGATAGTTTTATAAAGACAATATTTATTTTTTTTTCGGAAATATCTCGAAATCTGTTGACTATAGGTATAGGACATGGTACATGAGATTTACTCAGAATTCAAAGCAGATTAAGAAAAAGAAATAAAAAACAGGTGTTTCCATTTGACAAAATCAAGTTGGTGGTGGTAACTAATTTTTGGCTCACCCTATATATTCCTTTGCTTTTATTTTCTAGCCTTTCCCAGAATTTTTCCCATCATTCCGCTTTTCTTTTAAAACTAAATTTTTAACTAGCTTGCTTTGTTCCTTATATCTACCGTTAGTATTCTGATTTCTGTTACTAAGATACTGCTTCCACATTTTCTTTGATCCCGCGTGCTTCTTCTGTTGCTACTAATATAATGTCGTTGAATTTGTTCCATAACTGTTCTACATTTGTTTCTTTCATGTCTTTAATCGTTTCTTTTATTTTTCCACTTTGTTTATAACGATTATTTACATCTTCACTGTTATTTAGTTTATACGTCTTTATTAGTTTGTATTCCACGGTTTGTCCTCTTTTCTTATTTTGTATTCGTGGAATGACGTTTTCCATGATTATCTTTGCAACTATCATGTAGTGGTCGCTCGTTATTTCTGGTCCTCTGTTTACTTTAATATCTTTTATGTATCTCCTAGAACTTTTTTCTACTGGTATATAGTCAATTAACAATCTTTCGTTTCAGCTTTCCATTTCTCTTGTGAATTTATGTATATCTTTGTGTTTATAAAATGTATTTGTTATTATTAGGTTATTTAATGCGCAATAGTCTAAGTCGTTTTCCATTCTTATTTTTTCCGTTTTTTCCTAGTTTCCCCACTACTATCATGTTTTGTGAGTCTTGTTTATCCACTTTAGCGTTCATGTCTCCTGTTACATATATCTTTCCATTACTCTCTTCTGTTGCCTGTGTTAGCTCCCTACCCAGAATTTATCTTTTTTTTTCTTTGGTTTCATTTTCATCCATATGCCACTATTATTGTTAGTTTGTCTCCATATTTTAATGCTATTGTTATGAATACGATTGCGTGGTTTTTGATTCTCTTTAACTCAGTGTAAAGTATACAGGGTGCTATGTTTGAGAAAACTGATGTTTTTGAATTTCAAGTTTCGTAGGTTTGTTAATATATTTTGAACAATCTGTAGCATTTATGTTGAATATTTCTTTATCAAAACATAGGCTTAAGTTTGGTCTTAGCTTAATCCAAATATAAAAGTTTTCTTAACAAAATACAAGATGGTACATAATAATAAAGTTATTTCAAGAAACGTAAATTTTGCACGCATGAAACCTATATAAATACAGTTTTATAATTGCACCTAGAATCCAAAAATCGAATGATATACAGGGTGTTCCATTAAAAAATACTAACTTTGTCTTGCTCTGCTTTTTTGGAACAATGCATAGTAAATAATAATTTTAAAATGCGCACATTTACTAGCCATATAATATGATAAATGCATTTTTTGGCAAAGGTTACCCATAAAGCACCAGTTTACTTTACTCTATCGTCGACTCACCCTGTGCCTAAAAGTCAAACTTATTCATGTGCCATTTATTGCCTTCTGCGAATACCGAATCCTAAGATAAATACAGAAACTTCCGTTCAGATACCGGAACGACCTCACATGCAGACATACCACCCATTACAAACAGAATACAAACACTGCAATGGAACTTTGCACATCAAAAGATTTTGGGTGACGCTCCGATAACGATAAAGCAAAAGACACGGAAAATGAATATGGGATAACACTGAAATATACACCACAGTTACCTTTATAAGCCAACTGATTAATTAAAACCATGTAGGTAGCGGACCGCGAAAATGTTATTATTGCAACAATTTTTTAAACCGAAATTGTTACCGCGATATGAAAGTTAATTAATGGGATTTAACATATTTTATTAAATATTAAGTCGTTATTTGAGCATGGTTTTCGGAATATATTATTTTTGTAACTAATATTTGACTGAGGGTTAAAAAACGTGTTTCGAGGTTTGACTAGCAGGTGTACGCTTAAAGGCTGCTTTACTGAAGGGGCGTAACGAATCATTGGAAATTCTTATGTGCACATTCTGGATGTGAAAATGTCACTAGTTAGTAATTAATTACGACGGTGCACACTGCAATCAAAGACGTCTTTGTTTGGTACTTGGAAACTCGAGACTTAAATGTAGGGTTTGTTACGGACGAATGCATATTTTAAAAATTAAGCTGTCGTTCAATAATTAATATGAAACTGTTCCAACATAATAATTTTTTGTTTTTTATTACTTTTGAAAAATGGGGGTTGATTCCGGGAGTAAATGTAGTTAGTTTTTGAAATCGGGGGAAAAGTAGTTAAGAGTTAAGGTGTCGACGGAGCCAGATCGATAGGGTTAATTAAATACCTCCATTGTAAACAGTTGTTACGTTTTAATTTCACACCAAAACATTAATTGAAAATACATTGTAAATATAAATAATTTCAAATAGTTAAAGTAGCGTCATCTTATGTGGAAATTAATCATTAAGAAAATCAGCGCTTTATTGAACCAAACTATACAGATTTCTCTATTTAAATAAAATGCACATAGGGATCTGCATCTTCTTTGAACCTTCTTTTCACTATTGGTCAAATTAAAAAAAAAATTATCTAATGATAATGGAAATTTTTGAGTATACCCTGTGACCTTTCTTGATCTTTTCGTCGGCCGTCTTGGGCTTTTCTAGAAAAATTGTGTTAACGAGGTGTAAATGGCATTGGACTAATTAAACGTTACCTTTTTATATAAGGGATTAAGCCCATTACATTTATAAACGATTGGAAGATTACCGTATAATATTTTCGATCAAATTTCAATTCGTGCTCTCTACGGAGGATCATAAAGTTAACACTTCCTATTTCCGCTTCTACATCTAAAACCCTTCAATGAGGGTAATATATTTAATAGCATCTGGTTTACTTACTGATAGTTTCTCCCGCAGGGTTTTTTTACAGGGCTTAGTTCCCGTATCAAGTTTTCTTTTTTATTGGTCAGAAATTGCAGTCATAAACTTAATTCTGGTTTACAAGACCGTTGTACCTATAATAGGAGGTCCACGCATCGTACAATTTCCCTGGTACGAATGGGTTGTTGAAGAGTTTACCGAGCATTCATTCATTGGTCACTCTGGGATTGGTGTGCCTCTGAAGTAAGTTTTGCCGAACCCGTTAGCTGTGCAATACAGGTTAGCGTTGTAATCAAGCAAGTGCAATTTGATGTATTTAAATGCGTGCATGTTCTATTGTCAGCTACATTCTACAAATTGTAATAAACGTTTAACTACAAATGGTTAAGACTTGTTCACACTTACGTCATCATTTGAGTACTGCTCCCGTTAAATTTCAAGAATTAGTAGTGGTCATTTCAATATCGATGAACTTGCCAAGTGTATGCTACAATTATTAGAATCGTTTAACTGCAAATAGTTGATGCACGTTAGTACTTACCTTATCGTCCGATCATTGTTTTCGTTCAAATTAAGAATGATGAGAATTATCTCTTGACAATTATGATTATCTCAATTGTTTACCTTATACCTGCATCAACAACTTAAATTTCACTCGGTATAAATTAAAGCAAGAAACCAATTGATAAAGTAAAGTTAGTATTATTCTAATCGAATGCAACTATCAATAAAAAGAGCAAATTAAAATTCATTCCAACTATGCTAAAGTCATGCAAATTGGTGAACTAAGACCAGTAGTTAAAACCAAGCAGCTCAACATCATTTTATTGTAGGTTATTGTAAAACATTGTAGCAATGTTGTCTGCAAAATGAGATTTAAAACGGCGTTGTCGAATTGTGCAGTTTAATCAGTAGTTAGGGATCCCGCAAGTACTTTGTTTATTGGTTTTGTAACGTAATTAAAAGCGAGAAATTTGCAGATAGCGTACTTGTTAGGTTAGGGTCGTATGTACGTACAGGGCGACAAATAAGTTTCAGAATTTAAATAAGCATCTCTGTATATAATTTGTAAATAAATTGGGTAAGTTGGGTTTTAACCTGTACTTTGGTAAAATGAAAGATTTAATTTGTGGAGGGCCCTTCAGGCCCCTGTATGAATATCTTTGGTGGTGGATGCATTTTCTCAATAAACGATGTTATGTTGGTCTGTGTTGAAAGTTTGTTTGATTATTTGTTTAACCATTTAACTGCAAAATATACGAGTGCAATCAGTTGCTGGTTGACACCAGGTAAGTCAAGTAGGCTAGGAGATTGTGAAGCACCATCTTCGGCACTTGCTGGCTCAAGTGCGGGCGAATATAGCGAGTCAGTGGGGCCCCTATTCTGTTCTCATACCGTTACGATCCCTCCTCACCGAGAAGGACCGCACGCCCTCTCCGAAAACCATCCAGGAGCTAGGCGGCAAAACCCTATCGCCCGCCCCTAGCCCTACTGACCTGGTTTTCCCTTTATTTAAATTTTTTTTCTTTTGCCGCCAATACAGTTGGTCTTTAAAGTAATTCTTTTGTGTACGCTAATTTTGTCTTTTCTTTCGGGTGTTAGTTTTAATATGTTTTTCAAATATTAATCTATAAATAACAGTCACCCTTTTTGAAATTAAACTGCGTATGTTAACTATTTATGTCTGTGATCATTTAAAGGAATATATATTCAAGTGTAAATAGGTATTTTTATATAAATTAAGGCGGGCAGCAAATGATTCTGCAAGCCTATATAACCTATTAGAAATCGAGCATTACCTTGCAAAGGTATCTTATTCTCAAGCGGGCTCATTAAGCTGAAATCTGCTAAAATAAAAGACAGTACGGAGCTCCCTCACTCTTGTATTTGTATAAATTAGCATTGTTGTTTGTTGTTTATATTTATATTTGTGTAGAGCTGGGCTGATGAACGGGTACATGATACCGCTGGTTATTAATGGTAAAAGGCAATTGCCAGTGGGTACGCTCTCTCGGGTCCAGATAACCATTAAACACCTCGAATTTTATTTTTATTGTTTTTATTGTTGTATAGATGAATGTACAACCTGAGAAAGGGGCGCTGTATTTTTTCTAACGCACTCAAACTTATATATCGGTCACACTGTTATGATCTATTTATAACTTACCCTTGTAAGGCTTTGTTTTAATGAGTTTTTTTTGTCAGTTTGTTAAGTAGAATTATTTGCCTGCGAACCAATTTCTCTTTATATGTAATTTCTTGTAACGGTAGCTATGTATTTTACGTTTTAGTAGTCACTAAACCAATGTGTATGTGTAAATTCCTTGTCTATTTTCTTTTGTCCTTGCCTTTACCTTATCACCTGTGCAATTTATATGTACCGTCATTTGCTTTATTGTTTTATGTACTTATTTACTTAAAGACCGGCATGATTGGTATTACGATTTTTATTCTGATTATTTATAACACGATTGTGGGTGTGACTACATGGGTTTTTTTAAATTGTGTTTATGTGTAACTAAACTGCTTTATTTATTTTCCTCTTAATGTTATAATTTTATACGCAATTTAACCTGATCTAATGGTGTTTTGTTATATATTTAACCCTTTCTTTGTTTTTTTTTGTTATTTGATTTATTAATGTACTTGTGCAATTACTTATTTATGAATAAAGTGGATTTTATTGGTGGTTCTTTCCCACAATACCATATTAATGAGCTGAACCACCATTGCGCAAAGCTCATTAATTTTAATTTGAGTGGTTTCATTGTTTACCTGCCCCTCATGATGCAACACTTACCTCATCCAGCCTATCTAATTCAAATAGCACAGCGTACCTACCACTAGACGGCCACTCCGTTTGATCAGTTCGCAAGTAATTAAATATCAGACTAAATTCTAATATTTTAATTATTGTCAGAAAAGTCCTTGTAAGGCAACCAATTAATTTGAGTAATAGTAACATTATTGTCGGTAAAGTCAAGATAAATCACTTAGCGATTGTTTTTTGTTCTTGAATCTGCATTCTTGCAAATAAGTTCAAATTACCCTATTCAAGATAGGTACCTGGGAGACGCTGCTACAACCTTATGCGCCACTCACAATAAAAAAAACTATCTTTCTTTTTATAGCCAGGGCTGAGCACTCCACTACAAACTAATAATAAGTTAACAATAAATAAGTTACTAACTAAAAGGTAATAATAAGCATGAGCATGAGCTAAAAAAAGACTTTTTGCATAAAAGCAATTAAAGAAAACCAGACTCTTTATTTGATTTTAAATCGAGCAAACAGGGTAAATTATTTTAATGTAATCAAAAGTAATTACAGATATTTCAATTCAATTAGTTTATGTATAATGAAATTATTCTTGCAGAAACTATATATTTTAACGTAAAAGGACACTGTAAAGTCAGTTACAAATAAACTTTGTAATTAAGTAAACTTTAAAAGTTACTGTTACTAATTAGTTTTATAAAAAGTAGGTGTGCTTTCTAGTAGAATTACGTTATAAATTACCCTCTTCTATTACTTTTATGGCGTAATATAATGTGGTAAATAAACTAAACTAATTTGGTTACCATGGTATTAAAAGTCTGCAATAATGTAAAGTTTTGTTTCAAAGATATAAATTTGTACCACGCTTACAATGTAAATGAGATAGAAATGTTCATTACAAAATAGTCTGAATGTGATATTAATATGATATTCATCCCCTTTGGGAATAATCTGTGTATTTGGTAAGATGTTCAAGTTCATTTTTTTAACGTTACTCAATCAAAGATTTAGACTCAAAAAACTGTTGAGTGAATTGAATGAACTTTCTATATTCACAACAAAACATATTCGACATAATCCGAATGGAGACCGACAGACTGTTTGATATGTAATTATTTTCTCTGGAGAATTTTTATCTTTTCGCTTGTAGACTTTGTATGCGGTTGGTGTTGATGCCGATGGGAATTTCTTGCACATCTGACGGATGTCGACGCTTTGTGCATCTCTAAAACGTTACCTCCTTTTATGATTATCAAAATGTATTTTTTCAAATTGTGAAATTAAGCACTCTTATACACTACCACTTAGTAGGTCAACTTAAAACTCAATAACAAAAAGACAAGGATAAGAAAGCGTTATCTATTGAAGAAGCTCAAAGTAAACTTCTAGACAGGAAATTGCAATCTACAGCAAAATTGTTTTTGTTTCAAGATGCACTTTCATGATACGTCTGATCATTTTAGTAAGTGTTAGACCCGTTGAGGTAGATCCGAGCAAAAATTGTTAACTTTAATATAGTGAATATAGTTTCCTTTTGAAAATCTCAAATCTTATATTCTCGTCACGTAATAATAGTAGTTTTAGATTCTAACAAACTACGCTTTTCAGATAAAGATCATGCAAGTTTGATAACTTTGTAAGTTTTGAAAGATAACCCGATCTGGCTTTCTATAATGAAGTAATAATTTTATTTTGTTTTTATTAGTTTCTCAAGTTTAATACGTTAAGGAAAGTACTGTTTTTTTTGTCACTTATGTAATTTGATATTCTCAGATAATCTGTCTAATTTTTTAATCGTTTTAATTTAAGTAAATCTGCTTATACTACCTTTATTTCTGCTGAAAATAGTATGTGAACTGAATGCCTATAATAGAGAATCGTTTATTAATGGGAGTTATTAACCAACTCCAAACTATGTAATTAATAAACATTTTTAAATTAAGTGACGCTGCGTTGATTTGTTACGTCACAGTGACGGGATTATCAAAAATAAAATATCTGGTATGAAGCAGCACACAACCTTACAACGTACAGAGTGGAAATTAAAAGAAATGAAATAATTTTAGTTTTTTTAGGATATCTATGCAACTTATACGTTCATAACGAAAACAGGCAACAGTGTAAAATTAAGAACACTAATCCATGTCAGAATGAAGTTTAAAACTTCATGCCTGATAGAGATTAATAGATATAAATACATATTAAATAGAAACTATAAAATAAACTCTCAAATTATAGTCGAAACTACCGTCGCACCAGTACGAGGGTAGTGGCGGCAGGAGTTGTGGACGTGTGGTCGGAATATTTCTCGTAGATTTTCTCGAAAACGGGATCTCAGAAATTAATTAAACTTTAACCATCGATGGGGACCGTCGAGAACTATATTACCCCGATAACGTCATGTCCGGCTGTTGCTTCGTTTCGGGGAAGAGGCGGTGAAGGGAGTTTTTCGTCCATTTCGATTGGCTCGGCCGAATGAAAAGTTAAAGGGTTCGTGTTTTTTGCGTTCACCGCGCATTTCGAGTGAGCATCGAACGTGGACGGCGAAAGTTTGACAAGAATCACGCGATGGGTGGGGGAAACGGTCAAAGTGTCCGACGTCTACTTTTGCTTTGGAAACGTGATCGTACGAGACGTATCGTTTCACGGTTTGGATTTTTATGTAATGGAAATACGTTCACTATCGAATTAGAATCGAATGACTTTTCAAGCTCGAAAATTGGATCGGATTTGAGCTAGTAACGATCTTTTTTAATGCTTTTTAAATGGGGAAAATTCACCTATCAATGAAAATGGAAAGAACAGGGGGAGAGGAGTTTCCCCGCTCTCTTTCGATTCCTTTCATCGAAACGAACCGGGGAAAAAAATTTCGTCAAAATCGGACCGTTACTTCCGACGCAAAATCAAAGCGGTTAGCCGATATTTTTCGAATTTTTTTCTAAATATTTGTGCGAGGTATCCAAATCGATGGATTTTGGTGCGAAAATGAACAAAATGGGCTCTGATTCTCTGTAACGGGTACCGGCTTCGAGTTATCACGACGTTTCGATTTGTCAAATTTCACATAAATGGTCATAACTTTTGTACTTTTAAAGTCAGCGTTTCCATTTTACAACTGAACGACGTGTTCTAATGGGGCCCATCGACTGCCGCTTGTTTCACTTTCGTATCATTTATAATTGTTGAGTTATATGGCAAAATATGAAATCGAAAAATTGTAATTTTTTTAACCACTTCCCGTTGGAATTTTGACGTGATTTTTTTTTTAATTTTTCTTTACGGCGACGAGTTTTACCACAGCGTATTTTTTTTTCGAAATAACGCTTAGAACATCTTTTTTTTTTAATTTTCAAGATTCCACCCCAATTTTTACGAAATTTTGAACCGTCGGAAATATTTTCGAAATATGTATCGATTCACTATAATTTTGACCTCGAAAAGAAGACTACGTGGTCAAAAGTTGAAAAAGTCGAATCTTCTACAGAGTGTGCGAAAATGGCGTGTACAACGTTTAACCAGAGATTTCTTGGTCAAAAATAAGGCGATCCGGGTAACATAATTTCGGTTTTTCTAAATAATTTCTAAACGCTTCAACCGATTTTAACTAAATTTGGAAAACGGTGTTGTAACATAAATTGACATAATTTGACGAAATGGGAACATTTTTCGTTAGGTAGAAAATGAAACAAATCTACATGATGTTCGAAAAAAGATGTATTTTCTTACTCCCTGTAGATATGACTTTCATTTTTTTTTGTACTAATAGGTCGTTTTGTTTACAAACTTTTTGTACTCCTCTAAAATGTTGGTCAGATGTACAGTTTCGTCGCAAAAAAATAATTTACTCAACCCTACATTTAATCATTGTCTGTTTACTCGGAAGGAAAGGCAAGAAAGTAAATACACAAATTACATGAAAATGTTTTAGTTTCAATAAAAATTTAAATTTTCAATCACAATTATGGATGTTTAACGCCATAAATTATTATGATACTTGTTCAAAATGTTCTACTTTTTATTTTGAATAAATTAATTTAGCTTTTCAATACGGAAACTGTGTAATACAATTATCTATGTAGTACTACTTAAACTTAATTCGTCGTGTCTTTTATGGTCATGCACGTTTGTTTAAATGTTCAATTTAGATAACGTTGGTTAGAAAATAAATGTTTTACAAACCAAGGTCGTAGCCAAAAAAAAAATTCGGCATGGTCCAGATTTCTTAATCGTGTAAATTAATGTTTTAAAAGCAAAATTTGATTAAACAGTAGTTATTTAAGTAAAAGCTAAATTAATTAGACAAACGAAGAACATTTTGAACAATTATCATAATAATTTATTGCTTTAAACCTCTTACAAATTTTACGGTTTAGAAAAAATACTTTCTAAATTCCTACAAGTTAGAATCAGTAATTGTAACTTAACACTAAAAGTTTTTATTAAAAGTTGGCTATGATTTAGACTGGAAATAATGAACGATTAATTATCTACTGTTACAACAAATGTTCAAAATGTCCACCATTTTGTTGTACACATGCGTTAATTCTACGTCGAAAATTAAATTATACTCTTCGTAGTATAACGGGATTCCGAAGAGTGTTGGCAACATTTAAAATTCTGCCATATAAATCTTCCTCGCTTTGAGGAGAGGAGTAATTTTGTTTTCTTGGCACCCCATAAAAAAAATCACAGGGTGTTAGATCCGATGATCATGCTGGCCATTTAACAGGAGCATCATTACATGTTCCTATCCATCGATTTGTATAAATCGTATTTAAATACTGGCGCACTTATAACGAAAAATGTGTCGGAGCACCATCATGAATAAACCACATATTCTGTTGTTATAATAAGGTCAAATTCTCTAATAAAGCGGGTAATGTTTCTTACAAAAAATTTAAATAATTATTTCCATTTAAGTTATTAGGTATAATAACTGGACCTATAAGGAATTCGTCAATAATTCCTGCCCACATATTAAATTGAAATTCATGTTGATAATGAGTAACTTTTGTTACATGGGGATTTTCATCACAGTAAACATGTTCATTATGTAAGTTGTTCTGAAGTTATCGTGGATACTAACATACATCCACACACATTTCACAGACATCAGTGCTTATCTTGGCGAAACTTGACCAAACGTTGTAAAATGAGGTAATAAGTGGATTTAGCGATAGTGAAAAAAAGTATTGCATACGCTTCTGTACCTACATGTGTATATGTAGGTTGGAAGGCAAAAACAATTCAGGTGTTCCGTATTTTTATTACGAGATGGCACCTGGTAGATATAAAGTTTTCACTTTGGAAAAACAGGGAAATTAAAGAAAGCGTTTCTCTAAATGAAACTCAAATATTAATTCGCGAGTAACGATCTCGACTTTTTCAGACAGAAACTCCGTCCTTTGTCAGGCGTAATAGCAAAGTGATAAAAATTGATGAGGTAAAACTAGTTAAGAGAATTAAAATTAAGTTACTGTTGTAGACTGTACAACTTTTATTTCTTGAAAATAGACACCCAAGGTATCGGAAAGTTTATATCCATTATCCCTGTTCAAGTTGTTGGCTGTTTCAGAATCTTCCTTGTATAATCAATTCCTATCGTTAGCCAGAATTCTTGTGGTTTCAAATTTTGTATTATGCAGGGTGTTTAAGGCAGGTTCAGCAATTGCGCTGATTCAGTAAGATGAAGTAAGCGTAAGTGTCTTTGGTGTTCTGTTAACCTGGTGTTAATGCTTTTTCCAGTTTTCCCAATGTAGATTTTACCACAAGAGCATGGTATTTTAATACTTCTTTTATAAGCTACTTTTATATTATGCTTTTGTAATATTTTACCAATTTTATTCGTTGTATTTACAAGGAAAGGTAAAATGGCAAACTTATTTGAAGTTGTAGATTTATTATCCGTAGGCATCGTTTGTCTCGGTTGAAATGATTTTTTAATTTGTTCTTTGTTAAAGCCAATATTTATGAAGACCCTTTCAAGATGGTTAAATTCATGCTGCAGTTTATCTGTTTTGCCTGAAGGGTTGGATTTTGCTGTGGCTCATTCCAAAGTTCCTGTTGAGGAAACCATCTCTAATGTTGAAACGAGTATTAGTCATCTTCCAGCGCGTGAAGCAGCAAAAATCAGATTTGAAACTGCAAGAATATTACGTAGAGCGCAACCTCCAAAAAGAATTTAATTTATGCTGATTATCAAGCCTTGAAAAATTACATAACAACAAAGGCATCATAAGTTTACCAGCAGATAAAGGAAGCGCTACTGTTTTAATGGATAAAACTGGTTACATAATAGTTTACTAAACGATTCTGTTTACACTAAACTATCATACTACCCTAATAACAAGTTCAAATTGTTAACTGCGAAACTGTTAATGGAATCAAACTTTCCAGCTGGAATAATTAATCAACAACAAGATCCTACAATATCAAGAATTGTCGGATTGCCAAAAATACACAAACCAAATGCTCCACTTCGACCAATTGTACGCTCCACAAATTTAGCAGCGTACACATTATCTAAATATCTGAATTCATTGGCAAATTAACATTAATTTCAAATGATTTATTAATTAATATTGACGTTCACAAAAGTGCTATTAGAACGACATTTCAAGCACAACGAAATCAAATTATTTAAACATTGTCTAACTAAATTATTCTTATTTAATGGTGATTATTATATAACAGTTAGTTGTAGTGGTTTTGGGATCTCCAATTTTACCATCGATAGCAAATTACTTTATGGAATATTTCGAAGAACATGCTCTAAATAATACACCTAAGAAACCAAAACTTTGGCTTATATATGTTGATAATATTTTTGCTATCTGACCTTTTGGCAAAGAAGAATTAATCGTGTTCCTAAATCATTTAAACAATCAACATACCAACACTAAATTTACAATAGAAAAAGAAAAAGATTTTGTTAAATATATAACAAAACACCATTAAATCAGGTTAAAGTGCGTACAAAATTATAACATTAAGAGAAAATGAATAAAAGGCAGTTTAGTTACACATAAACGCAATAAAAAAAGAAACTCCATGTAGTCACAACCACAATTGTGTCATAACCTCATAACTAATCAAAATAAAAATCATAATACCAAACATGTGGCCCTTTAAAACCAATCATGCCGGTCTTTAAGTAAATAAGCACATAAAGCAATAATCAAATTACAGTACATATAAAATACAACAACAGTAAAATTGCACAGGTGATAAGAAGGTAAAGGCAAGGACAAAAGAAAATAGACAAGGAATTTACACGTACACAATTGTTTAGTGACTACTAAAGCACAAAATACATGTGAAAAATTACAATCCATTGCATATAATGAGAAATTAGTTCGCAGGCAAACAATTCTACAAAACAACTGACACACAAAAAACGCATTAAAACAAAGCCTTACAAGGGTAAGTTATAAATAGATCACAACATCGTGACCGATATATAAATTTGAGTGCCTTAGAAAAATACAGCGCCCTTTCTCAAGTTACACATTCATCTTTACAACAAATAAAAGCAAAAATAAAATTCGAGATGTTTAATGATTATCTGGCCCGGTAGTGTGTATCCACTTGGCAATTGCCTTTTACAATTCACAACCAAAGCGGTATCATGTACCCGTTCGCCAGTCCACCTCTACACAAATATAAATATAAACAACAAACAGGAATGCTAATTCACACAAATACCAGAGGGATGGAGCCCTGTGCTGTCTTTTATTTTAGCAAATTTCCGCTTACTGAGCCCGCGTGCGTAGAAGATACCTTCGTAAGGCAATGTTTGATTTTAATACGTTACATACGCTGGCAAAATGATTAGCTGCGAGCTTTCATTTATACAAAAATACCTACTTACACTTGAATATTTTCCCTTATTTGACACAAATCGTTAACATACGCGGTTTAACTTGAAAAAGGGTGACTGTTATTTATAGATTAATATTTGCAAAACACATTACAACTAACACTCGAAAGAAAAGACAAATTAGAGTTGGCTGATTCAAAAGAAAATGTACACGCAAGAATTATTTTAAAGACAAACTGTTTACAATGAAGGTATTTAATTAACTAAAAATTGATCTGGCTCGATTGACACTCTAACGGTAACTAACTTCCTCTCTGGTTTCCAACCAACCATCTTTACTTCCGCAATCAATCCCCGTCTTTCAAAAGCAATAAAAAAACAATAAATTATGTTGGAACAGTTTCATATTAATTATTGAATGACATCTTGATTTTAATAATATGCATTCGGCCGTAACCAGCCCTACATTTACGTCTCGGGTTTCAACGTACCGAACACAAATCCCTTTGGATTTGCGCCATATTCAGCCGTAATAAATCATTAGATCAATAACATTTTTAAATCAAGAGCGCACATAAGAAATTCCAGTGATCCGTTACGTCCCATCAGTAAAGCAGTTTTTTAAACGTACATCTGCTACTCAAGCCCCAACGTGTGTTTTCAACCCTTAACCAATATCAGTTACATACATTCTCACATTTCTTATACAAAATATATAAATAACATATTTCGAAACTATTAGTAAATTGCGACGTATTATCAAGATATTAAAAAATTCACTAATTATCTTTTCTACTGCGGTAACAATGGCGATTCGACAAACGTTAATTACAATAAAAAAATTTTGCGGTCCGCTACCTACAATATATGTGGTGTTTACGAAGTACCATGCTCTTGTGGTAGCGTCTACATTGCCGAAACTGGAAGAAGCATTAACACCAGGTTAACAGAACACAAACGGCACTAGCGCTTACTTCGTCTTACTAAATCAGCGATTGCGGAATGTGCCTTAAACACGCTGCACAATATAAAATTTGAAAACACAAGAATTCTGGCTAACGATAGGAATTGATGTACAAGAAAGATTCTGAAACAGCCACCAACTTGAGCAGAGATAATGGATATAAACTGTCCGATACCCTGATTTTTTCTTTTGGGGATTTCTGAAGAGCACGGTATACAGTAGTGGACCACAAACCTTACATTACACAAGAAATTTAGTGAATTCAACCTGTCCTGCTCTTTTCAATCTAGATTAGAAGAGTGTTTTCACAAAAATGGCTCTCACTTGTGCGGAATTATTTTTAAGACATAAAATGGCATACTTTCCTCTACTCAAACAAAAAAAAGTTTTGATAATAAACATTTTCTGAAAAAATTGCGTACTTCAAAATTTCCCGCTTCACTGGCGTACCCTGTATCTTAGAAAATTAGAGCTTTTAGAAATCTCTGAAGAAAAGACAGTGTTCACGCAAAACTAAATTAATTCTCTTAACGTGAGATCGCCGACTCAACCTGTATCGCTAATGATTGCTGAATCTACCTTAACTTGCTTCACTTTTTTCGTGTTTTTCTTTAACTTTTAGATAAAAACTTTAACTTGAATTATGTAAAGTGGAATACAAATTTGTTTCAATATTTCTTGAAAATAGACACCCAAGGTATCGGAAAGTTTATATCCATTATCCTTGTTCAAGTTGTTGGCTGTTTCAGAATCTTCCTTGTATAATCAATTCCTATCGTTAGCCAGAATTCTTGTGGTTTCAAATTTTATATTATGCAGGGTGTTTAAGGCAGGTTCAGCAATTCCGCTGATTTAGTAAGATGAAGTAAGCGTAAGTGTCTTTGTGTTCTGTTTTTCCAGTTTCCCAATGTAGATTTTACCACAAGAGCATGGTATTTTAATACTTCTTTTATAAGCTACTTTTATATTATGCTTTTGTAATATTTTACCAATTTTATTCGTTGTATTTACAAGGAAAGGTAAAATGGCAAACTTATTTGAAGTTGTAGATTTATTATCCGTAGGCATCGTTTGTCTCGGTTGAAATGATTTTTAATTTGTTCTTGTTAAAGCCAACATTTATGAAGACCCTTTCAAGATGGTTAAATTCATGCTGCAGTGTATCTGTTTTGCCTGAAGGGTTGGATTTTGCTGTGGCTCATTCCAAAGTTCCTGTCGAGAACCATCTCTAATGTTGAAACGAGTATTAGTCATCTTCCAGCGCGTGAAGCAGCAAAATCAGATTTGAAACTGCAAGAATATTACGTAGAGCGCAACCTCCAAAAAGAATTTAATTTATGCTGATTATCAAGCCTTGAAAATTACGTAACAACAAAGGCATCATAAGTTTACCAGCAGACAAAGGAAGCGCTGCTGTTTTAATGGACAAAACTGATTACATAATAGTTTACTAAACGATTCTGTTAGACTAAACTATCATACTATCCTAATAACAAGTTCAAATTATTAACTTGGAAACTGTTAATGAAATCAAACTTTCCAGCTGAAATAATTAATCAACAACAAGATCCTACAATACCAAGAATTGATGGATTGCCAAAAATGCACAAACCAAATGCTCCACTTCGACCAATTGTACGCTCCACAAATTTAGCGGCATACACATTATCTAAATATTTGAATTCATTGGCAAATTAACATTAATTTCAGATGATTTGTTAATTAATATTGACGTTCGCAAAAGTACTATTAGAACGACATTTCAAGCACAACGAAATCAAATTATTTAAACATTTTCTAACTACATTATTCTTATTTAATGGTGATTATTATCAACAGTTAGTTGGAGTTGCTCTGGGATCTCCAATTTTACCATCGATAGCAAATTACTTTATGGAATATTTCGAAGAACAGGCTCTAAATAATATACCTAAGAAACCAAAACTTTGGCTTATATATGTTGATAATATTTTTGCTATCTGACCTTTTCGCAAACAAGGATTAATCGTGTTCCTAAATCATTTAAACAATCAACATACCAACACTAAATTTACTAGAAAAGAAAAGATTTTGTTAAATATACAGGCTGTTTCACGACGAGCTTACATTATGTATATGTATATAGAAACTACTCACACGATTTCTATAAAAATTGGCATAGATAAATAACAAGTTATGGTAAATATGTGGATAATATTTTGACAGACATGTCACTTCCGGTTATACCGAAATGGACAACAACTTTGTTATTTAAATGTAACACCCTGTATGTTATTACCTTTTCGAAATCTACGTCAATTTTAATGTCACTTAATTCTACGAAAAATAAGGGAAGTTTATGTTCACTTCCTATACCCAAACTTAGCGTTTTTGAGATATTAACACGATTTTAAAATATTAATTATTTCTGCCGTATTGTTGTTTATTATTATTTATTATTTTATTTTAGCAGGCTGTGTATGTAGCTGTCATAACTAAATAGTATTAGTCGTCATTATTTTTGGTTAATCGCAATTTTACAAAGTGATAGAAATGGCTCGTTTGGAACTAAACAATCACGATTATCTAAATTTACTTTTAATACATGGTGATGTGACAGAGTTGTTATTAGAACAAGTGCTTTATTTGCTACAAGGTATCCAGATCGACCACGACCCACCGTGACACAATGAACAGAATAATAAACAATTTAACACAATTTGGTTGTTTTCAAGCAAAAGTTAAGAAAGTGAAGCCTGTTGTTGATAACAATGACAATGAAATTAATGTTCTTGGATACTATTCTGCTTATCGCGAAACGTCATTACGTTGTGGTGCGAGAGATTTAGGTGTACCAACGATATCTATTCAACGAATTAAAAAAAAAAACGTAAGTTTCATCCCTACTCTTTTAACCTAGTTCAAAGTTTAAGGGAAACAGACTATAATAAAAGAATACAATTTGCAGAATTTGTGTTGATAAAATGTCAAGAAGATAATGAATATTTAAAGAATATTATATGGTGCGACGAATCAAAATTTACGAAAAACGGAATGTTTAACAGGCACAATTCGCATTAATGGAGCGAAGAAAATCAACACTTAACAAGAGTACGTAGTTTTCAAGAGCGATGGGACTTTAATGTGTTTTGTGCGATCAGAGACAACCAGGTTGTAGCTCTCCACATTTATGATGGACACTTAAACGGTTAGAAACTGTGGTAACATAATTTTATTTTATTTTCTAAAACTACTTTTTAGGTCAAAGATATCTAACTATTAAGAAAACAAATTATATCTGATTGTTCTACAAATTTAGAAAAAATTTTTAAGGAAAACCATCCAGATACTTTGTTAACCAATTTAGATCTGATTTGATTGTGCAATTAAAATGTCCTTTTCGTTTGTCCATGACGTTTCGATAATAAATTAGATTTTGTATTAGTTCATTCTAATGTAAAAAACAGTGAATGGAAAAGTTTGTGGTTAAAAAATTACGTATTTGATATAAAAGAATTTTAAATATCCCATGTGAACTGGCGTTTGATAGTGCATTTTATCGTCTCCAATCTAATCTAAACGCTATCTTAATAAGACAAACTAAATGCATTAATTAATGATTTTTAATTTATTATCCATACATTAAAAACTTGTCCAGTTTACGTTTAGTAATAGATTTAATTGATAACTTTATAAGTTCTAAACAAAAATAAG
Source organism: Vesta saturnalis (assembly GCA_036346205.1). Classification (NCBI taxonomy): domain Eukaryota; kingdom Metazoa; phylum Arthropoda; class Insecta; order Coleoptera; family Lampyridae; genus Vesta; species Vesta saturnalis. Next base: position 1,465,380 of record JARFJB010002109.1, on the reverse strand, counting down.
TTTGGAAACACGACGATATAATTTCTAAGTTTCTCATATACTAAAAAAATTGTTTTCCTGTTTCTACTACGGCATCAGGACGAAACATTTATATAGGGTTAATTAAAATTTACTCTATTTTTATAATTTTATCTCTTTTGCCCATTTTAAAAGTAAAAATGTTGTAACTTTCAATATAATTTAAATTATTTTACTACTAATATTTACAGTTTGAAAGTGAATAATTAATTTCATACATATTTTCAACGTAATTACTTATATTTTATTAATAATAATATTAAATATAAATTTTAGGTCATATTTTAAAATATTAAATTATTACGTTCATTGTTAACTTAACCATTTCTTTAATCAACGAAAACTTTTTATTTTAATAGTGATCATTCTAAATAATAAGCAATTTGCTTTAATTTTTTAGAACAATGTTTTAAAAATCTTTAATTCTAAATAAAAAAACTTAAATGATGATCACCTTGAAACCTCATTATCAAAACCCAACTTCAGGTAATTTTGTGTCAAATTAGATCCAAAAATAGCTTTTCAGAACATGTTAAGTCTTTACCAAATTATATGTTCTAATATAATCCATGCCAGCCACAGATATATTTCAGAAAATATCTAAAAAATCCATTCTCATTTACACTGCCATGGTATGACTGTAAACGAAATTGTTTAGGTACGGCGCAAATTTTCTTTCAACGTCGCGCTGTTCAATGCATCTTCGGGTAGAAAAGTAATTAGTATTTTTAATAATTTAAAATTTTAACTGTTCAGTATTTTATTCTAAACTGCATATTTATGCTAAAGCAATTCTGATATTTATTCAACTAGGTCCATTGTTCATGACTATGGAACGAAAACAGTGGATTTATGTAGAAACTTTATAGACAACAAATGTAATATGGGTTTATATTTATCTGGAAATATTTTAATTTATTCAAAAAAATTAGAACTTAGATTTTGGATTGCTAAAACGGAAAATTAAGTTCTTTTTATTAAATAAAGCCTTTTATACTGTTCAAAACTTTGAATCTTGTAATTTAAGACTTCTGTAAGTGTTTTTTTATATAACATGTACTACAGCATTAAACCATATTATTATTATATATATATATATATATATATATATATATATAGGGTATATATGATATATATATATATATATATACATACATACAGGGTCCGCTTTGGGAGCTGATCAATGATGCTAAACCAAACTTACTATAACTTTGAAAATTTGGTGACAGGGTAATGTTGTTAGGCTAACTCATCCAAAATATTTTCAGTTCTCACTTCCGGTTATACGAAGTCGGTATTAGTCGCTTATTTTAAATGGAACACCCGTATATTAATACATTTTTGGATTCTATGTCGAATTTTAAGGTAAGTTTGTTAAATAAACTAGATATGAAATTTCAGTCGTTTAAAAAACATTTTCTAAAAAATTGACAGATGCGGTCTCAGTAATAACTCGTTAATTGTTCTGTTCTTGTCAAAAATTTGAATAAAACTTTGACGTGTTGTAGGCAAAGGTTTATTGAACAGTCTAAAAAATGACATTTGTATTTTCATAAAAATAAAATTGAATGTCTAAAGTTGGCTATCAAAAATTAAGTTACTCAAAAATCAAATGGAAACCCTATTTTTATTACTCAGATCGATTTAACGTCAAAATTTAAGGTGAGTTTGTTTAAAACTTTATTTGCCTAAATGTAACAGTTTCATACTTATTATCAAAAAGTCCCAATTTTAAAATTTGTGATAAAATGAGCTACATGCTTAAATCTATATTCCTTGTTCGTGGTCACCATGGAAACCAAATAATTGAGAATTGAAATAAAGAAAATATTTGAAAAAGTTACTCCAAAAATTATAAAATTGATAATTTTGTGATTCAAAAGTAATTTTGCCTAATAGAAATGTTCTAACTCTTTTGCAAATTCGATATACAACATAATTAAAATTTAATACTTTATGAGTAAATCGAAAAAACTACTTTTTACTGCGGAGGTTGTTACTTTTAAACGGAGCTGGAAGAAAATGGAAGAATGATAGGTATTCTGCTCATTCACAGCTAGTGAGCACTTTAACTAGCTCAAAAGTGTCGGTTAGTGAGAAGAAAGGATGTTACTTTATGCCAAGAGCCGCTCTTAGATAGATTTTATTCACGTGTCCGACTCTTGGACAGTGGTGCAAAATGGAATGAGCAAGGAGATTGTAGGAAAAGAGTACAAGAGAAATTGGAATAATTACACTGTTGTAGTGAGAAATAAACAATTATATATTTTATTTTAACCATAAAAAAAACTAAATAATGTAATGTAATGTAACTAAATAGTGGAGGTGTGATCCAATTAATCCACCACAAAGAATAATATATGTAAATAACCTAAATGTAAAAATAGTAAATACGTTCCAAGTAAACTAATTGGGTTCCAACCTGGAACCAGTAATTTTTAGTTAAACAGAAGGACTTCTGTACAAGCTAAAAGAGAATATATTTTGATGTCTTTACAAAGCGTAAATTATTACCAAATAATTAAAAAAAGGACGAACAATTTGCGTGGTTTGCACAAAAGAAATAAATTTTATAGTGAGTACAAATTTTATAGCTCAGAAAGCATTTTATCTTTTAAAACAATAATGAATCAATATCATGAAAATTTAATAAATGCATAAATTTCAAGAGAAAGAAAAAAAAGATTAATAATTAATGTCTACACCAATGCAATACAAACATATGGTTATATAACGGTAGTGAAGCTACCTTTACGCATCCCAATTAAAGTGATCTAGACACAAAAATGGCAGCCAAAATAGGTGCAGTTAAATGTTACTATTATAATTACAAAACAAAATAAGAAGTAAATAATGGTAAAGAACAGGTAATGAAGGTCACGTGGTTGTGAAGTGAAAGATTAAGGATATAGCAATAAGAATATAGTGATAACAGGTATACAAATATAGGTTAAGATATTGTTATAACAGACTAATTGGTTTAATTATTTTTAGTAGGTGTACTTATCTAAACATTTACACAATAATTATTCAGTTAACTCTCATGTAATAATAGAAAAAGGAATGATCTAACCTTTATATAAGCAGGTAGTAATTCTGTTCAGTCGATGCCGAAGTTGTCACGATCCGGTTTGATTTTAGTTACGATTCAGAAGTTAAACCAAAATGTAGATATATGGAGGTATTAGTTGTAGTTAAAAGTAGAAGGTACTTCGTTAAAATTAAAAGGACCAGGTAATTCGTTGAAGTTAAAGTAGAAAATTCGTTGAGGTTAAGTGAAGGTACTGTTGAAGCTAAAAGGAGAAGGTAATTAACATTATGTAAGTAAAAACTTATTCGTTACTTAGATGGAACGGCCAAGTGAGAAGCTATCGAAGTGCTTTCCTTTCTTTACGAAAGCATCAATAATTCGTGTTTTGATTAAACGTCTTCAAACGTCGATCTTGAAGAAAATTTATTCTAAAACCGCATGTAAGCGAGCAACAAACTTGCAGATAATAATTAGAAAAGCACCAATTGTTTATTGCAAATTATGCTTCTTGAATATATCTGATTATTTAATCGTATAATAACATAAGGAATTTTCAAGAAGACATCAAATTTGAGCTTGGAAAAATGGACGCTAATAAAGCTACGTAATTTTTATGTTAAAGTTGTATTATTCAAATTCTATTTGTTATCAATTTTATCTATATATTAAATGCCAAAAATTATAAATTGTGATTTCTCCACTAACGCCATAGAGAGTACTTTAAAAGCTTGAATTAGTTCACCTTAATTACCTATATTTTAGGATACGACAGTAGAGGAGTAACAATGAGATTTGAAATGAAATATTTAAATGTGAATTTATAACGTTTGAATAACCAAAGTCCAAAATTTATATTAGACTAGTAGTAAAATTATTTGAAATATTATGTGTTCAAGTTATGAATAGAAACAACGTAAGCATTTCTAGAAATGAAGTTTGAGTAAACTTGTACAACTTGTACAGAAATTTATTAAAGTAACCTAAATAAACAAAACGCAAATTATTTCGTTACAAGGTAATACTACTTATCAGCGCATCATTACACGATAAAGATGCTTATTTATTTTGTTTTTCTTGTAGTCAATAATTTAATAAAATTGTTGACAGTTTGTGTTTTGCTTGATGAAATGGCTCGACTTGAATATTCTAATACAGATTATTTGAATTTAATTCTAATTCACGGAAAATGTCATAGAGTTGTAAAACGAACAGTAAGAACATTTATCGAACGCTATCCTGAGCGCCCCGACCATCAGCAGATACAATAAGACGTGTGGTTCAAAATTTGGAACAGTTTGGCACATTTAAACACTCTGCGCCTCGCAAAAAACTGCTATTGATAACGAACAGAATGAAGTTATAACTTTAGGATATTTCCGTGCCTATCCTTGTAATTCCATAAACGACGCGAAAACAGATATTGGCTTAACACCAACAACTATCAGAAGAATTCTTAAGAAACAAGTTTAGACCATACTGTTTACAATTAGTTCAACATTTGAAAGAAGCGGATTTTTTGAAACGTATCGAATTTTGTGAAACAATTTTGCTCAAAATGCAAGAAATTCCTAATTTTCTGACTAATATCACATGGACGGACGAATCTAAATTTACGAAAAATGGCATATTTAATCGCCGAAACTCGCATTACTGGAATAACGAAAATAGCAATCCAATTCGCGAATGCCATTTTCAGGAAATTTGGAATTTTAACGTATTTTGTGCTATTCGGAATAACGAAATCTTTGACGTGTATTTTTACAATGAAAATTTGAGAGGTTTAAAATAGTTGATTGTTGCGATTTATGATTACAAATTTAATTTCTAGGAGAAAAACACCTTGAGATATTAAACACTCGAATTCAACCCGGATTAAATCTAGAAAGGGAAAATTTATGGTACCAACAAGACGGTGCGCCCCCTCACAACACCAACGCTGTTTCCATGAAACTTTATGAAATTTTTGAAGATCGTTGGTTTGCCAATAATGGTCCCTTTCCATGGTCACCTAGGTCACCTGATCTTACGCCAATGGATTTTTATCTTTGGGGTCGAATTAAAAATATTGTTTATGCTACACCACTAACGACTAAAGAAGATTGCATTGCAAGAGTGCAAAATGCCTTCAATTCTCTTTCTCCACAAGAAATTCAAAGGGCTACAAATGAAGCCGTTATAAGACGGGTTCAACAATGTCTTGCGTCTAACGGGCAACATTTTGAATATTTATTGTAAATTAATTTACATTTGATCACGAGCAAGAAATGCTAAATAAGCGACTTTATCGTGTAAGAATGCACTGATAAGTATGTAGTTACTACCTCCGCAGTAAAAAGTAGTTTTTTTCGATTTACTCATAAAGTATTAAATTTTTACACTTATGTTGTACATCGAATTTGAAAAAAATGACTTAGAAAATTTCTATTTGGCAAAAATGACTATTGAATCACAAAATTATCAATTTTTATAATTTTTTGCAGTAACTTTTTCAAATATTTTTCTTTATTTCAATTCTCAATTATTTGGTTTCCATGGTGACCACGAACAAGGAATACTAGATTTAAGTATGTAGCTCATTTTTATCACAAATTGTAAAATTGGGACTTTTTTGAAAAGTATGAAACTGTTACGTTTAGGCAAATAAAGTTTTAAACAAACTTACCTTAATTTTTGACGTTAAATCGATCTGAGTAATAAAAAATAGGGGTTTCCATTTGATTTTTTTGAGTAACTTGCATTTTTTATAGTCAAGTTTAGATATTCATAATTTTATTTTTATGAAAAATACAAATGTCATTTTTGCAGACTGTTGCAATAAACCTTTGCTACAACACCTCAAAGTTTTATTCAAATTGTTTGACAGGAACAGAACAATTAACGAGTTATTACTAAGACCGCATCTGTCAATTTTTTAGAAAATGTTTTTTTAAACGACTGAAATTTCGTATCTAGTTTATTTAACAAACTTACCTTAAAATTCGACGTAGAACCAAAAATGTATTAATATCGGGTGTTCCATTTAAAATAAGCGACTAAGTACCGACTTCGGTATAACCGGAAATGGTACGAACGTGAAAATATTTAGATGAGTTAGCCCTAACATCATTACCCTGTCACCAAATTTTCAAAATTATAGTAAGTTTGGTTTAGCAGATACTCATAGGATCAGCTCCCAACGGCGGACCCTGTATGTGTATATATATATATATATATATATATATATATATATATATATATATATATATATATATATATATATATCAGTGATACTCTAAGTGGAGTAAATTCGGTAACTCAAAGAGATGAAGTCCGGGAGAAAAATCATGATAGGCATTCTTTATAATTGTTTCCAGCCCTCAATCTATGGGTTACAGTTTCTCCATATATTCATCCCCTAACTTTTTTTTTCAAATGTAAGGGTAGGTCAAGTGATACACCGTGTGAAAGATTGTATTAAGAGGGATACAACGCAGTTTTTATTTTTTCAAAATTTTAAACATTATTTTATTGAACAAAAAAATCACAATCAAAATTAATAAACAAATAAACGCACTCTCTTAGCAAAGGAAGTTTCATTTGAGAACTTTCTTAAACTAAACTACGATTTAACGACTTCTCTGCAAAAAAATCTTTTCTTATGGGGTACACTCATAACTTTAAAGATGTTCAAAATGGTGTCCAATTGTTTCTTGACAAAGACCCATTCGGTGATAAAAACCATTCCTCACGTTTTGAAACATGTCTTGTGGAATATCTCTGATTTCTGCAGTAATTCTGTCCCTCAGATCTTGAAGGTCGGTCGGTAATGTGGCATAAACCTTACTCTTCAAATATCTCCATAAAAAAGTCAAGAGGATTAAGATCGGAGATCGTGGTGGCCATTCAAGTGCACCTCTTCGACCAATCCATCTATTTGGAAAAATTTGATTTAAATAGTTCCGTACTGGCGTGGAGCGCCATCTTGCTGAAACCAAATTCTCTCATTTTAGTCATTTGGATTATTATTTGGAAATAAACTCTTTTTAATTTGGGAGCAGGTCATTCGTGAGCATAGAAAGATATAACTGCCCACCAAGATTACCTTCAGCAAAATGGACCTACCACTCGATCTCCAACAATCCCAGCCCATACGTTTAATTTTTGTGGATGTTGCGTGTGAGTTTTCCGCATACAATGGAGGTTGTGGTCAGATCAATAACGACAATTGTGATTATTCACTTCACCATGCAAAGAGAAAGTACACTCATCCGAAAAGAGAATTCATTTCAACTGTATGTGACCAAGGTCACTGAAGTTCATCATTAGTTCACAAAACTCAATTCGTCGGTCAGGACCTTCGTCAGTCAAATCTTGTAGCATTTGCGTCTTGTAAGAGTGCATCTTTGCAGTTTTTGAAACCTTTAAAACACTTCTATGACTGACCTCATTATCGCGCGCTAATTGCCGTACCGAAATGATGGGGTTTTCTTGAATAGACAAAACGTTCAGCTTTGTATTTTTGTCAACTGCTTCTCTTCTTTGTCTTGGCAGATTCCTGACATGACCCAATTCTCTATAGCGCCTTTCTATTTTGCTAATTGTGCCTTGAGAAAGCCGCGGTAAATCGGGATGATTTGCTTGAAATAATTCAGCTACCTCAGCTTGAGTGCGACTTCGGTCACCATATCCGATCATCATTAACATCTCAATGCGAAGGGCTTCCGTTAAATAAGCCATGCTAAATAATTTACTACGATGTGAAGATATGAAAACTACACTAGAGGAATTATTTACTTAAATAAACGAACAAAGAAAAATACAAGGAACAGACAATATTGTAATTTACTTATGTGGACGCTAACAAATCAATCAGGTAACTAAAATCGAAACTAAAATACAGAGCGTTAAGAGCGTTTTTCATCAAGGATAAGACCTGGCTTGCTGAGATAATAAATGCACGTTATCAATACGGCACATTTTTATCTACCGACCATTAAAACATTGTCGAAATTAAAAAGCATTTAGTGAGTGTAAGAAACACAGAAGATAAAGATGTTTTCCTTCAACGATAAGAGCAGGGTTGTTGCGATAATAAATGCATGTTGTCGCTACGGTACATTTTGACCTACCGACATTTTAATCATTTTCGAAATTAAATACCATTGAGCCAGAGAAGTTCTTCATTTAGGTTTATTTTTCAAATGCCCGAGAAAATAAATACTGCGTTGTATTCCTCTTAATACAAGCTTTCACACGGTGTATCACTTGACCTACCCTGACGTTTGAAAAAAAAAAAAGTTAGGGTGGCTTCACCCCTAGGGGTGGATATATGAAGAAACTGTAACCCCAAATTGAGGGCTGGAAACAATTATAAAGAATGCCTATCATGATTTTTCTCCCGGACTTCACCCCTTTGAGTTACAGAATTTATTCCACTTATATATATACAGGGTGGCCGAACGAGGAAGATTATACAAAAACCAAATAAGTTAGAGAAACGATTGTTGGACCACGGGTAGATCAATAGGTACTACATTTTAAAAATATTTTTGATCATACAGGGTGTTTCAGGTTGTTGGAGCAAACTAAATTCTTTTTAATGAAACACCCTGTATATTATTACATTTTTGGAAAGCCAATAAAATACGCGTTCATTTGATATCAAATTGTAATGGTCTATCTCCTTTGGTTTTGGACATATTCAATTGTTTTTCGAAAAACTATCCCCCTTGCCATCGCCACCACTGACTTGTTAGGCGACTTTTGTTTATTTTAAAAATTTATGGTGGTCCTGTAGTATTTTGAAATATCTTTATTTTCAGATTTTTTTTAATAATGTACAGGGTGTGTCACTGTTTGTATAAACAACTTTTTTGAAAAAAATTTAATCCCCCCCCCCCCCATGATGTTCTTGTCATTAGAGATGCTTTGTTTGTTATTATTTCTTTTGCATCAACCATGTCTTATCCTAACATGAATAGTTTTCATAATATTTTGTTTATTTGTAAAATTGCGATTGTAATACAAAAAAACTGAAAATAGAGGTATTAAGTTGGCCCTAGGATTGTAGTTTCTTACTAAAAAAAATTTTCAAGTAAAAACAAGAGTTAATATAACAATTACAAATTGATTTAATGAATTATTTTAAATTTAACGGACTTTTTTGATCAAAATTAACTCATAAAACACTCTTCCTTCTAAGCAAATATAATTATGTTCAGATCAACGATTTCATTTTTTACGTCTTTTTGTAAATTTAAACGTGTAAAGATGGTCATGGAATTGTAGTTTCATGCTAAAAAAATTTTTAATCAAGTTGTATTTATAAAAGAAATTTTGGTTCTTTTCATGCTAAAAAAATTTTTCAAGTAAAAACAAGAGTTAATGTAACAACTACAAATTGACTGAAATAGATTGTTCTAAATTTAACAGAATTTTTAAGCAAAATTGGTGCATACACAAGTCACTCTTTCGTTAAGGCAAATTTAAATCAATCCTTAATGAAATTTCTAAATTTAAAACAGTCCTTAGTAAAAACCGCTGCCATAATGCTTTCTCATATATGTAAATAAATAACTTCAAAGCCCACAATAACTGAATTTCATATCGGTTTTTAAACACGATAATTCCCCATTTTTGGTCCTCCATTTTGAATTTTTTAATTTTGACAAATGATTTATTCTTAGGAATCTTAAAAACCTCCCAGTGCGCTCAACTTGATAAATTAAAAAATGCACAATTTTGCACCCTAAAAACGGTGCGCCACTGGTTAATATATATTTTTTTATTTTGAAATTATATAAAAGTATTAGTTTGTAATTTTAATTATGTAACTTTTTAAAATTTGATGCAATGAATTTTTTAGTTTTCTGATCCCCTAAAAATGCCTCGTCACTGTTGGATTTTGCTGATTAACGAACTGGACCTAGATTTTATGGCAAAGAATTTTTGTGTTAAATTTCATATCGATAGCTTTAATGGTTCAAAAGATATCCCGCACACAGACTCCAATGTTTTTTTTTTAAAAATGACTTTTTATCGTAACTTTAATGATTCAAATCAGACATGAAATTGTTTTTTCTAAAAATATGTGTTTCGTTTTGTTTAGGCCACAAAACCTCGAGATATGTAAAAAAGGTGTTTGCAAATTAAAATCGATTACATAGCTTTCTCTTTATACGTACGTATATGAGAACGCAATATCTGAAGTACTCTATTTGATTCAATGTTCAAATCAACTTTTCCATGTTCTACGTCTTTTTGTAAATTTAAATTGGTCACTGATCAAAGAACAAAGATTATTTTAATGTTTAAACTCACAATTAAAAAACAAGGGTGCCAAGACAATATTGTGTTGAAAGAAGAAAAATTGCTTGCCATTTAAACCTAATTTGTGTTTTAATTTATTCAAAGTGTTGAAAATGACTCTAGATAGGAAATGATTTTAATGATTTTTATTCTTGGAGAATAGCAATATATCCCGATGCTGAATTGGAGTTCAATATCATCTTTGGAGCAGTAGTAAATGGCTGTTTGAGTTAAATTTGAATTCACCCATTCATACAATCGTATTGGCGCAATAATTGCTCTACTTGGAAGTAACTGCAAGCTTGCACGAGTCGCTAAATGTTCCAGGTTTCATCCCGCGACCATCACATGGTCCCTTACCGTGAGAGGTTGCGGGAAAATGAAACTCTGCATCTGTCAAAATCTTGTTGCTTTTTTTAAAAGATGCTCGTGAAGTATTTTTTGAAAGCATAGAATGTAGCTGCGTCATGCTTCAAATTGTCTGAAATCATTACATTGCTACCGTGTTTTATTTCAATTTCATTTCTATAATAAAAGATCGATGTTAATATTACTGCTTGCTCATTATTCCAATGAAAAGCTTGAGCTGCGTCTTGAACAACAAAACTATAATTTTCTGCAAAATCGCATTATACTACGATTTCACCTTCTGCGATGTTCTCCTTAAGTCTTTTAAAATAAAGTGCTTGTTCTTCTGCAAGGTGTGCATGGGGTTTCAATTTATCCAAAGCGCCACACAAACTATCTACGAAATCATCAGATGGAAGTAATTGAGTAGACATCGTGAAGCGGTATATGCCATCCCGTTTTTCAAACTGCACGTTTGTCACTTGATTGTCATCAAATATCATTTTCAAATGATCACGAATCGCATTCAAGCCAGGACACAATTTACAACATTTTGTTGGCGACGTCTTTGACGTCGTTAAATGACAGGTCGATGTTGGATTATGACACATCATATTGCGAAAGTAATCTTTATGCGATTAAAGTTCCAGCGGTAAGATTGGTAATGTCTCCTCCATTCAACATCAGCTGGACATTTTGATATGTGTTCCACAATCGCGTCGAGATTACATTGTCAATGTTGCACATTAGAAGTTGTTTTTGGATGTGTGTTCTTTTTCCATCATGTAATTTCAAGGATATGAAATCTTTTTTACCAGGTATAATACGACTAGTGTCTTCTCGTAGATGAAAGGATTTCACCAAGTTCTCTGTAACGACGGATAATTTACGGCCACCTTGTGGTTTAGGACATGATAAAAAGCCAAACTGAAGTTTTAAATTCTTCTGCAAGTTTATTTTCACTCCAAGATTTAGGTGCTACAGTCAGTATCATTATCCTCATACAGGTATATGTAGACGGATCATTAAATTTCTCCTTCAACTTCAACTGATTCAAAATTTGTTGGTCTTGGTCGTGGTCAGTTTGGGTCGAACTATGTTTATACTTATCTTCGGAAACGTACGGTACATCTTGGAAATTTAGTGGAGTTTCAACTGATGATTGACTACTCTTCAGGAGATTTTCTACAACTATCGGAGATGTTTCAACTATCGGAGGTGTTTCAACCAACATTCGTTTCTTGCAGGATGCACACACATACACATTTGAGGGACAATTCCATTGTTCAGCTGAACGTTTAGAAATTTCTCTTATGTCTTTAAACTTTGGTGAGCTGGTAAATTAAATGGATAGTAGCACCGATCACCGTAGGGAGCCATAATAAATCAATAAAAATGATCAATCTTATTAACGAACGTAACTCACTAAGAGGTTAGAACGACGACTAAAAACAACGAAACACAAGCGTAGCTTGGCGTCATACTTCTATCTCTTTCTATTATATAACTTTGATTCGTTTTGATGAAGTGATTCTTTTCGCAACTAAGAGATGGCGCTATTATTCGTATTTCGTCGTCACAATGTGAGAAAAATCACGTAAAATAAATATTTTATTTTGATATTGCTTTCTACACATACTTTTGTTCAAATTAATTTATTTTATTTTAAATGTAAGTATTAAATAACCCTATGACACAAATAGGCAAAACAATAATACGTAATCAATATTATTGCAATATAACCAACGTTTTAATCACCAATCACCAATCGGCTTTAAGAAGCGAGGTGTCACGCTCAGAGCGACTTGTACGTACTCTAATTGATTTATCTCTTAAACTAATTTAGATCCCATTCTGCAATTTTTACGGTAAAATCTATAAACGTTAAGCTTTATTTTGTCGTGAAAAAACTTTAAATTAAAATAGTCGAAATTGTTAAAAAAATATTTGAAATATTTACTTCCGGTTTAACACTGGAAAAAAATTGAAATTGGAAATATGATTGGAAAATCAAAAAGAGCAGTAGATTTCCGATAGAGAACATTACATTAATTATTTTATTATAATTAACTTCAATATGAAAATAAAATTTCAAGGAAATCTTTCCGTCAATCAGGGGAATTCTATAGAGTCCCAACTAAACAACTAAACCTCAAAGAATAAAAATATAAAGTGAATACGTTCATATCCCGTAGAAGTACAAATATGCCCAATATGAACGAATTTCTGAACCTCACTTTTTTTCGTTGTCCGCTTCACCTGAAATGCCCGAAATATCACATATGACTGATGTAAAAAAATCTAGCGTAAAAAATACATTAAATGTCCATAAATACCATGGATATCATATAGAACTTTATCAACAACTATATAGTCAAGATTTTGAAACAAGAACTAATTTTTGCAAAAAAATTGCAGAAGTTTCTAATTTTCTCAATTCTATATTATTATTTAGTGACGAAGCTACCTTTAAAAGTAATGGTTTAGTGAACAAGCATAACATGGATTATTATAGCAGTGAAAATCCTCGTTGGATCAGGCATGTTGACCAAAAAAATCAGTGGTCACTAAATTTGTGTGTGGGGACTTATTGAGTCACATGTTATAGGTCTTTATTTTTTGAAGATACTCTAACCGGCTGGGTGTATTTAAATTTTTTGAAAGATGGGCTACCTAGCCTTCTTCAAAATATTCATGAAGCAGTTTATGGAAATATGTGGTTACAACATGATGGTGCCCCTTCCCACTATCGTCGAAACGTACGAACATTTCTAAGCCATTGGAAAGAAAATCAGTGGATAGTTCGAGGGGTTACGTAAAAGATTATGTGTATAAAGGAATTTCAACCCCACCAGAAAATATGAAGGAAAGAATTAGAAATGCTTTTCAAAATATCACATGACCGACATTAGAGTTAGTGAAAAATAATTTTGTAGCGACGTGTTAATAAATGTATTGAAGTTGAAGGAAGAACATTCGACCATTCAATGAGAAATTGATTATTGATTTTTTTTTTTTCATTTTATTGTTCTTGTTTTGTTGTAATTTGTATTTGTTAATTTTATTAGACAGTAGTGCATGTAAAAATAATACATATTTACAATTATTTTCATCAGTCTAATTTACTGAAAATAATGCACAGTTACTTGACAATATTACGACAAATTTGGTAATGCTAATAGATAAAAAAATAAATTAAAAAGTATAATAAAAAAATATTAAGAACAGAGTATCTCAAAACTTTGTAAATGATAGATATTTAAGAACACCAAAGTTTTTTTATAAATCAATACAACTTGATTAGAAAATTCTTTAGCGTGAAACTACAATTCCATGACCATCTTTATACGTTTACATTTACAAAAAGACCTAAAAAATGAAATCGTTGATCTGAACATAATCAAATTGAGTACTTCAGAAATTTTACTAGGGACCGATTTAAATTTGGCTAAAAGCAAGAGTGTGTTACGCATTAATTTTGTTCAAGAAAGTCTGTTAAAACTAATGTAGTTAGTCAGATGGACTAAAGAAGTAGCTTTTGTGATTATTAAAAGGATGGTGCGTGAAAGATATTGTATCGATGATCGAGCCCGTGTTTGTTTTTGTGTTTGTGCAGTCATTGGAGTTGTAGGTGTCCAGTTTGGAGTTACGAATGTGTATAGCTAGACATTGAAACTGTAGAAGTTTACGTAATGGATATTTAAGGTTATACGCAACGTATAGAATCAGTATGGTATTTAGGCTTATCGTGTAGATATAATTAGAGATGTCTTCGTGTAAATATTTCATCGATTAACTGAAGTAAGGTCAGGTTTAATTTAAGTGGCGTACATTTTACTTGAAGTAATTTCAAAGTGACAAGTACGTCGAATTCCTACGCAAGTAGATTATTTATATTTACCGATTAGTAATGTTATGATTTTATGGAGTTGAATCGATTTGGTCATTCAGTTGTGAGGCTAGCACTTCGTCATCTTCTAGACTTATTACGCCATTAACGCTGTTGGTCTAGAACGATTAGTGAACCCAGTTGTGCATATTGATTTGACTTTATTGACGATCGCAACCTGTCTGCGATTCTATAAATATTTTTGGTATGAGGCTGTATGTATTTTTAATCAAGCTTGTTATAATTTAAGCAAATATTAAAATTGATTTTACTTTTTATGCAAGCATTAAAGAAGGCAACGTTTTGTAAAATTATAACACTCAACTTAACGATTAAAAAATTATTTTCCACTAACAATCTTAAAGTAACAAAATTCATCAATGTACTGAATTAATTCCTATACCACAAACAAGAAAAATTTTATTAAATTTCTCTCACCATTTTCACACAACATGACACTCCTTCCACTAAATGTTTTTCCCCGAAAAATATCCAAGTCTAAGCTAGTCTGCAAGGATAAGAACTTATCAAACTAAAACTAACCTACCAGAAAAACTAATTGACTGGCCACTATAACTAACCTACAACTAAATCTAACCTAATTCTGACAATCCAAATCTAACAAAACAAAAAAAAACTAATTACAAAATTCGAAATCTGGTAACCTAAACATTGTCAAAATTGGGTAACCTTAACTAAACCATTTTACAAATAGTTCAACGAAAAAAAAAAATCCGTAACGGTGTGCTCAAAAACATCGATAAACAAAATTTTTTGGTATTGCTCGAAAGCCTTCCACTCACATCAAAATTCATACACATTTAAGCGTTACGATAAAATAAACGTTATTATTCGCGAAACTAAATTATCTCAATAGCTAACAAATCCCAAAACGAATAAATAGTAAGCTCATAACTAATCATTAATTCATAACACTAAAGATTCCAAAACTCGTTCAAAAATTATGAATACTTCAAAATATACTCAAAATCTCCAGCGTAAATTAACTCTACACTCAACATAACAACTCCGTAAAATCATAAAAATCGTTTAACTACAACGAACCCCAAAATAATTCACTCACAAAAATACAGATACACAAAAACAAGCAATGCCAACTAACCAAAATACCAGAAACACACAATAAACATGCCAACCAAACCAAATACAAACATACCCCACGTTTGGGCGGCAAATTACATGTTATGGGCATGACACTCACTAGAACATCAGCCCGTAAAGGAAAAGTGCATGTTACCAATATCAGTCAGTGGTATGGGCGCGGTTCTTACTCATCAATCTAAAAGGCCACTCGACACAACTCAACAAAATCAAAATCAGTAAAAATATGTCACTAAGGCACCACCTGTTAATAGAGGTATAGCGGAAAAACGTCATAAACTATGATAGGCATAGGTGGTTTCTTGCGATTTTTATCCTCTAAACCAACTAAAATTTATTATTCTAATCGTGCCACTATTTGTGCGAGTTACAAATTATTTTAGTGGTACGTGTTACGGTCGCAAATGAACTTAACATGGCAGGTAACAGATAATTAATATGCATCGGACTAGCTCAGTGGGACAGAGGGCGTGGGAGTGTTTTTGACTTTAAAGGTACTGAAGGTGGTTAGTCGTATTGTCGAAACTCGCAAATCAGGGTGCGTCGTAATTGAAATAAAGTCAAGTAGTGGGCGCTAGACTGTTGTGAAACAAAATCGGTAAGAATACACCTGGACACACGTAAATAAATCAGCCTTAAACAGTCAAAAGGCCTCACTTACCTTACATTGGCTACCTCCAGGTGCACATCGGAGATGCTTCGAAACTTTTAGCTCTAGAACAAATCTCAAAATATCCACACGCTCAAATATTACCTCCAACGCTTGTAAACAAAATATCCTCAACAAGACAAAAAAATAAACAACGCTAAATGTTTCGCTTAATTATTAACCCTCTATGGCCCCATGTAGGTTCAAGTCAACATACCATAAAATATTCAATAACACAAAATCTGCGAATCTGTGTTCTTTGTCGATCATTGTTGTCAAAAAGCAACATATGCCCGCTGTTCTGAAGCGATTCGTGCCGCCATCTATTCATTTAGTTTCAAAATTCTTCAAAATCGCGCCGGAACTACCACAATGGCGGCTTGATTGTGTCGACGTGTTTATGTAATAGTTGTGAAGTGAATTTTGCTATTATTTTCGGGAAATAAAAATTATATAGTGAATTTGTAAACTGTTATTTGTGCGTATAAAACGTTTTCATAATATTTTTCAAAGAAATACAAGAGGAAAACACTAAAATAGGTATGTTGCTTTTAATACACATTGGGCTATAAAGTTTTCATTTTCAACAATTGTTACAGGTATGGATCCTAAAAAGTTTTACGGCTCAAAAGGGAACGTCAAATATCCTGATACGTTTGTAAGAATAATACAAAATGCAGATGAGTCAGAAGATTCGGAATTAGAAGCCAGTGATGACGAAGTAGATATAAATCCTGAATCAGATTTAGATTTTGATGGGGGTGAGAGTGAAAATATATCCGACAACGAAGATTCTGACGACGAGGAAAATAATTCACGTGTTTCAAACGATGTTCCACAACCTAAAAAACAAGTTGTCCCAAAAAAAGATATTGTATGGAAATCTGGAGCACGAGTCAATTATCCTATTCCTATTTGGAAAGGATGTATACCACCACCAACTGTGGAAGAACCAGGTTCGCCACTATTTTGTGTTAGAAAGATGATTTCAGGAAATATTCTGAAGGATATCGCCGAGCAGAGTAATTTATATTCAATTCAGAAAAATATAAATAAGCCTTTAAGTCTTACACTTCCTGAATTAGAAAAATTTGTTGGAACTGTGATGATGATGTCAATTTATGGACTCCCTAGAACGCGCATGTTTTGGAAAATAGAAACAAGGGTACCGCAAGTTGCCAATACCATGTCAAGAAATCGCTGAGAAGAAATAAAATCAAGATTACATTTCAACAATAATGAAAATATTAATTTAGAAGATAAAGCATCCAAAATTAGACCATTTTTAGACTCAATCGTTGAAAACATGAAACAAATTCCCATTGGAGAGACAATTTGTGTAGATGAACAGATGATACCGTTCAAAGGAAGACATTCCATAAAACAATACATGCAAAAAAACCGAAAAAATGGGGATTCAAAGCTTTCGTTTTATGCGATTCAAATGGAGTTGCGCATAACTGGGAATTATACACTGGTAAACATGAAGCTCCGGCAGAATTATCTGGGTAGGTGTCAGCGGAAATGTAGTTTTGAGGCTTTGCAGCATCGTACCGAGAAACCTAAACCATAAAATATGTTTTGACAATTGGTTTAATAATATACCGTTGCAAATCCAACTTGAGAAAATTGGAGTGAATTGTTTGGAAACCGTTCAGCCTAATCGACTTCAAGGGTGCCCGTTTTCAAGTGACAAGGATATGAAGAATACAGGTCGTGGTGCAATGGAAGAACATCAGGCTATTGTTGATGATGTACGCATCAAAGCCACTAAATGGTATGATAATAAGGCTGTGCATTTGCTTAGTTCTTTTGTTGGCACACAACCTACAGAAACAGTAAAAAGATGGGATCGAAAGCAGAATAGAAAAATTGACGTAGATTGTCCAAGTGCAATCATATACTATAATCGTTTTATAGGTGGCGTTGACCTGATTGATTCACTGATTGCATTGTATAGAACAGAAATAAGGTCTAAAAAATGGTACCTCAGAATTTTCTTTCTTCTATTTAATAAAAAAACTGTATGAAATTAAATGCGTCAAGTTTAGGAAATTACCACCGGCCACATTAAAAAAAATCAATAAAATTTTAAATCAGCATTAGCTTTTAAATAATTCTTCTAGTTTGAACATTTAAATCACCAATTTTCGTAAATTATTGCTTTCACTGGTCGGGAGGAGATTACAAATAAATAACATTCAATTAATTGTTCATCTATTCCATAGACGTCAGTAAAACAAGAAAAACACACAACAACGGTACATATGTTAACATTAATGTATGTTCAGTTAAATCTTAAAAATTTAAAATAGGGGAGAACGTAATTTGGTTTAACTTGCAAGTTTACTTGTTTGCCTTAATTTTAAATTTCGAAAATAAAATTATCTATATATGGTTGAAATTCAAACATTTACGTAGCCAAACGATCACTCAAAATCAATTTTACAATGCGAAATTTTTACACATAAAACCTGTAGTATGTATAATTAAACATTAAAAAAATAGCAGGAGAAAGCGCAAATCAAAGTAGTTCGTCAACCTTAATTTGTAATAACCTGAAAGCTAAAAAACGACTACGTTTATTCGCTTCATCTCCAAATAATTTTACCAAAATTCAAACAATCGTATAATAACACAATCACAATAAACGTAGAATGTTAATTTACCTTCTGCAAAAATTCTTGAGTACTTCTCCACCAGGTGACAGCGGAAGCTATTTGGACGTAAACGGCTTCAGGATACCCGCCGAATGAC
This sequence comes from Vesta saturnalis, assembly GCA_036346205.1. Classification (NCBI taxonomy): domain Eukaryota; kingdom Metazoa; phylum Arthropoda; class Insecta; order Coleoptera; family Lampyridae; genus Vesta; species Vesta saturnalis. The sequence goes on along the minus strand of JARFJB010002109.1, from coordinate 1,446,279 downwards.
TTCGCAAACGGCAACCAAGGCAGCAATTTCCATATAATAATTTCAAAAACGTAACGTTTGTTTGACTGGTCTGGACGTTATATAGTTTATATACACAAAAAAAGGTAGTTTTTATGCACAAAATATTTAAACAATTTTGCCTTTAATCTTAACTTAATTCGGTAACTTTATTTACAAGTCTGTTTATGCTTAACAAAAAAGTTTACAAAATTATTTACAGTGAGACTCTCGTCTGCTACAGCTGATTGTTATTACGGTGAAACAAAACGTTGCGCCTTCACAATAATTTTTATTCGATAATGTTAATCCGCCTCTTTGCGTTTAACATTCCAATAATAAGTTGCGGTTAACTAAACACATCCTTTTATGAAATGTTCGTTAGTTGAGTCCAAATGTCCGAAACTTCACAAAAAAACAACCAGGAAGGATGAAGTACATCATCCACCTAATTGGTGCTTTAGTTGTTTACAACTTCAACGACAAGTTCGGTCCTCCAGGTCGTCGAAAAAAGGCACCCCCGGGTAACAGGTCACATCTTTCACACACGAGTGTCAGATCAAGAAACCCCGCGCAATTAACCGCGTAAAAAACAATCTCTCCCCCTCTCAATAATATTGCACCATATTTCTCAGCAAAACTTTAACACGAAAAACTGCTAGCGCTGCGGTGTGTTACCGCCTCCCGCTATCAAGTTTGAGGGCATGAATACTGAACGTTTACTAAAGTACAAATTATCATCCACAGAATTAGTACCTTAAGGATAACGATTAAGATACTACACTCCGACAGAAATACGGCGTCAGTTACTAAAAAGCAATAAGTAAAAATGACATCAGCGACATATAATTCAACCAAACCCTCCAGAGTGTGACCCCATCCTTCAATTTTAAATTCGAACTTTTCTTATCAACAACTACTTTTTATTTTTAAAACCTTTTTATAATATTTACAGGAAAACTAATTTAGGTACTGCTTTAAAATTTCCTATTTCCAATTAATTAATCCATGAAAATTTATAAATGCCAATTTTAGAAATCCCTTTTAATTCGAAAACCACTATAAAACTAATCAATCAATCTAATGTCAATTTTACTTGTACCCTTATGAATACAAAAAACACAATAAGTTTCGTTAGCGTGAATCAAGTAAATAGCGCAAAAACGAGAAAAAAATTATACAGGGCCTTCAAACGCACTTTAGATACGTTACTGTGACTTTGGTAATCATCGTAAACGGGCCGCTAGTACTGCCCGCTCTTTTCACGTCGATGAACACTACTTACGGTTTAACTGCAGGATGTACTTTGTAAGTTATAATTGGTGATAGGAATGTGCACGTATCTAATCTTCTTTTATTTAACATAAGATCATTATTGTTGTGGTTCTCCAAATTTTTTGGCTATTGAATTAAATTCTAAAAACTTATTTTGAGTACAGAACTAATAAAGTATATAAAGTATCTATTTTTGAATCTTACAAACGAAATTGTATCAGCTACATCAGAACTTTCAAGTTATTGCCTTTAGAAATAGAACCGTTTTAAAAATATTCCAAGCTTGCAATTGCCATATGTCACGTTCCTTAGTAAAAGTTGGTAGATGGTTGTTTTGTTCGTTGTCCAATTTATCAAAATCAAACTCAAAAATGTACATTGTAAATATTTCAGATATGCTCGTGTGTGTTACAAAACTTCTATTCAAAGTGACGCGACTATTTTTAGTTAAAGTTGATATATCGCCTTCAGGATAATCTTAATCGAGAATCGACCTAATTCATCAATTACAAACATTGCAGAAATAAGTATTTAAAACATTTTTGAAATATAAAATTTTTTTTTTTGGTATTTTGTGCGGGATACGTTTAAAATACAAAGCTATATTTATTACCTGAGCAAACGAAAGTTGCCATTGATTCAAATACTTTTTCTCGACAAATTTCAAACACCAAAAGAAATGTATGCACATAATAAAAATGAATTTGGTACATCAAAGCTTGTTTGATCTAAAAGATATATAAAAGTAGCCTCTTATAAGAAAATACACAAGATTTCAATTTAGGAAATTCAAAGTGTTGAATTTGAATAAAGCTGACGATGTCGCGTTCAAGCGTATCCGTTTTATCATATCGGTAATCTTTCTTGTGGCTTTCGAAATCGATCAGAAAACTTTTAGTTTTTTTTTTCGCTGACGCTGACGTTGAAATCATGAGCGTCAAAGGGTTATAGATACTAAATCACAGAAAATAACTAGGACAGATGGGAAAACTTTTTAACAAAGAGAAGACAAAATGAAATTTGATCTAATCGGTTTGAAAACAAAATTTTGATAAAATTCGACGTTAAACAATAAACTATTCTTTTTCTGTTCGTAATGTAAATTCGACGATAAACAACTCTATACTGAACTCGGGGATTTTATATTCTAAATTTAAACATAAAATTTCATGTTCATACTAAATACAAAATTTATACGCCAAAGACGAGCTTGCTTTAATGTATAATTTAATGATCTATAAAAACAGATCTACTAAAAGGAAGACTTCAAGAGAATTCTTTGGTGACATTATAACTGATAATACATTCATCCAAGATAAAAAAAATCTCATAAAGTTGCCTAAAAACTTTTTATGGAAATCTTTTGCTCTTTAATAAGACGATCGGTACAAAGTAATGTGCGATAAAACTATGTTAAAGATTATACACTCTCTGCTATTTAATGATTTAAATGACGATTTTAATGATTTAAAAGTCCTAAAAAGTATGCAGCGCGCAACAAGCTATAAATTATAACCATGTGTACAAAAAAACAAAAATAAAGCAGATTTTGTTTATTTTCAAAAGCACATTTAAGAGACGTTCCCAATTGCAACTTCAAAGAAATTTACATATAAATGAAATCTTTGACAGTGTTTTAATTAGCTTATGTAGATGATGAATCCATATTCTATATTATGTTCTAATTCGTATTTCAAAGCATTCGTGCAAAGCCTCATTATGTTAAGATACTAACGTATGTACTGAATTTAACATAAATACAAAGGAAGTGGAATATCAGAAATCTACGTATCAGCAGTAGTCATATAATTAAATGCTCCTTGTAGTTGGGCTTTAAAAATGTCTTACGTGTAAAATATGTACTTCTCTTTAGTAAATAATCCTGTTAGGGTACCATATCTCGAAAACTATTGGGCGTACAAATTTAGGAAAGAAAATGATTAAAACGGCCTTGAGAAAATCGTGGAAATTATTTTTAAGCACCACATTTCGCCACAAGGGGACATAATGGAAAAATAAATATTAAAATGCTTCTTCGAACATCATTTTGGTTTAAGGCTCTTTGATGTATCGACCTTAGTAAGGGATGGGGAAGCTTTTGAAAGTGTGATCATTTCAATCGTTGTAATTTCTAAACGGTTTATTCTATTTTAGTAAACTTAATCTTGGCTAAGAGAAATGTGTAACGAAAATCCTAATTTCCTTTCTTAGGTTTTATTGGCTGATGAGGCCACTTTTACTAGCTGCGGCCAGGGTTCATTTACATAATATGCACAGTTAGTCACAAACGAATCCTCATTGGATGTGCGAAGAGGATCACCAACACAACTGGAGCGTAAGCATGTGGTGCAGAGTTTTAGGAATTATCGGGTCGGTTATTTTTAATGCATCTAAATGGTGAATCTTATCTAAGAAGATCCGTGTGGTATCAACATGATGGACGCCCAGCACACTTTTCGCACAGAGTCCGTGATTTTTTAAATGTTACATATCCAAACCGCTGGCTTGGAAGGGGTAGTTTGTTTCCGTGGCCACTTAGATCTCTGGATGTAATTGTGTTAGATTTTTACTGTGGGAACGAATAAAATACATTGTTTATAAAATGCGACCAACCACACAAGACAACATGATTGGTGAATTGGAAATGCCATACATTTAACTACTTCTAGTTCTAAAACAAGAATTAATAGTTGTATTTGCCAAAACGGAGGTCATTTTGAAGTAAAAAGTTTTTCATGATAAAAGTATTTTTCGATGTTTTCCTTTACCATTTAATTTCTTATGGTCCGTTGACCTTGAAAACACGCTTCAAATTTAGCCTTTTATATAATTTAGACTAACCTTAAACCTAAATAAAATGTGAAAGGAGGCATTCGTGCAAGACCCCATTGTGTTAAGATACTAACGTATGTACTGAATTTAACATAAATACAGAGGAAGTGGAATATCAGAAATTTTCGTGTAAGCAGTAGTCATAGAATTAAATACTCCTTGTGGTTGGGCTTTAAAAATGTCTTACGTGTTTAGTAAATAATCCTGTTAGCGTACCATATCTCGAAAACTATTGGGTGTACAAATTTAGGAAAAAAAATTATTATCAAAACGGCCACGAGAAAATCGTGGAAACTATTTTTAAGTTCCACATAGCGCTACAAGGGGGCACAATTGAAAGATAAATACTAAAATGATATTTTTCTTCGAAAAAGTAAACGCTTGTGCAATAATAATAATAATGAATTATAGAGAACCGATAAAATAACTTATTTTATCCCATGCCAGCGGGAAGTATGTAACAGTCATTAATACATATCTCTAATTGTAGGAAAAATAGACCACATGTGATTCATAAAATTGCACAGCTTTGTATTTAATAAACCCCTTTCTATAACAAACCCAGGCGTAAGCATTGTCGTTAGAATCATTTTATTAGATTAAAAGATTAAAAATAAATAACTGAATCGAATCCGTAACCCAAAGTATAAAGGAAAAGCATGTGAATAGATAAAATAAACAAATAACTAGTTCTAATTTGTAATCGGAATTCTAAATTAAATACTTTTCTCAAATTTAACTTAAATACGAAGTACGATGCTTTTGAATAGATTTTGTCGGTTTGAATATTAATAATAAACAAAAATAATAATAATCAAAACTGTTCAATTCTTGTAATGTGTGAAATGGTTCCTTAAATAAATAAAAAAAGCGCGTAAATAATGTCTATGATTGCAATTTCATATTTGGTACTATATTAATTTCCAAGTTTAATTATAACATTGTATTTCATATTATATTTTTCTTTGAAAGCAAATTTGAAATGTGATCTAATTTTTACCATTGTTACTATATTTAATTTTAACTGTAATTAATTGACTCTAAATAAATAAAAAAGGCGCGTAAATAATATCTATGATTTCAATTTTATATTTGGTACTAATATTACATGCTGGGTTTAATTATAACTTTGTACTTCATATTGTTTTATATTATATTTTTCTTTGACAGCAAATTTTAAATGTAATGTAACTTTCACCATTGTTACTGTGTTTAATTTTAAGTGTAATTAACTGACTCTAAAAGTAGGTAATTAAAGTCGGGAGGGCTAACAGGGTCATTGTTGTTATTTACTATTGCCAGTTGGATAAAGCGGATGTTAAAAAAATAGAAAAGCTAAGTTTCGCGACAATAATAAACATATGTGATTAGTTTAAAATGGCAGTAATGTGCCCTTTTGGCACCTAAATAATAAACCAAAGTAAACAACGTACTTCAATATTAATGCTGTCAACACACGAAACTAACCATAAGCAGATTGGGGTAGTATACAACTTATGCACGATCCTTTTAATTAGATTAGGTTAATGAATACCCTGCTTTGTTTTAAGTAGAATTACTTTATTCAGCAATCGTACAAAAAAAATTTTTTTTCTTGTAAGATGCAATATAAACTAGTTAATGCTTCCTTTTCAGCTCTAATATTCTACAACTTCATAGGTGGAAGGCATGTATACCCCATGCCGGTGCAATACCACCACCTTTACCATGGGCTCCTTAATATTGGTGCTTCAATTTTCTGAGCTCGGTAAGGGCTGCTGGTCACTTTCTCCTTTATTCCTTACATACTCACCAAGCGTGGCGTTTTAATGGCTAAACCCTTAAAATGACGACTTCTAAAACAGATGCTGTACCCCAGGTGAGTAGGACGAGATGCCCACACTCTCACATCGATTGGTCGATCCGTCCCAAGGATTCTGGGGGGGGGAGGAGGGTGCCAAAATCAAGACTAAGAAGAACAAGATCTGCCAGGAATAAAATTCTGGCTCATTCGGATGCCCGGGAGGGCAGGACTCAAGCGACCTCGGTCATCGGAAGTACCAACCATTACTGCAACATACGTGGTATCATGTCGAATTTAAATGCTGTTCACCAACACCTTGAACAAGTGCAACCGGATATTCTGTTTCTATCAGAAACACAAGTCTCCCCTGGAAGCCTGACCTGCAATTTCCCAGATACAACCTCCACTCTAACTTTCGCCTTAAAGGCGGGGTATGTGCGTATACCAAGGACGAGGTAGGTTGTAAGAGGACCTCCACTTTGGAAAACAACAAATTTGACTCGATTTGGTTGAAATATTCTGTGCCCCAATTTGTGAAATTCTACTATTGTTTGTATAGGTCTCCCAATGATAACAACTTCCAAGATCTTTTTGATTACCTTAGTCTGAAAATAGACTACCTCTTATCACAGTTTCCATCTTGCGATATTTCAATTTTGGGAGATTTTAATGCCCACAATTCCAATTGGCTTCATTTTTCATCTACTACTAATCCCGCAGGTCATAGTGCAGAAGAGTCCCCACTTGGTCAATGAGACCACTGCCTAATCGAAAAATCTTCCTCTGTATTCAATCCCACTGTTACTCGAAAAACAGATAGAACTATGTCGTGTTTTAAATCAGCTCATTGGAGCAAACTGCGAGATTTTTTTTTTGCAACCTTCCCCTGACGTGAGTATTGCTTTAAATGGTCCTCCTCTTCAAAAATTGCTCTTTCAATAACTGAAGTTATTCTGATGGGTATGGAGTTATACATTCCCAAAAAACATAATCGTGTAGGTCATGCCCGTTCTCAACCCTGTTTTAATAGGGCTTGCACTGATGCATTATCGCAAAAGCATAAACTCTATCAAATGTAAATCAAATAAATCTATCGAAATTCACGCCAACTATATTGCCACAAGGAATAGTTGTAAAAGCATCATCCCCAAGGCCAAAAAGATGTTTGGAGAACGTAAATGGAAAGAATTAGTCTCATGTCCTTTGGGTGGTCGTAAATTTTGATCATTAGCTAAAGCCATCAGTAAAAACTTTAGTACATCTTCCTTTCCTCCCACGACGTCTTGCGACGGAGCTGTAGTAGCTGATCCTGCTGAAAAAGCCAACCTCTTTGTCAATTAGTTTGCATTAAATTCACGTCTCAATGATTCTGGTACAACTATGAGTAGTACCCAGGCACTATCCCCACCCCTCCTTTTTACGTCACAAGCCCCGCCCCTTTCACTTTTTTATATGCCCACGTGGGGGACCGGATTTTCCACCCTTATTTTTACACGCTTACGTGTAGGACGTGTTTTTTCACCCTTATTTTTGCACATCCACGTGTGAGACCGCATTTTTTCACCCCTATTTTTTATATACCCTCGTGTGAGACCGTATCCTTTCTTTTCGAAGGCCCTTTTCAACCCTAATTATTTTTACTCGCTCACGTATAGGACATGTATTTTCACCCCTATTTTTGCACATCCACGTGTGAGACCGTGTTTTCAACCCTAATTATTTTTACTCGCTTACATGAAGGACCGTATTATCCTTATTTTTATGATTTCTTTTGGGGGTTAAACCTTATGGCTGTATTAAGGACCTTTTGACAGCTAGGACTTTTGCTAACGCGAGGACAGGGGTGGGAGCTGGTCTTGGCTTAGAACTGTATTTAGGGTTGGAGCTTAGGGTGGGGCTGGTCTAGGGTTATTCTTAGGGTTATTTGGTGGTGTTAAGGACCTTCTGGTTATATTAAGAACAGTGCCCCTGGAGGTTAGGCAAATGCACACGCATACAATGTAGGAAATTGCATAATTAATAAGATATTATTATTAAAATTATCGGTGCTATTGCTTTAAAATGGCCAAATGTTGTAATTCTAATAAGGAGGTTCTTGTGCGACACGTGTAGCTCTCAACTTGTTCTCAGGCCTTCGCCCCTGGCTGGAAGTGGTATGGGAACTAACCTTATAAGACAAGTTAGAGCTTAGCCCTATCGTGGCCCCCTTGTGCAATTATATGTAGGTTCTAACTTATTCTTACAGCTGTAGGCCTTCGCCCTGTCATACAAAAATTGTATTCTAATAAGGGGTTCTTGTAAGGCAGGACTTGTATCAGGGTCTGCGCCCTGGCCCTTTGAGTTAAAATTGATTTAAGTGCCATCTAGCGCGTAAAGACTAATGAACATTTTCTATAACAGAAGCTGATGATGCACACTCTCTCAGCTCTATGCTGTTTCCTGCCCCTTCTCTTTCTCACACTCACAAACGAATCAATTAATTAGTCAATCTCAAACAAATCACGTTCGATCATCAGATAAAACTCAATCAATCAACCGAAATTATGTCTTACAGTTAGCGGTAAATAGATTACAGTTCAAACTGAATGCATTAAAGTGTAATTCAATATGACGTGAAATAATAAATAATTTTACCCTAATGGAATGATGCTTTATGTATAGGCAGATCCTCTAAACAGCCACCACCTATACATTAGAACATCATATCTGATTTATTTGCATGTTTAATTACAACACAAAACTATTTCATTGTAACGTGTTCATTAACAGCTGTAAAACCCGTTAAAAGTACTAATTACTTATATATAACATAGAGTTAAATTAAAATTAACATGTTTTAAGAATATCAGGTTGATATAACGGAAATAAAAGGCAAAAGGTTTTAATGGTTTATTATTTACATGAATTAACAATAACTATAAGTTTAAAAACCGTGCGTACCTACTATTTTGTAGAGTTGATCTTATGTCGTTATCCTATAAGCATGATAATACATTTTAAAAATCTTTATAGGCATTTTTGTTAACAATATCAGGTAAAAAACATAGATTAAAATAATACGCTCACCTTTAGAAGTTTTTCTTCAATATGCTAAACTGAATTTTTATACTACGTACTTCACTAAAACATGCTTTGTGAATGGCTATAAACAGCCATTACATATCGGACATTAACTATTTAGAAAGTAATACAGAAAAACCTGAATTCGTATTTAATAATTATGTTGTACTTACAGAAATTTACATTCAAAACACAAATATTTTAAAAACGTCTAATACCACTAATGTTGCATCATAATAATAAAAACTCATTATACAGTGATTACATATTAAATACTTAAAATATGTAACTTTATACGACGTCTATTATTACATAGAGATGGGATTATTCTTAAATTTAATTGATTTCGTTCTACAACCGTTCGAAATCTTGCTTCTTTCTCGATATCAAAAAGCTATACTAGTGATACATTAAGTAAGTATAATAGCGGATACAGCTACATTGCTAACGATTATTGATGTTTTTGCATGAGATTTTTGAATGAGACAGCCTCGCAAGTATTTTTAAGAAAAGCTATACATCTCACGAGATCAAACGAGATTTTGAGATACAATCGCCTCATCATCTGCACCTTGAACGATTATATTGTAACCTATAAAGCACTAATAACCCTAATAGTTTAGACATTATTACATGGACACGAGGTTAGCTCTAAATTAAATGATTTCAACGCCGCTCTGGGAATGCTGTACACTTAAAACCTTTAAGTCTGCTAGTCGAAGTTGTACCGTATTCACTTTCTTCAATTTTATCTGCACTCTGTTTCGAGGCTGTAGTACGTTTTTCTAATACATAAACAGAATCTTCAATACTGTGATACGTGTAGCAGCAAAACACATTAGCTAGTTAGTTTCACCTCTATATTACTTTACATGCAAGCCTGATCTTATCATAAATAAATACATCTGTCAAAAGCTAATTAAACATAACTCCACGGCCAGGGTATAGCAACAACGCTTCCAATTATAGCTCTTAGTCAACACAATAGGGCCTACAACTACATACAATCGACTAGCACTGCTTCAGCACGAGGATCAAACGAAAAACACGCACCACGTAAGCACGTTCGCACACACGCAAGCTCGCACGTACGATCGCACGTACGCATGCACGTGCGACGCTCGTACGTACGCACGCACGCTCACGAACGTACGCACGCTCGCACGTACGCACGCTCACACGTACGCGCGTTCGCACGACCGTACGTACGCTCGCACGCACGCACGTATGGCACACACACACACACACACACACACACACACACACACGAGAGAGCGCGAAAACACGCTAAAGCGAAAACTTGTAAACTTGCAAACATGAATCAAGACGATGGAGGACCGCTAGGAAAAAACAGGTTTATTAACAAAACCGAAGGAAAGCTTAACGTTTTGAAAATATATTATTATTATTATTATTATAAACAACAATACATCACTATTATTTAATAACATGCTTTATCGGTTTTCTTCTTCTTCTTGAACCGTGAGTCGTCCTTATCATCATCATCATGATTTTGAGATTTGCCCTTCTCCCCTACCTCATAGCTCTTCTTTCTCTTCTGTGAACCATCATCTTGGATGTGAGATACACCCAGCTCAACCACGTCATCGCTTTCATCATTATCTTGAACGGTTATGTTGTAATAGTTTATTAACAAGTCAGTAAAATCTCTAATGTCAGCTGATGTTGGCTCATAAACAGGAGAATACATTATAGTAATGCTCACTCGATGACAGTTACACTTTAAAGAGCGAAACACACGAGAAACGAGAACGCAGCTAGCCTTTGGTCTTGTGCGTAAGCGTGCTCGTCAATGTTCGGGTAGAATCGGACATCTTCGGGGGATGTCTGAAGTATTAACCTAACCACACTCTAACATAGTCCCTCGGGGCATGTTTATAAAATCTAAACGCCTCTTTTATGGTCGAGATATTTTCTCCTAAGACGCCAGAACGCAGCTAGCCTTTGGTCCTATGCGCAAGTGTGCTCGTCAATGTTCGGGTAGAATCGGACATCTTCGGGGGATGTCTGAGGTATTGACCTAACCACACTCTAACATAGCCCTGGGGCATGTTTATAAATCTAAACGCCTCTTTTATGATCGAGCTGTTTTCTCCTAAGACGCTAACGCAGCTAGCTTTGGTCTTGTTAAGCGTTGTCAATGTTCGGAGAATCGGACATCTTCGGGGATGTCTGAGTATTGACCTAACCACATCTAACATAGACCCTGGGATATGTTTATAAATCTAAACGCCTCTTTTATGGTCGAGGCATTTTCTCCTAAGACGCCGTCTTAGGAGAAAATGCCCATAAAATAGGCGTTTAGATTTATAAACATGCCCGAGGACTATGTTAGAGTGTGGTTAGGTTAATACTCAGACTCCCGAAGATGTCCGATTCTACCTGAACATTGAAAGCTAGCAAACCAAAGCTAGCTGCTCTTTCTCGTGTGTTTCGCTCTTTAAAGTGTAACTGTCATCGAGTGAGCATTACTATAATGTATTCTCCTGTTTATGAGCCAACATCAGCTGACATTAGAGATTTTACTGACTTGTTAATAAACTATTACAACATAACCGTTCAAGATAATGATGAAAGCGATGACGTGGTTGAGCTGGGTGTATCTCACATCCAAGATGATGGTTCACAGAAGAGAAAGAAGAGCTATGAGGTAGGGGAGAAGGGCAAATCTCAAAATCATGATGATGATGATAAGGACGACTCACGGTTCAAGAAGAAGAAGAAAACCGATAAAGCATGTTATTAAATAATAGTGATGTATTGTTGTTTATAATAATAATAATAATAATATATTTTTCAAAACGTTAAGCTTTCCTTCGGTTTTGTTAATAAACCTGTTTTTTTTTCCTAGCGGTGCTCCATCGTCTTGATTCATGTTTGCAAGTTTACAAGTTTTTCGCTTTAGCGTGTTTTCGCGCTCTCTTGTGTGTGTGTGTGTGTGTGTGTGTGTGTGTGTGCACATACGTGCGTGCGTGCGAGCGTACGTACGGTCGTGCGAACGCGCGTACGTGTGAGCGTGCGTACGTGCGAGCGTGCGTACGTTCGTGAGGCGTGCGTGCGTAGCGCTCGCACGTGCATGCGTACGTGCGATCGTACGTGCGAGCTTGCGTGTGTGCGAACGTGTGTGCTTACGTGGGTGCGTGTTTTTTCGTTTGATCCTCGTGCTGAAGCAGTGCTAGTCGATTGTATGTAGTTGTAGGCCCTATTGTGTTGACTAAGAGCTATAATTGGAAGCGTTGCTTGCTATACCCTGGCCGTGGAGTTATGTTTAATTAGCTTTTTTGACAGATGTATTTATTTATGATAAGATCAGGCTTGCATGTAAAGTAATATAGAGGTGAAACTAACTAGCTAATGTGTTTTGCTGCTACACGTATCACAGTATTGAAGATTCTGTTTATGTATTAGAAAAACGTACTACAGCCTCGAAACAGAGTGCAGATAAAATTGAAGAAAGTGAATACGGTACAACTTCGACTAGCAGACTTAAAGGTTTTAAGTGTACAGCATTCCCAGAGCGGCGTTGAAATCATTTAATTTAGAGCTAACCTCGTGTCCATGTAATAATGTCTAATAAACTATTAGGGTTATTAGCTTGCTTTATAGGTTACAATATAATCGTTCAAGGTGCAGATGATGAGGCGATTGTATCTCAAAATCTCGTTTGATCTCGTGAGATGTGTATAGCTTTTCTTAAAAATACCTTGCGAGGCTGTCTCATTCAAAAAATCTCATGCAAAAAACATCAATAATCGTTAGCAATGTAGCTGTATCCGCTATTATACTTACTTAATGTATCACTAGTATAGCTTTTTTGATATCGCGAGAAGAAGCAAGATTTCGAACGGTTGTAGGAACGAAATCAATTAAATTTAAGAATAATCCCATCTCTATGTAATAATAGACGTCGTATAAAGTTACATATTTTAAGTATTTAATATGTAATCACTGTATAATGAGTTTTTATTATTATGATGCAACATTAGTGGTATTAGACGTTTTTAAATATTTGTGTTTTTGAATGTAAATTTCTGTAAGTACAACATAATTATTAAATACGAATTCAGGTTTTCTGTATTACTTTCTAAATAGTTAATGTCCGATATGTAATGGGCTGTTTATAGCCATTCACAAAGCATGTTTTAGTGAAGTACGTAGTATAAAAATTCAGTTTAGCATATTGAAGAAAAACTTCTAAAGGTGAGCGTATTATTTTTAATCTATGTTTTTTTACCTGATATTGTTAACAAAAATGCCTATAAAGATTTTTAAAAATGTATTATCATGCTTATAGGATAACGACATAAGATCAACTCTACAAAATAGTAGGTACGCACGGTTTTTAAACTTATAGTTATTGTTAATTCATGTATAATAATAAACCATTAAAACCTTTTGCCTTTTATTTCCGTTATATCAACCTGATATTCTTAAAACATGTTAATTTTAATTTAACTCTATGTTATATATAAGTAATTAGTACTTTTTAACGGGTTTTTACAGCTGTTAATGAACACGTTACAATGAAATAGTTTGTGTGTATGTAATTAAACATGCAAATAAATCAGATATGATGTTCCTAATGTATAGGTGGTGGCTGTTTAGAGGATCTGCCTATACATAAAGCATCATTCCATTAGGGTAAAATTATTTATTATTTCACGTCATATTGAATTACACTTTAATGCATTCAGTTTGAACTGTAATCTATTTACCGCTAACTGTAAGACATAATTTCGGTTGATTGATTGAGTTTTATCTGATGATCGAACGTGATTTGTTTGAGATTGACTAATTAATTGATTCGTTTGTGAGTGTGTGAGAAAGAGAGGAGCAGGAAACAGCATAGAGCTGAGAGAGGTGTGCATCATCAGCTTCTGTTATAGAAAATGTTCATTAGTCTTTACGCCGCTAGATGGCACTTAAATCAATTTTAACTCAAAGGGGCCAGGGCGCAGACCCTGATACAAGTCCTGCCTTACAAGAACCCTTATTAGAATACAATTTTTGTATGACAGGGCGAAGGCCTACAGCTTAAATAAGTTAGAACCTAATATAATTGCACAAGGGGCCACGATAGGCTAAGCTCTACACTTGTCTTATAAGGTTAGGTTCCCATACCACTTCCAGCCAGGGCGAAGGCCGAGAACAAGTTGAGAAGCCCTACACGTGTCGCAAGAACCTCCTTATTAGAATTACAACATTTGGCCATTTTAAAGCAATAGCACCGATAATTTTAATAATAATATCTTATTAATTATGCAATTTCCACATTGTATGCGTGTGCATTTGCCTAACCTCCAGGGCACTGTTCTTAATATAACCAGAAGGTCCTTAACACCACCAAATAACCCTAAGAATAACCTAGACCAGCCCCACCCTAAGCTCCAACCCTAAATACAGTTCTAAGCCAAGACCAGCTCCCACCCCTGTCCTCGCGTTAGCAAAAGTCCTAGCTGTCAAAAGGTCCTTAATACAGCCATAAGGTTTAACCCCAAAAGAAATCATAAAAATAAGGATAATACGGTCCTTCATGTAAGCGAGTAAAATAATTAGGGTTGAAAACACGGTCTCACACGTGGATGTGCAAAAATAGGGTGAAAATACATGTCCTATACGTAAGCGAGTAAAAATAATTAGGGTTGAAAAGGGCCTTCGAAAAGAAAGGATACGGTCTCACACGAGGGTATATAAAAAATAGGGGTGAAAAAATGCGGTCTCACACGTGGATGTGCAAAAATAAGGGTGAAAAAACACGTCCTACACGTAAGCGTGTAAAAATAAGGGTGGAAAATCCGGTCCCCCACGTGGGCATATAAAAAAGTGAAAGGGGCGGGGCTTGTGACGTAAAAAGGAGGGGTGGGGATAGTGCCTGGGTACTACTACTATGCCGTCACCTGTATTGTCCAAACTCTTTTCGATCTCCATGGCATCTGGAGAGTTTCCCTCATCGTGGAACTTGGCAAATGTTCAGCCTAATTCCTCAAACTATCCCTCAAACTATCGACCAATAGCTATCACTTCCATTCTGTTGAAAAAGAAAGCCATCAAGCACCAACTACTTTCGTTCCTCGAGTCCAATAAACTCTTAAACAACCACCAGTATGGGTTCAGACAGAGTCGTTCAACGGGTGATCTTCTTTCATATGTCACCCAACTTTGGAATAACACATTAGAGAGGTCCGGTGAAACAGTCGTAGTAGCTTTAGATATTTCAAAAGCTTTTGACCAGGTTTGGCACAAGTGCCTACTTGCCAAGCTCACTTCGTTCGGCTTAGCTGATTCGCTAATCAATTGGATATCCAACTTTCTTAACAAAAGACGTATACGCGTTATCGTCGATGGCTTCTTTTCGAAGGAAACTACTATTATCGCGGGAGTACCCCAAGGATCAGTGATAACTCCCACACTTTTCCTGCTGTACATAAATGACCTCATTTCCTCAACAACTAACCCGATCCCTTGCTTTGCGGATGACAGCACTCTACATTGTAGTTCTTCTGAGTTTTCCCACAACAATAAGTCTAGACAGGACGTTAAGGTGAAAATGGCAGCCTCAATCAACAGTGACTTAGAACGTGTCCTTGAATGGGAAAGGAATAATCTATTCTCGTTCAACGCCGACAAAACGAAGTGTTGCCTTGTGTCCGCCAAGAAAGACCGATCATTTCCTGCTGTAAATATGAATGGCTTAGAACTCAAGTTTTCAAACACTATTTCTATGTTAGGGATCTTCGTATCATCGAACCTTTCACGGGTTGGCCACATTTTGTCAGCCAGCAAAACAGCTGCCCGTAAACTGGGCTTTTATGCAGATCTAAACTTCACATCGCAACAACTCCTTTTACTGTATAAGGCTCAAATTCGACCTCATCTGGAATACAATTCTCACCTGTGGGCCAGTGCTCCCCAATACGCCCTTGATATGGTAAGCCGTATCCAAAAAAGAGCTATCAGGCTTATAAATGACCCGTCTCTGACTTCTGACCTACAACCTCTTGAGCATAGAAGAATAGTTTCGGTTCTATCCTTGTTCTATCGCTATTACCATGGCAAGTGTGCCTCCGAAATACACTCCTTAATACCTTCGCAGGCCATCTTCGCTAGGAACTCTTGGTTTGCTCATTCACACCATAATTACGCACTAAAAATTCCATCGTGTCACACTAAACGGTCTCAATCTACATTTTTCTATAAGGCGACCAAATGCACTACCCAGTTCCTGTGTTCCCTTCAAACTTTGACTTAAGTCAATTTAACTTAGCCATTCATAAACATTTCTCGGCAGCCAAACAATATCTCTAAACCCTCCCAGTGCTCCTGAGTGCTTTAGCACGTTAGGCAAATCTTAGCCTGTTCGGGAATACTATAAGTAAAAAACAAGTATATAGATATACGTTTGGTAACATCATCAGAAAGCTTAGACAATTCTGCATCATTTTGGTGTAAGGCTCTTTGACGTACCGACCTTAATAAGAGACGAGGAAGGTTTTGAAAGTGTGATCATTTAAATCGCTGTAACTTCTAAAGCGAAGCTCACATATACGCGATGGGAGCGGTAGCGGTAACAGCGGTGGCATTAGCGTTTAGACTCGACTGTATAAACATGTCAGAGCTTGCATATTTGTCGCTGCATGTCAAGTGTTCAGGGCGGTCTGTGCTGCGTTCTATTGAACGGGGGTGGTCAGATTCTGCTTGCTGCATTTGACCGCTGTGAAACTGTGTATGCATAAAATGGCTAGCGTAGATGTATTAAATTTTACAGTTTCCTGTTCTGTACGATATGTCTCATCCTCAATACAAAAACTTTAAGCTGAAAAATAAAAAATAGGATGAAATTGCAAAGATGTTGAATATAGGAATATAGGTTTCTCTTTTATTGATTAATTAATTTATTTAAAATAATTAAAAATTATTTTGAATTAAATTTTATAATTAAACTGATTTTAAGTAGATCAAATTTGCTGTGTGAGTGTACGTACATACAATTCATATAAATATAGTCGGTTCCGTTTGTATTTAGACTATGTTTGGCAATGGAAAGTAACAAAATTTCACTGTGTATAAATTTGAAGCATGTCAAATTCGTTGTCAATGTCATTCTGTTGGTTTACAGTTAAAATTTTTAAGTATCATGTTGCTATGATTCTTTCATATTGGCAAGAATAAGTTTAATCGTAATTCGTTAGAAGAGCAATTTTCTCTTATTATAGATTTTCTGAGGAGATACCTAGTGACCTAGTGACAAAAGAGAAACTAAATATCTAAAATAACGTATTATCAAAAAAAAAGAAAAGAAAAAATATTACATATTATTGAAATAATCAACAAATTTTTCACGAAGCTGAAAGGCGTAATTTGTTGCTCTTCTTCCTTCTACTGGCAAGTTAGTTAATAATCTCTCCACAATAGGTGTTCCAGCGGTTTCGATTAAATTTTCGATAACTTGGTTAGGTTTTTTAGATCTCAAGAAATTGTGTACAACACAAGCGGCTTTCATGATACTTATAGCAGTTTCTACCATTACTTCTAGCGGTCTCAAAATACGCGCCATTTATGCATTAATATTCCGAACGCATTTTCGACAACTCTCCGAGCTCTACATAGCTGATAATTAAATTTTCTTTATTATTATTAATTAATCTTTTCTGATCTCATGACGGTTTGTCTGTACGGAAATGGCCTCATTAGGTATTGACTCAACGTAAAAGCTTCGTCGCCTATAAGAATTCCGGGCAGTGGTTTATGTTTCTCAAGAAACCATTTATCATTTGGTAAATTAAATGTACGATCTTCAAACCGTCTGCCCATATTTGAGACTTCGAATATTCCTCCATCACTATTCTTCCCGTAGCCTCCAACATCTATACCAATAAATTGTAATCAAAATGTGCGTAACGGTGTATAAAATTTTAAAATAATAAAAAGTAAGTTATAAGATAATGAAATAATAAGTTCTCCAAAAATACAAACCTTACACCACTTATAGTTGTGCCTTTGACTCATCGGTTGATTAATAGGGTGGGTTCAAATAAAATGATTTGCTTAGTTACCACCAGATCTGCTCGATTATTTTCACTTACCATCAATAATAAAAAATGTAAAACTAATGAAATTATCTCGGGCGCCAAATTGTTTTTTATAATATCGGAACAATTAAACCGAGTTTATAAAAATGTAAAAAAATAACAATATACAGACTATGTTTATTGACTACGAAATGTAATGATGAAATAATGAAGGTCTTAAAATTATGCTTAAAGTACTAAATAAAACACTACATAAATACCTTAGAAATTTTTGTACACAAACTTTTCTTTTTGACAACCTCTGGTATCTAAATACGATTACGAAGCGGTTAACCTGCATGAAGTCATTCTTACGTCATCATGGTGCAATCATGACATAAAGTTATCAGCCACACCCCAAACTGAATTTATCTTTATTAAATCCATATAAATTTCTTCTTAAAACTTTTAAATCCACTTCTTATAGCATTATTTGGAAGTTTTCCATTCAAAAAAATTCCAATCATAAAACGAAAAATGTACGCCACAATAAAATCAAATGCGTACTTAAAATGTAATTACGTTGTAAATTGAAGTAATGATAAAAGTGTAATTAAAGTAAAAAATGGTATAAATACGTAAAGAAAGCGCCACCAATTTGATGGCACTTTCACATAAATTTAGGTAAAAATCAAAAAGAAGCAGCTCCCTGCTTCGACATTAAAACAGGAAGTGAAAAAAAATGGAGGTTTTCGAAGTAGATGATGCGGTTCTGCGCACAAGATATGAGCAGAATATCTTAACGCAGACGCGTTGCTTATAGAATTAAGTCACGATGCGTTGCGCAACTCAAATGACTAGAAAACAGTTTATGGGAATATAAATCTTTACGAAAATATGCACTATGTAGATATGCAAATTAAGTTGCCTACCTCATAACCATATCTTAATAATTAAAATTTTCTTGTATTTTAGAACTAAATGAAGGAAAGATCTTAAATTGAGGTATATTTTATACAACACAAAAAAGAGTTGTTACAAAATTTATACTCCGGATCAACAATAACCATTAAAACTATAGAAAATTTGTTTAAATAGCAATAATACATTGAACCGCGCTTTGGTGGGCATTTGATCGTCACACGCTTTCCGTCTATACTACCAGACATTGACTTTTCCCATCTTTCTGTTATTGGATCAGGCATATAAATTGGCTGCAGTATTCTCCAGATCGCGTCACATACTTCTTCTACTATTTTAGATATAGTTGAAAATCCAATACGGAAACTATGGCCAATTGTTTTATACGAATCTCCAGTAGCTAAGAATCTGAAACAAAAATTTTGATCCCAGAAAAGAATGGAAAACTTAAGAGATAGTTATGCTAAGTATTTACGATCAGAAAAAACTCATACTGGACAGGAACGAAAAAATATCTGTCGCTACAAAGCATGGCCATGGGCTCGGCAGATGGAACCGTTCCGACCATTCATCAGATTTGCAAAGACGCATTCTAATATTCCAGTCACACCAATTGATGTTGGTGAAAATGCCACAGTTAATGAAGCAGAAACCTCCAGTACTCAAGAAGTATCATCTCTTGTAACAGTTGAAGCAATGCTAGTAGAACAAGATGACGAAATAACGGCATAACTGCTGGTATCTCTGGGATCAAGAAAAGAAAAATAGCAAAAAATCAATCAACGACTGGTGTTGAAAAAATTATAAATTATCTTGAAAAACAATCATACCGAAAAGCTCAACACGAAGAAGGAGATGACAGAATTTTCAGGGATATGCGGCAACTGTAAAAAAATTAAACCCTAGAAGACAAACAGTAATTATGTATCGCATTGCAAAGCTACTCGTGGAAGCAGAATTAGAAGTGGATAATGAATATCGTTCTGCTCCTTCCTCCAATTCAAATTCTAACAGTGGTACTCTACAATACTCCAGTAATTTATGTCCTATGGACCAAGCGACCTTCTGTTAGCCGAGAAGACTATAGTAATCCTTCTTCTGTGTCCGTAACGGAGTCTTCTCGTTCTGGCACTACCTGAGTCTACGATTCCTTGAACACAACATTTGAAATCATTCTTCTCTAAAATTAATGAAAGGGTAAATGCTGGTAACGGATTGCTGTGTAATACCAATGTCGTACTCTCCTTAGCTGCACCGTTCCTGGACATTGACCTCGTTCCTTCCACAACTCTTGTCGGAAATGTTGGGCACTTCTGTTGGAGGTGTTCCATTGAACCACATCACGTTATAATTCTTAACATCACTTGTTGATTGCTCTGGTGCAATAGTTCTCGAACTATTCACGACTTGTTGTTGCAACATACTCATCATTTGTGCGTTTTGTTGCATTAACGCAGCGATCGTGTCCATAACTTTACCGAAATCTTGATTAATATTAGATTGAGTAGTTTCTTCTTTATTTCCATCTGCAACAGAAAGATGATCTTCTTGCGCATTAACGCTCTCCGCAAAACGTTCAAAATCTTCATTTCTATGACCGCTGTTCATTTTCGTTTAATTCAAGTTAAAACAACAGGCCTGTTTATAACCTCCAAATTCTTAATATCTTCAACTCTCAATAACTTCCATAAATAACCACCAACTTTAATCCCTGTCAACCCCACACCTGAGATTGTAGGTAAAGCCGAGCAATAAAACATAAATTGTTTATGATGACAAAAAATTATATTGTAACTATACAGCACACAGCAATACATAAAACGACCATTTTTATCATCTGGAAAGTAACTAACTCAAAACTCCCTAACATTTTCTGTAACATATTGGCGCGAAATTCAAAATTAAAAAATGATTGCCTACAATATATTGATTTGCTATTATTTTGCAAAATGTATTTGTTTCCAGTTTAAGCGTTTATTTGCTATGAAATATCTTATTATGTGACATTGAAAATGCAACACCCACTAAATGTAAACATATTTTAATAATGGTAATAATATACATAGAGTATATTAAATGACTCAAATTTCTTGGTAACTTCCTTAATCAGTAATGAGTTGGGGCTTCTCTTATATTAATACACTCCTCTATTCTGCTATGCACACTTCATATGAGAAGATCGATATATTCCTGCAGTATAGAGGGCCAAGTACTGTTAATCTCATTACGAGGATACTGGAAATCTATCACGCGAAGAAGGCAATCCGCCTAACCTTCTACCTTTCATATCCCATACATTGTTCAACGTGAAAAAGGTCCGGTGACCTTGGTAGACATCGAAGAACAGTGACGTTAGCTTGACGGAAAAACCTTTCAGTGACCACTACACTATGGGGCCTGGCATTATCGTGCTGAAAAATAGGGTTTTCTAGGTCCTGGAGATAAGGCGTTATAACGGATCCTAAGACATTTTGAATATAACCATGAGCCATCAGTTCTTTTGGGAAATACTAGAGAGGACCTACTTTGTTATAAAACCACAAACCATAAGTCATCTGGTGAGCGTCGGCTCACGTTCCACGCAATATTTAATTAAAACTTTCTCCGCGTCTTCGTAGGACTCTTCACGTCGCATCTTTGACACACACATAGAATCGGGAGTCGTCACTAAAATCAACCGGTTTTATTTCTGGTCACACTGGTCTCGTTCTTGGCACCTCTGCAGTTTTGCTTTTTTATGCTTTACGGTTAATGATACGATGAGACATGGTATGTACACAAAAAAACCTTACTTTTCGGCAAATTGGTCTCATATCGAGTTTTTGTTCTGCATCAGTCAGCCAGCCATTGTATTTGCTCTTAGGCGCTATTCACGGCCATTAGTTCTGCAAACTGCTTCGTTGGTGTTTGTATTCTTCCGTCGAAGTATTCCTATACCATATTAAAGTAGATGCATTCCTACTAACCCTATCAGCGATTTCCCGAAAAACAATTCCAGCTACCCGCATCTCTATTATTCGTCTTCTTTCAAATTCACCTAATTGGTGATAACTATTGTGCTGGCAATAGTTTTCAGTAGCAAAGATAAAACTCACATTAAACGTCGAATCAATAATAAAAATGATGTTTTGTTTTAGTAACTAGTAACAGCTACTAGATTCCTTTTCAAATCATTAAATCTTATTCTTTTAATCAACTACACGTATTCCGTTTATCGCCCAAAAATTCTTAAGATATATGTTTATGTTTACCGAGAATTGCATTTTCAATGTCACACAGAATATATAACTATGTTCTGTATTCCAAATGTGCATTTAATGAATTTTTAATGATAACCCCTTATTTATAATTACTTTTGTAACTATACACAACCATGACTATGTAACTGTAAATATGTTTTAACTGTCATTTAGATTGAATTTTCTGAAATGAATTACGTTAACAAGGTTATCTTTGTAGTAAAGAAAATATTTGCGCACACTTACTACATATATTAAGGAAAATAAAGAGTCAAGTAATTGCACCTGTATCACTATAATGGTGATATCCATATCCATACTTAAGCCTTACCGATTACATCAACATTAGTGGATGAATATATCTCCTTATAAAATGTATCGCTTGTCCGCTTAACTAGATCAATAAATACATTCCATAAGAAAAATAACTTAAGATCTTACGCTATTTGTTTTGTCCAATAAATGTCACTGAATTCCTTTTGCTTTGAATGCGCGTGTCGGCATACGCTCATTATCGCTCCACGACACTCATCTTGGGTAGCGTAAACATCTGAACTTCGACTGCCAAAAAAAACCAACTAGTTGAACTCTACAATTTTGTCTCCTCTATCTCTCCAACGGTCAATTAAAAAAATAATCTGAAATTTTAAAATCGCGTGAATACGTTGTCGCAGAATCACTAAACATCCATCAGGCTACTATGTTAGCGCAATACGCGGTCTCTTATGAGGTAACTTGATACTTTTTCAATTAATTCGAACTCAAAATTTACAACTACAGTGGACCAGATATAGTTATATCTAAACTTAATAACTAACTCGGGCACAAGTTAACGAGGTAAACATAAGAAATTATTTTAAAAGTGCAACGGCTCCAATAATAACTAATGTTATATGAGAATATTGGTATCAATAAATCAATTGTGATAATTGCGGCGTTGTACACGAACTTTAATAATTTAATCAGCCAGAGAACGGAAACTAAAATCTCACATTTCGTGCTGGTAATTTCGACACCAAAAGTTGTACACAAAGTTTACCAAACAATAAATACAAATGATTCCCACAGCACATTTTAAAAGAATTTGTCAGCAACCAAAACGTTATCTGAATTAGTCATTAAATTGACATCTAAAATAAACTTCTTAAATTTAATACAAATAAAACGTACCGTATCGCCCCGATATTACAACCCGTTTGAAAATATACGAAATCTACATTATTAACTGTTTGAATTACCTGGCGAAAGCAGTCGAGTAAATATTCCCCGAGTTAATATAACTTGTCGGGTTGAAACACACCAAACGAAATATGATAAAACTTTCTAAATTATTGTAGACATAACTGAACATGATCGTGTTTCCTAATTTACGTTTTGGTACAACATTGATTCATATTTTATGTATTTTTGCGATTTTATCGCTTTCTTATTGTGAAATTAACCATCAGTAGCGACATCTTGATTAATTTGGTTTAAAACGTCCTTCTTAAAAAGATTTAAAGAATGCTAAAGGAGAGTCTATAAGATCAATTTGTTCGTTTATTAAAGGTACTTTCTGCTTATGTTTATAAATTTCGAATCCTTCCAAAACATCTAATTTTTCTTTTTTATTAGAAAAATGTAAAAATTTAACGTTGTTTTGTGAAGTCATAAGGTGACTATTTACTATTCAATGTTTGGCATAATTTGAATTATGCGTGTTTGTACTAACAATATCTAAATTGTTCTTTGTATCTTTTATCCAAGTTCCTAAGTGTTGTCCAATATAAGCAGAGTTACAGAATGTTCAGTACTATTTGTAAATCCCCGACTTCACAATATCGTTAATCTTTGGCATTAAATAAAGATTTAAGAACATCAGTATTAGTTTTGAAAGCTACTCTGTACTTCTTGTCCTTTCGTAATTTGTGAGCTACTTTTTCTGATATTTTTCTGAAATATAAAATTGATACGTATTTATGAAAAAGTGTAAGCTTTAATCATTATTGCACATATTAAAATACTTATCTTTTTTGGGGTTTTAATGGTATATTTGTATAGTAATGTAATACAGTCTGAACGTTTTCATAACACTTATCGATAACAGTTATCTTCCTCAGTAGTAATATCTGTTAAAATTGTTTCAACATTTTTAACAATTTTAATAGATATTACTACTGACGAAGATAACTGTAAGTGTTATCGAAACGTTTAGATTGTATTACATTAATATACAAATACACCATTAAAAACCCAAAAAAGTATTTTGATATGTATTTATTTTCTTTCAGTTCTATGTTAACTGAGTAAATGTCTTTGATAGATAATTAGTACTATTGATTTTTAACTAAAGTATCGATTATATTTGAAATGTAACCGTTTGCTTATGCAATTTGTTTTTTAATTGATATTTATTTATTGAAATTTGTTTAGTTTAATGGGAATGACATTGCTCTATATAGTAATGCATGTTTTGATAGTTCAATCAGATTTCATTGATGAATTTTTAATTGTATCATGACGATGTAAAATAAGATAACAGCAGAAAATTTTGCACACAACACAACTAACGATTTAAAAAAAATGACTTCTTAGTTACTTTTGCGAGTCACTCCGCAGTATATAATTTAAAGAAATAGCAAGTTATTAATAATTAGTAATAAAGAAAAGTAGTGGTGCGACTTCCTACCTGAGGATAACAAATCAGTAAATTAACTCTAAAAAAAATAATACTAATTAATGGATGAAATTAAATGTTTAAATTATACAAAATTTATATTACATCAAAATAAAATATCTTATAGTAAGCTATAGTGAAATTTGGATTACACAAAGAGAACTCTGAATATTAATTAATATTGAAATTTATATTGCAAAAAAAATCTACTACTCATTAGCGAGTTGCCCTGTATATATCTATATGTACTCAGGACAGTAGCTACAGTACTTATCAGTAGTTCCAATAGACAAAAAAAATTGTCACACTAAAAGAATTCTTATAACCTCAAAAAAAATATAACGTTTATGCGATTAAGGTGCTACATATCAGTGTTGTTGCTGGAGATAATTGTCCAATTCTAACACCAACTTGACAATTCACTATGGTGCTTTATATATTGAGTGCAAGTTCAAGAATGACGACATGTAAGAAGTAAGTAATTATACGGCAGTAGTAGTGAAAATAAATTGAAATGATCTCACCTTTTAGCTCCTTCGAGATTTGTTGGTCAAGCAATTCACAGGTGATCATCAATTGAAGTTTTACGTATTGAAGTAACACCTCTCGTTACCACTCGATATGCTTTCCTTCTTTTGAAGTAAGAACATTGGTGGTTAGCAACCAGAAAAAAAAAACTAAAAGAAACCGTTGGATGTACAAGGGCTAACAACGCCAGACATAATGTAACGGTACCTGATATTTTGGTTGGTTTATTCGTGAATCATGTGTGTAACATCCGAAATCTTTCCAATATACCACTTAAACATCACTAGGAAATTTTTTGTAGTAAATTACTAAATTGTATAATTTTATGTGAAGCAGAATATCCCAAATAAAACTTGGTACGTGTTAAAAACTCAGAACATATGCTTCAAACCTTCACACATGTACTTTGTAAAAATGAACAGGAAGTATCAAATAAAATTCTTTTCAGTCGGTGAAATTCAATTTTCTGGTTACTTTTAGTTGCATTGCGAAAAATGATAAAAGGATTTTCAAATTAAAAGGAAATGTATACAAAATGAAGTTGGCTGTCATCTTAATATTGCAATAATTTAAACATAATACATCAAACTGGAAGTTACATGTAAAGTGTATGTATCTGTTATTGACAAATTGTAATAAATAAAATTTGAAGTATAACCTAAAGTGTGTTGCCTATCTATCATTGTAAAGGTTTAGCTACTTAGGTTTAATATATTGAAATAGATGAAATTTAGTCGTGACATATACTAGAATGAACTTCTCCATTATTTATAGCTGAAAGAGATACTGGCAGATACGGTTTATTTTTCTGTATAGTTCCCACTGCAGTCAGTTTGTGACTGCCAGAAGTTCAAGAGTGGTATACCAATTGTCGCAAGTGATATTACGGTTCGTTTCTGAGACTGGAACCACTAAACATCTGATTATATCCTTAGGGCTACCACATATACTTTCAAATTGAGGAGATTATAGATTCGCGCATCTACTAAAGCGTGTACTTTTATGCCGTACTTTGCGGGCTTATTTGGCATGTATTTCCTGAAGGAGTATCTACCATGAAATGACTCCAGTTTTTCATCAATGGCGAGGTATTGAGACGGTTAATATGACTTCTGACAGTTGTCAACGAATCTATCGCAAATAGCCCTAACTTATCCAATTTAACCCTTTCCATAGTTCACATATATTGGTTATTTTCAAAATCTCTTGATAGGTATAGTAGGCCTAACACCGCTTTAATTTATGCTGCAGATGTTTCTCGATAGTAAGGAGAATGTTTCCATTTTTCAGAGTTTTCTAAGATTATTCTGTTTGTGTTTTAAACTATATTTGCGATTATTCTTTTATCAATATAGAGAAGAGAGCATTCAAGAGGAGTTTTAGCCATTTTCACATAGTGGAAGATTTTCTGATCTAGTTCGAACTTTCTATTAGGGCATTATTTAGACCATTTCATCCCGTTTTTTTCCGTAGAAGAAGCGATCTTTGGCCAGATTGTCAGCTTGTTCTTCGTCAACTTGATCTAGTATATCTTCGACGTTTGCTCCAAATCAAGATAGTCGCTACAAACACTTACATTATCTATTTCATCTTTTTCCTCTGAATCGTCTTGATCAATCGTTTCATCATCGTTCTCTACTTCCTCTAACAATTCCAAAAGCCGTATTCGTCCATAATTTTGAACAATTCTAAAATAATGTGTAGCAATGTAAAATTTGAATAAATAATTATATAAAATGTAAACTTACCTTTAGAATCTCGACCAAATATAAAAATATATAATTTCAAAAAGTTACGAATACCGACTCAGACAAGTTTATAACGATACGAAAATCCATAAATTAACTGCGGTGTATCACGTATCGTATTCGCTGCCAGCAGTCAAACATTTAATAGTAAATAATCACTTTACGACTTTACATTAAATTTTTACATTTTTATAATAAAAGAGACAAATTGGATGTTTTGGAAGCATTCGAAATTAATAAATATAAATAGAACGAACAGGTTGATCTTATAGATTAGAGGTGGGCAACCTTTTTTTCTAGTGGGCCATATAGAAACATTTATCGTGGGCCACGGGCCAAAACAAAAATATTGGATAATAATAGCATTTATTTAAAAAAGAGAAAGTTCAGATATATACGTTTACATATCGTTGGTATTACATACAATAAAATAATATAGATTGCAACTCTAACCAATGAGAAACTTGGGATTGGATTTCTTTCGCAAGAATTTAAATATTTGGTGTAAGTGATGTTGTTATTACTCGTAAGGAGCTTTCCGAATTAGTATTGATAATCTTGACTTTGCAAAATTCATTTTTGAAAAAGAAAATGCTCACAGCAATAAGTACTGCCGAAGAGAGACATCATTTTATATATAAAATTAATTAGATTTGGATATTTATCTTTGGAAACATATCTTACGTAAAAATCTTGCAGAGATACCTCACGAAACTGACTTTTCAGAACATCATCTGTCTGGAGTTCCAGTAATTCCTTTTGAAGCGACATTTCTACTTGCTCCACGTCCAGGTCGAGAGATGTCATGAAGATTTGGAATTGAAGTTCACGTGATCGGAAATCCTCAAACTTGGATATATATTCTGTATTTAATGAAGAAAGTTCCTGTGCAAGGTCATTTTTGTCGAAATTTTTATGAGCTGCTAGAGTAGGAAAGTTATATGTATTTCCTGTACGAATCTGATTTTCCCATAATCGAAATTTGCTTTGAAAAGGTGAATAGCTCATGAGCAAGTTGTCCTGGTTTTTTGCATATCCGTATTTAGTTCGTTCAACTAGCTGGTGATATCAACAAAAAATGCCAAATCAGACAACCACGCAGCGTGGTTATCTGACTTGGCATTTTTCAAAGGTGTGGATTTGCCTTTCATATACATAAAAGTTTGCACTTCTTTTCTTAACTCATAAAATTACTTCATCATTTTACCCTTACTGAGCCAGCGAACTTCACAATGAAAAACGAGATTTCCATATTCCGATTCCAAGTCCTGCAAGAACTGCTGGAACTGCCGGTGATTCAAACCTCTCGATTTAATAAAATTGACACACGAAACAACTGTCACCATTACGTGCGTCAATTTTTTATGATTTAGCACAGAGGTTTTCTTGATGACAGATTATTAATGCCAATATTTCTTTTTGATAATTCTGATTTTATGTTAGCCACCATTTCCACATCCCTATCATCGCAGGAACTCCATCTGTAGTGACATCGCTTGACTTTGCCCAGTCCAGTCTAAAATTACTAAAAACAATTTCTTCAAAAATATCTTCCCACCCTTGTAGTGTCTTTCATGGCTCGAAGTGCAAGCAGATCTGTTATTTCGAAATTATGGTCAACTGCGAGAATAAAAATTGCTAGTTGCGCTGTATCAGTGATATCAGTTCTTTCGTCCAATGCTATGGAAAATGCGACATATTTTTCCACGACTTCGCGACTTATATATTTTGCTATTACACATATTTGTCTTATGACTGTTCTGGCAAACTTTTTACTTTTTTTCTGCGCACAAGAGGTTTGCCACTTCTATTAAGCACTCCTTCACACGCTAGCCTTCTGGGAACAACTTCGAATGTTCCGCCAATTTCTTACTAACAAAATAACTTGCCCGAACGATATCCTTAGTTTCATCACTGCGTTTATGTAAAATAGTGTGTTGAGCCGCTAAACTCTTTTTTAACTTTTCAATTTCATCGCTTCTTAGTTGCTCTGTTACACTTCCATACTTGAAAATGTTTAATTGTATAATGTCTTTTTAAAACTGCGACGGCTTCATTATTTATCAGACAAATTGTTCAACTTCTGTATCTACTTCTCAACTGATCTTAACACTAACTGGTCGGAATTAGGAGAAATGACACGTATTTCATTCCCTCCCCAAGTGGGAGGGTGGGTTGTTCGAGCTTTCCGAGCTCCTTCAGCCACAATCATGAATTCCCAACATACATACATACATTACGTATATATGCATGGAGGGATTAATGAGGGGTGTGGTCTGGATAGGATCGGAAGGAACGGAGTTAGGGTTCTGAGGCAGAAAATACCACCCCAGGATTCGCCTAAGTAGCCGCACAAGGTGTGCATATACGCAGTGATCATGCCGCTACATATGTATGAGGAAAACCCCCTGAAAAAAACTCATGCAAGGTGCACGATAACGGGAATCGAACCAATTACCTCCCGAATGCTAAGCAGGTCGTGTCAACACCACGCTACCAGCTTGGTGGTCGGAATTCCAGCTGCCTCTCGTTATATAGCGGGTGGGCTGAGCATCTCGAATATTCCTGAATTTACTGACACCGTCTAGCCTAGTCGTCTAGTCGGTTGGTATTGGCGCGACGCGGCGGTGGGCCGTATTCATATGCAACGAGAAATTCAGTGGCGGGCCTGAGAAATCTTGCTCGAGGGCCACGTGTGGCCCACGGGCCGAGGGTTGCGCACCCCTGTAATGTAGATTCATCTTTAACAGGTATTTTAAATACACAATTGTAATTACAGTTACTTGTTTTACCTTGATGATTTGTTACCATAATTACTTATTTGTTATTTTACTTACCTTTTCTCTTGATAATGATACATGTTGTATTGAAACGCGTATAGAAGTAAATCAGTATATAAAAGAAATTGTGGAATTATATTGTATTTAGAATATTAGTGTTATTAAATATGGAATTCCACAAAGTAAGGTTAAAGAATATAAATTTAATGCTAATAATGTAAATTCATGAAACAATTTTGTTCAAGTTGTAACGTCCCCCATCGTTGTGCTATCTAAATGAGATAGTCTGGATGAGGTACGTGTTGCATCATGAGGGGCAGGTAAAAAAAAATGAAACTACTCAAATTAAAATCAACGAACTTTGGACAGCGGTGGTTCAGCCCGTTAATCTACTATTGTGGGAAAGAACCACCAATAAAACCCACTTTATTCTAACTGCATAAGTACATTAATATATCAAATAACACAAAAAACAATGAAAGGGTTAAATATATAACAGAACACCATTAAATCAGGTTAAAGTGCGTACAAAATTATAACATTAAGAGAACATGAATAAAAAGCAGTTTAGTAACACAGAAACACAATAATAAAAAAAACACAACACATGTAGTCACACGCACAATTGGGTAATAATTAATAAATAATCAAAATAGAAAATCATAATAGAAATCGTAACACCAAACATGTGACCCTTTTAAAACCAATCATGCCGGTCTTTAAGTAAATAAGCTCATAAAATAATAAAGCAAATTAGGGTACATATAAAATACAACAGTAAAATTTCACAGGTGATAATAAGATAAAGGCAAGGACAAAAGAAAATAGATAAGGAATTTACAAGTACCCAATTGTTAAGTAACAACTAAAGCACATAATACTGTGTACTTACATTGTAATAAAGTACATACAAAGAGAAATCAGCTCGCAGGAAAATACTTCAACCAACTGGCAAAAAAAACTCATTAAAACAAAGCCTTACAAGGGTAAGTTATGAATAGATCACTAACATCGTGACCGATATATAAGTTTGAGTGCGTTAGAAAGATACCATGCTCCCTTCTTCGGTTACGCACTCATCTATACAACAAATAAAAACAATAGTATTAAAAATTCGAGGTGTTTAATGACCTGGCTTGGGAGTGTGTACCAACTGGCAATTGCCTTTTACAATTAGTAACCAGCGGAAACCTATACCCATTCACCAGCCACCTCTACACACAACTATACTACACAATTATAAATATAAGCAACAACCAACAATGCTAATTCGCACAAATAGGAGAGGGCCCTGTACTGTCTTTTTATTTCAGCAGATTTCAGCTTAATGAGTCCGCGTACGGCAATGTTTGGTATTTAATATGCTATCTAGGCTGGAAAAAATTATTTACTGCGAGCTTGAATTTATATAAAAATACATACTTACACTAGAATAAATATTCCCTTAATTGATCACAGACACAAATCGTTAACATACGCGGTTTAACCCCGAAAGAAAAAACAACTTATTTTCAAAAGAAAATTTTACACGCAAGAATTATTCCAAAGACAAACTGTTTACAATGAAGGAATTTAATTAACCCAAAAATCGATATGGCTCGATTGATATGCTAACTGTAACTGCCTTCTTCCCCGATTAAAATCTACCTATCATTACTCCCGAAATCAACCCCCGTCTTTCAAAAGTAATAAAAAAACAAGAAACATTAATTTACGTTGGAGCAGTTTCATATTATTATTGTGCGACATCTTAATTTAAAAAAATATGCATTCGTCCGTAACAACACTACATTACTCTCTCGAAGTTTCAAGTAACAAAGGTATTTTT
Organism: Vesta saturnalis; assembly: GCA_036346205.1. Classification (NCBI taxonomy): domain Eukaryota; kingdom Metazoa; phylum Arthropoda; class Insecta; order Coleoptera; family Lampyridae; genus Vesta; species Vesta saturnalis. The sequence goes on along the minus strand of JARFJB010002109.1, from coordinate 1,414,603 downwards.
TAACCGCAGTCCGTCCCGCCATAATTAATCATTAGATCAATGACATTTTTACATCAAGAGCGCGCAGAAGAAATTCCAATGATTAGATACGACCTTTCATTAAAGCATTTTTAAGCGTACACCTGCTATTCACCCCCCAACATGTGTTTCACAACCGTAGACAAATATCAGTTACAAACGATCCTACATTCCTTACATAAAAATATATAAATAACATACTTTGAAAACATTAGCAAATTACAACGTATTATTAAGATACTGAAAATCCACTAATTATCTTTTCTATCGTGGTAACAATGGCGATTTGACCAACGTTTATTACAATAATAAAATTTTCGCGATCCGCTACATACAAATTATTGAGTAATTTATATTTTTAATAAACGTTTATTTTAATTAATTGGAGATTAAGTGTATAATATTCCTAATACTATTTTGCATTAAAGTGTATTTCATATTCTACTATAATATTGCACAAACTTAATCTTAAAGTACTGTTTGCACTAAACTTCAGTTAAGCTAATTTAGTTTAATGAATAACAATTTCTTGGCAAAACAGAACGCCTTCTGTTTACGTTCTGTAAGATTATTGGAGTTAAACCTGTCTGCTATATGTCTAGAATTAATACGACACAAAATAATAATCATACATTTAAGGTTTACATTTCAAAATATTCGCTAAAAACTTTAATTTGTTAAAATTTTGCTGGAAAAGTTTCGGAAATCTTACGATTAACAGAAAACGATAAGAATGCCGAAAACTTTCAGTGGATAAAACTAATAATCTCTTTATAAATATAGCACGACGTTTTTGTAATGGATTGCTACTGATTAAGATTTGGATCGTATCAACACCATAATCCCGAAAATAAATTAGTTCTCTTGATTGAAGGATACTTAACTGGAGTTTACAATAGATATTAAATCTTTTTTTAATAAAATAAAATTATTAAACTAAATGACTCGTGCGTAAATTTATTACCGCAGAAAATAATAATTAAAGGAATTTATCTTTCGCAAATAGAAAAATGTTTATACAAGTTAATGAAATTGTTGTCATTTCGATAAATCAGCTGTAAACAAACCTATAGCTTTTTTTTTGTTTGTTTCAGAAATATTGTCTACAATCTCAGCGTCTCGGATCTTCGAGAACAACAACGATTGTCCTGGTATTCCAGTGATCCTGACGTAAAAATGTGTGTTATGAAAGGAAAGGACGAGGTAATTGGTTTTTCTTTTTTTTTTAATTATGATAGGATTAACTTGTACTTATTAACAAAGTTTGCCAAATTTTCTTGCAGTTTGCAAATATATCAAACTTAAATAGTGTAGGTTTGGAAATTCTCGCAGGATTACTATATCGGGGTGCCTTTGTTCTATTGTCCATTAACACCTAATCTATTAGTTAGATCTCTTCTTTATTCCCAAGTGTAGCAATATTCAGCGTACATAATAAGTGACCAGATTGCTCTATGCTAAAATAGTGTTATCGTAATATGTGTAGATGACAACGTAGATTTAGAAACAGAAAAAATGGCAGTACTTAAAGAACAGTTATTATTCATTGTTGACACTTTCCAGTTCACTTACTGTCATTTCGTTAAACATTGAACTAAAACTATTAGGCAACTTACGTGGAAGGGTGTAATAGAAGCTTTTTTAATCCAACAAGATAAACCGCTGTCAGTTTCTAAGCAATCAACTGTAGAATTATTTTAACCCATTTCTACAATCGCTAGTATTCTGCAAGTTAACTTGAATTACATTTGAATAATGTTGGGGAGGAATGTTTGATAATAACATGATTTTGAAATTCAGAAACATGGTGGTTAGTAATTTCGGGAAATAGAATTTAATGAGATTTAATTACGATAGATCAGCGTGTTTGATGATTGATAATGTACGTTTCACCGTATCTAAACATAAGTATAACATAGTTTCTAGTGTCTTCCGTTCTTTCGCCGTGTTTATCGATCTCTGTTATTTTGTATGCAAATTTGGGCTTAGACCGTTGAATACTCGAGGAAATACAGTTTTGTATGTTGGGAAATTACTCAAGAACGAGTTTTCAAGAGAGTTTAACTTTGGGGAGATAAAAAAGTAAAGATATTCCTTTATCTTTACTTTTATCCACGCCTTTATCCTCGAGTTGTATAAAAATGATGAATATTATAATTAATGAAAATTACTTTTTAAATTGCATTTAAAACTGTAATTTGTTACAGGTTTATTCATTTTATGAAAGATAAAACTTTTAAACGTAAAATAGACGTTAAGCTTTTGTTTTTGATTAAAGTAAACATTTTAATATTGAACCAAGTTCATAACTCGAAAGTTTTAAGTGAAGATGGCGTAGAGAAGAAAATCTGCCACAAAACTTTTTTTTTTCAAATAATTAATCTCATAAACATTTTCTTATTAAGTTGGTTCTAAGTGAACGGTAAAATTTATTGTGCTCTTCTGTTACGAACTTAAGCAACATTGCGCGCCAAACACTTACCTAGTTAATAAATAAAACAACATTTTCAGTAAAACTAAACAATAATCTTTAAAGAATTACCTATTTTCAAGCTAATGGTACTTTTTTATTGATAAATACTGTTTAAGGCCAAGTACGCATTAGAGCATCCAGCCCGTAAAGGCAATTGCGCACACGGCAAGGCTCAGTGGTGTGGGCGTGGTTCTTACTTAATGCTGCAAAAGAACACTCGTTACAACTCCAAAATCGTCAATATCGGGGGAAAATGTCAAAAAGGCGCCACCTGTTTAGGGGGGTCTCGATAGGTAGTTAGGCAACACATCAACCCCCCATAAGAGCAATGTTAAAAACGTTCTAACTTTTTATATTATTATGAGGTTATCTGAAAGCTTAAAGAAATGCGTAAGACGTCAAAATAGTTCCGAAACCTCCCTAATATAGGGTTTTTTGAAATTTTAATTTGTATAATTTTTTACTGAAATTTTTTCCCAGTAGTGATTAAATTGGAATATTTTTATAACTGATAATATTTTTAACATAAGCCATATATTCAGATATATTCGAAATACGAACTGTTAAAATTTATGATTTACTATTTAAAACATTATAAAAACGATAAATGTTCTGATGTCAATAAGGTAGAAAATCCATTAGAAAATATAGCAGCATGGTCTGTTTATTAAATGACCCGGGGGTAAAAGATCTTCGGGTATTCCTTAGCAAATACCTATTTCTATTGAAACACAAACGTAATCGGATTTACTTTGAATCCTTCAAACTATTATTTAAATTAAAATAACGAAAATGGTATGTACCAGGTGTCCCAAATTCGTTGTAATTGCGGGGTATCTCGGTTGTTATAAAAGATAGAAACTTGCGGATGTCGCGACCCTTGCTACTTTTTTATAAAACCTAAGATGGCGTAATCAGATTTTTTTGTAACTGTTTTAGTTTGGGAGATACAGGGCGATTTTGAAAAGTGTGTCGTTTTGGACCCCCTCGATATCTCGGTTATCTTTAAAGATATCAAAAACATTTAAACGCTATCTTATACATTTTTACGCCAAGTTTAGTGGCGTGCTCAATTTTTTCAGGGGTACCGTTTTAAGATATGGGCCAAACTATAATTTTTAAATGGGACACGCTGTATTTTTAAGCTCAATAAATCCCATTTTGTTTTCTCATTTCAGTGATATATATCACTTGCCACTTTTTATTAACCATATTAATCGTAAACATTTTAAAATATAACGACATATGGTTCTTAACTGAAACATTCTATATATTTTTTAATTAATTTTATCAATGCAGCTACTTACACAACACATTTATCTTACAACTCTTGGAACTCTATTATCTTACAACGAAATTAAACTAAACAACTTAAACTTAATTATTAAACTTAAATATTAAAAACAACACTATATTCTAAATTGTTCAAAATGGTTCCAATTTTCTTCTACACATTTTTGGCAAACCTTAAATATTCTATTTAAAGCACTTAATATATATAAGGGTTTATTTTGTAAATTTCTAAGGGTCTCGTGTGTAGCATTTTGTAATTGAAGGAGGGTATCATACCTCCTTGAATAAATTTCGTTTTTAATATGCCCCCATAAAAAAAAGTCTAAAATGGACAAGTCCGGTGACCTTGGAGGCCAATTTACAGGGCCACGTGTGCCTATCCACCGATTGGGAAAATGCTCATCTAGAAATGGTCTAATAATGTGTGCATTATGTGCGGGGGCCCCATCCTGCTGAAAATAAACTTGATTTCTGTGGGCTAGTGGAACGTCTTCAAGTAATTCGGGCAACATATTTTCTTAAATTTGCTGGTAGCGAATAGATGTCAAACCTCCGTCAAAAAACTGATACCTTATTTTTGTTCCAAAAACAAAGCACGCAACAGAGAACCCAAAACGACCTTATTGTTGCTGTTGAAAAATTAAGTAATTGCTTTCTTTTGACCAATATCTTGAGTTGTGTCGATTAAAAATTCCTGCACTTGTTATGTGCGCCTCATTAGACCAAATTACTTGTCTTGCAAAATTAACATTTTCGCGACACATTTGCAGGAACCAGTTGCAGAAATTCATGCGGCGTTCAAAATCGCCTGGAAGCAGTTGTTGGACTACATGATCTTTATGAGAAACAAAACTATGTTTTCTTAATATACGCTGTGCATTAGTTTTTGAAACCCCAACACTATCTTCGATTTTCCTGCAGGAAGGTCGATGATTTACGGATACATGTGCCAAAACGTTAATTTCCTCATTTTCTTGATTTTCTTTTAAAGTATACTTATGTTGTCTGGGTTTTATAAATGAACCAAAATTTAATAAATTATATGTAATTCGTAAAAAAATTGCCTTGTTTGGCTGCCTTCTCTCAGGAAATCTAAATGTATGATTCTTTAATATTGGTGTTATAATATTTACTTTATAACAATAGTAACGATTAAAATATAATTCGGAAGCCTCTTCTGAATTTTCATTACATGCTATATAACATTTAAGCATATCATACTTTTCATAATATTCAAAGGGTTGATTATCTGCCATAGCAAAATAAATTAATAAAACGTTAGAGATAATAAATATGTAATTATTTAATAATGACATATACACTATGATAGGTATACTAGATTTAACTATCTTTTATTTCGATTGGCATAGCCACCTATTTTTTTCTTAGGAATTGATCAACACCTCCAAATTATAAACAACCAGCAAAACCTAGCTTAGGTATATAAGTAAAGGACAAGTAAGATACACATGATTTTATTATTTTATTTATTTAAATCTAATATACAAAATACAAATACATATAATAATAACCTGTATAATTATTGTTGTTACGTTTTTCTCACTACTAATACCTAATAATTAAACAGAAATAAAAGTCAATACAATCTATTAAACTTAAAATATATATAGGGTGTTCCATTTAAGAATCATATGTCGTTATATTTTAAAATGTTTGAAAAAATGAAAAGTGGCAAGTGATATATATCACTGAAATGAGAAAAAAAAGGGATTTATTGAGCTTAAAAAATACAAGGTGTCCCAAAAATTATAAGTTTGGCCCATATCTTAAAAACGGTACCCCCGAAAAAAAAATTAAGCACGCCACTGAACTTGGCGTAAAAAAATGTATAAGATAGCGTTTAAATCTTTTTGATATCTTTAAAGATAACCGAGATATCGAGGGGGTCCCAAATGACATACTTTTCAAAATCGCCCTGTATCTCCCAAACTAAAACAGTTACAAAAATCTGATTATGCCATCTTAAGTTTTATAAAAAAGTAGCAAAGGTTCGCGACAACCGCAAGTTTCTATCTTTTATAACAACTGAGATACCCCGCAATTACAACGAATTTGGGACACCCTGTACTTTATGTATGCTCCTTGTTAAATTATAATATATTCGTATCAGTAAAAATTGAAATAAAACAATTTATTATTCTATTTATTTATTTTGTATCAAAGAAAAAAACAAAGTTTTCTAAAATATTGTAAACAAACGATAGAGGTGAACAAACAAAACAAAATTTAATTGGTCATATGTACAGTTCGAAGATTTAAATTACGACATCTGCGTGGATCTACTAATTCCGGTAATAAAGACTACCATGTGATCCTACCAAAACGTATCATCCGTATAAAAAACAAAACATATTGTTTCATTTAATGTTCAAAACATTTATTGTTACTACGTACCTGTCAATTTCTACAACATGGATACCTGTTGCAGTGTAGACAATAAAGTAGTATTTGACTCGTTTGGTAATATGTAAAATTCCTTGCACCTGATAATAATAATTATGGTTCCTTTTTAATTTACTCTTATTGTTATTAATTAATTTTACCTTACATGCCTCCATAGGATCAATGTGTTTTATTTCCATCTTCTTCTACTAGTCCGTCAGGCGAACATGCTAAAAATGATTTTTCTTCGTCTATAAGGAGTCCGCAGGTAGTGATTTTTAACTTGAATAATTGTTAAAATAGTTTAATCGCATTTGACTCACTGGTGAGGCCAAATGCGGTGTACATATTCCATGTTGTTTTACGCAGTTTGCATATTTTTCCAAAATTGCATGCCGTTAAACGTTTCTTTGTTCTACTCTTCACAAATCACATTTTGATTGGGTTAAGGCACCTTCTTCAATCTTTTTTTTGTCGACATTTTCCAAACAAGTCAAAAATTGACTAACGCGCAATTCGTACTCAACTTTTGAAAGATCGATCCATAATTATTATCTGCGGGTGCAATTGTCCTATTTTTAGAATGATCTGAAATCAAAACAATAGGCAACTACCGTAATGAAGAAGTTTCCATAGAAGAAAACGTTATTCAAATAATATATACATTTTGTTACCTTCTTCCTAAGACGATTAATTTGGGAGTTTAAAAAATCCGTCAAGTAGTGCCCGGGTGGTCTGTCACAAAGGTGCTCACGCAAAAGCGATTAAAAGAGATCGCGTCCATTTCACATCTCAATTGGTACGAATTTTTTAAAGAGAAATTGACTCTTTTACCTCCTACAAATTTCGCAACTACCGAATTATATGTTTCTGCTGGATTCGTATCGGTATCGTAGAGCAAACTAGATGATTGGTCTGCTAGTCGTTCTACAATAGTGTTTATTACTGGAAACATGCCGCATTCTAAATATACATATACCAAATCCTCCTAAATTAGAAGAAATAGTTTAATAATAAACTAATATTATTCAAAAATATTATTATTACCTCGTTCTTGTTAGTGCTTAGTGGTATTTTAAATATGTGTCGTTAGACATCTGTGGTATATCCATTGTTGCAACAAGCTCAGCTAATTGGGTATATCCAATCCCACTTGATATAGCACAGCAGCACGGTTTATTGAACTAAAAGAAGCATCAGTGCCACCAATCCTTACCACATCTGTCTTTCCGCGCGTATTACATTTAAATGTAAACGTGCTTTCTAATCCTTCTATCTTTTCTGATATGGCGTCTATATCAAAAAAAGAACAGCCAAAACCAACGTGTTTTAATGATTTCAACACATTTAAGAAATATTTTATATCTATAATCCTGCGGCATGATAAATTGTGTTTCTGAGCGGCATCTGATTCTGTATCGTTTTCCAACAATAATGAAGCATCTGAACTGTTTTCATCGAAAAAAACATCAAATTGGTTTTCGGGTTCAGTATCTGCGTCTGTCACCATTTCTTGACAATTATCAGTATCGGACAGAAAAAAGTCTTCGTCGTCATTATGATGGGAGCTGATGCTACAAGGTTCATCTTGAACGAGGGTGAATGCAAGCTTCTGTTGAAATCTTACCCAATTTCCGATAAAAGGAATTTATCAATAAAAAATCTACCTTATAATTTTTTTTACATATTCTGTCATTTGAAAACTAACAAAAAAGAATTTCGGGCCACTTGCATAGATTTGCTAATAGTGAATCGTACATAACTTTTATTTATGATAATTACAGGACGTTTTAATAAATTATAACAAAGGGAATATTTCAATAAAATAAGTTTGTATATAGGTATTTACGCTTCTCTCCCCCTTTTTAATATCACACTCCTACTTCTTCTTGGAACACTCACACTTTTTCTTGCTTTAGGCATTTTTCGACACAATCACAAATTCACAACTGGTATTTGATCGATGAGTATCGTTTGCGAAATGCTAGTACACTGATAGCAATCCCGTAATTGTCTACATTTTATTAGAATATTTGAGGAATAACAATAATCAATATGTAATTACGCGATATACTTAGGGTTAATTAAAAGGAAAGTTATTTAGCCATTTTCTACACCTAATTATATTACCTATATCTCTTTAAATTTAACGTTGGGTAATGAACTAATTAGAAAATAATAAGAATTTGTTGTTATACAATTTATTTAAATAACACTTTATGTTTATTACGTGTAATTAAAGAAAAGGATGGAGTTGAAGTACCTATATAATAAAATAATAAAGGGATTTGCATAAATTATTCTGAATATTGGTTTAATCCCTCATTTTGCCTGTGGCAGATAAGTATTCAAGTAAAACTTTGCAAAACATTCACTCCGCTACACTAGGGAGCCCTGTGATCGATTTATATTTCGTTAAGCTATCTAGAGGAGCCTTAAATACATTTATAGCGGGGAAACGTCATGAACTAGATCTTAATAATGGTCTAACAGGAAATCATAATGTTCACTCAAAAATAAAATACCTAAATCTCAATAAAATCTTAAGATTTAGATAAAAGCCGCAAAATTGCAAAAATAAAACCAAAACTCATTAATATCGATCATTTCGATAAACTTAACGCTAAAATATAATCAATACGGTAATTAATTATTCAATTTCAAACGAAAAAATACGTCACCACAAAACTAAACGCGATCGAAAATTTATAAAATCTTAAAATTTAATGATCGTCAAAATCGAGATGTAATTCCTAAATTCGGGAAAATATACAGCTTTGCCATAACAAATAATTAAATTCGCTTACCTGTTTAGCAAAATCCGGTCAATCAACGACGTCTACAATTGGCATGTTGATTCCTATAAAAATAACTTAAAAGAAATTGCGACTACTCGCAACCTATCGTACGCGAAGACAAACTGCTGATCGGTCGCCGACCGTCTTACTTCATAATTATGTTACTGTACTTAATAAATCTGTTATTCCATAAAATTATTCTTCCAAGAAAAGGAATCAGTTTAAATCAATTTACAACCAGTCGTAATTAACCCATATAGCCGTACTGTCCTTTTAAAAGGACGGTAGAAACTTTGTTAACTGTATCTTATAACAGCTATTGAAATGCAGATGACGCTACTCACATTTCAAACTTCAAAGCATTGACGTTCAGTCTGTAACACGTGTTCGTTAAAATCGCTGATGTTTAGTGTATACTTTTCGTATTTCTACTGGGCCGTTTATCTGACAATTATAATGAATAACAAAAGGTAAGCTTTCGTGGTTCTTAATTACAATGGCGGTTCTATTATGTCTTATTTGTATACATTATAGACCCCTAAACGCAGTAATACCATCACCTCACACTTTTATCCAAATTGTTAAGATATTTTGGTAAAGAAAACATTGTCCTTTTAAAAGGACAGTAGGTTTATTCACTACTATTGACTCAAGTATATTGTATCTATTTCAAGTGCTGGAAAGAACCGCTAACCTTTGTCCAGTTGCTGGAAGAATTAGAGGAAGATGATGTAGCTGATTTTCCGGAACAAATGACATTTTTCCACTAGAAAATGTAAACGACACCGATGAAGATTCAAGTAATGATAACTTCGTACATGTGGAGAATTTGCCTAGAGCACAACTCAGAACGGAAGTAGAAGTACAAATGGTTGTAAAAAACAACTCAGAGGACTGGGATAGTGATGATGATAAACCTCTCTCAGCATTTGTTGAACGAAGACCAAAAGTTCTGAAGAGTTTTGAGAATAAAGTTAATGATTTAGGACAAACGACTTTTTCCAACTGGAATATTGTATGATCTGTGAACAACAATCTTTCACCTGCTGCTACGTTTCAGTTGTCCTTTGATAAAAAAGTAATAAATCAGGTACTCAATTTTTCAAATATATATGCCCAGCAAAAAAATCGTGCACGAGACATGCAATGATAATGCGAAATTAAATGAAACATATAAGTGTGCGAAAATGAGGCTTTTATTATTATACAGAGGTAAACCGAACCGGTGGGGTTACAAATTCTGGATTGGTGCTTTGCGTCTAGGTTATATTTTTTTATTTTGACGCCTACCAAGGATCTTCGAACACTTTTCCTGATAAGTACAAACACATGGGACTCTGAGCAACAGTAGTTTTCAATATGCAGATGTTTTAAAAAAATGTCTTACGATTCCTTTGATTTGTGTGTTGATAACTTTTTACTTCAAAGAATTGAAACTAAGGAACCTAAGAGCTACGAGTATCCTAAGAGATAATCGCTTGCCGCATTCTCTTTTATCCAAAGCAGCTACACTAAAAAGAAACATGTGTGCTTTTGAGTATCTTTTGGCCGATAGTGAGATAGTTGTAACTAAGTAGAACGACAGAAGCGTTGTGAGTATAGCTTCAAATACTCTCAAAATTTTTCCAATAAATAAAGTAAAATGGTTCTCATAATCAGAAAAAAACACATCTACATAGATCAACCCGGACTGATAAAATTTTATAATGATAATATGGGAGGGGGAGGGGGAAAATGGTATTTTTCTCTATTTGCACATTGTGTAGATATGGCTCTTCCAAACGCCTGGCGCTTACATAAAGGCAAACAGTGGGAATATAGACCAAGTACAACTGCGAAGAGCCGTAGCTACTAACTTATTCGAAACCCACAAGAGGACTACAAGGAAAGGTTTCTAAACATTCACATATATTGTGTTATAAAATAAAATACTTCTCAAGTTCCTCACTTTATCTTGTTTTTTACTTGATAATAATATATAATCCTACCATTCTTTTAAAAGGACACCATGTTACAACCAGTCACATCATTTCAATTTTTTTTTTAATTATTTTCCCATTAACCGTATCCACTGAATAAAACTCGCAAGAAAAAAACGAAAATTTCAAAAAATAATAGTTTCAGGACTGAATGGATTAAATCAATTCGCAATCAAATATACTCAAATTCAAGAAAACAATATGATGCATTAACTCATCAACCTTTAAAAGTTACGTTATAATTCAATAATCAATGACATCTTTCGAATGAAATTACTTTACTTCAAAAACACAAAAATTTGACTTATTCTCATAAAAAAACAAACACTTAAAATGCGCGTAAATGAGGTACTGTGTAATAAATGCATTTAAAAAAACACGATAAGTACATTAACCTAAAGATATGTATTATAAATAAAAAACACCATCGAGATGTCAACACAATTGTTACATAAATCAAATCATTCTAATCAATTAAATTACCTAGATTATCTAATAGGCGGATATACTAGCTAGTTTCAACGCCGGCCTTACTAAAACTCTGTAATTATTATTCTTATACCAAAATAACTATGATTATAACAAATAAATTGATGACCTCGGCGGCCTCAGTAATCGGATAGAAGTTGTAGCTGCGTTCGAAACTCTCTATATATTTCACCTCATGATTGCGTTTTGATTGATATTACAGTTGGTTGTACGTTACACTAATATTTATACTTCCACGTTATTTGTTAACTTTATTCTAATTATATACAAGTTCTTCTTTATTACAAGTTTTGTTATGAACGAATAAGTTCAAAGGTAAATATGTAATTAAAAATTATTATTAATTTTATTAAATACATAAATAAAAAGTTTACCACGAGTAGGATTTGAACCTACTACCTGTACTAATTGTAATACTGTACTAACTGTAATAATTTTTATTATATAAAAGTTCTGACTAACACTAATTATTTTAAAGAACGAAAAGCTTTTTTATTTACAGCGAATTATTTATCATCGGGTCAGCTGTACACACGGAGCAGCCAAAAAACTAAAACCTGAACTATAATACTGTTGATCCGCACACAAGATGCGATGGAACTCCGAAGGAACCAAGGTCCGGCACTTATTCAACACCGAAACCAATTCCTGGACGAGCAACTGTCGTTGCACGACAACAATAATAGTAAACTATTTCAGGAGGAACGAAGCCACTAAAATACCCATCAAATTAAGGGTAACGGACAAATTTCCAACAATATACTTCACTAAACTTCCCGAAATGGGCGTGAACAGTTCACTTCCTCCAAACAAGAGCATTACCACTACGGAATCCCTAACAAGACTGCCTGCAACCTTCTTCAATCGTAACCACCTTCAATAACATCTCCCTACTATGTTAATTAACCAATCTCACCAATTTACTACTTAAAACTTTAAATTGCGCCAAAAATGAATTGAATTCGTGAGCCTAACTGAAGAAATGGTATCATCCATCGAAATCGCGTTCCGCAACGGTACCTCTGTAATATGATATGCCTATGGTAACGAAACTCTGCTATAACGAACCTTAAAATAACGTATATAAAATCCAACTCTTGTTTTTTAAAGACCAAAACTTTATCAATAGAAAAGGCGACAGTCTGATGGCTACAGTTAAATTCACAAAAGATGTACCATACAAAACGTAATAATTTTATACTCAATATAATTTTCCATGGTGCAATCTCAAACATTTAAAATAACGAGAACATTTATTTACAAACAAACTAATCTACATCTCTTTCACGTGCGAAAACGAAACGTAATTTTAACGACAATGCTTATTATGATTGACAAAATACAAATAACTATTATTTACAAAGAAATTAATTAATTCCCAACCAACTCAGTAAATAGGGTTTCACTTATAATCGTTACCAATACGTAAATCACATTTTCATTTTAGACTTTCACCTTAATTTGATAAACAACAAAACTTACTGTATTTTCATAAAAAAAAAGGATTCTACATACGATTACTATGTAATAAATTCGATTTCTTTCCAAATACGCGAAAAACAAAATAAAACGGTATAAACGAAAAACTTTCCAAAAAATTTATGCGTTAAGTTCAATTGCATGAATTCATACTACATTTCAGAAGTCCGGTACTAATAAATAATCTATAATTGCGAAGTTAACGACAAATAATCGAGAAAATCACGGCCACGTGACAATATACATACATGCTTTACAAAAGAATAAGACCTATTTAAAAGTATGTTTACAATTGCTGTAGAGAATGTCGAAATAGTAACGCCTTCATTTGAAACTTATACTATAATTTGGTGCTACTTTTTCACCACAAAAGACAATTTGGTGCATCTATCATTAACAAAAAATGTATGTCTGTGTCTGCTTAGCATAAAGTCAGCTAACAATCATATCGAAATCATTTATGTATCATAATTTGGTGCAAATTTGATACTACTTTATTATCCTAAAATTGTTTGCTCCTATTTTTCATAAAATGCTCACGCTAAAACATTAAAAAACACAAAAAACATAACAAAACATAGAATCAGGATGATTGATTTATTATAACTTGATACTGATGTTGTGCTAGTTTGTTACCCTAAAATAAAACTGGTTGCTCGTATTTTTCATAAAATTTTTGGGCTAAAACGTGATGGTAATCACGATAAACTTATAACAAAGTATAGTATCAGGATGATTGATATGCCATAATTTACAATTTGTCACTTTTTTGGATGTAGAACACGCGAGAATGACAAAATATTAGGTTGGCTTTGGAAACAAAAATTCTCTGAATGTTTGTCTTCACATTGACAGTTTAGTTTTAGAAATCAGTTGTACTAAAATGGCTTACAAATTAGATCTTCGTAAAAGTATTTACAGTCTAGTTGGGCCTAAACGTGAAATAGTTTGCATGTTCGAAAATCTAAATATTTTCCGCAGAACTGTTTATCGCACAATAGCGGATTGTGAACAAGGTATACCTTATCTAATCTTTTACCCAAGCCAGATCAGACAGGTTAGAAGAAGAGCAACAAATAGAGTTGGAATGTCGATCACCAAATTAGTAAGGGACTATAGAACTTTTAAGGATTCAGTTTGGAGGGAATTGGTTAGGAATGGTCAAGAATATCGAAAAAGAAAAACTATCCAAGATATACGCAAAATCAGTTGGCACGGATACCACGATGTGGTCGGGTATTAAGGCGGATACATTTTGCCGACAACAAAGTCGCTATCATCGATAATGAAAAATATTTCACTCTAATAAACTAAATTAAGGGTAACTAATACGTTGTAGACATAAGGAACATTATAGTACACCATTCACCCTGACACCATGCTTTGTTATAAGGTTAATGTGATTTGCATTTAGCTTAAAAGTTTTATAAAAGATGCAAGCATCAAATACCATTTGCAGTTAAAAAATTAGCACCAAAGTAGTATCAAGTATAGTATTTTATTCATCCTGATACCATGCCTTGTTATAAAGTTTTCGCAATTTCCATGAAGTTTTATCCAAACAATTTTGTGAAAAATACAGCAAATTTCATTTATATATATATATATATATATATATATATATATATATATATATATATATTGCTCACCATTCACTCTTTTTGCTAGAATTTTTTTTCTACTTGGAAATTTGTTGTTCTAATGCATACTGTGGTTTCATCCGTTTCCTGCCTGTCCCTTATAATAGTTGGTGCATTGTCGGTGGATACATTCGTGAATAGCCTCACGATATTGAAGCTAGTGTTTATTCGTGATTGGGTTGGAAGTTTCTGATGGTTTCTACGAAGTGCTGCGTATTCTTAACCATAACCGAGTCTACAGTCAAGATAGTGTGCTAACGGATGATAAGTATTTCTCAAGCTTACAATTAATTTCAAAGGGATTTCCTCTTTGTGGATCTTTGGTAGGCCGTACAGAGTGGAGGTTTGCTGTAGTTTGGTTCTTGGTAATGGGAGAAGTCTTCCTTATGCCAGCGTATAGTATAGTTTACCCACTCCCGTCCCCTCAAGTAGTTGTTAAATCTTACTGTAAGTCTCCATATCCAGTACCACAGTCGCGTTTCCTTAGTCCGAGGAGAAAATCTTGGTCGATGTGTCATTCTTAAGAGAAATGACCGCTCCCTTGTCTAGGTTAGCTTTCTGAAAAGTTACTTGTCGCAAAGAGTGCTAGCGACGCGTTCGTCGAAAAACGAATCATATATCACCCAACAAACACCCAACTCCCACGTACCACACAAAATTAAAAAACACCGAACACGTTTCGATAGCTACGCTACCATCATCACCGTTGATGATGGTAGCGTAGCTATCGAAACGCGTTCGGTGTTTTTTAATTTTGTGTGGTACGTGGGTGTATGTTGGTTGTTGCAGATCCTGCCACAGTTCCAGTGTTCCAGATTTTTCACAACACTCCAACGAGATTGGTGAAACCATTCGAAATCGAGTGAGCGAAGAAGCCTTTGATACGATAAATACGGCTACCAGCTGCAAATATTAAAAAACCAAGGCAAAGCACAAGAAAATTCAGCAAAAGAAACTAGAAAAGGTAATGAAATAGAAGAAAGAACCAACCAACATTAATCGCAAAAACACTGTCATACACATTAACGACAGTTAAACGAAAACGAAATTAAGGTTCTGGACAAAGGCTTGAACTGTGCGATCACACACCTGCGGTATATTCGGAAAGTATGAAATTATATCCGGAAGAAGCCGAAGAATACTGAAGTAAGGATAGATTAGTCCTAGATTCACCTAGGCAAACTAAACCTAACCTCTGTAACCTAGAAGGGAGAGCGGCCATTCCCCTCAAAAATAAACCATCCATCAAGATTTTCCCGGCAGACTATGGTAATGAATATGGACACTTATAACAGTAAAGTCCAACAACAGAGGATGATACGTGGGGGTCCGAAGTTGTTGTCGTGCTGATATAGCAGTTGTCGTCAAAGTGTTATGCTTCTGAGCATATTAAATGGTCGATTGTGGTTGTTCCTTGACGTTCCAAAAATGTTGAGTTCCTGACTCTAATTCGCAAGATTGACAGTTATAGTAGGTAGAAAGTTAGTGTAGTTCCGTTTCTGTTAGTTGTGGTGTCTCCGAACTGTATATAATTCTGTCGAGAGGTTGTTGTTGCTGCAACATACTTAACGTGTTGCAAGTGCGCTGGTGGCTCGGATGCCTCGGTTATTGTGGTATGTTTCTGTTATGGATAGTATTTGTATTTTGTTAAAGAGACGCTTTACCGGTTTACGTATCACTGATTATAGTTTGCTTCAAAGTAGGGGATTTAAAATTAATTTTAAAACCTGATATGCTTCGTATATTTTGTTGCTCATCAAAACGATCTGATTGGTGATTTTTCAAATACATGTCACATGTGATTGAATTTGACGTACAATTTTTTTTTAGGTAATATTAATATATTTCGATATTATATGCAAAATTTCAATTAAATGTTAGCTTTCCGTGTATATTTTTAAAATGTTACTATGGAGATTTCGTTGAAAGGATTTGAAAGAGTTTTAAGAATGAAATCATTTTGTTGTAAAGAATTTAAGAAACATAATACGAAGTGTTCTTTTATCGGCTTAAGTTTTTGTTATCGCGTTAAATGTTAGTTGAGCCGTTCTGAGTCTGTTACTTGAGTAAACGTTGTAGTTTATGTCAATTCCTGTTATAGGGCTTTGATTGATCCATGTGCGACCGAGGTTGTTTTTCTCATAAACGCGCCCACTTTGAATTTTTAGTATGGAGCATTTTTATGAGTAATGGGAAAAGAAGGCGTGTCTTTAGGAGGCTCAAGGGGTTTTGTTTTTGATTCTTTTAGTTAGTCAATTAGAGGCTGTTAATAGAGTACCTGTGGATTATGAATAGGTTCTATCACCCCGGAGAGATTTTTTGCTGATGTTTGTCGATTAATATTAACATTTCCATTTAAGAGGTAAAGTGTTAATTTTAGTGCTTTTGTATTTCTTTGGAGTAATTTTAAGCGGATTGAAATAAACGTGCCGTGTATGGTATCTTTTCATTTGGAAAAGCTTGCGCCGGATTGTTGTCTTACACTCCATTGTAACTGCAGCCTGTTTAAAAAATAGGCAATAGATTGCTGTAAATAAAGTTGCTAATATATTTTGTGTGTACAACAAAGAACTTCGTGTAAGTAAGATACTGATTTGTGTGAAAAAAACCAGGTGAAGCAGTTAATAAATAGACGCCTGGATTACATTTATTTCGCTGATCGTTTGCGAGTATAAATTAAAATAAGTTATTAGTTTACGTGACATTACTATGAGTTTTCGTTCACTGCATTGGTTCTTGTTTGAAGAAAGAATCCAAGGTTTTCCGATCAATTAAAAAGGGGTCAATTATACGAGAATTGCACCCTGTCCCTGTGGGCTGGGAAAGAAATCTGAAAATCTGTGAAAATTCAAGGTGTTTACTTTTACGTTTTTTTGTGATTTCTTTAAAAATTGCAGACTGTGTTTAAATACACAGATGCACACACTTTCTTTTGTTATGTAGCACTGTATAGATACGTGTTCACCCTGCCTTTTGTGATCTTCATGTTATTGTGTTTATTATTGTTTTTTAATGTGTACTGATATTTACATTATAAAATTTGTCAAATATGATGAGAAATGGGGTAATTGAAATTAAGGTTTAAGATTATTGAATTTGGAATTTTGAGTTTGTAAGTTTTAACCAATTAATTGCATTTATTATTGAAATTTTAAGTAAGCATGATACCATTTCCCTTCGGAAGCGAATTTATTTGTTTTCGACTTTAAAATAATTGTACATTTTACCCGTTGAATATTTTTTTTGTTATTATATGTGGTGTTATTGAATTTCTAGGGAATTATTTCATTAGTGTATGTAATTTGGCTAAAGATGGTAATGCACCATATGTTGATATCAATAATGAGTTATTGCGTATGCACTACACTCAGCAAGGGCTTCATCTAAACTCAAAGGGAAAATAACAGCTTTGTGAATGCATTACGTGGAAACGTATTCAGTCAAAAAACAGAAATAGGTCTAAGTACATACACTTTAATGATCTAATTTCCATTACTTGTGAAAATTTGGGATGTTACTGACAAGATGTTAAATAATTCGATACCTACATGAGGTAGATGTAAATCAATAGCAATTAGTGTGTTTTGATAAAATAAGAATAAATCCTTCCGATTCATATAATAATTCTTTTGTGTTTATTAAAGGTAATAATAAATATGATAATTTTCTGATGACACAAGATGAAAATAGCCTGGGAATTCTTTATTTTAACGTTCACGGTATCAAACATAAAGGGCCTGTCTTCGAAACTTTAATTGGCGAGGTTAGTAAAATTGACATCGTTTGCAGTACCGAACATTGGCTGA
Source organism: Vesta saturnalis (assembly GCA_036346205.1). Lineage (NCBI taxonomy): Eukaryota > Metazoa > Arthropoda > Insecta > Coleoptera > Lampyridae > Vesta > Vesta saturnalis. The sequence goes on along the minus strand of JARFJB010002109.1, from coordinate 1,396,225 downwards.
AGATACTAAGTACTTAGATCTTGACAATAAAGTGTTTCTAAGTACGGCATCAGCTGACGTCACAAATTCCGCCCAAGCAGCTGATGCGGGTTAGCATTTATTAGTGTTTATGTGGAGTATTGAGGAAAATTCATGTTTATTTAATAAAAATGTTGTTTTTGAAAGTATATTCTGTTGAATAGAGTTAAGCCTGTGTGAATTAAACAATTGTGTGGTGAAGTTTCGTTTTTGTATGCGGCTTAGACCATAAATAATTATAAATATTGTACGTTATTTCTTACCAAGAAACAGCTAAAGGTTTATTAAATAATCAATTTTAAACAAAAAAGTACAAATCTATGAATTATTACATAAGCGCTATGCACCTACGTCTACTGATCATTCCTAAATTACTTTTTTTTTATTAAACTGTACATAGAAATAAATATAAGTACGTTATACGTGTATACAAGTTGTAACACTAATGACCTCATCTTTATTAAAAATTTAATAATGGTGATTGAAGTTAACTTGCAACCAAATGTTTAAAAAAACGTTACTAAGGCTGAACTTAAATTATTCTTAGTACAAATTGTGAAAGTCAATTCACGTCCTTTATTTGTAATCAGATTATATCCAAAAAAGGAAGTATTTGTCTCTTTCTCAAAAGAACGAGTGTAGTACGGTAATAAAAGTGAAAAACATTAATGATTTCTTAATTCAATAAATTAAGAAAAAATCAACCCTGAACTGGTTTAAGTTACTTAAAATGACAGCATAAAAAACTTGATGTGCTATATAACAGCCCAAAATCTTGTCATATTTTAACCTTGCCTTTCATCCATTCCACAGGAAATTATTTACACATTGTCACCGACCACTATCACGCTGATTATAATTAAAGGTCTTTGAAATTACAATGAATAATTTTATCGCTTTGTCTCTTAACATAATTTTTTTGCCAAATCGTTCATTTAAACGCATACAAAACGTTGCCCCCGATGTCGTAGGTTCAAATCCTACTTGAGATAAATTTTTTGTTTACATATTTAATAAAATTAATAATAATTTCTAGTTCTCAGAATATTTTCCAGTTTAAGAAGTATATATTATATATATATATATATATATATATATATATATATATATATATATATATATATATATATATATGTAAAGGTGATCCAGTCTTCTGTAATCGGCCCATAGCTTGTTTATAATTTAATATATTAAATTGCGGTTTTCGCCATCCAGTAGGTATGCTTATGGTGCACAATTTAAAAATATTTTCAATAGATACAGTATATCCTAGTCAGAGTGCTGCACCAAACTTATGTTTTTTTAAGTGGAATACCTCGTATATTTTTATTTTTTTAGTTTCCTTGTACAAAAATAATGCGAGCTTGCATGAATCATTATGGGTCTCCTCCCATTCCAGAGTTATTTACGTTTGTATTAGAAAAATTGCTCACATTCGAAAAATCCCTGTCAAGAAATCCATGGATGTTTATAAAAAAACTCGTCAGTATAGGTTTCACAATAACTCCTAGTTTCAGATAATACACAACCTTTTTTTCTAGTATACAGACAATATGCAGGGTGAGCTAAGACAGAAGGTTTAATTACATCATTTTTTTTAAATAGAACACCCTATTTATTTTTTCACCATTCGATGGCATTTTCGATTTCCGTTGATATAAGGTTTGTCTGGTAATTTATGGATATTTCTCAAGATTTTAAAAATAAACATCTGAATTAAGGCCAAGTTCAGATTTGTACTAATTTTGGTAAAATCAGGTAGGCTAGTACAATGGTTAATTTATTAATTTTTGCATCATAACGCCAAAACACTTTATGTGATTAATGGATACAATACAGCAAATTTTTATAACAGATGTTCGAATTCCATTCTGATCGATACACGTCCTTAATCACCGTTCGAATGACAGGTTAACCTTATATAGTAGTTCGACTTGAATTGTTCCAAATGATTCACGAATACGAGCTTTCATGTCGTCGGATGTTGTTGGTTTTATCATAGAAACTTTCTCTCTGACATATCCCCAAAGGAAAAAGTCTATTGGCGTCAGGTGGCCCTGCAATGGAGCCCCTTTTATTAATTGAGAATTAATTAGGTAAAATGCCTATGAATAATTATGAATACACTTATTTATACTGATTCCAACCAACAGAAACATCATAAGTTTACTGCGCAAGCATCACAATGACGGATACATTGAATTTACTCTTATGCACAGAAATTCACACATGGGATATATTTCGGATTGTTATCCAGAGACCTAATCCCTCCTTTATGCATTACTAACACATAGGAAATATTATGGTAAGCCAAATTAAAGCACGTTTTCAAACCAAAATCTTAAAATTGACAAAGTATTCAGATAGGAAGTATTGCAGAACCAACGACGATATTTAAATATAGTTTATTTTTGAGAACCTCTGAACTGAGCCAAGTTCAAAATTGCTGTAATAATTTTGGAGAAAATAGGTAGGCTAGGCGTCAATAATTATAATTGCGATAACTCGTCTACTTGATTGCTTCTGATCCATGTAGCCATAAATTACGTGACAGTACCCAATTAATTGCACGTTGCCAAGTGCGAAGTTCAAAATGAACTATGAACATCAGGAACTAGTTCATATGGTCCACTGCATTGACGAAGCTGAAGGAAATGTTCTACTTGCCAAAAGAATTGATCACCAAAAGTATCCCGATGCAAGAACACCACAAGTTGTCTTCTTTCAAAAACTAAGAGACCTCTTTGAAGAATCATCAAGTGTGTAGTACGAAGGAACAGAAAATAGCGGGGAGAATTAACGAAGGCATCGAATTAAATGTTCTGCTTGCATTGCAAGAAAATCCACATGTAAGCACACGTAATATTAGGTAACGAACAGGATCATGTTGAAGAACAAGTTTCATCCGTATCACGTAAATCTACACCAGGAATTGCAGGGTAATGATTTCCAGAACAAATTAGATTTTTTTGAAATCATGTGCGGTGGGATTGATGAGAATCGCGACGAGAAAATATTGTACACCGACGAAGCTATATTTGAGTTGTTAAGTGACGGCGGTGTAAATAGGCATAATATGCATTATTACTCTATTGACAATCCATACTGGTTGAGAACAAATGATCACCAGAACCGATGGTCACTGAACGTTTGGGGACGAATAATCGGTACAAAAGTGATCGACCGATATTTGTTCGATGGTGTTCTTACTGGTGCTCAATATTTAAGATTTCTACATCAACTTCCCGTGTTATGTCGATCTCATCACACGAAGAGACATGTGGCTACAGCAAGGCGGTGCTCCGGTGCACTATAACAGAGTGGTTCGCTAATATCTGGTAGAACCTTCCTTAATGGATCGGTAGGTAGAGGAGGTTCCATTGCTTGGCTACCTCGGTCAGCCGGCCTGATGCCAATAGACTTTTTCCTTTGGGGATATGTCAGAGAGAAAGTTTATGTGGTAAAACCAACACCAGAAGACACGAAAGCTCGTATTCGCGAAACATTTGAGAAAATTCAAGTCGAACTACTAGATAAAGTCAACCTGTCATTTAAATGGCAATTGAGGACGTGTATCGATTCGAATGGTGGCCTATTCGATCGTCTGTTATCAAAATTTGCTGTATTATCGAGTAATCACATAAAGAGTTAATTTTTCAATAATTTTGCCGTTATACTGAATAAAAAACTAACCATGATACTAGCCTACCTGATTTTACCAAAACTACTACAACTCTGAACTTGGCCTTAACTCAGACGTTTACTGTTACAACCTTGAGAAATATCCAGAAGTTACGAGACAAACATTATATCATTGGAAAGCTTACCGAAAATGACATCGAATGGGGTGTTTCATTTCAAAAATGAAGTAATTAAACTTTTTGTCTTTTAGCTCACCATGTATATTGTGTGCGTACTAGAAAAAAAAGTTGTGTGTTATCTGAAAATAGGAGTTATTGTAAAACTTTTACTGGCGAGTTTTTTTAAAAATACCCATAGCTTTCTTCACTGTTATTTCTTGAATGTACGCCAATTTTCGTAATAGAGACGTGAATAACTCTGGAATGGAAGGAAGCCCATAATGATTCATGCAAGCTCGCACTATTTTTGTATAAGAAAACTAAAAAAATAAAAATATACCTGGTATTTCATTTAAAAAAAAACATAAGTTTGGTGCAGCACTCTTAGTAGAACACCCTGTATATATTGAAAATATTTTTAACTCGTGCACCAAAAGCGTATCTACTAGATGGCGAAAATAGCAAATCGGTATATTGAATAGTAAACAAGCTATGGACCGATTACAGAGAAGACTGGGGTCATCATCTATATATACAGGGTGCGTCATTAGTGCGTCTAAGTACGATATATCCGTTATTAAAGGAGATATCAAAACAAGTTATTTACAAAAATTATAGGCAACTTCAAACTTCACATTATAAAATTATTTTCGTGTTTACAGGGTGTTACATATTACCAGGGTGAACCAAATATACTTTTTTTTTAAATGGGAGGCCCTATATATTATTTCAAATTTAGATTAAGCTCATCTCCCCCTTCCTACCAATATAGGGTTTCATTACGTTATACAGGGTATTTCAAAAATTATGATCAACTGTACACGAAAATCATTCTCACTTCAACGTCCTGTATACCCTAGACAGAACAACCTAACAATAATTTTTTCCAGGCATAACATTTTGACATTGGTACAGTGTTACAAGAAAGTGCTATTTCTTTATTATTGCACCAATATAGAACGACCAAATCTCGAACACCTGATTTTGACAATTTTTTCAAATGAATCACCCTGTATTTTATTTTAAAAAGTGAAAATGCACTTTATGTTCTTTCATTTTTACTAATCACTCCCTACAGCTAAAATCGTTAATTTATGAGATATTTTTATTTAACTAATGAAACTGATTTGAATTTTTAAAAAAATTCTATTAAATAAACATAGTTTTATTTGCAGTGCAATAAAATTAATTAGAGTATTTTCAAATTAATTATAAAAAGTTTTAAAAATTCGGTTATATAAGTACTAAAAAATTCAATTATAAAAGTTAAATAGTATTACAAAATTTATAATTAATATATATATATATATATATATATATATATATATATATATATATATATATATATATATTAATAGTTGTGTTATATGTTTACATAATACGTTAATATGTTGAAAGATTCTGAATATACACTATTATTATTATTATTATTAACGTTAAGGAAAATCATGCATTACTATTTATAGAAATTAAAAGTGCACAGTATCCCATCAATATAGCCAACTATCTACACAACACTAAAGGCCGGTACTTTAAGTCCCGGTTAAATGCTAGGTTTACTAACCAGCCTATCAAATTAACCGAGGTAGTTAACCACTGTTAATATAAAATGTATACTTTAGCCAGGATTATCATGTATGTTTGTACTGTTGGCTTCCCTTTTCTTTTTTGAACTTACGCGTCTCTTACAACTGTGAATTGCTCGAATACAGTAAACAAAGATAACACCATTATATTACGTTCGAGATACATACACACACATTACAGCAAGCACCTGATGTGCAGTACTTATCACGTGTGTACTTTCCTTGTGCGTGTTGGTTGTTTCTTTCATTGACGGCCATTGCAAAGTTTGTAACTTTGTAAAATAATGAATAACTACAAAATAATACAAATGCGATAAAAATGTTATTATTTGTATTCTTTTAGTTTTTACCTTTCTTCGATTAAATCATTTAATTTCGCAGGTCTTGATCCTCCGTTTTCAGAATTTCTTAATTGCCCTAAGAATATGTTGACTTGACCAGTATATCTGAAAAAGAAGCTTTTTCAAGTTAAAAGAAACATTATTTAAAGTAAACTATGTCTTAGGAACGATACATAAATTTGGCTATCATTTCTATTATAAGTGATACTTGTGAAACATGTTTCAAACTTTGTACCTTTCTAACTAAAGCAACTAAGCATTTTCAGGAAGGCGGCCAAGGATATAGAATCAGCCCTAGAAGTACATCAGAAGCACCATAGTTTTGCCAGCATTGGCTCAGCTTTACATACCGCCAAGTGGTGTTAATTATAATCTTTGTGAGCAATATTTAACAAATATCTAGTCCTTTGTTTGGAAACTCAAAATCTGTTAAGTAATTCACGATCGTCCCAAATCTCTTCGTAATCTATTCATGGGCTAACAGTATAGGTACGAATATTTTCGATTTCTTCTATTCAACATCGCTAAAAAGTTCTTGCAAATCCATAACTACAACAAATTGCTACTGTATTATATCACCTAGTAGACACCTTTTTATTCTTACCTTTAAATGAAAAACGTTATACTTTATTTCCTCGCAATTAAGCAAACACTCGTTTTGACGTTTGAGGTTATGTTTAATCACGGTTAACTGTTTGATAGCTACTAAAACGCGCGATTAAAGTTTGATAAAGGTAACCAGCGTTAAGTCTAACCATGATACAAAGTATAGAAAATCCTAGGTTAACTTTAATCGGTTATCAATTTAATATAACCAGCCTTTAACAGGGACTCAAAGTACCGGCCCTAAAGTTGCCGGAAATACTAAATATTTTGTTTGAAAGTTTAAGAATCTAAAATAGAATAAAACGTTGTGGATACCAAGGGCATAGCAGTCGATTATGGCTCTCAGGAAATTAAAAACCCTCCTTCGTCGGGCTTTAAAGACTCCATCGAGCCATAATCTCTTAAGTATGCCGTTAATACATTATTAAAAGTTAGTGCTGGCATTTAAGAAAACACAAATACAATATGGAATTTAATAAGTTAGAAGGTAATGATAAACACACATTGTGTAAGTAAACTGTGAAATGAATAATAAATGGTACCGGAAATGCAGTGAAGTGGGCCAACCCCATTTTATCTGTTCATTATAATTTGAAAATGTAAACTTTCACCATTATTACACATATTTAAAATTTGGGTTTTTTAATGGTGTATTTTTGTATTTATATTTATACAAACCTAAACGTTTCGATAACACTTACAGTTACCGTCCTCAGTAGTAGTAAGATATTTTAGAAATGTTTTAAGATGTTGAACAATTTTGTATAATTTGAAATTCTTAATTGTAAATATTTTCAAAGAATAAGGGATGATTAGAACGTTTTGTATCATCTGACATAAAACCTTCTTTCTAGTTGTGATTCATACAAATATTACGCAACGCAACTGTCTTATTCATAAATTTTAATAGAGAACAAGATTTAAGTCATATTCATAAATTTTAATTGAGTACAAGATTTAAGCAACAAGTGTGGTTAGCATTAAGAAAAGCAAAAACTGTTAGTCATGTACAACAATTGCAGTATTTTTGTTTAAAGATTTTTTACCCATAAACTTTATTAGGTTTCGTTTAGTTCTATTTCGTTAATTTTATGCCTGTCTTTTACTTTCTACCATTGCGTTTTATTTTTAGGATTTTATTGTTATTACGTTGGTAATTTTTCTTACAATCGGTAACAGTAATAAAATCAGTGAAATATTTTATACGATATTAAAATAAACGTAAAATGTTCGTATTTATCGTTTGAAATTTGCTGTATAACTAAAGTTAATGTAGTTGATTTCATGTTTATGGAAAACCTTGAATAAATATAATAATCTAAAACGTTAGTAATGCACAATCCATCAAGTTGCTGTCTACAATAGTAATAAGACCAAAGCAAATGAAAAAAAGGGAAACATTTCTCGCAATCAATAATATGAATTTTAGACATTATCTATATAAAAGATATACAATAATATATTTTTCATAAAATGGATAAAAAATTCTTGTACGATAGAAAATGTATCTTTTGCTGAAATTGCTTTTCAATATTAATTTACCAAGATTTTTTGTACAACCATATTGGATAAGTTGGCAAACTAAAATTTTTACGTATTTATCATTAAATCTTGAATATTAGATCAAGAAGAATTCGTGATTATATTACTTTATGCGAAATTATTTTGAATAAAATAGTTGCTAAATTTTAATATGTATTATTTTGTTTTATATTAAAATTGTTTGTCGGGTGTGTTGGAAATGTTTGTCATTTTTTGTTTATTAAAAAATGTATTTGGATCACACTTGAACGCTATTCATTGTAAATTTTAATTTTTGATGTTTTTAGTGGTACATACATATTTATAAGAACAGGTGAAATATGAGTTAAAAGATTAGTAAAATATTCTATACCTATATTATTTATTTGATAATGCAGAAACTGTTGATCTAACTCGTGTATAATGTTACTTTGAAAAGTCAAGCAACACGCCGACACCTAAGGCTTTTTTTCGAGAATGTATTCATGCCCGCTGTTGCCGCCATACAGACCCTTATGTCTACGCACAGGTGATTGGTAGGATATATCGAATGGGAGACCAAGGTGTACTTGTAATAACCATATAAATATGGACATAGAAGAAACGTTTATTGCTAAAGAGTTTGGTGTATCTATCAGACCTCTTTTAAGCTGGCAAGACCAAATGGGTGAAATCAAACGAAACCTATCAGATTATTTAGTACTTATTTGTACCTTTAATACAAATGTTGTACCCTATGCCGTTTTTAAAAAAATCCGTGGCGCTGCCACATTAAGACAAGCTAGCAGAACCACGATAAAAAAACAAAAAAAACAAAAATTAAGATCAGCAATAGAAAGAACTGAATTTGTACTAATTTGTACCATAAAAATAAATTAAATATTTTCATTTATTCCGTGAAAAACAACCCCCCAATTGATTTCAGACATATTAGGCTCAAGAGTAAACTACTCTTTTCTATCAGAAGAATCAATTGCACATGCGACGTTGCATAATATGTACTGACAAAATATAAAGTTTTAGATTTTGTACCCCGCCGTTCCTTCGAAAACTACCCTCGACCCCTCTATTAGACTCAAGAGTAAACTAGTCTCTCCTATCAGCAGTATGAATCGTTACTTGCACATGCGACGCGGTATAATATGTACCGACAAAATATAAAGATTTAGGTTTTGTACCCCCGCCGTTCCTTCAAAAACTACCCTCGACCCCTATTAGGCTCAAGAGTAAACTACTCATTCTTTGTGTTGCTACTGATGGACTCTGAAGCCATGTATGGCATTTTTGTATTAGGAAAGATCCTAATACAAAAATGCCGTACATGGCTTCAGAGTCCATCAGGAGCAACACAAAGAATGTGTACATCTGGCAACACAGGTATCATGTAAACGCAAACAAACGTCAAATTGACGATATTAATTATTAAATTATAGAGTTGCGCTTAAGAGTGATTCATATTATTATTTGCAAAGCACCGAGGCATTGTTGTATGAAATTGAACTTGTAAGGTGAGGAGGTCAGTTGTTACTACAAATGTGGGGATTATTTGCCGAGGTGATTGCTGAGGTGTTAGCTCAAATTGACAGTCATTTGCTTGTAAACATAGATTAAGTCTACGTGGAATAGCATTGAACCGCTCGCAACATTTCAGGTGTGATCAATTGCACCGCAGGCAATATTCCATTCATCACATCGTCATTATTTCCCGGCGGAGCCGCATATACTTTTTCCTTCAGAAATCCCCGTGGAAAAAAATCTACTGGATTAAGGTCAGGGGACCTAGCAGACCATCCTTTTGGGCCATTACGGCCAATCCACCGATTCGCAAAGTGTTGGGATAGCCACTGTCTTACTAGTCGCGAATTGTGTGCGGGGGCACCATAGTGCATGTAATACATATTAGGCCGGGCAGCCAAAGGCACAATGTCTAACATTTCTTCCATAACGTTTATGTACGCTTCCGCATTTAATCTGGCTGGTAAAAAAATGGGTCCAATGACTCGGTGATTAAGAATTCCCAACCAAACATTAACCGAAAACTTCCGCTTATGTCCAAATTCACGGTACTGATGAAGACTTTCATCTCCCCAAATGTGTATGTTATGGCAATTAAAAATGCCATCTCTGGTAAAAGTCTCTCCACAAGATTGTGGTTGACGATTCAGGATATTTATCATGGTATTGCAGTAGTTAATCCTGCAATAGTCATCGTTCTCATATAATGGTTGCACTTTTCTTAAATGGCATGGTCGCAAGAGGTTTTCTTGTAATACACAATGCACTGTTTGTTGACTTAGGACATTCAAATTTCGAGCAATTTCTCTAGTGCTTTTGGCAGGATCTTCATGCACGGCTTCTAAAATTGCTTCATCCAATTGAATTGTACGCTCAGTTCTCTCTCGACCACGATCTAAGTGTTGCGGGACTCCCGGACCGCTTCTTTAGCATTTCCATCACAAAAGCGAAACACAAAATACGTATCAACATACTCAGTTGTACTGAATTCCATTGTTCACTTTAACGAAACGCTTATCTAACAAAGAAACGAAAAACAAGAACACACAAACGATAATCACAATGAGAAAACAAGTACGGTATTGGTGAAAGTATTTTGTAGAAAGTTGAGATATTCTTCGCCGTTTAAACGATTAGGCAATTCTACAGGTCCAAGCAAATTATCATCAAGAACACCTATCCATAAATTAATGCTAAACCTTTTCTGATGTTTACTTTCCCTTATCTCATGAGGGTTTATATCAACATAGAAGTAAAGTGTGCATTGTGCATATTAAAAATTCCACCTTTTGTAAAAACGGCTTCATCACAAAACAAAATATTAGAAAAAAAATCTTGGTCTTGATTCCTTTTATTTTGGATCCAATTGGAAAAATCAACACGATCAGGAAAATCAACTACTTGCAAGGCCTGGACTTTTTTGAAATGAAACGGATACAACCTTTCCTTATGTAGAATGTTCCACACAGAAGATTTTGGCACATTGGGACCAACCTTCTTACGTTTATTTCGGGATTGTGCTCAATTTCCATTAAAATATCATCCTGATATTTTTCCATTACATTAGCATGTCTTCCCGTTTCTTTATTTTTAGGAATTACCGATCCTGTTTCCCTAATTCTTTGATGAAGAAGCGTAAATGATTTAGGAACAGGGTGTCTTCTACCTGGAAATTTATCTGCATATCTACGTGCTGCTGCCCGAGCGTTGCATTGCACTTCGCCGTATAGTAAATGCATATCGGCATATTCTTCGTTACTAAACGAAACCATTCTAACAATATTCACCTTTTTGTATTTACGGTAATGTAACTAAACAATAAAAAATCTTTCACTTAAAACTTATTTGACACTTTAACCTCAACTAGTATCTGTAACACTAGTTATTTTGACGTTCACGCAATTGTTATTTTGCTTATTTTCCATCATAATTGCAAATAAATTCGTTAGTTAATTTTATAAGAACATGATTAACACATGAAAAGTTCAAATCGATTTATTTCGAAAACGGTGCGTTGTAGCGACTTCAGACAAGAGTATCATTCTTTTATGAAAAAATCAAATTTTTTTAAATTTTATGTTAAAATTGCGAAATTTTGGAAAACAAAAAACTTATGAATAACAATGTCCAATGCCCGGCCCAAACGAGCCGCTTATGAGTACAACTAAAAAATCATATAAACGCCATACAATTGGGCATATTCCACTAAATAAATGTACAGAACGCTATCATTTAAAGGGAAACCATTTTGAAGTTATTTGAATTAAATCGATGTTAGGGCGCCATCTTCCAAGAGCTCCAGCTCTCTTAGGAAGTGTTTTTGTATTAAGGTAATCTACGTTAAATCGACCTCAAAAGAGAGTAAAGTACTTCTTTTATCAGAATCCTTGTATCCATACACGACGCGAAATAATATATACCGTCAAAATGTAAATATTCAGATTTCAATAAAAAAGAGTAGTTTACTCTTGAGCCTAACAGGGGTCGAGGTTAGTTTTCGAAGGAAAGCGGAGGTACAAAATCTAAAACTTTATATTTTGTCGATACATATTATACCGCGTCGCATGTGAAAGTAGAGATTGATTCTGCTGGTAGGAAAGGCTAGTTTACTCTTGAGCCTAATATGTCTGATGTCAATTGGGGGTAGTTTTTCACGGAATAAATGAAAATATTTAATTTATTTTTATAGTAAAAATTAGTCCAAATTCAGTTCTTTCTATTGCTGATCTTAATTTTCTTTTTATCGTTTGTTTTATTGTGGTCCTGCTAGTTTGTCTTAATGAGGCAGCGCCACGGGTTTTATAAAAACGGCATGGGGTACAAATTTTTTATTAATGGTACAAATTAGTACAAAATAAGTACTAAATAATCTGATGGGTTTCGTTTGATTCTGCACGTTTGGTCTTGCTAGCTTAAAAGAGGTATCTATCAGAGAATTTTGTAGCATTTATTTTTTATTTTTATTGCTTGCGAACAGCATAGAACTTTATAATTTATGCAATTCAACTTACCGACACTGATTAGAGGCAAGTAGGCGAACCCAAAATATGATGATTTAACGTAACTTACCTCTATACTAAGGTGCACCCTTAAGAAGTTATAGTTGTTTACAGAGTGTTTTGAAACTGGCCGGGAAGTTTTCATTTAGCGAACAAGTTGACATGCTGTTGGTATTAGGTTTCTGTGAAGGAAACTGTAGAAGCAGCGTTGAATAATATCGGAGAAGATTTTCTAATCGTGAAATCTCCCATAAAGAAAAACTTTCCAATGTTGAAAGAAGTGCTCAAGAAACAAGCAAGTTTTCCAGTAACACTCGAAAACGTGCTATTGCAATCAGGGCACAAGACGAGGAATTTATTTTGAATGCAATTGAAGATAACTCACATATAATTCTCTCTCGATAAACTGTTACATCTGTGCACCGAGTTATCAAACGTAATCTACTACTCCCATATCACATCCAAAAAGTGCAAGAATTGTCACCGAAAGATTTGGTTAAATGAGTGAATTTCTGTCAGTTTATTTTGCATGATGGCATAAATTTTCTCTTTACTGATGAAGCCTGTTTCACCCGCAGAGGTATTACAAATTTACTATCATAACATAAGTATTCCGACGTAAACCTTCATTCAGTAACTCTTCGACATCCAACGCGAGTTTAAAATAATTGTTTGGATCGGTGTTATTGATCGGTTTTTAATTATTTTACAGAATCGACTAAATGGCGAAACTTATTTAGACTCTCTCGGATCTTCTTGACGAGGTGCCAATACAACTTAGGCAGGAACAGTTATTTATGCATGATGGAGCACTGCCTTATTTTAGTGTTATTGTTAGAGATTTTTTAAACTAGCAATAAAGACAAGAGAAGAGGAAATAATTGTTCACAAGTTTGGCCTCCACGATCACCATATCTCAACAATTGTAACTTCTTTGTTTGGGAAACGTTAAGCTAGTTACGCTTCGAGCACTATTGTGGAACCGTTTTACGGGTAAATGCACATTCATTAGAAACAACCAGCAGTTATTAGATAGAGTAGATTTCAATTTTCGACGAAGAATAAATGAGGGGGCACATTTTAAATGTAAAATACCTTTCGCTCAGAATTTAACCAAATTTTGATATGTTCTAGAACTTGAGCAATTGATCAAATGTCTGCATTGCCCGAAAGCTCAAAGCTCAACAGTGTTTGATATACAGGGGCTGTAATATCACTATTTGATACTTTCAATATATCATAAAATGGACATTTTTGCCAATATTAACGCAAAACTTAGTGAAATGTTATTTTTTTGTGCTACTGGTTACAACCTTTTCTTTGCTTTCATTATTTTTGTACATACACCTGATATACAGGGTGAGACCAAATATATGTATCTGAAAAGAATTATACGGTGGTATTGTTTTGATATTTTGGTGAATGGAAGTTAACACATATATATGTCCATTTAAATTATTATTGCAAGTTAAGTCCCCTAGACGTCCTTTATACAGAGTGTTTCATTTCTTTAATAGATTTAATTGAGTATTATTATACTTCCTAGTTAATTTTTTGATAACTTAATTGAAATGTCTATATTAAAATAAACTATTTGCTAACTGTATATACCTACATAATAGTCACGATGTGTTTATACTGATACTGGGTGTCCAAGTACAAAGGACCACAGCTATATCTTAAACTTCATATAGGTACGGAAAAAGCCGTTAACATAAAAAATCCCTTGCAGTTGGATGTCGTTGCGAAATACAAAGCTTTTGGAGATTGACAGATAGAAAGGTTAGATGTGCTTCATTTATTATGCTCTTGGTACACTCACAACGTGTACCAAATTTGGTTTTTCTAAGTTCAAGGGTTTCGAAATTTAAAACCTCACTTTCAAAGCCTATAACTTCTCAGGGTGGAACTTAGTATAGAGTTGCGTGAAATTATCATATTTTGAGTTTCCTTGTATGTCCCTGCTCTGTTTTGGTTCTATACGAATAACCCTGTATGATGGGTAATTGTGTATAGTAGCAAACACTGAGCGTTTGAAGCAGTTTATCCCTGAAAGACATAAAACACGGAGAAATTGCGTGGTGGTAGAATCTAACTAATTAGTTACGTTAAGGAAGAGGAAACTGTTGGAAGATTGCCGTTTTTAGACATATTAATATCAAAAATAAATAATCTTTCAATGTTATGCTTAATCATTCAAAAAAGTAACATTCGTTAGTAGGTTCGTGTCATTCGATGATTTGTTTGGTATTGTTTCTTTTTCATCAAGCATGTCTTACACCTAAAATTAAAAATTTTCAAAATATTTTCAGTTTATTTGTGAAATTGTGATTGTAATACAAGAAGACTAAAAATAGAGGTATTAAGTTGGCCATGGGATTGTAGTTTCTTACTAAAAAATTTTTTCAAGTAAAAACAAGAGTTGATATAACAATTACAAATTGATTTAATGAATTATTTTAAATTTAACAAACTTTTTTGAACAAAATTAATGCATAAAACACTTCTGGGTAAATATAAATCAGTCCATAGTAAAATTTCTGAAGTAATCAATTTATTACGTTCAGATCAACGATTTCATTTTTTACGTCTTTTTGTAAATGTAAACGTATAAAGATGGTCATGGAATTATCGATTCATGCTAAAGAATATCTATCACTTACCAAGTTTTGTGATAGTCTCAGTTCTTCTGTAAAAATTCGAATCTACTAAAGTATTTTTAATTTATTTTTTTATTAAATTAGGCTGGTGAAAATAACTGTAAATATGTATTATTTTTATATGCAATACTGTCAAATAAAAATTAACAAATACGAATTACTACAAAACAAGAACAATAAAATGAAAAAAAAAATCAAAAATCAATTTCTCATTAAATGCTCGAATGTTCTTCCTTCAGCTTCAATATATTTATTAACACGTCGCACAAAATTATTTTTCACTAACTCTAATGTCGGCCATGTGATATTTTGAAAAGCATTTCTGATTCTTTCTTTCGTATTTTCTAGTGCGGTTGTAATTTCTTAATACACTTAATCTTTTCGTAACCCCCCAAAAAGAAATCGAGTGGGGTCAGATCAGGAATCCACGGTGGCCAAGAAATGGGTCCTCTTTGACCTATCCACTAATTTTCTTTCCAACGGTTTAAAAATGTTCGTACGTCTCAATGGTAGCGGACGAGTGCACCATCGTGGTGTAACCACGTATTTTCATAAACTGCTTCATTAATATTTTGAAGAAGGTTAGGTTGCACATCTCCTAAAAAATTTAAATACATCTCGCCGATTATAGTATCTTCAAAAAAATAAGGACCCAATAATCCCCCGCCCATTTAATGACCACCGATTTTGTTGGTCAACATGCCTGATCCAAACAGTTGCAAAAATTAATTCTTCGTACAAAATCTTGACCATGTTGTTGTTTATGAAGTTCTATATGACATCCATGGTATTTATGGGCATTTAATATATTTTCCATTCTAAATTTTTTTATATCAGTCATATGTGATAAATGTGCTTATATGAGGATTTTCTTGGAATTCAAGTAAAACTGTAAGTTGGTTTTCATCATTTGTCACCGCTTTATTAGCTACTTTCCGTTTTTTAAATTTAACACTATCTGTTTCTTCACATCTTTGTAAAAGATCTTGAAACCCCTTAGGTCGCGGCTATTTTTCAGTATCGGG
Organism: Vesta saturnalis; assembly: GCA_036346205.1. NCBI lineage: Eukaryota > Metazoa > Arthropoda > Insecta > Coleoptera > Lampyridae > Vesta > Vesta saturnalis. Next base: position 1,380,154 of record JARFJB010002109.1, on the reverse strand, counting down.
ATATCTTACTGCATAAATTCTACTTGCCAGTAAGCAATTTTTTTGGCATTCCTCAAGATTAAAAATCATTAAAGCCATTTCCTGAATATTTGAGTCATTTGCAACACATTGAATAAATTAAAACACAATTTAGGTTTAAACTGAATAGAACCAATTGTTACAATTTTTTTTATTTCAACGTAATATTGTCATGGCACTCTTGTTTTTTAATTGCGAATTTAAACATTAATTCCAAATAATCTTTGTTATTTGATCAGTAACCAATTTAAATTTACAAAAAGACGTAGAAAATGGAAAAGGGTTGATTTAAATTTAGAAATTTCATTAAGGATTGATTTAAATTTGCCTTGAACGAAAGAGTGACTTGTGTAAGAGTATGCACCAATTTTGTTTAAAATATTTCGTTAAATTTAGAGTAATTTAATTCAGTCAATTTGTAGTTGTTATATTTGATAAATTGGGTTTTTAAATGTAAAAACAGCACATTAATATTAACTTCTATTTTAATACCAATCGGTTTTTATTTTTCTTTTTTTAATATGACAACATAACAAAACAAAAGGTTTCTAAAAACAAACGTAACCTGTATAGTTTCTCACAGTATTAAATTTACAAACAGCGCATACATTATTGATATAAGTCAGACACTAACACATAGGTGTCGCTAACAGTAATACTTAACAATATTAACTCTTGTTTTTACTTGGAAAAATGTTTTAGCATGAAAAAGAACGCCAAAGTTTCTTGTATAAATTAATACAACTCGATTAAAAGATTCTTTAGCATGAAACTACAATTCCATGACTGAACATGATCTGAACATAATCCAATTAAGCACTTCCGAAATTTTACTAAGGACTGATTTAAATTTGCTTAGAAGCAAGAGTGTTTTATGCGTTAATTTTGTTCAAAAAAGTCTGTTAAATTTCAAGTAATTCATTAAATTAATTTGTAATTGTTTTATTAACTCTTGTTATTACTTGAAATTTTTTTTTACTAAGAAACTACAATCCCATGGCCAACTTAATACCTCTATTTTCAGTCTTTTTGTATTACAATCGCAATTTCACTAATAAACTGAAAATATTTTGAAAATTATTAATTTTAAATATAACACATGCTGGGTGGAAAAGAAAGAATATCAAACGAGGCAGCGAATGGCATGAACAACAGGGGGTGTGGATGGGGGTTGCCATTTAAGAAAATTTAAAAAAGTTATATTTACATATAGTGATACGCCATGTATATTATTAAAAAAATCTGAAAATTAAGAAAACTTTAAAATAAACAAAACGCCTAACAAATCAGTGACAGCGGCCGCAAATGGCATATTTTTTTGAAAAACTATTGAATATCTCTTATACCAAAGGAGATAGATCGATACAATTTGGTATTAAATGAAAGCGTATTCTATTGGCTTTCCAAAAATGTAATAATATGTAGGGTGTTCCATTTAAAAACGTATAAGTTTAGTTTGCTCCAATAACATGAAACACCTTGTGCGATCAAAAATATTTTTAAAATGTAGTGCCTATTGATATCTACCCCTGGTCCAAAAATCATTTCTCTAACTTATTTCGTCTTTATACAATCTTCCATCCCTTCCTCGTCTGGCCAACCTACAAGGTAGTAATACTACTTTTTATTAATAAAGGTACCCTTACAGGACTTCTAAAAGGTTATTATACATAATGGGTCTTTCAAAAGTCACGCCTAGACGTTAGTAGTAAATAATTTCTGAATGCTATCCTTTTTTAATGTCATCTTTGATATTTCGAAGTAGACACATGTACAATTCAAACCATGGATAGCTACACGCTAGAACTACGCATTAAAGTTATTCAAACTTCTTATGAAAATTTTCGATCTTTAAAAAATACGAAAATTCTTGATTTTTTGGTATAAATCATCGTCCAAATCAGTCAACAATTCTCAATTTTAAGAAACTCATTCTATCGAGGTCGAAAACAGCGCTGCTGTAACACATAGTGTCGCTGAAGGACCTTCAACATCGATATCACGACGTTCCCAGGCTTAGGTATTCATAAATTTTCAATAAGAAATATTGATAAAAAATATCATTTAAGTTTGACCAAACAATACATATTTACAAAATTTCATATACTGTTGATTTAATAAAAATCTTGTAACAGATTATTGTAATCAACAACGAGGAGCTTAAAAAATATACAGGGTGTCCCATTTTGGAATACTACACTAAACTTGTGTTTTTTTAATGGAACACCGTATATATTTCCATATATTTGAATTCTCTGTTAAATGCTGAGCAAAATGATATAAGGTACTATGGGTCTACGACTAACGGTTCCTAAGTTATTGACATTTCTATTTAAAAAAAATTAGTCAATCAAGTAGGCTCCTGTTCCGCCATCTTGAAAGTTATCGGAGTGAAATTTTGGGATTTGTTTTTCCAATATGTCTAGTTTTAACTTCTACATTCAGATTGCAACTCTTTTCTTTGCATATACAGGGTGGTCCATTTTGCTCAATGTTATTTTTCTATTTTTTTTTAAATGGCACACCCTGTATTTTATTACAGATTTGAATAGCATTTTTTACGGGGTTTCAATAGATACTCACTTTTTACTACCTATTCCTAAGTGTTTTTGAATTATTTAGTGATAAAGTTGAAGATTGTGAACATTTATTATTTTTGTTGAATTTGTCACAATATAAAATAAATAAAGACAATATCATAATTCACAGAAAAACAAAAATGAAACAATACTAATTGCTATAAAACCGTGAAGCAATAGCTTTATGACACAATTCAACATTTTGCACTATAAAAGAGCAAACGCTCGCGGAACTGCATAACTATAAAGTTTAGAATGGAATTAAAGAACACAATGAATAACAGCAGCTTGGTTTTCGATTGTCTTTTTGTGTTTCTTAACAACTTAACAAATGAAACCCACTGATTATAAATAATTCGTGAAGAATTGTCAGATAATTATCTGATAGTGACTTCGTTATTTACTTAGTGTGCGATGAATTTTTCAAAAGAAGAGCTGATCTATGTTTTGGGACAAGCTGAAATAAACTGTTTGTTGGCATCCAGGATTTATAAACAAAAGTACCCTTTAGCTAGACATGCAAGACCTGAAGCGTTTCAACTTCTTCGAGGACGATTTGAAGAGACAGGAAATGTCATACAAAAAAAGAGATATAAAAAATCGTACAGTTGCAAACGAAGAAAACGAGTTGACAGTTTTATTAAATTTAGAAGAAAATGCTCACGTAAATGTTCGTCAGATTGCGGTACAAGTAGATCTAAGCAAAAGTTCAATACAAATAATTATAAGCAAACATAAATATCACCCATACCATTTGTGTTTGCATCAAGCCTACGACCTCAAGATTTCGCAAATCGTGTCGTATTTTGCAATATTATTTTGGACAAAATTAACCAACAAGCCAATTTTGTTGACTTTGAGCTATTTAGCGACGAAGCAAGTGTTAATAGCATAGGAGTCGTTAATAAACATAATAGTCACTATTACTCCGTACACACTGGGTGGACCTTTCTTTTTCGATGGTTCCCTAACAGGTGAAAGATATTTGCAATTCCTTCAAGAAAATTTGCCACTGTTGCTTGAAAATGTGAATCTATATACTCGACAACTTATGTATTACCAACGTGATGGATCCCAGCCGCACTACCACAATCGAGTACATCGGATTTTACAAAATTGGCGCGAAGATCACTGGATAGGTCGCGATGGTCCCATTGTTTGACCAGCGAGATCACCCGATCTCACTCCCCTAGACTTTTTTCTGTGGGGATATGTGAAACAGGATGTGTAACGGAATTTGCCTACTACACAAGCCCATATGAAACTTCGAATTACTGAGGCTTTTCGAAGTATTCGAAGAAGCACCCTTCAAAATGTCAAAGCAACCTTTACTAGGCGATTGACGAATATGGAGTGCTGCAAATGGAAATATTTTTGAACATTTAATATAAAATTTGTAATTCATTGTGTTCTTTACTTCCATTTTAAAGCTTAAGTTAAGTTTTAAGTTAAACTTTATAGTTATGAAGTTCTATGAGTAAATAATTATTAAGCGTTGCTCTTTTATAGTGCAAAATGTTGAATTGTGTCATAAACCTATAGCTTCACGGTTTTATAGCAATTAGCATCGTTTCATTTTTGTTTTTCTTTGAATTATGATATTGTCTTTATTTATTTTATATTGTGACAAATTCAACAAAAATAAAAAATGTTTACAGTTTTCAACTTGTATCATTAAATAATTCAAAAACACTTTAGGAATAGATAGTAAAAAGTGAGTACCTATTGAAAGCCCGTAAAAAATGATATTCAAATCTGTAATAAAATAGAGGGTGTGCCATTTAAACAAAATGGGAAAAATAACATAGAGCAAAATGGAGCACCCTGTATATGCAAAAGAAAGGGTCTGCAATCTGAATGTGGAAGTTAAAACTAGATATATTGGAAAAAGAAATCACAAAGTTTCACTGCGATATCTTTCAAGATGGCAGAACAGGAACTTACTTGTTTGACTAATTTCTTTTAAATAGAAATGTCAATTACTTAGGAACCGTTAGTCGTAGGCCCATAGTACCTTATATCATTTTGCTCATCATTTAACAGAGAATTCAAATATATAAAAATATATAGGATGTTCCATTAAAAAAAAACAAGTTTAGAGTAGTACTCGAAAAAGGGAGACCCTGTATATACAAAACTATTTTTACAAGATGCTCCTCGTTGTTGACTACAATAATCTGGTATAATATTTTTATTAAATCAACAGTATAGGCGTAATCTTCCAACTCCAAATCGTTGGGACACCCATCATTACTACGCTAGTGATTTTATTTTTTACGCAAAAGGAATTTATTAAATTTTTTGAAAGCTTTAAAGTGTTTATAAGAAATCCAAAATTAGTTACACATCAAAACAATTATAATGATTGGATTTGCATTAGTAATAATTAGGATTTTGGATGTGACTAAGCAACCCCCAAAACTTAATTTTCCGATTAGTTATGAAAAAGAAGGCAACCTTGTTCTTATTTAGTAACATCATTTACCGTTTCTAATAATTTTTAATTTTTGCGATATCGTTCTTAAAACCGAAAATTCAGAAATGTGCATTACACCACTAGCGCAATAAATACGCCATCCTGTTCATAGTGAAGACTATACATCTAAAAACAGCGTCACAATATATTTTATCGATGGTTGATGGACCAATCATATACTTTAATAAAATAAATTAATTTTTTGATGCTTACTTATTAGTAAGCATTAGTAGCATATCCTTATGTTTTTGTCTGATGTGCAACTATTATTTTCACTTCGATCGGGTCCACGAATCAAAGGCTCGGTAAAAGGTAAAGGTCGACCGAATTTAAGTTCCACTCTTTTAAAAATTACCTCATTTCTCTACCTTTGAATTCTTTCAATTTGTGAATAATCCTTCGTTCGGTAGAAAAATACCTGCAGACAACTTATATTCTACTTAAATCCGCGTTTACATACGATTTTACTCTATCTTTAAATAACTACAATTATTATAGTTTATAATCGTTATCGACATGTGAGTTATTTTCGGCTTAATGAATAATTCTATTCTCGTTTACTTCTTAACTCTTTATTAACATACTTATATACCTTTAAAATGTCAGATTTAAAATACACGTGCCAACCCCGCTTCTACCTTTTACGAATTTCTTGCTGATAATAACAGGAGGTATTTTAAAAATGACCTGACAACGATATTCTTGTTTTTTTAATATGATCTTTAAGCGTTTTGAAAAAAAATGAAAATTTAACTAAAATACAGTTTTAATGGGTTTACTGTGGAAATGAATTATATTTGGATCCACCCCTCAGGAGATATCCTCGTTGCGGATGTAGTGTACTTAAATTTAAATCATATATATATATATATATATATATATATATATATATATATATATATATATATATATATATATATATATATATAGTTTCTATTTAGATTTCCACAAGTATTAATGTTTAAATAAGACATTTTTTCTTTGAAACTTGTGTAAATAAACGTACAAATTAATTCAACGTTTCGGGAACGTCCTTTGTTCCCTTTCTCAAGAATTTATTTTGACAAATACAGAAATTGAAATAAGGTAACTATTTTTAAATTTAATCCGGACGAGTGTGTTTGACTTCGGGTAGTTGGTCTAGTACATGATGTAGAAGGTGTAGAAGTGGGGACGTCAGGAATAGTTGCAGCACAAGTGTTTGAAATTTCTGGAAGATTTTGAGTTGGCTGAAATGTCGAATCAACTTGTTTAATGATATTCGTCCAAATTTGTGGCATTCTAGAAGTGTCATATCGTTTATTGAGGGCCTTTGGTCTTCTTTCAATTTCAACTGCTTCTCTAATAATTCTTTCTTGTAAGATATATAGAGGTGCAATTAAATGGATATTGTTGGTGTTAATTTTGTGTCCTGTATCTAAATGATGTGCAGCTAAAGACCATAATGGATTGTGCTGTTTAATTGCTAGTTGGTGTTCATCGGCTCTCGCATATAATATTCTGTTAGTTTGTCCGATATAAGTTCGTCGACAGTTGTTGCACGGTATCTCATACACTCCTTGGTTTTCATTAGGAATTTTGTCTTTGGCGTTTCTTAATAGTTGGAACAAAGTTGAATGTGGTTTGAATACCGGTCTGAAGTCGTTTTTGGGAAATTTATTTGCTATTCTGTCTGTAATTCCTTTTATATAAGGTAGAATAACAGGAATCTTGCGTTCATTGTTTGACAACTTATTATTTCTTGGTCTTCTTACTTCGTTGGTAATTTTCAATATTTCTTGATCTTTGTATCCATTTTGCAGTAGTATTTTATTAATAGTCTTCACCTCTTCCGTTTTAGAACTTTGGTCAGATAAGTGGTAAGAGCGGTATATCAAGGATTTCATAACGCTACGTAATTGATCAGGATGGTGATGCGAAAGAGAGTTCAAGTATGTATTCGTATGAGTTGGTTTTCGATAAACTTTGTGTGTAAATTTACCATTAGGAACTCTTGTTATCAGGGTGTTCAAAAAAGGGGAGTGAATTATTTTCTTCAACTTCCATAGTAAATTTGATGTTGTCGTGAATGTTGTTAAGATGTTCTAGAAAACGATTCAAGTTTCCTTTTCCATGGGACCAAACCACAAATGTGTCGTCAATATAACGAAACCAACATTTAGGTTTTAAATCTGCAGAATTTAAAGCAGTGGTTTCAAAATGTTCCATATAAACATTCGCAAAAGCTGGAGAGAGTGGCGAGCCCATAAGTGCTCCTTGAATTTGCTTGTAGAATTGTCTTTTATATATAAAATACGTTGAGTGCATGCAGTGTTTTATCAATTTGAGTATATCTTGGTTTATTGAGTGTTTTTTCTTCTAAAATTTTCATCGTACCGTTTTTGATGTAGGATACAGCATTTTCACAAATCGGTTGAATAATTTTTGCTAGATAACGAGCAAGGTCATGAGGCAGAGAATTGAATGCACTGACGATAGGGCGTAATGACCAGTTTTCCTTATGTATTTTTGGGAGTACGTATATTTTGGGGATTCTTGAACTCTTCTCTCTTGGAATTAGTTTCTGTTTTGTTTCTTTGTCTAATTTTGTAGAATTAATGATAGATTTTATTGTTTTTTCTATGTAGGTGGTAGGATTGCACTGATTTTTTTTTATATTCTGAAGAAGTTAACAGTTCAAGACATCTTGTGGTGACAGTCTTTAGAGTTGACAATGACCGTAGCGTTTCCTTTGTCAGCGGGTAGTATTAATATTTGGTCGTCATTTTTGATTTGGTTTAACATTTGGAGGTCTTGTTTGGTGATATTCTGTTTGGGAAGTTTGCAGTTCTGAAGAATGTGTGCTACGTTGAGCCTAATTTCGTCAGCGACCGTAGATTCTGTATCCTTTAAGGCGTATTCTACGTTGGTAATGATGTTTTCTACGGGAATCCGTTTAGAAGTGATGGCAAAATTTAACTCTATATATATATATATATATACAGTGTGTCCGAGATTCAGCATGCACGTATTGCTATATTCGTTAATATTGAAGATAGAATGTTAAATGGGGAAAGTTTTAGAGAATTTTATGGCTATCATCATGGTAAAGTCAGATTTGAAGTAACTTTTTTTATTTTTGAAATAATTGAAGAAAACAAAAATTGTGCATTTTCTACTACCCCCTGTAGCTCTTTTATTTGAAGTCTGACAACATTTTGATTTGTACATTATTATGACACTTTTAAAAAACAATTTTAACAAAGTACCAAAATTTATCTACAGTCATTTGGTTTTGAAATACATACACTAACTATTGTTTTTCATATGTACGCCATCTTGGATTTTTACATTATCGAATAGTATTTTTTATCACCTTTTCAGCGATGTATCACATGATACGAGAACTATCAAAAATTTAAACCCTTGCTAATTTACTTACAAAATTTAATACATTTCTAACTTTTGTTTTTGGACGCTATTTGGATTTTTACATTATCGAATGGTGGATTTTAACACCTCTTCTACAATGTATTACATGATATGAAAATGTAGAAAATGTGTGGAGTGTAGAGGGGGACATATCGAGCATGTTTTATGATAGTTACTATTATCGGTTTTGTTTTTATTTTAGTTATTAGAAATTACAATAATTAGGAATCTAATTGCATAAATTTTTCATTTATTAATCCATGCATTCTCAAGGCCTACTATTTCAATTTTATATTTTTTAAATTCTTGATAGTTGGAAGTAAATTCTCGTATCATGTGATACATCGCTGAAAAGGTGATAAAAAATACTATTCGATAATGTAAAAATCCAAGATGGCGTCCATATGAAAAACAATAGTTAGTGTATGTATTTCAAAAACAAATGACTGTAGATAAATTTTGGTACTTTTTTAAAATTGTCTTTTAAGTGTCATAATAATGTACAAATCAAAATGTTGAAATAAAAGAGCTACAGGGGGCAGTAGAAAATGCACAATTTTTGTTTTCTTCAATTATTTCAAAAACAAAAAAAGTTACTTCAAATCTGACTTTACCATGACGATAGCCATAAAATTCTCTAAAACTTTCCCCATTTAACCGACATTCTATCTTCAATATTAACGAATATAGCAATACATGCATGCTGAATCTCTGACGCACAGTATATATATATATATATATATATATATATATATATATATATATATATATATATAGGATTTTTTCGGGAAGAATACACGTAACTTCAGGAAATGATAGATCTAATTATTTTAACACAAAACTTTCAGATAAACGTATGTTCAATAGTACTTTGTTTCCGAAATTCAGGGTGTCAAAGTTACAAAAAAAAGTTGATTTTTTAAATATCTCCAAAACGAAAAAATGTATTTTTCTCATTCTTGGTATAATAAACAGAGATATAAAGTACATTGGTTTTAGCTTATGATTTCGTTTTTATTATATATTGCCGTAGAACGCAAGGGGTAGTGCAAACTTTTAATTCCTAATTTCTACACCAATGGATTAAATTGGATTTTGTTTATCAAAATACCAAACCTTGATGTTTTTTATATAAAAACGGTATACTCTGTCTAAATCGATAACTCACAGTTTCTAAGATATTTGCGTTTTTAGGTACTTATTACCAACTGCTTAGGCAGGTTATTAACTTTGATACCCTGTATCTCGAAAACGAAGCACTATTGGACTTACGTTTATATGAAAGTTTTGTGATGTGATTAGATCTATCATTTCGTGATGTTACGTGTATTCTTCTCAAAACACTGATTTTTACGTTTTGAAATGCGTTACAGACATAATAATAACCAGCCTAAGCAGTTGGTAATAAATTCCTAAAAATGCAACTATCTTAGAAACTGTTAAAGTTCTCGATTTAGACAAATTATACCTTTTTTTTATCTGAAAAAATCAAGGTTTCGTATGTTAATAAAAAAAATTCAATTTATTCCATTGGCGTATAAATTAGGGATTCAAAGGTTGCACTAACCCTTGCGGACCACGCCATTGCACATAATCAAAAGGTATTACTAAGCTAAAATCAGTGTACTTTATACCTTTATCTATTATACCAAGAATGAGAAAAATACCTTTTTTAGTGTTGGAAATATTTCAAAGATCAACTTTTTTTTGTAACTTTAACACTGTATCTTCAACACGAAGCACTATTGGACTTACGTTTACATGAAAGTTTTGTGTTAAAATGATTGGGTCTACCATTTCCTGAAGTTAAGTGTCTTCTTCCCGAAACACCCTGTATATATATATATATATATATATATATATATATATATATATATATATATATATATGTATATTTAGTGTACCCCGTCCTTCTGTTTTTTGAATGGATCATCTTAAAGATTTGAAACTTGGTGCGGGGTAATGGGTACATATTTTCTATGTTTTAGTGTAAAATTAACACTTTTTCAAGATGGCGGCTAGGTGCCATTCTGAATTAATAATATAAACGGAAAAGGGAGGCTTGCGGTACCTCATTGTGAATTAAATTAAAATTTACACATTCGTATCAAAGGACACTGGAATTGAATTTGTCAAAGTGTTAGCGCATTCATTGCACGTTTCATCCTGCCCGTACTATTTTCGTACAGTTTTTGGTCCTAAGTATTGTTTTGGGTTCTAATTAGCGTTCTTAAAGTGGTCAATTTTTGTCCATTAGAAGATAAAATTGAAGCAGTTTTTCTTCATGGGACGTAAGTTTCATGAGACTGAAAGAATTTTTAATGACTGTTTTCCAAACCGCCCTTTTAGTAGAAAATACATTAAGGAACTTACAGCTAAATTCACAGCTACTGGTAGTGTTAATAATAAAAACCAGGTCGTAAACATATCGTGGAAGAAAACGAATTGAGATTATTGGTGAAATGGTAGTCAATATCCAACAATCTACTACACATGTCACGGATGCCTGCCAAGTTTCTCCTGCTACTGTGTAGAGAATTGTAAGAAGGAATAAATTTCATCCATACATAATCGATACAGTACATCTGTTAACTAAAGATGGCCTAGATGGAAGAGTAGAATTCTGCGAAAATATGACGGAAGTAATTATAAGACTTCCTACCTATCTTCACAATATCTGTTTTAGTCACGAATATAAATTTTTTTTGAATGGTAATGTCCATAGACAAAATTTTGGGTACTGGAGTGATACTAAACCTCATATTTTTCGGGAGACCCGCGCCCAGTGTCCACAAAAAAATAATGTTTGGGCAGGAATATTGGGAAACTACATCGTTGGACCTGTATTCATCGAGGAAGACTTAATTGGAGAGTTGTATCTGGATATGTTGGAAAATTCTGTTGATCCCCTTATTACCAAAAGTATCGAGGAGAATTCAAATGAGTTCGACATGCAAATTATATTCTATCAGAATGGAGCTCCTCCGCATTATTCCAAGAACGTGAGTAATTAGTTAGATACTAATTTTTCGTGATCCTTGGATTAGTCGTCAGTGTCACCTGATTTGACCACTTTTGTGGGGCTATTTAAAACAAAAGGTGTTTGAGACGGAACCTGCTTTTATTTTGGATCTACGTCAAAGGATAAACGTTTATCGAAATATTGACGTTAGTGTATTTGAAAACGTTCAACAAGAAACTTCAGACAGGCTTTTGTTGTGTCAAGAAGTGCAGAGTCATCAGTTTCAGTTTCTTTTGAAGTGAATGTGTAAATTTTAATTTTTTGGTTTTATAGCATTAAACATGCCACCATTTCGTATTTTATATTTTCTAAAGATATTCATTTTATATTCTGGGGTTATAGAGTACTCACTTATTAGAGCTACAAAATAAGGTATCGCATTCCCCCTTTTTCCATTTAAATTTTTAGTTCAAAATGGCGCTTGGCCGCCATCTTAAACATTTCAATTGCCATTTTTACACAAAATCTGTGTGCCTGCAACGTGTTTTTGGGAACATTTCTGTCACAATAATTTAGAAACTACAAAATTCAGCTTTGCAATACGAACAATTCACTGTTCAAAATGAGTGTGAAGAACAAAAATACTACTTAGAAGCTCCAATTATTCTAGATATTCTCATTAAACATAGAAATATTCGAGAAAACAAGAATAAGTAACGTAACATACGGTAGCAAAACAGTATCTTACGATACCACAATATAAGTTCATTACGGTATAAGTGGGTATCTACTAAGAAATCGCACAAGGTATCTCTTAAAACAATAATAATGCTTAGTTCGAAACTATCATTTCCAAACGAATTGTGAAACATCCATTACATTTTATACTCACTTGAATAAAAATTATCCGAGTTGCTTTAATATTGAAAAAAATATCACGTTGGTATTTGTTATGAGAGAATTTTAATCGCACACTTTAATATTCACACATACAATATTTATGTATACATAGGTATATAAATGGATTTACATTTTCCTGTTAACATGTAGTAAATAACATTAATAAAATATACGTAGTAATTACAATTTCAAATTCTGATTAACGTCTAAAACTTGCAAATTTAAACATTAACATTAATAAATTGCCGCTTTTAAAATAAATCCATTTCTATATTTTAGTAAAAGGGACACAAGATTAATGTTTTAGTTCCATTAAATAATTGAATTTAATACAATAAATTTAAATGACTACTCCGATTAAAAGTAGGCGTCGTTCAGTTTTCTTATCGACAGTGATAAAAGGGTGGCCCAAGTTGAACATAAATTTATACTTACTTATAATGGTACAGTGAGAGCAAATCTACATTTGTTCGGTCATTTTTTTTAAATACAACTTCTGTTAGTTTTATAATGCATTGAGACGTAAATAGACGGTATATGTTGTGATAATATCGAACGACAAACTTCAAGCTCTTTGAATTATGGTATCAAAATGGTAGAACAGAACTCTGGTCATTATTCTTCGTCACTTGCACACCCCCCTTTTTTCTTTTTTTTTTATGATTGTTGACCTGAACAGGCTAAATTAGGCCTATCGTGCTAAAGCACTCAGGAACACTTAGAAGGATGGATAGAGAGATAATGAATTGCCAATAGATGCCTATGAACAGCTACCTTAACTTTTCTCATATCATAAGTGAGAGGAAAACAGGAACTAGGGAGATCATTCCAGAGTTTAGAAGCCGTGTAGAAAAATCTGGATTGCGCCCGTTTGGTACGACAAGTGGAGATTTGTACTGCATACTGATGATGTGAATGAGCGAACCGAGTGTTTCTCGCAAAGATAGCCGGAGATGGTATCAAAGAATATAATTCAGCAGCACAATAGCCGTTGTAATAACGATAATACAAAGAAAGAACTGAAACCATCCTTCTATGCTCAAGGGACTGTATGTCAGAAGTTAAGGACGGGTCATTTATAAGCCTAATCGCTCTCTTTTGAATACGATCAACGATGTCGAGAGCGTATTGGGGAGCACTAACCCAAAGGTGAGAATTATATTCCAGATGAGGCCGAATTTGGGCCTTATACAGCAGAAGGAGTTGTTGAGAGGTAAAGTACTGCTTAGATCTGTACAAAAAGCCTATTTTACGAGCAGCTGTTTTGGTAGCTGACAAAAGATGATCAACCCATGCGAGATTTGAAGATACAGTCATACCCAACAGAGACTCTGAAAACTTAAGAGCTGAGCCATTCATACTTACAACAGGAAATAATCGATCTTTTTTGGCGGACATAAGGCAACACTGAGTTTTGTTAGCATTAAATTTAACTAGATTATTGCTTCCCCATTCGAGAATACGTTGAATGTCTTTGTTGATTGAATTTGCCATTTCAGCTTTAATTTTTTGATTTGACATGGAAGGTAGGTTCTCACTAAGAGTAGACTGAGATGAACTACAGTGAAGAGTGCTATCGTCAGCAAAGCAATGGACGGGGTTAGTTGTTGAAGAAATAAGGTCATTTATGTATAGTAGAAAAAGTGTAGGCGCTATAACGGATCCCTGTGGTACGCCCGCGTTAATGCTAACTTATTTTGAAAAAAAGCCATCAACTACGACACGTATTCGTCTTTTATCAAGGAAGCTAGAAACCCAGTTGATGAGCTTATCATTTAACCCAAACGAGGTGAGTTTGGCAAGTAAACACTTATGCCAAACTTGGTCAAATGCCTTTGAGATATCTAAAGCGACTACAACTGTTTCACCGGACTGCTCTACTGTATTGTTCCAAATTTGGGTCACATATGAAAGAAGATCGCCTGTTGAACGACTTTGCCTAAACCCATTGTCTGGAATACTGCAATATACGCGATTACTTAACTATTCTTCTTAGTACCGTTTGCAAAAGAACCAACTAGAATTTCTAAGCAAGCTGAAGACAACGCTAGCGTTGATAATCTAGTTTTGATGACATACTAGATAAATAAGACTGCAATTTATAATATCTTTTCCTGTACAGATGGTAGTCAAGATCTTTCACTATCACAAAAGGTTTGGTACTGCAAATCTACCCAATGGCAAAACATCTCGTAATGTTTCCTTCTATTTCCATCGAACACTTTGTTTCGGGACTAATCCTTCCTCGATTTTACAAAAGCACTGCCAGCATTCCGTGGTCGACAGAATATGCACAGAGTAATTCGCAAGTGGCTAAAACAGTTAAAATAAAGGACATTTCACTCACTTTGGGAAACAAGGGGATAGAGCAATGCAATAAAAGGTTTAATCAAAGAAACAACCATAAGCTCATTCGCTAAAGCGGAGCATGCTCCTTTTGTTGGGTAGCCAAGATGGTCAGTCAGGCTTCGTGAGGTCAACAATTCCACTTCTAGCTGAAGATCACTTTGCGCTAGCAAAAATTGCGAAAGAAATTTACGTATCCAACTTGACGTTAGACTTCAAGGCGAAGACATATCGCTCCATGGCAATGCCTAAAATAGTTTTTTATTAGCAAGAAATAAAGAAGCCACTCAATCAAAAATTGATAAAATACCCATTACATCTTTAGAAATGACCATTCATCGTATATCTGTAAAACTTCTTTCTCTATTTAAAATCGACTCGTAAAACCGCTCTAATGCAACTTTTCCCGCAGAAAGGAATAAACGATTCCATCTAACTATCGTCTAGTAATGTTGCATTCCCAGTTATTTCAACCGTAATGGAGAATATTTTAAATCAACAACTAGAGATCACCGCCAACATAAATGTTCGATGATACGGATTTCGCAAATATCGATCAACAACGTCGGTTAAAGGAATATATTGTGAATGGGGAGCCATTCGTCATTTCTAAAACTCCTAAATAATATTGCTCTATATGAACTGCCAACCCTTCTTTTTGTGTAATGTTATCTTTGCTTAAATTCGCTTTTTTGTGCAAATTAATTACGTTGTAGATGAAGCCGAAGATGAGGATAATCATTTGTCGAATTTTTTAAACACACGTTTTTTTTATTATAAATGTTCACTACGCGGTTTTATTTTAAATTTGGCGACTACCGTTTTAATGGCCAAGACTTCACAAGTAGGTCAGATGTTTCAGAAACCATGTTACGAATAATCAATCAAAACCCTGAAATTATTATATTCAGCTAGCTCCTTCCACCTTAGCGATTGTATTAATAGACAAAATTTCCTTTATTGGCACCAAATAACCTACAAGAACTGCCTCTTGAAAGCGAACACCTCTGTGCTGCATTCAGCTGTGATAGGGTCTTACTTTGTGAGGAGAATAATTCCAATGATTCGCCACTTCCTCCTACCCGGGCTGTGTTGCCTCCGAATTCCTATTAAGAGAGCCTGGTTTCAACAGCAGAGGGCAACTGCGCACACTTCACGTGTGTATATAGCCCAGATCTCGGTAAGTTATACTTACTCCGAGGTGACGCTCTGTGGTCGGCACGTTTTCTAGATCTGTCACCGTGTGATTTTTTCTTTGAGACTGCTTGATTGGATAAGTCAATGTTGATAAGTCTTGAAATTTGGCAAATCTGCGTGAAAAAATATAGCAAGAAATGAATTCAATCCCACGCCAAACCTTGGAAAAAGTGATGGCAAGCTTTTCTAACCGACTTGTAAGAATGGTGGTCGTCATTTAAGAGATGCGGTTTTTTGCTTCTTTGTGTCTGTGCGCGTGCGTGCGTGCGCTTGCGTGGGTGGGTGGGTGAGTGTGTGTGTGTGTCTGTGTGGGCCCCCTCAGGGGGATGAAATATTGGTTTCAAAGGGGGATGAATTGTTTAAACATAGTGAATATAACTTAAAATCTGCTAAGCCCAGAAACATGAAAATTGATATTTAGATGTTTCATAAGAAATAAAGAAACATGTTTTGACTTTACCTTGAAATCATCCCCTAACGGGTATAAAAAGGAGCAAGGGAGTAAATTAAGTTTTCTGAACCAAGTATACCGCGTGGAGTATCACGAGGATGGAAAAATATTTGACAAAAAAGACAATTATGGAATTAACCATCCCTTGAGTGTAAAATATCATGTTGGGTATCAAACTAAGCATCATTTTATAAGCAAAATGAAGATCATTATAGAATTTACGAATTCAGTTCAATAAAGTGCTCAGGAGGAGGAAACGGGGTGATATGAGGATTGTTGGGTTCCTGGGACTTACAGCAAAAGCATTACAATTTAAATATGATTTCGCGAATATGTTTAGACCGTTAGACCTAGAAATGTCAGCCCGTTGTTAAACACCTGTATTTTGCTAACCAGCTGATAAAAACGCAGATGGTTATTGTAAATGTACCTAATAAACCATTAACATATTCAACACAGTCTTTGGGGTATAAAGCTTACCTCAAATATAAATTAAAGTAGCAAGTAGGATCGTTTACAACAAAATTCTCTGGTACTCGTACCTATTTTCAAAATTGAATACCAGCATTAAAATCTATTTCTATTGGTTTATTAAGCATTCACATTGTAAATTCATGTAAAGGGAATTGTTACTTTTAGTTATATGCACGTTTCAGATACGAAATAGGTTATTTTACATTTATCATCATCGTTAGTTTGCATACCAACAAAAATAAACTTTCATTTTCATAAAGTCAAACATTAAAGTACGTTATTATAAGTTTTTGTTATGAACGAATAAGTTCAAAGGTAAATATGTAATTAAAAATTATTATTAATTTTATTAAATACATAAATAAAAAGTTTACCTCGAGTGGGATTTGAACCTACGACCTGTACTTTGCTAGAGTACCGCGCTATCCAACTGCGCCATCAAGGTTCAATCGATGTAAATTTTGTCTTTATGTATGTAAAACTAATGTAAATTCTAAATGTAATGAGATAACAATCAAATTACTTATATTAATGGAATGTGAGCCTGCTTGTGATATTGTATGCTCACATTCCATTATTATAAGTAATTTGATTGTTATCTCATTACATTTAGAATTTACATCAGTTCTACATACATAAAGACAAAATTTACATCGATTGGGGCTTGAGCCTTGATGGCGCGGATAGCGGATAGCGCGGTACTCTAGCAAAGTACAGGTCGTAGGTTCAAATCCTACTCGAGGTAAACTTTTTATTTATGTATTTAATAAAATTAATAATAATTTTTAATTAAAATACGTGTTTGAGTGTATGTATTATAAACGCAAAATGGGAAAATTTTTTTTATATAAAACGCAGATTACTTGATTATATGTTTCCGTATTGAGTAAAAGGTTCTACTACTGTATAAGTGGGATATTACAACATTTCATTATTAAATATGATTAATAAGGTATACTTGACTACTTAGTAAAACTACCAAAAAGAAATATACTGTAACGTTTTGCATTGGAATATTTCCAAAACAATGAGCTTTATAACCAAATGGTAAGAGTGTTTTTGATGGAATGCTCATAATTGAATTGTTCTACGAATTTTTTGTACATAATTGAAAATGAGTTTTCCATTAATTGACTTACTAGTAAGTAAGGTGGAATAATCGAATGATAAATTGAAGCTTTTATAATTTACTGCTCAGTTCATGTTTAGTTCTCGAGTTTATTCATCAGTACAACAAAGGGTAAACCGATTTTGCTTTGTACTTTCACATCTCACCACGGCTTTTATTTTACGACGTTTCGTCATGTCTTCATGAAACATTAAAACCTTTGTAACCGTGATAAGTCGTGGCTAATTTATAATATTTTTCAGACTATCTGTATGTTTGCTAATAAAAAAATGTATATGTTAAGGCAACGGGATCTTTAAGAACTTCTTCTCTGTCTGGCAGCTTCATCAACACGCGTTGAAAGGTGTACTTATCAGATCGTGTTTCTTGCTTGTTGTTTGCCTCCTATTTGATACTCTCCTTTCTACCTTACTTCCTTTCAGTGATCGACATTATCTGCTTGTTTAATCTGCATAAAAACTGAATAAATTATTTAGGCTAGTGTACATTACATAATATTGTGGTATTTCATCATGAATTTAAAACTGTTTATATTAAAGCATTTTGATTAATTATTGTTGGAATTTTGTAGAGAACAAAAAACAAGCATTAATTGTTAATACTTTACTGAAATTATCTGAATCGCTTAATTACTCAATGGCACATTTTCTGTGAACCTATTATTATTATCGATTTTGGATTATTTTATTATACTTACATTATTGTACATATTTAGTAACCATTGATGAAAATTTACATTAAAACTCATAATCATTAACCCGAGAAATCAAGAGTTATTGTGACATTAATACAGGATCTTTTCTAGAGAAATTAAATGTTGACGAGAGTAAAATATAAAACGGCTCAACATTTTTAAGTTACAGGAAAAAATGCTAATCTAATTCTTGTTGGCATTTCTTATAATTTTGTTTATTTACACGGTTTTTTATCGATTTTGTTCGTCAAAGATACATTGTTTTCTCTAGGGCTTTATTATCTCTTTCCATGCATATTTTCTGTAATAAAACTGGAAACAAGCATGAAAAACGTTTTTTCTTCCTTATTCAAATTTAATCCAAAAAAAATCTTTCCGAATTGAATAGAATGAAAACGGGAATAGGTCTGACTTTATTTGGCCTTATTAGTTTTTTTCTACATATAAATTTGGCTTAAAACCACGAAAATGGGTTAATGCTTTTATTCGAAAGCTTCATAAAGGCGAAGTACGTATTTATTTTTTAATTGGAAGGGAAACAATACAAAGGAGTTTGTGTTTGACGTACATCACGAAGAATACAAAACGATCAAAAAGTTTAAAATATACTTTTGATCCACGACTCTAGAAAAAACATCTTAGTTATTTAAGCTTTTATCAATATGCGTATCCTTAACGGAAAAATGATCTAGCAATTAATAGTGTAATAAATCACTAATGCTGATTACGCACAATTTGTATTTATGCAACAAATTCGTAGCAACAAAGGATGTGGTTAAATTGAGGAAAATAAAGACAAAAGAAGTAAAAAGTAAATAAACAAAATTGCATCTACAGTATGAAATTGTCGACGATCGTTAAGGAGCTCTTGAGCTTGGCTTCGTTGATTAAAAAGAGAATGGACAAAGAAGCGCCAAGAAAAATGGTGGCAGTTGAAAGAAGGGGATCATAGTAAGTGTTACAAAGCGGGGGTGGATCAATATGCGCCATGATGTGTGGCCTCTGCGCCTAGACGATATCGCCAAAAGCTCCAACCTCGTAATATTCTTAAAGGTTTTCTTATGTAGAACAAAATTGTTTGTCGGCTAATGGACGTTTGATTTGTTATTTTTGTTTTCGGAAATGGATTCCTGTGTCAAAGTAAATTTCCTTTATCCGATTATCTGTATTGTTGCAATATTTATTTGAGCCATGTCTTGTTAAATTACACGGAATTTGCATTCAGTTGTAGGATTGAATGTGTTACGCCAACTACATGGAAGATGATACTTCCTAAACCTTAAATTACCTTTAAAGGGTTGCTTAAAAGTTGATTTATAGAAGTTTATAGAATTATTCCTTTTTTACGAATTCTACTTTTTTAAGCACGTCGACCACATAACTGTTATAACTATTTCTTACCTAAACTCCATTCGTTACTTCTACACTAAAGAAGTATTTTAAATGGTATATAGAAAAAAATACAAGGTTGATTTGTACTAATCGGATTTTTTTTTAATAGAAAATTATGTTTTAATTTGAATTTTTGTAGTTTTTTATTATTCCTAATTCAACAAATGCTAAGGTTATTATTGTAATTTTTTTAATTACGTGAGAAAGTGCGAAAATTATGAGCTGACGGTATAAGGAATGAACAGTGATTAGGTCCAAATTTCATAGAAACTAAAATTTGGTCGTTATACTCCATCCACATCGTTATAGTGTTTAATTCTAAAACAACGCCAACGCAGCCCGACATGGCCCGGTCAATCGCGGAACTGCTCATTGCTGGGCTCAGTCAATATTTCTTAGAGAGGAGTCAAATAAAACTTCTAATTTCACACAAATAATTTCAATTGCCATATTTTGAATTTAACCTATAAATATAAAAATAAAAGAGATTTTTTTATGGTATTAGTAGCTTTCTTACTGTTTAAATAGAAATATTTCTAGCTAGTTCTATAAAAGTAACTTTCCAAAAAAAATTAAATATGAACACGTTAGAGCGATGGGTTTAGCCGGAACGTGCGCCCTCGCATTCGAATGCCTCTCAGGATTGTTATGGAAAAATAAAATCAAGTGTAGTTCAAATTGACTAAAAATAAATAACCAGAGAAAAATTAATAAAACTACGAAAGCGGGGTTTGCAACTAGCGTTACGGGAGGATGAGTTAAATAGTCCTGACTATTCAACCCACCCTCTGCATGTCAACTATCAACCAATTACAATTTAGTATTTTTTATATCTGGACCAATCAGAGCACAATTGTGCGACAATTCCGCTAGCGGAATATTCCCGACAATTTTTTTCTTTTCCTGTCAAATTTAATTGGTTTCCCGTAAAATGTCAAATTGACATAAACTTTGACGTTTATTTTGTTCGTCAAAGTACTACAGATTACGACTACCGTCGAAACCACTATGTAACTGCAACTTGTTCTAAATTAAAACTAATTAATTAATTCATGACTTGTCAATTGACCGTCAATTTTAATCGTTGAATAGTCGTTTAAATACCACTCGTGGCCGACGAATTGCATAATTTTTTGTCAAAGTGCTTAATCGTGTTTATTGCTTCAAAATTCGTCTCGTGCTAACGCAATCGACCGATTTATGTCGAAGCAATAGACACTCATACACTTTGACAAAAATGTTCGGCAATTCATCGGCCACTTGAGGTATTGTATATGACAATCCGTCGGTTCGAAGTTGTAGTGAATAATAAATTTTGTATTCTTTAACTATACAGAATATTTAACAAGAATATTTACAAGAAGGTATAGGCACCACCATACAGCAAAGGACACCATCACTAACAAGAAAAGTACTATATAGGTGCCTTTAATAAAAATATATTTAAATTATGTGTTATTTATTGAACTAATTAACAAACCGCGGGTATAAGATTAGGAGTTCGGAGTCAACTCCTAATCCTTGACCCAACGGGCTGTGAATCACGTTGAGAGTCCGCTCTGCCAAAACACAAAAACTTCTGTCCCCAAGTTGCACACCCTACTAACAGCATGGCCAAACATGGCAAGCCTTCTTCTCTCAACCCCACCCCGCTCGCCCTACGACCACAACCTTACATTTTACCAACGCCACTAGTACCAAAGACATACGTTACAGTAACCGCACGGCCGATGACTCCTACCACCTCAACCCGCTCACCCACCACCTTAACAACATTCTTCACCTGCACTACCTCCTCTTCCTATACCACCATACCCAGTCCTTGATAATGCTTACGCAATATCCCCTTAACCATAATATCTCAGAAATAACTAAATAACGCCTTACATCCCATTAATCTTTCCTGAGTTAAAGTTTAATTTTAACCATACTGTCTTTTACTGTTATATCTAATTTAATTCCAAAACCCAAACCAAACTCCAATTCCCACACCTTTAAACATATTTCCCTAACTTACTTTATCCGAGGGGCCAAGACATTTGTAACCAGGAGATAATCCAGGCGACCGTGTTATCAAGGCCATTTAGATTATATATTTTAGATAAGCCGGGGCAATGATAGCGTTGGTGTCTTTAAGCAGGTCAAGAGAAAATCAATCATTTAAAGTAACCTTGGTGTGCATGACTATTTTTATACGTGATTTGGCTTTCAGACTGACTGGATATGAGCTCAGTACTTGGAATGCTTTATATAAGACAGGTTACTATTTACATGTTTGAATGCAAATTGTACGTACGCGTTTAATTACTACCCTAACTAAACAAGCTGATCTCAGGATTTCTTAATTAATGGAGAACGTATTTACAGTAATGAAATGAATATCTAACATTTAATTATGTCCGAAAATAAATGTATTAATTCTTTATTATTATTAGAAAAACGTCTGTTTTTGTTAAACGCGTATACTTTTCGTATGAGCGAAACTTATTCTAACTAATAAATACAGGGAAGACGGAGTTTATCACGATCTTTTACGTTAGTTATTATTAAAAGATTGCTTCTTTTATTAATTGTTATAAACGAATTAATCGGAGGTGAGTTTACACGACCTTTTAGGACTGCGTGTACTAAATTGAACAATTCTGAGAATTGTTTCCGACGGAATGCAGGTGTTTCAAGTAAGTGATTTATATGCGATTGCGAGACGCAGGAGTACGTTTAATGTAATTTATCACGTAGACGCACCACGGGTTCGTCTTTATATCTGGAGGATCACGCGGGTGATCTCTACGAATGCGGCTTCTGGTATTGAGAGTATCTCTAGGTCAAGGCGTCGCTTGTTTGTATTGCTATTTTCCTCAGGATCAGGTCGGTGTATTGTATGTGTAATATCTGGTTAATGGAGAGCCCTTCGTAAGATTCTGGGTCCAGCTCGTCGACTGCTGTACCAAGGGATCTCCTTGGTGGAGCGGTAGAATTTGAGCGAGTACCCTTCTTGACGCTGGAGTAAATGGAAGATGCCTTCTGGGTGTTAGCCCGAAGTAGCAACGTCCTGGTTTGTGTGTATGTGTGTCGAAGACAACTTCAGGCTATGCAGCCTGGCGTCTACTTCTAGTGTGTGTGATGGTACGGTTAGATAACTTCAGGCTCTGCAGCCCGCCGTTTCTCTAGGTGTCTGGTGTAATGTTTTAGAAACGTGGTGCAATAAAACTTACGTGCTGTTAACCTTAGCGTATCTCAACTAGCAGTTTGATTGTACAAAGCTGATTTACTGGTGACGGCGGCGAAGTAACGCGACTAAAAATGCACGATGATTCAGGATAAACGGATGCGGTAATCGGCAGGTCGGCGACGTATACAATGACACTAACTACGGCAGGCGCGCGGTCTGAATCTCGGTTCTGGCTGCTGAAGACGCGAGAGTATCAGGATAGCGGAGTCGCGAATTAACAAAAATAGCAAATAGTCGCGAATGAAGCAAGTAGAGTAGCCGCGGACAAAGCAGTAGCGGGAAGTAGTCTCGATAAAAGTAGGATTTCTTCCGGTAGCGCCGCGGTTTTTATAGCTGATTCACGGTGGGTGGATCCGGCTTCTATGCAGGAGTCCTCTGGCTGTGATTGGCTGAGGGTTCTCGGACGTAAGAGCATTTGATGCTTTTTAATATCTACGTCGGAGGGGATTGAAATTAATTATTTATGGTGCAATATCGCTCAATCTTTTGTAATGGGTTTTAATTTTAAACAACTTTACCTATCTTAATTACTGTAGGGCAATTAAAAAAATTAATTACATAAATTTTAGTAAAGTTAAGCTGCATCTTTACAAGGTACACCTACCTACATCCGTAATAATAGTTTTCTTCTATTAGAACCTCACTGGGTTCGACACATTCTCGAGTACATATCTACCTTGCCAAACGCTGTGCTCTTTGGCGAGCTTCACGCTCGGCACACACAATGCGGTACACCTAAACAAACAGAGACGGAATTATACTAACTACTTATCTGTTACGACTTCCAATGTGGCGAATTAGAAACTGAAACCCACCATTTTTGGGATTTGAAGGAACATCCGTAAGAGACCACAGCACTTCGACAACTGTTATATAGGCACGACAATTACGTCCCGCCACTTTTTTAGTAAACACTTTCTTTGGACCAGCACCTATGCACCGCGAACGACGAGGCATTGACAACGGAGACTGGAAAGTGCTCCTCTAACACATTTTCCATAAAATAGCAATAGAGCACCTTACTAATGTTACAAATTTTTGGTAAAATTTCAAGTCCTGACGAAACAAAAACTATTTCACACTCCTAGCTAATAGATTTTCAAGGTAACCTGATTTCTACGGACCAGGGAAAGGTCGATCTATTCATCCTTTACCTACGAAACAGATTTACGACTCCCGAAGATCGATTGAACGGAGAAACAAGATTCCCAACCGAATACTATCTTCTACAGTTTTGAAACTAGGCGAACCAGTGGAGAATTATTGTTAATTCCAACAAAACACTATATATTATTCCGTCACCCAAACCTCACAGAACCGTCTAAACAAATCACCGACGACATTAGAACTCTGTCAAGTCCAACTGCAATTACAAGACGAAATAACGTACCTAGGAGTAACATTTAACGTTTATCTGGCAACCCGACGTAAATAAAACCATAGAAAAAGTACGTACCGCGCCAATATGTTGAAAACCCTTCGCAGAAACGACAGAGACTGCCACCGGACGACATTACAGCACACTTACAAGACATACATTAGCTCAGTCTTAGATAAATGAGCTCCATTGTATGCAACCCTTACAAACACAGAATCGGGATCTCTTGCCCCCTGTGAACTCACAACGTAACATACATAGACTCGCATACAGACATCCCAACAACTAAACATGGTCGTGGTAAACGTACCGCCAATCATGGGCAACCTGAAATATTGCAGACAATATATCCACCGAAACACCAATGTCGCCAAAAATATCCTTAAATCCTCCTATTCCTAACATAGACCTTTCAACAATCCAAGAAAACCCAAACAAAGATTCTCACCTTCCAGCAATCCTAACCCAACGACTTCTCAGAACTGAAAATACACCCATACTCTTTGATCCACCCCATCTCCAAAGGCCAAATGATGATGACAATCGCTCTCGGGAAAGGGGAATTCTACAATATCTACACCACCCCACACAACTTTATTACACCAACAGTATCAGAAATATTATAATTATAGTAATAAAACCATTTTTCCTACTTAAATAATACAGCAAAATTGGAACATAGGAAATACGCTAAAACGACAACACAAAATTGAACGATCCAGAGCTGAAGAAGGATCCTTAAACTGCGTGCAGATGAAGCAATCTAGTAGCCTATAAGTATGAGTACTAACCTAATAAGCCGATAAACGTCTTAAAAAAGTAGAACCATTAACGTCCGTTATTGCAAGTCAAGAATCATCTACTTACTGTTATCATACAGTACAACAGCATTGGTTCCGGTAGCGCCTGGTATTTCGATTAGCGTTAGTTACGTTTATTACGGTGCGTTACTATAGACATTGTAGAGATTACTTTTTTTTTCTCTTTTACTCCGCTAACAAAAACCATAATTAGGTCCATCAATTGATTAAGTATTCACCGTTACTTATTGATAAGAATTGAATTAAGTACTATAAATAATTACACCGTTAATATAAACGCAAATTTTCTTTATCGATATCCCGAAATTAAAACTTTATAAATAATAATTTAGTTTGTACTTAAAAAAACATCTTGTGAATGGAAAAATTACACTCAAAACCTGTTATCCTAATATTAGTTAGAGATAAATACACCAAATTATTCAAAAATAGAATTTAAAACCCGATCAATATAATTAAGAGAGTCTCAAATTAATAAGATAATCAATAATTAACACCTTTTCTATAAATTAATTGATTTATTTTTTGAAAATTATATTGTTAAATAACATTTTCGATATAAATAATTAAAGTTAAACCTGCAATAATTTCTATCGCGTGAATCGGTAAACAACTACAATGGAAATTGTAATCTCGTTCACATTGTGTAAAGAAACTATTTTTAATAATACATTCCAACCGCTAAGACATGTGCAAGAAGCAACAGACTTTTGTAAATTTTGAGTTATAAATAGACAAAAGTGTCCGTAATTATTAATTAAAACATTCTGTAGAATAAGTATTTTTTTAGTAGAATTTAGGAAGGTCAAAATAAGTATTAATTCATTAATTGATTTAATATTAATTAAAACAGCTTGTGACGCTGCTGCCTCATCAAAGGAAACCTGGGTTGTACAACCGCCCTACCTTTAATATTTTGTATTCCATATAGACAAGTAACACGGCCGAATCTTTCCTTTCGATTCTCACTGCCTTTGGGCATAGACGAAGCTGCATTTTGTTAATGAGTATGAGGTAAAGTCTAGTTTAAACTGATTAATATAATTAGAGTTAATCGATACTCGCTGTATAAGTACATATTTAATTTGTTTAATACAAGTAGTAAAAGTTGCTTTGCTCATATTTAAGCCGTAACCATTGAAATTTAAATCAATTAATAGAACTCGTATTTATTTGTCAAGGGGACCATTGGCGGCTCCACTGGGGAACGATGGCACGAACGTACCCCCTGTTCGTAGCGTCGTGGCTCCTCAAATACCTACTTACTGTTAATTAATTTATATTTCTCAGAAATTCTCAGATAAGCTTTCTTCTTTAAACTCAATTTTCTATTTACGGTAAGCCGCTTCTTGTTCATGAATCATAAGATTTGCTGTTCTACTTAAAGCGGAAAGCTTACCTAGTGTTTGACCGCGTAAGTGAAGTAGAAGGTACGCCGGTACGGGCAGAAAAAAAAAGGCAATTTTAAGACAAAGCACTGTATTGCGTAATTTCCTTCGAATAGACAAAGGTAAACAACAAGTATTAAACCTGATTCTAATTTTTTACCGTAATAATATCAGGGATATTCGAAATGTAAATAAACGAATTTTTACCGCAGAGAACCATGTAAGTTAGGAAAACAGAGCATCGCCGACATAGTACGTTTAATAAGACAGACCCAGACTCAGTTAAATCCGATATAAACAAAGATTCAAATTCAGTGGCTGATTTAAAGGAACGTATATTTAAAAAAAAAATACTGCACAAGAACCTATGGGGCAATACACTTTTCAACCAAGAATTTACTGTTTTCTATTTTTCCTAAATAACTTTCCGTGTGTGGGTTAAAAGAGATCGTTATAATAATTAAATAAAATATTAAATATAACAGCGTCTCTCTTCTTATGGGTCTTATGGAAATCTAGTTTGTTGTCCTGTAAGATATTTTGGGCAACGTATTTAGCAAGTTATAGTTCTTGAGGTAATTTTTTGAATAAAAAAGGGTACTGTTTCGTAATTATCTAATACTGTATGATATCGTGTGATAAAGCGGTATGTAGTTGCTAAAGGTATTATACGTAACGTATGTTATATTATTGCTGTATAAAATTGCATATCTACATTTGTGCGTACTTATTTAGGTTCTGATGATAACGTTTTGGAAAATGCTAAAGTAGAACTTGACCATATTAGGGCCGCACCATTCCTATAATAATGAAACAGAATTTTATGACTTCATAAAAAAAAGGACCTTACCAACCTCCACGTCAATTTAAAACAGTACAGATGGCAGGATGTGCCAGGAGTTTTAATGCAGAATATTATTCCACTTATTGGTGGTTAGAATACAGTCATCACGCATTGCTAGGAAATTAAACTTTTCTAAAGGGAAAGTTGATCTTGCATTTACAGAAAATGGATGTAGAAACTGGCATAAACTTAAATAAATCATAATAATTCTGAGCATCACATCGAAGCAAAAAACTGTAGGAAGCGTTTTTGAAATCACTTCGAATAGACATTCTACTATCAGAAGCAAGAGCTGAGCATTTGAGAAAAAAAGAAGATGAACGTTTAAAAAATCGTCAGGTGATGGAACGTCTTATAAAAAATTCTTGGTGTCGCAGGTGCTCCCTTTCGTGGGCAGAATGTAAGAGAAAATTCTACTTATAAGGAGTTGCATAGCGAAATTTATAACTCTACCTGTCGGATAATGATCCAGTTTTGCGTCAACATAGACAATCTAGAAATAATTAGTTATACGTATCCAAAACTATACAAGATGATTTAATTTCATCTATCCATGACATGATAAAAGACGGTATTCGAAGGGATTTAAGACAAGCCGATTATTACGTTCTTATAATGGACGAGACAACAGATGTTGCGAAACACGAACAGGAGGCAATCATTATCAGTTGGTGTACTGAAGATTTGTATCCTCAAAAAACACTTGTCAGCATTCAACGGGTTGTCAATACAAAAGCGGAGGAACTTCTAGAACATATGACTAACGCTTTAGATTCTGTTCAGATAGACAAATAAAAAATAATTTGTCAGTGTTATGATAATGCTAGTAACATGTCTGGTATAAAAGGTGGATTACAAGCAAAAAGTAGTGAACTGTGTAAAAAATCTATACTTTATGTGCACTGTTAATGCTCATTGTTTACATTTTGTGTTAGTTGATGTATGAATAGTAACAGAGCGATACTTAACTTTTTGGGAGTCTCTTTACGTTTTTATCGAGGGTAGTGCTTCTCGTCATTCTACTGGGTTCCCCATATTAGACTATACAATTTAAAAGTCGAATAAAAACTTTCTAATTAAAGTAAATTAACTTTTTAATGGACTAATATGTAGCTTATTCTGTGGGATTTATGACTAAAATAAATAACAATTCAAGTTTTAAAGATCAAGGAGGCGCCTGTCTATAAACAACGACTTAAGTGTTTCTGTCAAATATGCGTTATACGCAAACGATATAATTGCTCCAGTTTAACAATTTTCATTGCATTATGAATTATTCGATTCTGTGGAAGTCTACATTAGAACTGGTTCATTTGAAGAAGTTCGGCGTGCATTTCGACGGCAGTTTGGAAACAATAATAGGGGCGATGCACCAACACGCTTTACAATTGCGGCGTGGGTTCGTCATTGGCGTGAAAATGGCTCTGTGCAAAACATTAAAAAACCTGGACGTCGAAGAACGGTGCGTACGCCTGAAAATATTGAACGAGTGAGAGCTGCCTTTACAAGAAGTCCTAAGAGATCGGCTAATCGGCAATCACTTGCCCTAGGAATATCTAAGGGGAGTCTCCACAGAATTCTGCATAAAGATATAAAATTTCACCCCTATAAATATCAAATGGCGCATAACCTCAGTGATCTAGACAAAGGAGCGAGGGTGACATTTTGTGAAGAATTTTTACATCAGCATCGTGGAGAAATTCATAATTTGCTAATGAGCGACGAAGCAAATTTTCATTTGGACGGTGTTGTTAACAAGCAAAACTTTAGATACTGGGAGTAGAAAATCCTCACGAACTGTTTACCAAAACCTCCACAGTCCAAAAGTCGTTGTTTGGTGCGGTGTAGCATCATTTGGAATTATCGGTACTTATTTTTTTGAGGATGAAAATAACCGTTCTGTTGCAGTTAATTCCGAACGCTACATAAACATGTTGCAAACGTTTCTTATCCCAGAACTAATTAGACGAGGACTAAATGGCGCCATATTATTCCAGCAAGATGGAGCAACGGCTCACACAGCCAGAAACACTATGAGAATTTTGCGAGATTTTTTGACGGCCGTATAATTTCCCGATTTGGAAATTTGAATTGGCCCCGAGATCTCCGATTTAACGGCCTGATTTTTTCTCTGGGGATACCTAAAGCAAAAATTTTTGCAAGTCGTCCCAACAATTCCGGAGCTGAAGGAGCAGATTCGAAATGAAATTGCAGGAATAAATGGAGATTTGCTTCGCCAGTGATGATAAATTTTGAACTTAGAATTCAAAAATGCATTGAAGTCGAAGGAGGGCATTTGGAAGACATGATCTTTAAAACTTGAATTGTTATTTACTTTAGTCATAAATCCCAAAGAATAAGCTACATATTAGTCCATTAAAAAGTTAATTTACTTTGATTAGAAAGTTTTTATTCGACTTTTAAATTGTATAGTCTAAAATGGGGAACCCTGTATTTTTGAAAAAATCCTTAAAATCATTTCGAATAATGCTCAAATTAAAACTTTAAAAAAGTTGTCAGAAACACGTTGGGCATGTAGAACTGAAGCAGTTAATCATGAGTAGAGGAGACCGGTGTCAATTGTAACAAAATTTCGTTTTTTCATTTTTCTTTACCCAATCTTTCTTTTTAAAAAGTTGAATTTACTTTTTTTAGAATGTAGACTACGTTGGATTTAACAATGACGGTGTTAATTGTAACAGCTACCTATAATGATGCAAGAAATTTAGAAACCTTTCATTTCAAAGATATTTCTTTTAAAAATCAATTTATTTTTCTCGAAAAATACAACAAATTATCATTATTAATTCAAAGCAAGCTAATAATATCGAAGTCACTCACATATTTGAACGGTTATAAAAATGTTGATCTTGTAAATTCGTCATCAGAATTACAGTTTATGCAAAGGTAAAATGGGCTTTTGTCTGTGCAGTTTAAATGTGCCCATTCTTTGCATGATATGCATTGTAACCAATCTTCTGTGCTCATAGAATATGGTCCACAACACACCAAACACAAAATGTTATCATCGGAAGAATCTGAAGAGTAATTCTCTACTGGCTTTTTCTTCACTGTTTTCATTCTTTTGATTCTTATTTTGGCAGTTTTGAAACCTGCGGATTTTTTTGTGTCATCTTGGTCAATTTTGCGCTTTGCTTGAAGTTTTTTCTTACAATTTTGTTCTTCAATTAAAGTCTTCTCTGGAGTGTCTGTGTATATTGCAGATTTTCGTTTCATTCGTCCCCCTCTCTTGAATTTAGAATGATCTACTTTAGGTAATGGTTTCAAAATATCAGGTATAATTAATGCTGTCGGTTGTGATTGTTTTAAAGAAGTACAATCTCTGGCTGTCGATGGTCCTGGTTGCGTTGAAGAAGTTGTGTCTATGGCTGTCGATGGTCCTGGTTGTGGTGAAGGAGTAGTGTCTCTGGCTGTTGATGGTCCTAGTTGTGGAGAATGAGTAGTGTCTCTGGCTGTTGATGGTCCTGGTTGAGTTTCATTTAAATTGGCAATAGTTATTGATTTTGTTTTTGATTCACTTTCAATATTTGACACATTGTTTTCAATCACCGGATGCTCATTATCTAATGGCCTGTCAGTTACAGTAGATGCTAGAAAATCGCAATCTTGAAATATTTCACGGTTAAAAGGTCAAATGCCGGTGCAAGAAAAATCCAGCTAAAATATTCGATGGCGTGATGGCTACGGGGAGTGATGCTTTAACAATTAAAGGTAAATCATAGATGGTCATGCGTTTTCCTGGGTTATTCTTCATCCATTGATCTCCACAGTTGTTAAAATACTTTTTAAAAGGACCATATACCCCCCGATCTGGTGGTTGGAGTCGGTGTGAGGTGTGTGGCGGAAACGACAATAATGTAATAAAATTGGCTCTGCAAAAATTTATCAAGGCAATGGATATGTGTGAAGAGTGATTGTCCAATAAAATTAGAACTTTATTAGTCTCGCTGGGTTTAGCATGTTTCACAAAGTGTTTCATAAATGCAAGAAACTCGTTCTCTTGCATCCATCCGGACTTATTTCCTGCCCCAATGCATCCAATAGGCCCATCTCTAATAAAATGATCTTTAAAATGTAACCGGGGAAATATAAACATTGGCGGAATTGCGTTACCAACTGCATTTACAGCCACACACGGCGTAACAAGTGTTCCACGCTCTTGAGATTCTATTGATCCTACTTGCTTGGCTCCCTTTTTAGCTATTACCTTGGTTGGCTTTTGAACCGTAGAGACACCAGTCTCGTCAATATTGTAAATATTTTGTGGTTCGAAATTATGTCTTTCCAAAACAGTTGCCAGTTTATCAAAAAAGTTGGAGACATTTACTCTATTGAAATTCATGGCTCGTGTAAGGCTGGTTGCTTGGGGGATGCGAAGTGTTAGACGAGGATTTCTTCTCAAAAAAGCTATGAGCCAATCTTCACTAGCCAGTTCTGAATCATTCCATTTTCGAGGATAGTTAAGATTGTTAGCAGATACAAACTGAAACGCTAGTTTACGAAGATCCTTTGTAGTGAGCCTAAAACACAAATTGACAGCTTTTTCACAATACTTTACTAGCTCGGACTTCTGCTCAGCAGTAAACACCCTATTGTGGGGATTGTATCCCACATTAGCAGGTAAGTTATTACGTAGAGCATTCACAAAGCGATTTAATGTAACATGGCACATTCCATAATCCTTGGCTACTTTTCTAACAGCTTGATCGTTATCAATCACTTTTCTTGCTGCTTCTTCATAAATAATTTTAGGTATCAGTCCCCTTTGGGTGTTCCTTGGTCTGGGCTTCACCATTTTCAATGTGAACTATGAAAAAGAAAATATTTTGCCAAATAAATAAATGCAGCTGTCAATTCTAATACGTTACAATCGACACCGTAGCATGTGTTACTATCGACACCCCCTAACCTCAAAAGATACTGATTGCATTTCCGTATTTTTTAAGGAAAACAGCAAACCACTATCGTCTAAAAAACAAAGCTAAAACTACACTAAAGGCTATCCTTACCTTGAAATATTGCCAATCTGAGCACTTCGATCTTTAACAAACAATTTGTAGCGCCACGTTTATTTACTTTTTCAACAGTTTATAAACGATCATCCACAAAATAAGCGGCGTGCATGTTGGATGCATTCTAACTGAATACCATACAGCCGAATCGCTTTCTGCTTTGGCTCACACGCTCGTTTCGATATAATTGAAAAGGATGGCGCTGTTATCGGTTGTGTTACTTTCGACACCTGTTACAATTGACATCGGTCTCCCTTACTTCGATGGCATAGTCAAAACATTACAAGAATCTGCAACAAACCCCAAAGCAGTCAGTCAAGTTCAAAACTTACTAAGTTCAATGCAATCTTTTGATTTTATGTTTTGGCTGCATCTTTTACGACCAGTATCAAACTATTAATGGTGTAAATATGGTGCTGCAAAAGGGTAGCCAAATTTTAGACATATCAGTACGAGCAGTAAAAACGTTGTTCAGAACTGTGGAAGCATGTAAAAAAGATTCTTACTTTGAAGAACAATATAATATATTAATGGATATTTGTCAGCAACGCTTCAGAAACGCAGCATTTTCTTACAACTAAGCGCGAGAAAAAACAAAACTTTAGAAAAGTCGTAGACTATGTAAGTAATGGAACCAAACAGAGATTTTCTCAAAAAGTTTGCTCGTTACTTGACGTTTTCTAACAACTTGTCACTTAAAGAAAACGCTATAGAAGAAATAGCAGAATTTTTAACTTAAATTCAGGCTTGCTAACTGGAGAATTGCATCTATTTTTACAAGATGTGGATTTTAAAGACTATATATATATATATATATATATATATATATATATATATATATATATATATATATATATATATATATAAAAATGCCTGACATTATTGTCACATTTCGGACAGGTCAGGCGGCACAGTTGTATACTCAAATACAGAAGGCCCTAAGGGTTTCTTAACAATCCCGGTCACTTCTGTAGAGGCCGAAAGAACATTTTCAAAACTGGTGTTGGTGAAATCCAAAATTCGATCTACAATGACCGAGGACAGGCTGGAATCTTTGCTAATGATGACAGAGGAAGCAGAAAGGTGTAAAAATGCCAATATTGATGCATGCATTGATACATTTAAGTCGTATGGTCCATGCCGACTTTTAATGTAAAGGAACAGTGCAATATTGTCGATTTTTTCTTTTTAAGATAAATAATTAAAGACTTTATTGTTTATCTAGTTATTATTTAATTTTGAACTATGGAAAGTTTCAGATTATTGCATATTTACGTATATGACTTATAGATAATGAAATTATATGATGATGTTACATGAATCGACTATGCTTCATCCTTTGCAACTTAAATCTTCAAAAACGGTAGTAACTGACAACATTTTATTTTTTTTTTCTCATACAATTTTTTTTTAATTCGTGTTGTTTACATTTACGCAGTTTCATCAAATCATAAGTAAATAAAAAAATGTTGCCATTAGAAACTTATATCCTAGTTGTTTTGAAAAGAGTTTATTAATAAAACGTCGCATACCCCCTGCTTAAAATTCCTAGATCCGGCAGTGAAGGGGACCTGCGACCTTTGTCAGCTTCCGTATCCGCCGTCCGTCCGAAATAACGCTGTTTTAAGTACATCTTCTACCATAGGATAAGACCCTGAATATTTCCTCCGCTGTAGCACCTGAAGCCACGTTTTGCAAACGAGTTAAAATTCTTCTATTGGTGCTCGTGGAGGGCAAGCTTCACTTGCTACCACATAAAACCCTTTACAACATTACTTAACTATAGGAAGTAATTGCGTGTATTGACCAGCTATACTCGCAGCTCCGTTTCTCTACTACCAAAGCAACTGACGGAACGAACAATTTTTTGTGCGCATGTATATAGTGACTTACTTCACTGCCACCATCTCCGAATAAAAAATTTCCCAACTGACCAATACTATGGAGATCGATAGCTGTAGAGCAGAAACCCTTTGTCCTGGGGTTAATTCTGCGAGTCTGCACTCCGCCAACCCGCGACGATTCACAGTACGCTATCACGAATTATCATTTAATTACCTAATTGTAATAAAAATTGAACTTGCAGGCAAAATAAGCTACACAACCAGCTTAAGTAAACTGTTATTATGCAGAAAAACAATTAGGAGGAGCTTAACAGCAATAATGCTTACGACCATTCCATATTTATTCTTAAAGATTATTCAATTTGACAATATGTGCAAAGTTAAAATAATTGATGGTTGTATATTGGATTAATGAAATAAAATAAATTCACAGCTCATTGCTGGCACCTGTACAATTTTTGTACTTTATGTATTTATGTTGTTTTATTGGTTCATTATGTCGATGAAATCTCTGGTAGATGGAAGTAACGTTTCTTTTTTACTTGTATAATTCTACAAATATAGTTTTTTAAAGTATAGTTTCTGTTGTTAGATTCAATTTGTATTATAGAATTTGGTCTGGAGATGACAGTTTTGTAGAAATTAGTCACTATTTAACTGTATTGTACTCGAATAAATTTTGGTTGGGAAACTTTTGAGTACTCTCTAATTCTAGATATCATGCAAAGTTAATAAACATTACGTCAGTTACAACTTCATGTTTCCCATTACAGAAAATACGCTTAACAAATATCCTTAAAATTAGTGTATTTTCGTAGATTGTGAAATCTGTCGTTAAAATGATATGTTAGTTGGCATGAAATGTCAAAACTATAAAATTCTACTTTTACTGGAAAATAAGGTACTATCGAGATTTTGTTTTATTTTATTTTTTTCTAAAATGTTACTTTATATAAAACTGTAAATAAGAAGGGTCTTTATCGATTAAACTGCATTTTCTGTTTTCTTTTTATTAAAATCCCTTCATTTGCATTATATAATGTGGTTAGTAATCTACGCTAGGCTACTGTGTTTGCTTCTTACAATATCTGCATTGACTATAACATCTCTCCCACAATCTCTCGTCTCCATTAACTTTTTGTCTATCCTTACATTGTGTAAGACTGATTTAGCGTTTCCTTTATTGCTGTGTTTTTGCATTTCGAGTTTGTCTTATCTCTTCGCATCTCTTACTGCACTAATTGCTTTCTGGGCTTGTCGGAGATAAATAATCAGCTTCGTGTAGCTATTAGGGCGATTCTCTATAAATTAGTGACTGCATCGACAGAATTGTCAGTTATTATCGCTCTTAGGTATTTACTACGATTGAACCGTAAGCTTCCTTTGCCTCTTTATACAAACCTATTTAGATAGCCTTTGTTCGTTACATATCTTGTACTTGATGGACTATCTTGTCAAATAAATCTAATTGCTTCTTTGTCTATAAGCGAGATTGTATCATATTTCGCAATAAGAAGTTCATTTAATTTTTATACTAAGCCAGGAATAATTTTTTGCAACCCTCACGATCATTCATATTTTAATGTTTAACTAAACATGCTCGTATACCCTAAACGTAAATTCTGATATACACAATTTTAGGGGATGTAAAAAGTGATTTTTATTATGCTACGGGTAGCAGCCAAGGGACACATGAATACTTAATTTTACTTAAAATTAACTAACATATATGAATTATTTAATTTTAACGTTAAAGTGATCTTGCATACTTTAAAAGCTAAACCATAAATATGTGTCTTGTAAAGCTTGTAACTGTTTTGTAGGATAATAAATGTTTATGCCTTTCTAAGTAATGTTTAGCGCTTTTCCTTATTTGTCCTTTAAAGAAGAAGGAATACTGCAAAATATCACATAGTGCATGTATTAATGGTAACTGTAATGAAATCACACACTAAAAAACAACAGGATGGGTGAATATAGAAATTATTCATGTAATATTTCAACTTCCTTTAATAGTTCGAAGCAATTCTTGAACAAAATTTTTCAAAAAATGTCAAAAAGAAATATAACATAGCATTATTTGATAACCTGGGGCAAACCTTTCGTAAACTAGTCCTGCAAGATAAAATATCCTTTTTCCAAGTATTATTTTAGACATTAATCATGCAGTCAGTTCGATGTTTTTGTTTTAAAATTTAATACTTAGCACAAATGTATTATGACTCATTTATATGTTAAAAATAACTTCTAAATTGGTAGTAATAAAGGTTGTAGTAATAATCGTAGGTTACGCCACTGCATTAAACAACATTATGCAATTATATAAATTTTGTCTCCATCGTGACCGAAATTATAGCTTAACACATTCACGGCTCATGCTGACACAGTGTCGGCGTGAGCGTTTCTGTAGAGGTGCGCACGCCGCACACGTGTCGACGTCGGCATGTTAATATTACAAGTGATGCCTAGAAGTGAGCACTGCAGTTTAGCTTGTGCAATTGCACGTCGATAGAAGTGTAAAGTATACGAAAACGATTTGGTTCGGTAGTTCGACTATTTATTACTCCAATATGGCCGACAATCCCCTTGCTGGACCTTCTGGTTCAAAAAGGCCAAGATTTTCTAATAAAAAAGGACTAAGTGAATAAGAACTGATCGCATTGATGTATGAATCGGAGGAAGAAATGTTCCAAGACTCTGGAAGTGAGTGGAGTGGCGGCTCCGAAGTTGCGGAAGAATTCGCCGAAGAACCTAATGAAGACGACATGACCGGCTTTGATTTAAATCATGATGATTCAGTTGTAGATGTTGTAAATCAAAATATTTTGCAGTGGGTAGAAAATCTGCCTCTGCTAAAAACCATTCCATTTACTGGACGACAAGAATTGAAACTCCCTGTGGCCGGTGACGGAAAACCAATTGACTTTTTCTATTTGCTTGCTAATGATAACTTTTTTGACATTTTGGTGAGTGAAACAAATTCCTACGCAACATATGTTTTTTTAAATGAACCACAAGGACCACATTCACGAATTAGCCGTTGGAAGCCCGTAGACAAAAACGAAATGAAGGTTTTCTTGGGGTTGTCCTTTTTCATGGGGATATTGCAGCTACCAAAATTACGTGATTATTGGCGAACTGATCGCTTATATAATTTAGCCATCAGGATGTATATGAGCCGGAATAGGTACTTGATTATATTATGCTATTTACATTTTGCGCCAAATATCCAAGATGGCGGAAAAGCCCCACCTGCAGATAGACTCTATAAAGTTAGGCCCTTGGTTGATTTTTTTAATAATAAAATGAAATCCATTTACTCGTCGGGCAAGTACCTCAGTATTGACGAATCAATGCTATTATGGAGAGGCCGTTTAGTGTTTCGGCAGTATATAAAAAACAAGAAACATAAATATGGCATAAAATTTTATCTACTGACAGAAAGCAATGGAACAGTTTTGAAAATGCAGATTTATACCGGGGCTTGTGATGATCTAGGTGGCAAAGGGCATGCTGCAAATATTGTCTTGCACCTTATCTCCGATTATTTGGATAAGTGTTATAGTATCTATATGGACAATTACTATAATTCTGTATCACTCGCAAGAAAGCTTTTGGATAAAAACACTTACTGTACGGTTACTTTGAGTGCTGGAAGGAACGAAACGCCCAAAGAAGTGGGTCAGGCTAAACTAAAAACAGGTGAATGTATTCAGCGATATGGAGGCTATGTGTGTGTGGGTAAGTGGAAAGACAAACGTGAAGTACTTTACCTTACAACTGAACACGAAAATAACTTGGAAGAAGTTACTTCTAGGTCTGGTAACAAAAAAATGAAACCTTCGCCAATCGCACAACATAATAAATATATGTCTGGCGTAGATCTTCAAGATCAAATGCAATCGTATTACCCTACGCACAGAAAAACCATTCGGTGGTATAAGAAAGTGGGTTTCCATATTTTTGACATGATGATGCACAATTCCTACAAACTCTATAATGTTTATTCTGGGCCAAATATGCCTTTTATAGACTTCCGGCATTCAATTATTGAAACATTGTTGGAAATTAATGGAAATGCACCGACAGAAAATTGTAGCCAAGATGTATCACACCTTCCTTCAAAATGTGAAACCGGAAAAACAGGAAGAAAGTCGCGAAAAAGATGTCGCTGGTGTTCAAAAAGTGGCATTCGAAAAGATGCCATGTATTATTGCAAAGCATGTGCCGATCTTCCGGGATTGTGTCTAGAACCTTGCTTTCAGGAAATTCATAACAATTTGTAGACTTGACAAAACATTACCTGATTGTTTTCTTATTCACAACATTTTTTATTTCACTTTTGTTGTTTTGTTTTAGCTTTTAGGTTTTTTATCACATGAATGCTGTTTTCGTTGTATTTACTTATATTATTCATAATAAATAATAAAATAATGAAACATGTTTTATTGCCGACACATATGCGTCAGTGAGTACTACACATAAAAAATACTGTGCAGTGCTCACGACGCAACATGTGTGTCACGATTGTTTTTTCAAAATAGGCACAAAATTTTTTGAGAAAATAAAATTATTTAAGCTTTTTACCACAAAACTAATAAAAAAACAAAGTTACAGTAGTCAGCACCATACAAGTTTACATTATTTCCAATGAGCCGTGAACGTGTTAAGAATTATGTTCATGCAACTGATTGTGTAATGACTGAAAATGCTTGTAAAATCATTAATATTAATGGAGTAAAACAATTAGTATTGTATAGAAATTATGTCTAAAAAAAGTAAAAATATATGGTGAATAATAGTGTGATTTTAGTTTTTTCGTTTGAGTTAATTTTAAAGTGGGAAATGTGCCATAAGTAAAATAAATGACGTAATTTAATAAAATTTGTATCGTAGGGACATTTTCGATAGCGGAAGTTATCGTTAAATTCAAACTTAGTTTTCGCCAGCAGTATTAAATTTTATAATTTAATACTTACTATTTCTTTACCATTGGCAAAATAAATTGGATGGGTTGTCATAATTGAACCATAACATGTTACGAAATTAACGGATCTAACAGAAAAATTACCAAAAATATATATGTATATACGTAAAAAAGTTAGAAAATACTAATAATCTGTGTTCTGTTATCTGTGAGCATTTGTTTTAATTCCGATTTAAATTACCTCAATATAATTTTTTCTTTAATTCTCTCAGTTGTGAAACGTTTAAATTGCATAACGGCGTTACCAGGTCGAATTTTTTCCTTACTTTGTATGAATGTGTATTAATTGATGTTTATTTGTGAAAACATCTTTAGTAAATTGCGCCTCGTCACTAAATAAAATGAATGGAACCAGTTGTGGATTTTCTTGTAGCCACTGGCAGAAATTCAACCGCAAAGCAAAATCTCCAGGTTCAAGGTGCTGAACGTTTTGTGTATGATAGGGATACAAAAGCCCATCATGTAATGTTTGCCATACTGACATACGGGGGACTCCCGTTCGAGAAGAAATTCTTCTAACACTCAACCCTGGCCTCCGATCAACCATCTGTAGAATGTTTTCTTGCTCATTCACATTTAACTCCACAGGACGATCAGATCTTATTGAAACTGATGGAAATGAACCATGAGTTCGAACGTGTTGAAACACAGAAGAAAAGGTTTGGTGATTGTTGGGAAATCTTCGTTCATATTCCCTAACGGCAGCTCTCGCATTTCCATCACAAAATCCATAAATGGAAATGATGTCAGCATACTCTTCGTTAGAAAATTGAAAAGGCATTTTAAATTTAAATTACACTTAATATACTACAATCCACTTTGTCATTATTAGAACACAAACGAATAAATGACAGATTGTTTCGGTTTTGTTTTTCCAGTTGACTAATAATAATTACTTTTGAAAAAATATGTGATCATTTATAAACTTTAAACGCTTGTATCTGGGTAACTATTGCGAATCAGACCTATGTTTATGAGACTTTTTTTACTTAAATTGACCCAAGTAAAATACCATTTCAGTTTGTACAGTTCCTCACCGGACACCCTGTATATAAAATTTTCTGATGAATCACAATTCAAATCTACTTACACCATACATCTAATAATTCTTTCAAAAATCGTAAATACCGTCATTGCGAAGCTAAAGGATCCCCAACACCATATAACAATCTGGACTGTACTTCTGCATAATAATAGAAAATCGTACTATGCAGACCAATAAGTTGTATAATATTTCTAAGTTGGTAACAAAAACTATTTATTTTGTTTGTAAAGCAGCAACATTTCCAATTCAAATTATTGGAAATTCTTACACCAAGAAACGTTCTGTAGTTTTAAAAGAAACCGGAGCATTTATTGACGATATTGGTATCAATTAGGAAACAATATAAAAGATAAAAAGATAATCCTGGGGGACTGCTATATTGACTGGTAAAAGAGATGACAACACCTTAATAATTGCCACATATTCATTTTTAGTGTGACTTGCTGAAATATATCCGTTAAGTAGGAAACAAGCCAAACTTAAACCTGATTCAATATTTAAATCTCATTTTGTAAGAATTGCAAATCAACATGTTCAAGGTAGCAATATATCGGTAACATTTGTTTGAGTACAATATCTTTACCCGATAAACTTTTATAACTTTAACAACCACCACATAGTCATATTTTAGTGTTTTTGTGGAAATATATATGTTAAGTAAGAAACAAGTCAATCGGCAACATTTCCTCTTATACTATAAGCATTCATTTTCTCCAATAGCGCAAACGTAACCAAACGCTTTACTGAAGCCACATATACCACCACGTATTTTTTTTTGTCTAAGTGACTAATAGCAGCATTAATGAATGAACTGATTGCAGATAACGTACATTGACCTGTGAGAAAAAAAATATTCTATTATTTTTAATTTCTCCAAGAATTACAATGTTTGATCACTAATTACGATTGGCATGTAGTTAGCCTTGTCCTGTGGTGTTCCGTTTTAACAGATCGGGTGTACGGTGCACCAATTTAATTGTTTAGGAAAAATTCTTTGTAACAAAGACATATTTAATAATGGCACCAGTGGATGGATTACAAGTGGCAGAATGGACCGAAGTAAAGGATTTGGGATATGATCAGAATAAGAGAACCAGCTGTTTTCAAGTTACCTAGACAGTTGCAAAGCTCAATTTCACAGAAAGACAATGAACCCATTCCTTCATTCATACCTACGCCGAAGTGTAAATTTGATGGATTAAGATTTGTTAGAAAATGTAAGAGTTTATAGGGAGCGTTAACGAAGTTTTGGTTTAATGTATTTGCAATCACTTAAAGATCATAAATTACGGTGTTAATATTGACTGAAATATTTTTCTGTGGGACCATTTATCGTTCTGAACTGATTGTGAAAGTAAGTAAATAAGTAAGGGCGATTTTATGATTTATCGAGTAATTGGTAACTAGCTAACGTTTTATAGTAATTTTTCTCAAATGTGTGCAAGTAAATAATATACGTATTAGCATTCAATGTTTCAATGTGATATGCTTATATTAGAAAATTTTAAGAAAACAGGAAAGTTTAATCATATAAAATTGAATCGTAGGTATATTTTTATATTTCAGTAGATTATGTTACTTTCCAAGTTTTGAATTCAATCAAAGTTTTCTTGTGGCTATAATTATATTATTTTGCCAGCAATCTTTTAAGTACTCCTGATAGTTTTTAGAGAAACTTTAAACATTTCCATTGGGGCGTAGAGTTTAGAAATTGTTGGAGCATTAACTATATCCACTACAGATACAAGGTGGTTCGCGACCATATGTCAGCAAGTATCTATCCTGGGCTTTTAGGAAAAAAGTCTTTTTTAATGAAGGTGAGCAAGAAAAATGTGTGGAAACTTTTCAGAGCATAATTGCTAGGATCATGTAAAAGAGGTTATGTTCGTTTAGCATAAGATATCAAAAAAATAATACCATCGTAATGCTACTAAAATAGCACTTTTCTGTAAGATGTCAAATAAAAACAAGAGGAGGGGGAAACACCTACCTGCAACTTGCTCTAGTTTAACCAAATTTGATAGATTCTGTATTATAAGTGTTTTGTAACTGTAGTTTCCTATTAATGAAGTTGATCGGCTTATTTCCACAGTTTTTGCTTTTATATCGCGATATTTCCGAAGCAGACTCTGCTTTCGTCATTATTAGGCTTAGTCCTGAGAATGACTGTTTTCGCACTTGAGTCGAATTCATATGTTATGATTTTTTCCTAAGCACTTGACTACTGTGAGATTCGAACTTGGGTACTTTCCACTTACAAGTCTGACACCTTTACCGCTGAGCCACTAGTAATCCAATATATATTTTTTAGAACTTATATATATATATATATATATATATATATATATTAAACTTTTTTGTGGTTGCGCAGTAGTTTATTACGCATGTTGCGCCGTAACATATTGAGCAGGTGTATTGCGCTTAAGCTCTTCGCGCTATATTGGGATCCATATGGGTTTCATTGCACCACTAGCTTGGCTTTTGGATTTTCTGCAGTTCGATGTATGTGGCTTCTTTGAGTTTCCGGCGAATTGTGTTCTCGTCCTTTGCCACTATTTGTATGTTATCCCCGTATCCATCAGATGATGGAAGCAGGGTCCGCTTCTGAAACGTCGCGCCATAAAAGCAAAAAATGTGGAAATAGGCCGATCAACTCAATAAATTTGATGGACATGATCTTGTTTTAAAAAAAAGGAGGGTGCATTATTTAGA
The DNA here is from genome assembly GCA_036346205.1 of Vesta saturnalis. NCBI lineage: Eukaryota > Metazoa > Arthropoda > Insecta > Coleoptera > Lampyridae > Vesta > Vesta saturnalis. Next base: position 1,336,841 of record JARFJB010002109.1, on the reverse strand, counting down.
GAAATCTCAGTTTTCTGATTTTTTTTAAATTTTAAATAAAACCATAGAAATTTTATAGCATAGTTTAGGAAATTAAATAAAATTTGCAAGAAATCAACGAACCACAACATTTATGTTTTTATCATCTTATCTGAGTTTTTCATTAGTTTTTGCGTTTTCAAATTCATGTTCGCGTTTCCTGAATAAATTTTTATCAAAATCCTGAAGCATAGAATAGGGTGTTGGCTATTTGCAATGTTTATGCCCTGAAAGGGGGCATTTATGTATGAAAGTATATAAGTTAGTCTTCAGTTTGCATGCAATAGGTATAGTAGATACACCCACAAAAGCCTTATTGACTTGCAATGTATTGACAAATTCTGACTTTGGTCTTGCTGTGCATCAATTTTCTTTATAATTTTTCCCTTGTGCGGTTAATTACTGCATCCCTTTTACACATTAAATATCTGTAATTTTATCATTTTGTGTTTTGCGAAGTTACTAGAAGCATCTCATATTTGAATGCTAACGACAGGATACTATTTCATGTAATGATGCACGCCCATGGCCACCCGGTTAAACTCGGCATTTTTGTAGGCTGTGTTTTTCTATTATTTTATCAGAGGTATGAAATAAATATTATAACGCGTGCACAAGTAAATCCACGTATAGGTACCAAAGAACTATTATAAAAGCTGGGTATTGGATATTAGAACGGTATTACTAAAGATAAACAGCTGCACCCATATCATGTTATCCTGTATCAAGCCCTAATGTATACCGATTTTGATAGGTGATTAAATTATTGCACCTAGTTCCAAGCAACGTGTACTTAAAATCAACAAATCTCTCCGACGAGGCTACTTCTAGAATTAATGGGGGCGTTAATTTTTGCAACATGCATCCATGCTGGATGTAATAAATTAAATAAGAAAATAGAAGGAATGTTAATGTACGGTGTTGAATATGTTAATTATTTGTTATATAAATAGCTTAAATACTATAAAGAATAACATTCGCCCCTTATAGCAATCACATCTTCCTTAGTAATAACAATTATTTGAAATATTAGATCCAAAGAATACTATCCAAAGTAAATCTCTCTCTTCAATCTTTCAATTTGCTGCTGTATAATAGGAAATGTTTCACATAAATTTTCATGGTATTATACTTTTTTTAACTAACACAACTTTAAAGCAATATTCGGAAGTAATTTTTTTTTTAATTCTGTAACGCTTTTACGTTCGATAGACGGGTGGTTCTTAAAAGAAGTTTGATGTGGGCGGAGTGGTAAATTCCAGAGCGACGGTTCTGGTACAACCAGGTTTCTCGGGCGCCAACCTCGCTAAACGGTGATGAAGAGGCCTAGATTCCTCTTCGCGGGGAATGAAGTAAAAGCAGATCGAGTAGCATCAGTAAAGACGTCAGTTTACCCAGGGGTTTCGAAAGATTTACCGCGGGGCAATTTATAGTGCAGGTCACTATTAATGTAAAGTAAAATCGCTATTTAAAGATCCCTTATTGCTTTCTCATATACGTACGTATAAAGAGAAAACTATGTAATCGGTTTTAATTTTCAAACTCCTTTTTTTTACATATCTCGAGGTTTTGTAGCCTAAGCATATTTTAAGAAAAAACTATTTCGTGTCTGATTGTGTGAGTGTGCGCGATATCTTTGAATCACTAAACTTATCGATAAAAAAGCCATTTCTAGAAAAAAAAATTAGTATGTGTGTGCGTGTGTGCGTGTGTGCGTGTGTGCGTGTGTGCGTGTGTGCGTGTGTGCGTGTGTGCGTGTGTGCGTGTGTGCGTGTGTGCGTGTGTGCGTGTGTGCGTGTGTGCGTGTGTGCGTGTGCGTGCGTGTGTGTGTGCGTGTGTGCGTGTGTGCGTGTGTACGTGTGTGCGTGTGTGCGTGTGTGTGCGTGTGCGTGTGTGCGTGTGTGCGTGTGTGCGTGTGTGCGTGTGTGCGTGCGTGCGTGCGTGCGTGTGTGCGTGTGTACGTGTGTGCGTGTGCGCGTGTGTGCGTGTGTGCGTGTATGCGTGTGTGCGCGTGTGCGTATGTGCGTGTGCCGGTGTGCGAATGTGCGTGTGTGCTTGAGTGCGCGTGTGCGCGTGTTCGTGTGTGCGTGTTTACGTGTGTGCGTGTGTGCGTGTGTGCGTGTGTGCGTGTGTTCGTGTGTGCGTGTGTTCGTGTGTGCGTGTGTGTGTGCGCGTGTGTGAGTGTGCGTGTGTGCGTGAGTGCGCGTGTGCGCGTGTTCGTGTGACGTGTGGATGTCTGCGTGTGTACGAGTGTGCGTGTGTGCGTGTGTGCGTGTATGTGTGTGTGTGTATGTGTGTGTTGTGTGTGTGTGTGTGTGTGTGTTGTGTGTGCGTGTGTGTGTGTGTGTGTGTGTATGGCCGCGTGCGCGGAATATCTTTTGAACCATTAAAGCTATGGATATGAAATTTGGTACAAAAATTCTTTGCCATAAAATCTAGGTTAAGTTCGTTAATGAGTTCGTTAAGAATAAATCATTTGTCAAAATTAAAAAATTCAAAATGGGAGATCAAAAATGAGAGATTATCATGTTTAAAATTCGATATGACTAAAATTATGGCAGATAATTTGGCAGCGGTTTTTCTACTTTGAAGTTGTAAATCGTTAATTGAAAATGTCCAAAATGGTAAAACGATGGCATTTCTCTTGGGACGACGAAGCGTTATTAAAAGAAATTGTTGCAGCAAATCCTAAAGCGGATACGTCGAAATGGGAAGTAATTCAAATCAATGTGGCTATGCTGCAGGAAAAAAATTTCTTATAAAGACTTGAACGCAGCCATTTGGATAACATGTTCGATAAATTTTTAAGGAAGGTGTCCACTGCTTTGAAACCGTAAGTATTTTATAATGAAAACCTTCTTGAGGAACTAAGTAAGACGTATAGAATAAACGATCCCCAGTATAATAAAGAGACCTCAAAAGTCTGAAGCAGATAAAGTAACTAAATACAGAAAATCGTTACGAGAAAATTCTATAGTATGATATACATACTGCAGTGTAGATTTCTAGTCTTTCTTCGTATAACCAGTTATGTCTAGATGGATTGTTAAGTAGGTGCCCGAAATTTTGGCTAATGTGGTCAAGATATGATTAATTATTATTGAAAGTTTGCCTGCGAAACTAAAAGTATGTTTTCTAAATCGAATAAACGGTTTGGATATGCAAGTCTATTCAACTCATTTTATTTGTTCCGTACTATTCGGGGCAGTCTCTTTTTTAAATACATCACTTCGTATATGTAATTATTTTAATAAATCACGTAAATGTTCGGTTTTTACACAGAAGTCCCGTTTCTGACCTTTCATCGTTCAGAAAGTTTTAATCAAAGTCATTCAGATAAAACAGAATAGGATGACATCACAAGCTCTACAATTTACGAGACTTTTCTAGCACTTTTGTCGACTTAACTAAATAACTCCCAATCCCGCTTATGTGGCAGTACTAAGTATCAAGTCTAGCGTGAGAAGAATTTGCTTACGACGCGACGGTGTCTTGTACATGTGGGAATATATCGGTACGTGTAAACAAATGTAGTGTAAATAGTTCGTTAGTTAAGGTTAAGTGTTAATGAATAACTGTTTTTAAACAAATAATCGTTATAGTGTAGTGTGTATCTAGGACGGTAGAAAAGCAGAAAATGCCAAAAAGAAAGTGTACCTTTAATAGTGATTTGGAAAGTGAATATCCATGTATTAAAAAGACAACCTCAGATAGTGATGTAAAGTGCTTAAAATGTCGGGCACAGTTTTTTCTTGCACGTGGTGGAAAGGCGTATATTTGCAACGGGCGTAGTACCCTTTTATTTATTTAACCCGCTCCAAAGAATAAGATTTGAGTTCTTTTGAACCTTTTTATAATTCCAACATTTTTGAATAAAATTTAATACCTGAGATGATTATTTTTTATTACGTTTTATTAAAACTAAATGGGTTCAATTTATAAAGATATCATGTACTAGCTAATTTTTACTTTGCTAGCTAATTAATTTCGGTTTGCGTAAATGAATTTTAAGCTTTAACTCTTTTCTTAATCGGTTGCAACGGCTAGCTCAAGTTAATACAAAGAAACGATTTCTGTTATCATTGCCACAATTATGCTCATTTTGGTTTATTTAATTATCTGGATTCCTACTGAGTTGACCTCTTTCGGCATATATATTCAACAATTGTGTAAGCTTGTGATATTAATAATCTTTAGCAATAAAAGTAAATAAAACGTTATACTCATTTAATTAAATTCCAAATTTGAACGAAAATGCATCAATATGTTGTTTACAAATATATATATATATATATATATATATATATATATATATATACATACATACAAAATCAAACCTATAATATAAGATAACCTTCTTAAAAATAACATATAACAAATAAAATCCTTAACAGAATTAAACGATTGTTTTCGTTTAACTGTGACAATCAAATGTAAAGTTTCGAGAAATCAAACATAAACAAAATTTATTATTAATTTTATTAAATACATAAATAAACAGTTTACCTCAAGTAGGATTTGAACCTACGACCTGTACTTTGCTAGAGTACCACGCTAACCAACTGCGCCATCAAGGTTCAAGCCCCAATCGATGTAAATTTTGTCTTTATGTATGTAGAACTGATGTAAATTCTTTGGTATGTGTGAATCCTTGCGATATTGCAGGCTCACATTCCATTAATATAAGTAATTTGATTGTAATCTCACTATATTTAGAATTTACATCAGTTCTACATACATAAAGACAAAATTTACATCGATTGGGGCTTGAACCTTGATGGCGCAGTTGGTTAGCGCGGTACTCTAGCAAAGTACAGGTCATAGGTTCAAATCCTACTCGAAGTAAACTTTTTATTTATGTATTTAATAAAATTAATAATAATTTTGAATTACATATTTACCTTTGAACTTATTCGTTCATAACAAAAACTTATAATAATAAACAAGTTTTATTTATTAACACAAACAAAAAAGGTTTTTACTTATTTTCGTTGCAACTGATGATGTAATGCTGGCGTTTCTTTGACCGATGATAAGGGGGCCCTAGATAGGTTAGAACCTGCTCTTCCGATGATGTTAACTACCGGCACCCTAGAACCGCTTCTCTATTGTTGTCCTTATCTTTCCTTATACCTTTGTGTAGTTGAATACGCTTCTAATTTTCTTTCCTCAATTATATGATTATAGTAAATTGTTCGATATATTTACACTATACAGTTTTTACTTAATCGTTCAGTTTTAACTATAAATAGCCTGCGCAACAAAATGCAAGCTATTTACAACCCGCGAAAGCTTCCTTTTTACACATCAATAAATTCGAGTTATTGTCATTTATCCTTCGATTTCCCAATTTGGGTCGATTACTGTCTATTATATATATTGTTGACTATTTAAACACAATTGGTTACGGTTCTGAGACATACAACACGCGTTATCTTCACTTATTACGTCACTTTTTATTATTTTAATAAGGAAGGTAATTTTCTACTTCTTCCTTATCGCCGTTAATTAAGTCTTATTTGTAATTTTAACACTTTATGGGGCAGGGTGACTATACAATATCGCAATATTCTGATCGCTTACTTTTATGCGACCCTTTCTGTTCGTTTTCTTATCGCGACTCTCTTTGGCTCTCTCACTATATCGGACTGTCTTAAAAACTCATGATTATAACAGTGTAATTCCCTTCCAACACATTCACGCACGTGCAAATGCCGCAAATTAAGATATTTTCACATTGAATATATAGATAACTTATTAAAATAAACTCAAGCTTTTCGTCTTAATATTAATTACATTCAAATACAAATAAACAATAACCATTTCTTTATCCAGAAAAATAATATATAAATATCTAATCTCGTATAATTTAGCGCGAAATTTTGATTTTTCTAAAGCTCCGTTCAGCACACATCGACACATAAGAATAAAAGGACAGATATTGCTGCTTCAAGTAGTAGCAAAGTACAGTCTTTTTTTCGTAAGGACACATTTGAAAAGAAGAACAAAAGCTAGCTGCGATTAAATGTACCGGGTGTCCCAAATTCGTTGTAATTGCGGGGTATCTCGGTTGTTATAAAAGATAGAAACTTGCGGATGTCGCGAACCTTTGCTACTTTTTTATAAAACCTAAGATGGCGTAATCAGATTTTTTGTAACTGTTTTAGTTTGGGAGGTACAGGGCGATTTTGAAGTGTGTCGTTTTGGACCACCTCGATATCTCGGTTATCTTTTTAAAGATATCAAAAATATTTAAACGCTATCTTATATATTATTTAACGCCAAGTTCAGTGGCGTACTCAATTTTTTTTTCGGGGGTACCATTTTTAAGATATGGGCCAAACATATAATTTTTTAAATGGGACACCCTGTATTTTTTAAGCTCAATAAATCCCTTTTTTTTCTCATTTCAGTGATATAGATCACTTGCCACTTTTTTTTTATTAACCATATTGATCGTAAACATTTTAAAATATAACGACATATGGTTCTTAACTGAAACATTCTATATATTTTTTAATTAATTTTATCAATACAGCTACTTACTTACACAACACATTTATCTTACAACTCTTGGAACTTTATTATCTTACAACGAAATTAAACTAAACAACTTAAACTTAATTATTCTAAATTGTTCAAAATGGTTCCCATTTTCTTCTACACATTTTTGGCAAACCTTAAATATTCTATTTAAAGCACTTAATATATATATAAGGGTTTATTTTGTAAATTCCTAAGGGTCTCGTGTGTAGCATTTTGTAATTGAAGGAGGGTATCATACCTCCTTGAATAAATTTCGTTTTGAATATGCCCCCATAAAAAAAAGTCCAAAATGGACAAGTCCGGTGACCTTGGAGGCCAATTTACAGGGCCACGTGTGCCTATCCAACGATTGGGAAAATGCTCATCTAGACATGACCTAATAAATAATAAGTGCTTTATGTGCGGGGGCCCTATCCTGCTGAAAATAAACTGGATTTCTGTGGGCTAGTGGAACGTCTTCAAGTAATTCGGGCAACATATTTTCTAAAATTTGCTGGTAGCGAATAGATGTCAAACCTCCGTCAAAAAACTGATACCTTATTTTTGTTCCAAAAACAAAGCACGCAACAGAAAACCCAAAACGACCTTGTTGTTGCTGTTGAAAAATTAAGTAATTGTTTTCTTTTGACCAATATCTTGAGTTGTGTCGATTAAAAATTCCTGCACTTGTTATGTGCGCCTCATCAGACCAAATTACTTGTCTTGCAAAATTAACATTTTCGCGACACATTTGCAGGAACCAGTTGCAGAAATTCATGCGGCGTCCAAAATCGCCTGGAAGCAGTTGTTGGACTATATGATCTTTATAAGGAACAAAACTATGTTTTCTTAATATACGCTGTGCATTAGTTTTTGAAACACTATCTTCGATTTTCCTGCAGGAAGTTCGAGGATTTACGGCTACATGTGCCAAAACGTTAATTTCCTCATTTTCTTGATTTTCTTTTAAACTATACTTATGTTGTCTGGGTTTTATAAATGAATCAAAATTTAATAAATTATTTGTAATTCGTAAAAAAATTTCCTTGTTTGGCTGCCTTCTCTCAGGAAATCTAAAAGTATGATTATTTAATATTGGTGTTATAATATTTACTTTATAACAATCTTACCGATTAAAATATAATTCGGAAGCCTCTTCTGAAATTTCATTACATGCTATGTAGCATTTAAGCATATGATACTTTTCATAATATTCAAAGGGTTGATTATCTGCCATAGCAAAATAAATTAATAAAACGTCAGAGATAATAAATATGTAATTATTTAATAATGACATATACACTATGATAGGTATACTAGATTTAACTATCTTTTATTTCGATTGGCATAGCCACCCATTTTTTTCTTAGGAGTTGTTCAACGCCTCCAAATTATAAACAACCAGCAAAACCTAGCTTAGGTATATAAGTAAAGGGCAAGTAAGATACACATGATTTTATTATTTTATTTATTTAAATCTAATATACAAAATACAAATACATATAATAATAACCTGTATAATTATTGTTGTTACGTTTTTTTCACTACTAATACCTAATAATTAAACAGAAATAAAAGTCAATACATTAATAATTATTAAATATAGCAAGTGCTGGATCAATATATGACTTTTATAGAATTGCAATACAATTTATTAAACTTAAAATATATATAGGGTGTTCCATTTATGAATCATATGTCGTTATATTTTAAAATGTTTAAAAAAATGAAAAGTGGCAAGTGATATATATCACTGAAATGAGAAAAAAAAATGGGATTTATGGAGTTTAAAAAATACAAGGTGTCCCATTAAAAAAATTATAAGTTTGGCCCATATCTTAAAAACGGTACCCCCGAAAAAAAAATTGAGCACGCCACTGTACTTGGCGTAAAAAAATGTATAAGATAGCGTTTAAATCTTTTTGATATCTTTAAAGATAACCGAGATGTCGAGGGGGTCCAAAACGACACACTTTTCAAAATCGCCCTGTATCTCCCAAACTAAAACAGTTACAAAAAATCTGATTACGCCATCTTAAGTTTTATAAAAAAGTAGCAAAGGTTCGCGACAACCACAATTTTCTATCTTTTATAACAACCGAGATACCCCGCAATTACAACGAATTTGGGACACCCGGTACTTTGTCATACCACAACGTGGCCACAATTAGTACTTTCGTTCTATGGATTGCACTAGTAATCTAATAGAAAGTTGCCTCCAACAAAAGTTTGCATGTGCTAGAACCAAATGTGATAGTATTGGGTGTAACATTTTACAAAAAGAATCATTAAGCTCCATAAAAAATGATCTTGAACGGTCAATTTCGTAACAATCTAAATCGATAGTTCAAATCACGGAAGTCTAAATATTTGTTCTATACTCGTAAGATGTTTTATTTATTAAAACTTTTGGAAGTTCAAGATCTTCCAGGTGAAACTTCAGACATTATATCTGAATATATTATTCAAACGGTTGACCACAAATTAACAACAAAAGTAATGGCAGTGTGCGCTGAGAACACAAATTGTAACTTTAGGAGAGCAGCAATATATGGCCAAAATAACGTCTTTCATCAACTTCAGTAGTTACTTAAAAGACCTTTAGTTGGGGTGAACTGTGCTGCTCATAACTGTATTCAAATATCAGCAGACTGATTGCCTATTAACATCGAAACTATTACTGTGAAAATTTATGGCTATTTCTACCTTTATACTGTTCGAGTTGTACGATTAAAAGAATTTTGTTAGTTTGTTAATGTTTAATACCAACGACTGTTGGGGATAAAGTAAAACCAGATGGTTAACGTTGTTACCTTCTATAGAAGGAATATTAAGTGTTCAAACCTCTACAGAGTTACTTTCTCTCTCAAGAAAAATGTCCCACGTTGATTCTTAATAGTTTTAAGAACAATTTTTTTGAAGTTTTTTTACTCACAAGCTTCTACATTTCATAAATGTGTACTGCAAGTGGAATCTTGATAAATCTTCAATGGTAGAAGTATATATGATTCTATCAAATTTAAAGCATTGGAAAAATGAAGTTTTTTTGCCAAATTAAGTAGACACTATGGTTGTAGCTTTAGTAAATCCAGGAGAAAACCTAGAAATGGTGCTACAATAAAAAAACAGACCTTTCTGTTAATCTTATTATCTTAAGTTATAATTAATATATCACTTTAAATTCAACGGCTACGTTTTATATACATACCAATGACGGCAATGACAAATTTTCACGTATATATTCATTGATTTTGTAATGTAAATCCTTTCTTAAAGTACGTGGTAAATTACAAAAAAGTTGAATCACACAGATTTCATATTTTATCATTGCCTTCAGTATGTTAATTTTATTAATTATCCAAAGTTTGAGAATAAAACATGCAATACTTCTCGAGAAAATGAGATTATTGTGTACAAACTAAATTTCAAATTGCATCATAGCTTGTATTTTGAGTGCAACAGTTCACCTATTTCTAAAGAGGTGTCGCTTATTACTTGTATAATTAACTTACATATATTATGCTTTTTATAATGCTGATAACACTGATATCTGATATATTTGTTTATGTGCGAGCTGCGAACGTGTAAATTCTTTCAATCAACGCTATTAGTTTGTAGAATTAAGCAAAAAATTAATAAGTCTTTAATTTATTTCTTGTAATTTTTTAATTCTTAAAATATCATGCGTGTTCATTGCGAAGATCAATTTTATTAGAAAAAAAATTACTAAAAAATATCCAAATTCATAACGTTGACACGTCACTCATAAATAGATTTTAAGCAGGTAATGTAAACAATGCACAAATAAAAAGGGTACAAGCAGGTAAATTCTTTCTCTCGAACTTTCGCTCAATGTTGAAAGAACTTATAAATTTTATTTGAAGATGGTCATTTTTAGTTATACTAGAACACATATTTTAAAAAATATTTACTAAATGTAATTTTTTTAAATAATAATTATTTCTAATTTAATTTTACACAAGTTTGTTTCAATAATTCGCCAGTTTTATTACTCCACATGTATACGAGATGTTTTTTTTTCTACCCATTCTTTCTTTAGTATAATAGTTTCTTTAAGTATAAGTTCTTGGTAATTTAATCATACACAAATTTTTTTTAAACCATTTTTGAACCGATAAATAATTAGTATAAAGATGACCATTTTTCTGCAATAAAGTCAAAGATATTGAAGTAAATACCGAGATCATGTGACTTTTATTTAACAATATCTCCAGGGACATTAATTATATTAAAAAATTATCAAACAAAAGCTTTTCTAAATTACATTTCCAACAACTTTTATTCAAACTTTTCCTCCTAAAACCTGTCGGTTGCGATATGAGAAGAAATATTTTGAAACAAAAATTGCTGCAAGTTATTATATGTAGTACAACTTTTACGTGAAAAATTTTTTTTCTAAAAATAACATTTAGATGTGGAGATACGACAATCACGTGACCCTAATCGTGTGACCAAGAATATTAATTATACAAAAAAATTATGAAAGGAAAGTTGTAAATTACATGATATTCAACTTTTATTTGAACTATTTTTGTTTTAATTACTAGTAGTATACGTAATTTTTGGAAAGTCAATAACTTTTTAAGGTTGTATCTTCTTTTTTTCTTCGTTTACTTTTATGGCGTTTTCCTTATTCTATATTATTTAATACAATCTCTGGAGCTATACAATTTGTATAGAAATCTACTAACTTTTGCAGCATTTTTTCTTCCCAAAAGTTAATATCTTTTGGTGATTTTTTCCACAAATAAACCGATTTTATCATTGATGTAGACAACAAAATAACATGTGTTTTTTGTTTGGTATATTGAGTTGTCCTTGAATCTTTAAATTATAAAAATTAAATGAATATGAAGTTTGTTAATGTAGGGGGCGCACCTGGTAATAATAAGAGCGGTTTCTTTTTAATCTTACTGTAGAATCTTTTTTTCTAAATAAATAGTTTTTAATTTTATTGCATCTTGCATGGTGTCGAGATTACGAGCAGAGTAAATACACTTGACTTCTAAAATAGCATCGTCTCCAATTATTCCTAAAAATAGTTATTCATTGTATTAATTAAAGATACAAATTATTTATCATCAGGAGAAGCTCCGAGGAAACCATAACGTGAATCCACCTAAAGGCCCGATTTTTCCACTTTTAAATTATATTTGTTTTGAAACCATTCGATAGCGACATGTTCTTTTGCATGGCCATAATTTATGACTTCTGAATAAAATTGGATTTTTACGAAACATGTTTCGATTATATTGTGGCAGGGTGTATGAGGTTTTTTTTTTAATAAGGGTTCCAAACATTGAAGCTATTAATCGTGATCGCCTTTTATTTTTATAAATTGGATTACCGAATTGACCAATTGAATTTTTTTGAATGTGATCTCGTTCTTCTTCGTTAACCTGCAAATAAGTTTACAATACTGTAATAATATTTCTTAAATTATAAAATAACTTTAAGCTTTTGTAGATAAAGTCACATTGTACCTGTAGAGTATTTGTTTTTTGTGGTGGATAGTATAAGTTTTTTGACTTTACTTATGCTATCATTATCTGAAAACAATAGTTTACGCGAACAGTGTATTTTTGCATCCGTTTTATTGATAAAAGTTGTCATGTACGTTCCAGGGCTGGTGCCTGTGATTCTTTTGTGAGGACTGCAATGCCATTAGAATTTCTTATTGTACCTCAGTCCTGCAAGATACACTCTAGATTCATAGGAACTACGTAGAATTAAATTTAATCTCTTGCGCACATTGAATTTGGAAACGACATTCATCAGGCGCTCAGCTCTATTGTTATTTTTATTCTTTATTAAGCGATGGGCTTTTCGTATTAATAGTTCGAGAGCTCCTAAAAGAACATCATTAGTTTCAACAAAAGTAAATTCCAAAGAAATATTGCATAAGCAACTGTGATGTCTAATATTTCTCTGGTATTAATTTCAAGTTGATTTGCTGTATATATTATATATATTCCTAACTACTTTATCTGATACGTGACTATATATATAAATGTAGATTTTAATAATAGGATTTGATTTTCTGATTGATCACCCACATTATTGCATATGCCTTGACGACAGACATAAACGTGATGCAATCCATTTTTTAAATCTTGTCTTAGTAAGGCTACGTTCTGTTCATTTTTTGAATGTTCATAAATTGAACATTTGGCCCTTTTCTTGCAATTGATTTATTTTAAGTAAAGTCAATAATGTCCTGCCTTCAAATTTTATATTTGTATCTTTTTTAATTTTGTATAAATGTTTCCCGTAATTTTTTAAAGCATGGTTAGAACATTCAATTTTATTTATAGTTTGCCCATATTTGACGTTTTGTCTTAATTTGGCAAATACACTAGAATCCCCATCTCCGATAAATTGACGGTATCTTACTCCATGCATTCCCTCGCTAAGGTTAAACCCCTCTACTACCATATCCGCTTCCATAGCTGGCGCTGAAACATTCCAATTTTTATAGCAGGTATGGACTTTTTGTTTATGTATGCTTTCTAAATTATCGGCACGAGCGCAAATCATTCCTGATAAGGCATTGTAATTAATTCCATAACTACGTTTACTCGTGGCCATCAACGTATACAGTTATCCATGGAGTACCGTCTTCACATACATCACCCAACCTAAGAGTATGTTCTTTTTCTTCTGCGCCAGCTTCTTTCATACTTCCCCATATTGAGGACTTCCATTCCAGAAACGGTTCATTTCCGGCACCTAACAAAAAAGTTTGTATTCAAAGTTACATTTCCTAATTCAAGCTCTATACGACAAAAAAACTTTTCTGGAATCATTGGAAGGTTTAAGCAACTAAGAAATTCATTACAGTGAGAACAAGTGCTGCCGGTAGCTAATGTTTCCCAAACTGCTCCAAGGTTTATTGAAGAACCATACTGGCGTGGCTCTTCGGTTGAAATGTGGAACATTTTTTTGCACATTGTACACCTTAATGCAACTCTACTAACCAAACCTTGCGAAGTACGTATTTCACTTTGGACAAGTGTACATGTTTGACAGTGATTATACGCTTGTTTGGCACTGTAAGGTTCTCTCACAGTGAATGATTTTGAATTCTAAATAAAAAATTATATTGTATTACAGAATTCAACTTGGTTTTATGGTCCTACTCTTCAAATTCTGCAGAAGACATAGCAACATACTCTTCTTGTTCTGTTTGTTTTGATTTTGCTTCGTACGTCCTTAACTTTATGTTTGGGATTTAAAAACTAAAAATTATCAATTAAAACCATTATACTCACTAAAATCTATCTACAAAGGATTGCCATCAACTTTTGTTGATCCTAGGAAAATTAGCAAATAAAACTATCAAAAAGCATAACAAAATTATACAAGGTGTTAATTATTGATTTTCATCTTGTTGCCTTTGGAATATATTTGCATGAATTTTTTCTGTGCCACTCCATTCATTTTGACTGATTGACAGTGTCAGCTGTCAAATACTGGTCAATTTTAAGATTACTTATGGAGCGGTATTTATGTTACACGTAAAAGTCACCGGTGACTAGATGTGAATCTTAATTAACACTCTGTATGATCAGGTAATTAGTAGTTATTAACTACAACTTACTCAACGTTACTATTTGTTTTGCCTAACGTTTCAGACAAATCGTTTCTTGTTTGAGAAAGGTCTGTGAAGATTCGTTGAAATACTTTAATCTTTAGCCAACGCATTTTGTTTGCTTTGGCTCTTTTATTCCGCTTCCGATTAACTTGTACGCTTTTCGGCATCTTAACAGTTGAGATTTACCCTAAAAATTTCAGTAAAAGAATTACAGCATCAATTAATTAAGAATATAAAAATTATATAACTTACTTGAGGAATTCTCAATCAAATAAATAAAAACCATCACTATATGATCACACCGTACACTTGATAAGCGCAAATTACTTCAAAGAGTAAAACGAAAAATGCAACCTCCGTGAATGAAAATGCAATATTCAATGAGAAGAGAGGTAAATAAAATTTTTTTATACTAACAGTTTTACTGACAAGGGCATTGAATACACCAACAATAAATATGTGCAAGTGCTATCTGTTATTCAGAAGTTACGAACGTTTTAAAATAAATCAGTAGTATTTTGGTAATTGTTTGACTAGTGTGCATGCTACTGTCATCTAGCCGTCGTTAAGTACACTTTCCTCTCCCACTGCCATGATGACGCGCTCTTAAAACGTGAGTGACCGTATGTATAGCCTACATGAATAAATGGATGCAATACTTTGAACATTCGCAAGCGTTTTGTTGGGTATTACTAAAAAAGAACCTCTGTGGTCAGATATTGGAAACTCATTAACTGTTTTTCAAAAACAACACCCTGATATTCATGATGGTTTGGAACTTTGTGATGAAATTGTGTGTATTAAAAAATATACAACCAGTCAAAAAATAAAAGAGTGGTAAGAAGTTTGTGTTTCTATCGACAAAGAATGGGTTGAGCTTTTAACTACATGAAGAGTGAAGATATACTACTCAACAGCGCCTCCACGGAAAGGCGGAAAAAACTATCCTTACTGTAAGACATTTTAATAACAAAACATACTTTTGAATACTTCAATTTTTTAAGTAAACCGAATTAAAATACATAATTAAATAAATTTCTTTTTGACACTATTGCATTATGACTCTGGACACCTAAAAACTTACCATAAACAACCACTACATTTGTCACTTAGGCCACTTAGACTCATAATTTTGTATGTAAATTTCTCCCTCTCCTCCTTACTGGGGAATATTTGGTACCCCTCAGATTCTATGGGTGATGCGTCCATGTCCCATATTTTTCCATGGTCACCGAAAAACACTTTGATTGCCGTAATGGTGAAAAAATATCATTACAGCCACAACGATATGTTTTATTTAAAGGAAGCAAAAATTGTTTGTTTAGCTATGTTAACTATAATATTGCCAAAAAACATGAACATGTTAGATCTGTGTAGGTTGTGCTGTTGCGATCAATTACTTTGTTTATTATTATTATTTTTACATGGTGTGAATATGAGTTACGAAGAACAACGTAACTTGGAAAAACTTTTTCATATAAGGTATTTGTTTGGCCCTTGCATATTATAGTAATAGTAAAATTTGATGTATAGGAAGACCTTTTGTGTTATAAGAATCAGATATATACGTTCCTAGTACTTCAAGTGGTGATTCTGAAGAAGGGCCAGAAGAATATCTCTCTTGTAAAAAGCGTTGTACTACGGCAGAATTTGGAAAAGGTTATAAGAAAGCTAGGCGTCCAGAAATAGCAAGCGCTTCGAATAATCCGTGCACTAGTATTGAACGGGTCATACGGGATTACGCTACACATAGCAGTAACCAAAATGAAATAGAAACCATAACAACAAATCTTATTTAGGGCGATGCAACGAGCATGCACTTGAAAATGTTTATTTATAAAGGTGCTAATACTGGTGTGAACGCAGAAATATATGAAAATTATTTCAATAAAAGTTGAATAGACTTTTATTCTTTATTCGTCAATGAGCCTCTGCTCAACATTATGGTTCTGGAAACTAACCGTTATGCAGCTCAGTGTAAGGCGAAAAATCGCCACCAAAGGCCAAAATCCATCAATGCATAGACACTAACATTAGCGAAATGAAAAAATTTATTGGATTTCTAATTTGGATAGGACTCTGCTCTTATTCGTCCATACAATCCTACTGGAATAAAAATGTTCTCTACCAAAATAAAATAAAATCGCTAATGTCAAGAAATCGATTTCATTTGATGTTGAGAATGTGGCATTTTCATAACAACGATGTCGCTACTACTGAGAGGTTGCAAAAAATATTAACTCTCATTGAGTCGCGCATCAACAATTTTCAAGCTCCCGTGGTACCAAAAGATTCTGTATGTATCGATGAAACTCTTGTTCCGTTCAGAGGACGTTTAAGTTTCAAGCAGTATATCAAAAATAAGCGCCACCCACAAGTTTGGCGTAAAGTTATATAAATTATGCTTGGAAAAAGGATATACCCATAATCTTTTGGTATACTGCGGTCAAGATAAGGTAGGTGAGTCTTCATCGCAAGATATTGTGCATACTTATTGAACGCGGTACGTACCATATACACAGACACCTACCATACCAGTGTGTCATTATCAGACGCATTGCTAGATAAACAAACCCATTTAGTTGGTACCCTTCGTTCGAATCGTAAGCTGAACTCTAAAGAAATTACTGTGCTTATCTTGAGTACCAAGCACAATTCACAGTTGGTAAAAGTAAAACATGGCTCTAAAGAAAAACAAAATCCGCCGTCAGTAATTGATTGTAATAGACATAAGGCTTATATAGATCAGTCCGATCAGAAGAAGGCATCTCTAGGCGAGGAGTCAAGTGGCACAGAAAACTGGCTGTTGAGTTATTGACAGACAGGTCTCTTGTAAAGGCCTACGTTTTACACCAAGAAGACCGAGCTAGTAGAGTAGTTGTGACACGATCTGCTTAGCATTCGGGAGGTAATGGATTGGATCCCCGTTACCGTCGACCTTGTATAAGGTTTTTTGAGGGGTTTTCCTCATACACATGTAGCGACATAGTCACTGCGTATATGCACACCATGTGCGGCTAGTAGGTGTAGTATTTCCCCTCTCGGAACCATACATAACTCCGTTCCTTGCGATCCTATCCTGACCACACCCATCCTTAATCCCACCATGCATACATACTTAATGTATGGGAATCCATGGATGGGGCTGAAGAAGCTTGGAAAGCTCGAGCAGCTCGCCGTCTCCCTTGGGGAGGGAATGAAATACGTGGTCGTTTCCCTTTTTACACCTTGATTTTTCAAGTGTACAAAATAATAATTTTTAATCGTAGTTTAGTTTTTTGTTTATTATTTAATTCGCATATTTGTTTTTCTTATATTTCACGTTTTGTACCTCAAAATAACAATTATGTATGAATAAAAATTTTAAATAATCGACATTTTGGACACCCTGTTGTTCTGTTCATACAAGCCGTAATTTTCTGACCCCCATGTAAAAAGCAAAGGAGTCATATGTGAGTAGATGAGGCCTTAAGCTCATCATAAGCATAAGCTCCAATGTGGCGTCACAAGGCCATTATCAAAAATTTAGCGGCACACCACATTGGACTCCCACGGCAACCAACGTGTTAAAATGATGAACTTCCATGGTAATCGCTAATATAAACAGAAATAAAACATGAGTAACTGGGTTACTACAACTTATTACAATTTGTCTGTCTGCTATAATGACGTAGTAAAATACAAATTTATGTTCAAAATGATAACAAAAGTGGGGTTATGTGAGAATGTTATACTGATTTTATTTCTCAGTGTCTCTTAACTCATAAAGAATTTTGCTTTTACTTAATTAAAGTTTACTCTATTACTGGATCACTAATAATGTATCGATTATTTGCTACACTTGTGCTAATTGAAAATGAAAATTTTAAATTACCAAGATTCTTTAGTGTTTAATTTACAGACACTTACAAAAATTAGTGTAAAAGACAATAAAAATTGGTTTCAATAGTTACGGATTTTGTGCAAGAACATAATAATCCCGAATACTTTAAATCGCTGTAATCATCCTTCAGAAACAAATTATTATTAAGTGTCCTTTTAAAAGCGAGTATGGTTTCTTTTTATTTATGTAAAGGCTATAATACCAATACGTCCTCATATACTAGGACGTTCTCTCACACTCATTGTCATTTGTATTCATTGTAATCTAACGCTCATACATAATAAGACCTTTTTTTTTTCAGGAAAACTGCCAGAACTACATGCGTATCATGGCGAAAACTGCAGCAGGCGGATTGTTAGTATGTGGAACAAATTCATTTAAGCCACTTTGTAGAGATTACATCATCCATAATGGAAATTATACAGTTGCAAAGGAGAAACCAGGGCAAGCTGTATGTCCGTACGACCCTCATCATAACTCTACTGCGATATATGTCGGTGAGTTTCAGTTTAAAATTTATTGAACGGTTTTACAACAAAATAAAATATTTTATTTCTATATGACGTTAATTAATTCTACCAGCTTAGAACGGGGAGAATATTGAAATAAATCAATTAGAGATGTGGGTTTTAAACTGAATTAACTAAATTAACTTGATTTACAGTCGGTGTATTGCTGTGCTGATATTTCGTTTAGTCTGTATAGATTTCGTGTTTAACAGGGAAATGGTTACGCCGAATAGAAATCAACCCCTTTATACATGACTAAATATACACAGAATAGAATTCTCAAGTTCGAATAGATAATTAATGTATCTTCTACTTGAATAGTTATTCTTATCTATTACTTAATTTTTATAGTTTTGTACTGAAAATATACGCTGTTGCATTTGTATACTTCTAATGTTGCGAATAATAACAAAAGGGTTTCTGTCACTGGCATACGAAGAAAACTTCAAAGAGTTTTGTGGCAATAACGTTTCGTTACGAACACCACCACGATGCTGCAAATAACGAGCAAAAATAATGAAGATACTCGTATTTTATGCATGTTTGGTTGTTTCCTCCTTGCAAATGTCTCTTTCATCTAGACGGAGCTTTTAGTAATGCTTAGATGCAGCTCTGAATACTGTAAAAACGCCCCTGTGTAGTGCATCTCATTAATGCCATATTGGCGCGTGTAAGTACCTTAATGGGGAATATGTAATTTATCATTTCTATTCTCCCAATTTTATGTAGCTAAAGTGTATGTATTTGTATGAAACAAAACTATTAGACGTCGTAAAATATATAACTAACGTTGTTTAACAAAGTTAAGCAAAGTTAATAAAATGCAGAACATTTTGGTTCTTGTAATAAAATGCCTATTTTTGCACACTTTTACTTTTTGATAATAATCTTTTGTGATTATCAATGATTATACTTTTTTTTTCAATTTTTATAGATCAATATTCATAATAATTAACAATCTTTCACAATCATCACTCATAATTAAAATACTTACCTTTTGGATATTAGCTTGTGGTTTTTTTTTTGCAAATTACACAGCAAATGATAATAGTTTTTCAAAATTAATTAGGATGTGAATGTATGAAATCTGAAAATGCAAATATAAGTCTGCTAAAGGCATTTTCAGGATGCACGTCATAAATTTATTTGGGTAGTTCCAACAAATTATTCATGCTATTATTTCGTATGTCCCGATTATTCAAAAGGAGATAGAAACAATGTAGAACGTTGGGAGTACTTACGTAAATTAATGACGTGCAAACGAACTTACATGAAATTTAATAGTTAACCCATTCACTGCTACTTCTGCTGCTCTTTGCGCGTCAATGCGCATTGCACATGCTTTTGTGAGCGTCTAGTGAAAGTATGCCGTTTCGGTAATAAAAAACGTGAAATTTCCTTCAGAAACCAAATAAAATTATACAGTGTGTACAAAAAGCAACGTAACTTGCTAATGTTTCGGCTTCTGAGAGGTTTGCAAAACAAAATTTCAAATAAAAGTTATACAAAATAAATCCAAGCTATCAGAATATCAGTTAGAAATATACAGAGTGCACCATTACTCCAGAATAACTTAATGATATATTGTTGTAATTGATACACCCTGTATATTTTTACATTTTTTGAAAATCTGCTAAATTAGAAATACAACTGTTAAAACCGCGTGTTTCTAACTTTATTCGTTCAAAGTTACAGGAGTTTGAAAATAAGATTATTAAAAAAATTACGTATTTCCAAAAAAATAGTAGACTCTTCTTCTGTCAATTAATAGCTTATTAATTGTATCTTATTAAATGCTCAAAGTGTCTTCCTTGTTCTATTTGGCAATATCCAAGTGTATTGTAAAATACTGTACAGGCTGTCCCAAATTCGAGGGCAAGCGTGGGGATCTCGCTTATTATAAGAGATAGGATATAGGTTTAAATTCGGCACTTTTGCTAAATTCGATGCCGAGTAATAATCTGAAAAGAAATTTGAGCTAACTCGAATGGATTTGGTTTTATGCTCAAAAAGCTATTTTCGTTTTTCGCGTTTGGCCACCTTATTATTAGAAATTTTCAAAATTCGATTTAACATTATTAAGGCACCTTTTTACGCACAATACTAATACGGTATTAAAAATATTATGTGACGTTTCGTTTATTCTGAACCATCATCAGGTTTATTTTTTCTTATGGGGGTTAAGATATATTTTTATGTCGTTGGATGGAGAATGTTATGCTGATTTTAGCAATATATAACACTTTATGGTTTGATCGACTGCGAACTAAAATAATGAGAAAAATACGAAGAACAAGATTCCGCCTTCTTGGATCCAGCAAGGAATAATTACAGTAGTTCTACTTATTTAATTTGTTAAACTCGTTAGAACATCCAAAAAAATATAAAAACATTTAAACAATTTAAAAAACAACATTAACAAACAACTCAAACAAGTATGTCTATGTAACACGGTCATAATAGCGACAACGCAAATTTATCGATAGGTAACAACAAAATAATTACACAGACAAACAAATAAAAATTATTATAATAAATGTTCGAACAAGTTTCCTGTTTCTTGAATACAGTAACGAATTCTTCTTCTACAATTGTTTACGCTTCTTTGAATGGTTCGCCTGGGAATTTGACAAAGTTCATTAACAACCCTATTCTGGAGTTCTTCTATATTTTGCGGTGGCGTCTTATAAATCATATTTTTTAAATAGCCCCAGAGGAAGTAATCTAAAGGGGTTAAATCTGGACTTCTTGCTGGCCACCTAAGTGGTCCTCTATTTCCCATCCATTTATCAGGAAATTCGCCGTTAAGATATTCACTTATTATCGCAGCATTATGAGGAGGAGCTCCGTCCATTTACCACCAGAGAGTCCATCTTTCGTTTAGCGGAACATCATCTAGAGGTCTGATATTTCGTGTGTTAGAAATGCGAGGTAGCGTTGAGACGTTAGGATACCTTCGTAAATAATTGGCCCAAGGAGCATCCTTCCAGATTCCAACCCACATATTAAAGGACAGGTGGCCTTGTCCTCGCATTTGCCTGTTAATTCGTGGATTTTTAACGGACCAGTAGTGCTCGTTATTACGATTAAACATTCCATTAGTGGAAAAATTTCACTCATCCGTCCAAATTATTTGATTGAGAAAGTTGCGATTTTCCAGCATTTTGGTATTAAGTTGGTTACAAAAATCCCACCGTCTCATATCGTCCCCAGGCCGAAGAGTTTGACTAACGTGTAACTTAAATGGTTTATAACGGTGTTGCTTTAACACTCGCCAAACTGTCGTTTTTGGCACTTCAATAGTTTGCTCTATTTCTCTGGTAGATGTTGAAGGATTTTCTTGAACCTAAGATGGATAACATAAAGTCATAACTCTCCAAAAAAAATGTCTGCTGAAATTAGCAGTGAAGTGAGTGGAAATTCTTATAATTAGTATAATACTGACAAATAGTATCTGATGTAATATTTCTTCTTCGGCATCTCTGTCTAGTCTGCTACCATATGCATTTCGAGGTTTCTGAAAGCATCCAAATTCTCGCAAATTTTGGTGTAATTTAAAAAAATATCTCTGGTTTGGTTGCTGCCTCTCCGGATATTCCTCTAAATATCTTTGTTCTGCTCTGACACTATTTCTATTGCAGCTATAAAATATCCTTATCATGTCTCGTTTTTCTGAATTTGAAAACATTCTAAAGAAACTTGCAAACTTTAAAGCACTAACACGAAGGATCTTGCAGTTATTACCCTTTTTACAATTAGAAAATGACATGACAAAAGCCAACTCGTGAATTTTGTTGGATTCATGGGTATCGTGATAATGACATATAGTTTTTAATTTAAGAGTATTTTAGTTTGCAGTCGATCAAACCATGAAGTGTTATATATTGCTAAAATCAGTATAACATTCTCCATCCAACGCCATAAAAATATGTCTTAACCCCGATAAGAAAAAATAAACCTTATGATGGTTCAGAATAAACAAAACGTCGCATAATATTTTTAATACCGTATTAGTATTGTGCGTAAAAAGTTGCCTTAATAATGTTTAAGCGAATTTTGAAAATTCCTAATAATAAGGTAGCCAAACGCGAAAAACAAAAATCGAAATTTTTTGTTTTTTTAAGCATAAAACCAAATCCATTCGAGTTAGCTCAAATTTCTTTTTAGATTATTACTCGGCATCGAATTTAGCAAAAGTGCCGAATTTAAACCTATATCCTATCTCTTATAATAAGCGAGATCCCCATGCTTGCCCTCGAATTTGGGACAGCCTGTACACAATATTTTTGACATATTCCCAAACAAAAATAATCTGATAGTGATAAATCGAGAGATCTTGCTGGCCACTCTATTGTGCCCCTTCTTCCTATCCACCTGTCTCGGAAAATTTCATTTAAATAATTTCGAACATCAACGCTAAAGTATGGTGTTACACCATCCTGCTGAAACCAAATGTTACCAACAACATTCCTTATTGCAAGCACTATTCGGTTTCTCAACAAATCTAAATACTTTAGACCGTCCAAATTGCCCTCTATAAAAATGGACCAATAACAGTGGCACCGATAATACCTACCCAAATTTTAACTTTTAAAGACCTTGGCGTTCGATGTTCCCGAATCCATCTAGGATTAGTATCACTTCAATATCAGCAGTTGTGACGTTTAACCGTATCATTTAACATGAACGTGGCTTCATTGAAAAAAACTATCTGGTTTGTAAAATGAGGGTCCATATCTACCTGTTGCATTACAGTTTCAGAAAATTCCATTCTGCGATCAAAATCATCTTCAGATTATTCTTGTACCAGCATTACTTTATAAGGATGAAACTTATTTTTCTTGAGAATGTTACGAACGGATCCCACACTAACATCATGTTCTAACGCAGTTTTCCGAATGGACACACAAGGATTTTCTACAAATCTTAGCATAATGTCCAAAGCTTTTTCATCATTAGTTACTTTCTGTGGCCGGCCACTTTTAGAGCGATTTTTAGTTGAACCCACTTCTTCAAAACGTTTCACAATTCTCCAAACTGCAGTTTTAGTAATTTGGTTACCATTTGGATATGTACCATTAAATAATTGAGTAACCTCATCATAACTTCTTTTACTGTCACCGTCAACTCTCATCATCAGAATCGTTATTTTTTCCTGTTCGGTAAACGAGCGAACTTCTCCAAGATATTCCTGGAAAAAAGAAACCTATTGATTATTTCTGTGCAATTTTTGACGAAGACATTTTGCATTTAATTGTAAATGCAACAAATCAATATGCCGAAGAGGTATTCCTCTCAGAAGGTGTAACGGAACACTCAAGAATTACTAGATGGAAGTTTGTCACCATAGATGAAATGTTAATATATCTTGCATTACTTCTCTATATAGGCACAATAAGGCTAAGTCGCCATCAAGAGTCATTCCTTATTTGGGTTGAAATGCTTTTCAAGATATATGAACAGTGATCGGTTTCTTGTTATTGTGAGATTTCTGCATTTTGGCGCAACCATCTACAAACCATTTGTATTAATTAAGACCAATCTTAATAACAAGATGGCTGCGCTTTACTATCATAAAAAACACTTATCGCTAGAAGAATCATTGCTTCTATGGCCAGGACGTTTAGTGTTTCACCAATACATTAAAAGCAAGCGGCATGAAAATGGCATGAATCTGTGTATGTGTACAGAACCGAATGGTATAATTTAAAAATTGATGGTATATGAGAGAGCAGTGGAAAGTCATGCAGGAAAAGGTCACACGACAAATGTTCTAGATCTTCTCCAAAATTATTCAGTCGTTGGGTATTCCGTCTATCTAAACAACCTTTATAATTCATATGAATTAGGAAATAAACTGACACATCGTAATACACAAGAAATACTATTAGATGGGCAACGGTAAAAGCTGTTCCCCTGTCGTCTTATGAACATTATATCTTAAGAAATTAGTGCCGCTTTAACGCAACGCACGTGCTGCTGTGGTAGCAACGAATGGGTTAAGATACATGTATGAAAAAGCCAACTACGGAATCTAATTTTATTTTAGTAAAAATTAGGTAGATCTTTAACATAGTATTCAACTATCAAACCACCTTGAAAACACCCTTTAACGTACGAAGGCACACCATGAAAAATGTCACTATCAAAAAATAAATTTAACAAAATTTATTCAAATCATAAGTTTAGTCAAAATTTTGAATAATTTTAATTTTAAATAGGTAACTTTGGGAAAAAATATGTATTAAAGATGTTGCTGAAAATTATTTATTATATATAGCGGATCATAGCCTCTAGGGTGCGCAAATATTACTTGTTTAGCAAAATGCCGACAGGCAAATTCCACTACAAATCATAATTTATTAATTATCTGAGAAGTTGCAGACTTTTGTTTAGAAGCACATCTCTACAACATCGTTCATTTTAGCTTCATAAAAGGTTATTACTTTTTTAATTAAAAATGAACGGAGAATTTAAAAAAAGTTATAAAAAATATTTTCTCCAATGGCGTCAAAGATAGGGGAATAAAAGTTTCCACTAACCCCGATAGCGTGCCACTGGTTAAAATTTCCAAAAATTAGTTTATGTCAAAATATTACTTTCATAAAGAGCATATTGATCTCTAAATTTGAAAAAATATTTAAAGGCGTTTTTGATTTCTCAATTAACGAGAGCTTTCTGGGGTAGAGCGTTATTGGTCGAATATAGAAACACCCTGTATATACTTAAATTTGTATTATTACTAGACTTTAGTTAAATGTGCTTCCTCTGAAAGTAACGAATCGGAAGCTAAGTTCGTTAAGCCTTTGTCTGCTTGCATCTTTAAATTCGGTTTCTTTGGTAAAGCCCCCTACGCTGGGTTTTTTAAACCTCCGACCAGAAAAGTTTGAATTGCTGAAGATGGACGCTGGTGATTGTCATCGGATAGAGGAACTAAAGCCAGAACCTTCTTCCTGTTTCATGAAATAATTCAAAATTGCTGCAATTGCTATTCAAACGTGTAAAGATTGTAACATTTGCTTTTAAATTCACAGCTTCTGAAGTATTTTAATTATGAACCTTAGTCGTGAATCCAATTCTTCAAGAGATTTTTAAACGATCCAGGTCCAGGGCCATGCTGTATCTTTTGATCCTCCAGTAATCAACGTGTTATGTTATTTTTTAGTTTATTTCTTTTTTATTTTTCTTATCAGGATATTTTTAGCGAATTTTTAAAGAAATCAAAACGCGGTTTTTGCAGCAAATCAAATTATACTTCCAACTCTGTCAGAAAATCAGCGCATGCCCAACATACTTTTCCTTCCTTTACGTGCTTTTACAAAAGTAACAGATAATTCTTTCTACACGGCACGCCTTCACTATGTCAGTGCAATTACGGCAAAAAGTAAATGTCTAATTTTTGCTTCGCTAGGTTGTCGCTTCAAAAACACTGACAGAATATTCCTTTGTTATTTCTCAGTTTGACTATGCACCAAAGTATTGTATAAAAAAATTAATAAAGCAGTATATACCTAAGGCCGTATGGTGCGTGCACTATATCGAAACAGTCTGTCTGCCGGTGCACAATATAACTCGGCCTTTACACCACCTATAGACTTCTGGTTTTGGCTATATGGTACCCCATCTACTTTAGTTGTGCAAAACATTCTTTTCCAAAATTAGGAGAAGGTGCAGTAAAAGATAATAATTTGGGCTAAAATCTATATTTGCTAACCCAATTTTCCTGAGAACTCGATAAAAAGAGCAAAACACCGTGCTCTATGAGTATGTGTCTGTATTTAGGCTGATTACTACCGAAAATTGTTATTTATGCACCAATTTCGGTAGAATCGGGGTAAGATGGATTCTTTCGATGACCAAAAGCCAGATTCTGTGACTCATGAGTGTTGGTCAACATTTGGACCGAATATTAACCAAAATCTATATTTATACTTCAATTTCGATGGGGTCACTGCAAAATTAATTACCTAGATGACTCAAGAGCGAAATTCTCCTAACCATAAGTGTTAGTTGACAGTTTTACAGAATTTTGTCCAAAATATTTGTTGATACACCAATTTCCTTATAGCGGCTACTCGATCATTAAGAACTACATTTTGTGGTTCATAATTTGCGCCAAATCGTGCCCGAAATCTACCATATGTACTCTGTTTGTGGTAAGTAGGACAGCATTTTCCAAAATTAGGAGAGGAGAGCAGAGAGTCAGATTTCCTGAAGACGCGGCAGAGTAGAATCCGTAGATGACCAAGAAGCAAATGTCGTGATCTCTGAGTATTTATCAGCATTTATGCCGATTATTACACAAAATCTGCACCAATTTCGTTGTGGACGCGCAAAGTGGATTTATTCGATGGCAAAACTAAAATCTATAGTCCACTAAATTCCAAGAGCTAAATTGTGTGATCCATTAATGTTGGTTGAAATTTGGGCTGAATTTTTTTGATACAATAATTTCGCTGTGGGCGCAGCAGAATGGATTCTCTCGAAGTGATCCATGAATGTTGATTAGCATTTGTGCAGAAAAGGCAGGGACAACTGTTATTCTATACTACAGTGTAGCATAAAAAGTTGTAGTGTTTTAAACATGTCCTAATGGTCGCTTGTAGCGCCCTCTATGAAATAAACCGCAATCGATGATAAATTTGAATTTCTCATCCCAAGAAACCCCCATATAAGAAATTTTATAAAATTAGCTCAAAGCAGTCGAAAGATATGAAAGATGTGATTTATTTTTTCAACTTTGATACCCTGTAGCTTCGTTATTATCAACTTTTGGACTAAGGCTTATTTTTATGTAAGTAATCTTCCTTATACTTTTGGCTATGCAATTTAGGGTCACCCTGTATATATACCAATTTCGTGCGAATCGTCGCAAAGTGGAAGTGAGTAAACAACTTAATTGTGGTCTTTCATTTACTTGTTTTTATTGTACGTCTAATATCATAAGCAGTCATCGGAAACCCTGCTCGTTGGCTGTGAACAAATTCTTTGTTAGTGCTGTTTCTTTTTCGGTAGTAAGTTCAGCTTGTTCTCCGTGTTTTTTAAGCTTTTCATTAAGTGCACAACGATGTAGTTTCATTTTCCCCTCGTCTTGATGTCATTAGTGCTTCTTTTAAGTTATTAAGATACGTTGTAGTGTAACACGCTGAATCGGGTCTTCGTTTGTTTGAGCTAAATGTTGTATCAAATCACTTCTTTAACAACCAATATATGACACATAATAAGCATAATGTATTAGATTATCAAAGGTTTGGTTTCAATATTATCGGTCAGTTTAACCCTCACAAAGAATTATAAAAGTTTTTCACCATTATCACCGCCCATTAGCGATTCAACAATTAAATAATACAGGTAAAAATGTTCTACAGTACCTTAATACTGAGTGCAGAATATGTCCGTATCCAAAATATGTCATGTAGTAATTATTACCGCGTCCGTTACCATTTTGTATAGCCATACAGGTGGTTCAGGTACACCCATTTTATTATACTACTTACTTAGAAAGAATAAAAAAATTAACCGAATAATTATTTCATAATTTTGTTAAAGGTCTTATATGCATATGCACATAATGTGTGGGACCTCCTGGAAAAGCTAGGTTATTTTCAAACGGTCAAATACGAATTAAAGGCCGGGATCTCATATATAAATCTTAATTTAACACATTTATAAAATTTAATTTAAAGCTTTTATACATATGTTGTACATTGTGTACATATTGTAGCAAGCAAATGGTACAAAGGATGTGTGAGGTCTTGAAGAAAGAGAGCTCTCGTTGCTTTGTACGGTATACGTTAGTTAATGCGTTTTCGAGAGTGTTTATATTGGATCTTACACCAACAAAGTTTTATTTGCTTAGTATCGCTAATGAAGTAGTTACTAAAGGTTGTGTTTACTTTTTACAATGTTTATGTACTCACTCTTTTATCTATGTACTTTCCTTACGACATTGTTAAAGAACAATGCCTTTCTATTTCTTAGCCCATCAAAATGCGTTATAATTATATTGTGGCTTTTGTTTCAGATGGAGATTTGTACACTGGCACGGTGGCCGATTTCAGCGGAATGGATCCTATTATCTACAGAGAACCGCTACAGACTGAACAATACGATTCGATGAGTCTCAATGGTAAAGTTGCCTTTGAATTGCCTTGAATAATCGGCGCCTTGGCGCTTTCTATAGATTTACCCTTAAAACGAATTTCTTACAGCTCCAGATTTTGTCAGTTCCATGACGCACGGAGATTTTGTGTACTTCTTCTTTAGAGAAACTGCCGTCGAATACATTAACTGTGGAAAGGTAAATATTAATATTTATTTGTTTGCATGATGAAAAGGATTTTCTATCACAACATTTTCAAAACAATTTGTTTCATGTGCCACTTCGATATTCTTTTTGTCAACAGTTTTAGCGTTTCATATAAAAACGTCTTCGTTTGCTATCTCTTCCAGTTATAATCCATTATAAGGATATAGTCCGATCGATTTGAAGTTTAAAAAGAAATTTATTATTTGCGTTGCTGTTTCCCTTTGGGGTATTTTTCATTTTGCCTTTGCCTTTATACGAGCGACTTTGATTGATATCCCAGAGTAGATATGAATCAATTCACCGTTTTTTCTACAATAAATCAGTTGCTTTCAATTTTGCAAAATACAATCTTTTGAATTTTTTTTTACTTTTATACGTGTAAATGTTACAAGTTGATCTTAATTTCAGGCGGTGTATTCCCGGGTGGCTCGTGTTTGTAAGTATGACCGTGGAGGACCACATCGGTTCCGGAATCGTTGGACTTCCTTCCTTAAATCTAGGCTTAACTGTTCCGTTACGGGAGAGTTTCCCTTTTACTTCAATGAAATACGTAAGTAGTATTTAACATTTCCGTGTATAACAACATTGTTAATTAACTTACAACCCGTGACATCTTAAATAATTATACAAAATTATCTTGGCTAACATCACCGAGCAAAAAACATGAAACTTTACAGCCATTTTGTCTAAAAGTAAAACATTCTATTACACTAAAAATTTGTGCATTGTATATGAATTAAAAGCTGCATTATCAGCTTTAACTGATATAAATCGCACAAATTTATTTAGGTGTATACATACAGGGTGGCCCAGTCGATACACCCGTTATTATTATAGGTTTTTCAACAGTTATGACTACCTTTATTTCTAAATGGATACATATTAACCACGCTGTAGCTTCTACTTATCTGCTGTCGAAAAGGTTGTCTAGTAAATTTCATAACCTCTCCTACCAACAGCCCAACTTCAGTGCCTCAAATTCGTATGAAGTTATTGATAAAATTAAAAACATTGAACAGAATCCCATTTGACGTTTGTTCATTGTTTCCGAGCGTTCTAATAAATCAAACTTAGTGTATTTAGAAAATGTTTTAAAACAAAACCATTTGAAGTAGAAGTGGAATAAATTCTTAAATCAACAGAGTTGTGTATGAAACAAACCTTTTCAAAATTAACCATCAATTATTCAAACAAGGACATGGTACGGCAATGTGCAATAGGTTATCTCCGTTTATGGCCAATCTGTTTATGAGTAAATTTAAAACTAAAACGCGATCTGCCCTATTTTCCTAAAGTTTGAATTAGATACGTGGAACTGGTAGTAAACTGGATATAGATACATATTGTAAAGAAATTAGTATGAAACCAATAACTCCAATGGCTGTAGGCAGCATAAACTCGCGGTTTTTAATTTTCTAGTTCATAGATTGCTTAATTTTCCTCTTTCAGTTCAAAATTATAATAAAAAATTTGTGCACTTAAAGAAATTATTGCATATAATGAGTTTTCAGATGAAGTGGTTTTGAATATAGTTAGGAAACAAACACATATGATGAGGGTTAAGAATGTAACCACATTCACAAATAGAAACAAAGTATGTAAAGTTACCAAACTTTTCAAAATTAATTTGAAAACTATCACTTCAGATAATAATAAAATACTTATCTTTTTTGATTTTTTTAATGGTGTATTTTAAATTATAGAATCAAAACGTTTCGATAATACTTACAGTTACAGTAGTAATATCTGTTAAAATTGTTAAAAATGTTGAAAACAATTTTGTCAAAGTTGAAAAATTAAAAGATAAACATCAGCCTGCTATTAACATAACAGTTCGAGAAACGTATAAAGCTAACTATAGAATTAAATGTTTCAAGCCCATTATCATCTTCCGGAGTATATAAGCAATCTTGTGTATGTGGAAAAGTGTACATTGGAAACACAAAACATAGCTTTGATACAAGACGTAAAGAACATATGAGATTCTGTAGATTAGGTCAACCAGAGAAGTCTGCAGTGGCTGACCATGCCTTAAATAATTTAAATCGTGACATTCAATTTGACAATATGAAAACTCATTATGTTCGTTTACAACGTGAAGCTATTGAGCTATATAAACGCCCTAATAATTTTAATAGACAAGAAGAAAATCTCCGTTTAAATAGGTTTTGGCATCTTATAATTAAAAAGCAATAATGATACGTCTTGATTTTGATTTTAATTTTGACTTTTGGTATATCTAGGTTTTTTGCTGTGTTTTTCCTAGACCTTGAAACAAATGCTATACCAATTATATGTTAAATTACTACAGCACTATAATTTAACATAAGCAGTTGAAATTAAGATTAAAATACAGAAAATTATAAAAAACGTTCTGAATTATGCTTTTCATTGTTAATAACACTTGCACTTATTGATAAAGATACCTCTTTGTTAGATTTAACTGGATTATTTTATTTTATGTCATGTATATATTTGTGAATACTTCTATCATTTTCAAATTGAAGTTTTTCACAACTTTACACTTACCTACATCATAACTTGATTAAATTTTGTTAAGTGTTTTTTGGCTGACATTTTTCATTGTTAGCCTTCGCCGTTAGAGGGTGTTCTGATTTGTCATCTTCAAGACAGTTTAACAATATTTAGTTTGTCAATGATCTAGTTATTCTTTACTAAAATTGTATTCCATATTTGGCTTTATACGGTTATCAAACTGTTATATTAATAGCAGGCTTATGTTTGCGTTTTCAATTTTTCAAATTTTACTAGTGTTTTCAACATCTTTAGCAATTTTAATAGGTATTACTACTGACGAAAATAACAGTAAGTGTTATCGAAACGTTTAGATTGTATAATTTAGAATACACCATTAAAAAACCCAAAAAAGATAAGTATTTATTATGTGTGATAATGGTGAAGTTTACATTTTCATTCTTCAAATTCTTTTAGACAATCCAAAAGACCAACTGGATAAGCAGAATAGATCGGGAATTTATAAAATTACTTGTAAAGGTTGTGAAAAATATATATGATAATAATAATAATAATAATAATAATAATAATAATAATAATAATAATAATAATAATAATAATAATAATAATAATAATAATAATAATAATAATAATAATAATAATAATAATAATAATAATAATAATAAACGACTTAACACGAAATGTCAGCAACTCTATAACGAAGTGTATGTACGTGGATGATGTAGCAATTTTTGCTCAGGCAAAGATGTGGGGACGTCAAACGTAAAATGCAATTGGCTGTGGATCGCATTATTCAAAATGGTCATAGCGTAGGGTTTAGCTTCTCGATAGAAAAACACAATATGTACATTTCTGTAGATTAAGAACACCTCACTATGATCCAATTTTGTACATAAAGGGTATACCGATAAGATGTACAGATGCAGCAAAATTTCTGGGTGTAACGTTTGACAGACGTCTCTTGGTCGGCACATATTCAGCACTTAAAAATAGATGCCTAAATAGTCTTAAAGTTATAAAAGTATTAGCAAACATGAAATGGGGATCTGAACCTAAAATATTATTAAGGATATACCAAGCGTTAATTCTATCTCGGATTGATTATGGATGTATCGTGTACTCATCTGCGCGAAAGTCGACAATATCAACACTTGATAAGATACATAACTGCGCAATTAGATACTCTATTGGTGCTTTCCCAACTAGCCCGATTGAGAGTATCTACTGCGAGTCAGGCTTATCATCACTGGATATGAGAAGAAAGTTGATATTAATGAAATACATTAATAAAATTAAATCGGTACCAAACCACCCAAATAATGTGATAATAGATTTAGACAATGATACATATCTATTACGACCAACTATCACCAGGCCAGCTGCAATAAGATATTCGGAACACGTAATGCACGAGAACATTATTATTCCCCGACTATTTAACAATCCTTTGTCAGAGCTGGAACCCTGGATACCGCCGGAAGTGCAAATAAGGAAAGATCTGACATACTTAAGAAAAAGGATACCCCACGAACTCTACCAAGAAAAATTCACAAACATATGTAATGAATATAAAATTACACAATTATCTATACCGATGGTTCCAAAAGCGACCGTGGCGTGGGATGCTCGATTGTCTCCCAAAATTTGTCACGGAGGTGGTCTCTACATCAGGACTGTAGTATCAAATTTGCAGAAGGGTATGCTGTTTGGCAGGCTCTTCTATACTGTGCGTCATTACCTGGAA
Organism: Vesta saturnalis; assembly: GCA_036346205.1. Taxonomy (NCBI): domain Eukaryota; kingdom Metazoa; phylum Arthropoda; class Insecta; order Coleoptera; family Lampyridae; genus Vesta; species Vesta saturnalis. The sequence goes on along the minus strand of JARFJB010002109.1, from coordinate 1,303,742 downwards.
AAAGCAATTCGTTATTGCAAGTGACAACGTAAATGTTCTTTCAGGCTTACCAGAGATCTATACTGAAAATGCTCTTACTAAAAAGATACAAGAGGCACTACGTCACGTTAAAGACACTGGCATTCACGTTGTTTTTATCTGGATTCCAGGACACGTTGGTATAACTGGTAATGACCTTGCAAATAACGCAGCACGGAAGCCGCAGCACAACCTGTACAAGTGAACAAGGTTGATTTTAACGATGTTACAACATATCTAAAACAAAGAACAATTGATGCATGGCAACAAAAATGGGAAGCTACTAACACCAAATTAACGAACATTAAGAAGCATGTGAAAGGAATGTTTTACATTAAAAACATATCTAGACAAGACATGGTAAAAATTCATCGTATAAGAATTGGCCACACCAGAATTACACACGAGCATTTGATACAAAGTATCCCTGCACCTAGGTGTGAGCTATACCATGAAATACTTACCGCAAAACACATAATCTGTGATTGTTTGGCCTACAGCAATAACAGGATGTTGCATCACACATATCATGACTTACAAGAAAACCTGCAGAGTGAAGACAGGGTCAGAAACACCTTACAATTTTTGAAATCAATAAACATGTACCATAATATATTGATACTCACACATATCAATTATATATTGGTTAATTTTAAGACGAAATTACCTCAGCATTTGAATGTATTAAAACAGAAAAAAAAAAAAAAAAAATAATAATAATAATAATAATAATAATAATAATAATAATAATAATAATAATAATAATAATAATAATAATAATAATAATAATAATAATAATAATAATAATAATAATTAATAATAATAATAAATGATTTTATTGATTATCTAGTGAATTAACTTACAAATCAATAGGCAAAGGGTCAGTTTACCGGTCAGTTCAAGCTTTTCCTCCCCTGAAGCCTCTAAACAAAGAGAAAAAAATGCCGTACATCTGTATGATGCATTTAAATATATCCAAAAGATGAATGAAAAGTGTAAAATAAGAGTATACAATCATACAATAAACTAAAAAAATAAGAATAAAAACTATGGTATAATAATATAATAATGTAGTGCACCATCGCTTGCTATAATTCGCAACATAACATCTGTCTTTTAATACAACGTTTGAATGCTAACAAGTTAAGAGGCATTAATTCATAATTTTTAGAGTGATTCCAGAACTTGCGGATGCTATAAGAAAAGACCTTCTGAATAGTGATAAATCGAAAAGATGGAACTGAGAGTGTTGTAAAAACAAGATGAATGTAGATATCTCCTTTGTCTCATATTAAGCCGACCTAGTCTATTTAATGTATACGTAATCCTATCATACTTTCTAATACCAAAGATAAATCGAAAACATAAATTTTGGACCCTTTGAATTCTATCACAATCCCTAGCCAACAAACACGAATCATACACTATGTCACAAAAATTAAAATGTGATAAAACCAGAGAATCACATAATAATGATTTATGTCTCATATCCAGAATGTGGAGTATAAAAACTGCAAGCATGCATACGCTTTAGAAATGAGAACATCAATATGCCTTGTAAACCGTAGCTCATCATCCACATATACACCAAGACTCTTTACACACCCCGTTATTGGAACAGTCTGGTCTCCTATATGCAGAATTATTTTATTTTGTATTTTCTGTATAACTTTTTTGTGTCTAAATACTATAGCCGATGTTTTATTTGCATTTTTTAAGCGAATGGTTAGAAGAACACATGAGCAAGGTCTTCATTAATATTTTTGATAGCTATATCTATATCCCTTACTGGAAATGAATAATACATTTGGGTACCATCTGCATAAAGATGATAATTACAATGCTTTAGACTAGAAAACATATTAAACGTATAAACTGTGTACAATAGTGGACCAAAATAGAACCTTGTGGCACGTCTTTACATAACATTATGGAACTCGATTATACTCCATTGAGCACCACTTTTTGTTTTCTATTGCGTAGAATGGTATTTGTCTTTTGAGCTACAGAACGATGTTGACGTGACAACGGCCATAACTTTTGGAAAATCCGAAATAAACCTCCCAAATATTAATTATATTAGAAAATTGGGAAGATCAGCAAAAAGCAAATATTCGTTACTTTTTAAAATAAATATTAGTCCTAAGAGCTTAACTATTAGGTAATAATAGAGATAGCTTATATGTTCTAATCTAAGGGTCCATTACATAGTCTCGTATACAGGGTGGACCATTAATATAGCAAAGCTGGACATATCCGTTATTTCGAGAAAGATCAAAAATTGCACTGGACAATAGTATAGGCCCTCTTACACTTCATGTGCTAAAATACATTCTAAAAATATTTAGGTATACACAGGGTGACAAAAATATGCCAACCCAAACCCATGTTAAATTGAACACCCTGTATGTTTTTGCATTTTTGGATTCACTGTTACATTTAGAATAAAAGTATAGAAATTTGTGTCTGTATCACTAACCGTTCTGCAGATATCGTCACTTAACTTCGGAACCACGATGCGAACGTTGTCACCACGATTTTATAAATCTCTTTATACCACCGACTATTAATAGTAGTCTACTAACAAACAAACTGGGAAACTTTTCGAAAACATGTAAAACTATACAGAATGATTAACTTACGCGAAATGTAATTTTTCTCAATTTTTTCAAACCCTGTATATTTTTTCACATTTCGATTCCCTGTGAAAAGTAGATATAATTGATAATAGGTTTCATAGCCATAAGACGGGCCCTTCTTGAGATATTGACGTTTTACGTAAAAATATTCTAAAATACAAATTTATTATGACAATAGAATTCTGCAAAACAAATCAGGTAGGCTAGCCGCTCGTAATAAAGAGAAACAATTGCATCTATTGTTTTGACATTTGTATAATCATTAAAATAGTGTTCCATTAGTTTGTGTGTTTTGGATTGTCGTTTTGTCAATTTTTGTATAAAATAAATTTTTCCAAAGAAGAAATGGTCGATATGATCTTTATTTACGGTGACACTCAAAGAAATGGTTTTCTGGCTACCCGTTTGTACTATGAACGATACCCAGAGAGAAAACAGCCGCGGAACGAATCGTTTATGAATGTAGCTGAGAGATTTATAAATTCTGGAAGTGTGTGTTATCCCAAGCGCGCAGAAATAAGCCCACATGAAGAAATTGAGTTTCAAGTTGTGGCATCTCTTATATTATAGAAAATCCGCAAATTAGTACAAGACAGCTAAGTACACACCTAGACCTAAATAGAAATACAGTTCTCAGCTTTATTAAAAAAAAACAAATTGCGTCCTTATCATATCGAGCAATATCAAGGTTTAAGTGAAGTAGATTTTCAAAATCGTGAATCTTTCTGCCAATGGGTAACTACTATAGTCAATGAAGAAACCAATTTTGTTAATAACATTCACATAACTATCATCACTATTCAGATACTACTGCACACATCTTAAGAGTTGTTGATCACCAGCATCGATGGTCAGTTAAGGTGTGGGGTGATATAATCAATTTTAATGTGGTTGGCCCTTTTTTTCTCTGAATCAATCAACGTTAAGCAACATCTCAATAGAAATTATCCCAAGAGGTGGATAGGACGAGGTGGTGTTCAAAACTGGCCAGCCAGTTCACCGGATCTTACACCCCTTGATTTCTTCCTTTGCGGCTACGTTAAAGAAAAAGTTTACCAACATCCTCCCACCACAAGCGAAGATATGAAAAATAAAATTAGAGCTGCGCTTCAATCCATTTCGCCTCTAATGTTGTTGCAAAGTGTTTAGCTAGGCTTGGTCAGCATTTTGAGCATTTAATTTGAATTTATGGTTGTATTCCTTTATGTTTACTTGTTAAACTTAGTTTAGGTGTAGAGAGTTATTTTATTGTTTAGTTATTAATTAAGTTTTCGTATCAGTTAAAGAATTTATTTGCCATTCGTATTTTCTTATTTGCTCCGGATTTTGTTTTATTTGTTTTTCTGTATGTCAATATTTTCAAATAAAGCGTCAATATCTCAGTCCGTCTTATGGCTATGAAACCTATTATCAATTAGTATCTACTTTTCACGGGGAATCGAAAGGTGAAAAAATATACAGAGTGTTGCAATTGAAAAAATTGAGAAAAATTACATTTCTCGTAAGTTAATCATTCTGTATAGTTTTACATGTGTTCGTAAAATTTTCCAGTTTGTTTGTTAGTAGACTATTATTAATATCGGTGGTATAAACAGAGTTACAAAATCGTGGTGACAACGCTCGCAGCGTGGTTCCAAAGTTAACCCTATTTTGGTACTAAAGTGACGATATCTGCAGAACGGTTAAGTGATACAGATGCAAATTTCTTTACTTTTATTCTAAATGTAACAGTAAATCAAAAAATGCAAAAATATACAGGTTGTTTCATTTAAAAAAATACGAGTTTGGGTTGGCATATTTTGTCAATCACCCTGTATATAGCGAAATATTTTTAGAATGTAGTATTACCACACCAAAATTGGTTTTGATATCTGTAATAGTTAAGTAGAAATCCTCCTCCACGCTGTAGACACCCACCCTGTATAGTCTTGAATCATGTAATGTATGTTTTTCACCATGTTTGACATTAAAAAAATTAATAAGCATTGGAGTTATTTATGTCTCAAATGTGTAAAACTTTATGGTATGGGTTAGAGTGTTTTGCGCCGTGAAAAATTTGAACCGTTATAAAACCTAAACGAAGCCTTTCTTTATAAACGTGATACTTGCAATGTTTGATCTCAAGTCGCAATTTAAATGAAATTAAGTTAAAGATAGTTTGATAGTGTATTTATGTTTGACGCTGTTCAGGCAGTTGTTTCACATTTGCATAATTTATACCACTTATCCTATTTAAAGTTTTTTTTTTAATAGATTATTCAAGATTCCGCCTAAAGACATAACGTTGTATTATTAGGGAAAAAACTATAGTTTAATGGGTATCATTTCACGCTGTTTTACGGACGTGCTACAATCACCTGAAACTTATCCGGACAAGACTTGGGCTCCACCCCTTTTTATGTGAAGTGTTTCCGCTTCTCCGTTAATGGTTTCTTTCATTTTAATGTGTACAGGTAACACGTTAAACAGTCATGATACGCGTTTGTAGCTATGAATTATTATGGGTGTTACTTTTTGAATCTTGTATTCGAAATTCGTTCTTCCTTCTTGTGTAATATGAGTGATATTCAGAGTTGATACAAAAATCGATTTGTAGAGAAACAACTTCCAAAATTATAAATCCAGTAAACAGTTTTTATCTAGTGATTTAGAAAATATGTTCTACAAAAAGTTCGCTTTTTCAAGAAAAATGTGATGCAAATTGCTTTTTTTTTGTAAAATAAATATATCATTTATAAGAAAGGGGTTTGTATCTCTAAAAGGTTAGGCCATACCTTAGACGTCACTGAAATAATAGTATACTTGAATTAGTAGCGCCTTTGTCTTACAAATTTCCTTAGTATTTGACAACACTAAATTGCCTTTGTTTACTTTAGTTTTAATGTAGTTAATGTTTAAATGTCAATTGAGCTCTTTCCCTAAAGTAACAGTTTAAAATTTACACAAATTACAACTTGCTACGTCACAGTTGTTGCAATTAACATTTGTTATATCTGATACTAAATTCTTATTGAAAGTTATAATTTTTGTTTTGTTGTTATTTATTAGTCGTTTATTTGTATAAAACCAGTTAGTTAAAATGGTCAGAGTGTTTTCTATGTTGTCATTTAATTCAGTATATTTACTAACATGGTTATGTTATATGAAAATGGTTGGTAGTATCATTTACGTAAATGATGTAAAGAAGTGGACCAAATATTAATCCTTGAGGCACTCCGAAAGGTACGTCACCTGTCCTTAATATTTTTTAATAACCACGTATCGACGTCTTTCACTTATGTTCTAATAACAATGACAATTATATATACGTAACCTAGTGTAATAAAAGTTGACTTATTTGCCCTATATCCGAACTGATAAGCAAACTTTTTGAATATAATGTGGAGGTTAATCTAATCTTAAAAAAAATGAATTTTTTGAAAGATCAATAGGAAAGATGTCAAGTTTTGGTGCAGAATTTTTTTCTTTCATTTCCTTAATTGTTGTAACAAGGTGATTCTTAAACGTGTTTGCTATATATATATATATATATATATATATATATATATATATATATATATATATATATATATATATATATATATATATATATATATATATATATATATATATATATATATATATTAGGAGTGTTCACTTTCTCACTATCTATTTTTAATCTAATTTTAGAACTATATTTCATAATTTTTATTAATATATGACACATATTTTATTCCTTGTAGAATTTATGATTCTACTCGAGTGAAACTTTTTAGGTTTGATATAACTACTTTAAAGATGTTATATTTTTTATAATACGCAATGAAAGTAGTATTGGGCCTATTTTTAATTGAGAAATACAATTTCCTTTTAATTACCACAATGATCCACGATTTTTTCTTTGCATCTCATGGACAGTTTTTCCACTTCCAGCAGTAGTTCCAAACACAATACCTTTTCTTACGAACCTGGCCGTCTCCATGGCATCTACTAAAATACGATGCTAGTCAATAATTTACAATATTTATTTTCGTCTCCCATCCTCTGTTGGTCAATGCAAAGTACGTCAAAATTATAATATTGATCAAATAACAGTAATACTGTACCCGTCTTATGTTGTAGACTTTGAGTGCTCAAATGCACGACCGAAAGGGAGGATTTTTTCATCTCTGTGTTTTTTTAATAAGTGTAATCCAGATCAGGTATAGAAGGATGGATAGGACGATTTTGAAATGCCAAGAGATGTCTGTAAACGGCTACTTTAAATTTGTTCATATCATAAGTGAGAAGAAAATAGGAAGTAGGGAGATCATTCGAGGGTTTAGAAGCCGTATAGAAGAATGTGGACTGCGACAGTTTTAGTACAAGTGGAGATTTGTACTGCATGTTGATGATTCGAATGAGCGAACCGAGTTTCCTAGCAAAGGTGACTCGCGATGGTATGAAAGAATGTATTTCATTTATACTGCTAATCGCTCTTTTTTTAATTCGATCCAGAGCGATTGGGATGCACCAACCCAGAGGTGAGAGTTACATTCTAGATGAGGTCGAATTTGGGTTTTATACAGCAGAAAGAGTTGTTGGGAGGTAGAGTACTGCTTAGATCCGTATAAAAATCATATTTTACGAGAACCTGCTTTAGTAGCTGATAGATTTGAAGATACAGTCATTACCAACATAGTAATAGTCTGCAAGCTTAAGATCTGAACCATTCGTACTTACAATGGGAAATGATATTTTTTGGCGAAAGGCAACACTGAGTTTTATTAGCATTAAATTTAACTAGAGTATTACTTCCCCATTCAAGGATACGTTGCATGTCTTTGATGATTGAAATTTCCATTTCAGCTTTATGACTTGATTTGAGGTAGAAGCTAAATTACCATTAGACTGAGGTGAAGTACATTTAAGAATGCTGTCGTCAGCAAAGCAATGGACCTGGTTAGTCGTTGAAGAGATAAGATCATTTATACATAGCAGAAATAGTGTAGGCGCTATAACTGATGCCTGTGGCACGCCCGCAACGTTAATGCCAACTTCTTTTGAAAAGAACTACGACACGTATTCGTCTTTTTACCGGATTGTTTTAATATACGTCCTGCCTATAACCGTATTGGTAGTCACTAAGAAGTTTTTTAGTTTCACGGAAAGAGAGCAGTTGCTGAATGATAGCCTTTTCCATGCTTTTAGACAAAATGGAGGTGATGGCAATTGATCGGTAGTTGTAGGGATCCGTCTTACCGCCTTTTTTGGGAATAGGTTGAACATTTGCTAACTCTCATGAAGACATAGAGATTGAATATAGCCTAGATAGGACAGGTGCTAGTCGGGGGAACATTTCTTTAAGACAATAGTTGGAATACCGCCTGGGCCAGTCGCCTTGTTGAGATTAATTCTACTGATGATTGATTGTAGTGGCTTGCATCGAAAATGAATTGGTTTCATAACATATGAAGAATCATTAAGACAACAGTTTGATGCCAAAAAACCTACAAAAAGATTGGCTTTGTCTACAGAATCAGTAACTACAGATCCATCAAAGGATTTCATGGGGGAAATGAAGATGTACCAAAGTTTTTACTAATGGCTTGAGCTAAAGACCAAAATTTACGACTGCCCATAAGAGATGTATCTAGTTCATTGCATTTTCGTTGTTCAAACGACTGTTTAGATTTAGTGATAACACGTTTGCAGGTATTTCTAGCACCATGACTCATTTAGTATAAGATTTATTTTTCAAGGATATTGCAATAGCACAAGCCGTATTGAACCACGGGTTGAGAACGAGAATGATTTTTGAGAATGTATTATTTCATGCCCATGAGGATGACATCAGGTACTGAAAGAGCAATGTCCGAAGATGAGGACGACTTAAAACAATATCACGCCATGGAAAGGTTGCGAAAAAATCTCGTAAATCACTCCATTTAGCTGACTTAAAATACCACAAGTTTCAATCAGTGTTGCGAATTAGGGATAGCCAGAGTTATTTTTATTAGACAATAGTCAGATAGACTGGGGAAAGAACTAATGTAAGAAAGAGATCTAGAAAATGCGGAGTATGTTTAGGGTTATGAGGGATCCTTGTGGGTTTAGAAATCATTTGTGTGAGATCACATGAAATAGTAAATGTTCCTGCATATGACCAGCAGTATTAGTGGTAGATGAAAATGGAAGCCAATTAGAGTTATGAACATTGAAATCTCGCATAATTGAGATATCGCAAGATGGAAACTAAGACAGAAACTAGTCAACTTTCAAACTAAGGCAATCGAAGGAGTCTTGAAAGTTATTAGGAGACGTATAAATAATGCAACGGAAGAATTTTAAAATTTTTGACCTGAATATTTAAACCAAATCACGTCGAATGTTTTATCCTATAAAGAAGAAATCCTCCTGTAAGTGATATTGTTCTTGAAATAGGCACACACTCCGCCTTCGTATCGGAACTCAGAGTGAATATTGTATTGAGGAAGTTGGAAGTCGGGTGAATCGGAGCTTTCAGAGGAGACATGTTTGAGATACAAAATGTCAGGTTGTTATTGTTCAACATGTTGGTGAACAGCATTAAGGTAAGACCTGATACTACGGATGCTGCAATAACGAATCAGTTTTCGATGACTGAGGCCGCTTGGGCCCCGCCATCCAGGACATCTGAACGGGGCAGGAGTTTACGTGCGGTATTCACTACCATCACAGCCATCTTTTTTTGGACTTTCAATCCTATAGGAAGACAGTGAGAGCAAGAGGAATAATATGATAAGAATAAATTAAGGATAAGGAAAAAGATGACCGGTAGCCCTTACCGACCTCAGAAAATCGGAGACCCAATATTAAGAAACCCATAGTAAGGGTGTTGTTACCTACGCGGCTGGCATGGGGTGCACATGTCTCCCACCTTGAAACGAAAGAAAAGAATTTAAGGACAATCTGACAAAATTCACTCCTTGTAATTTTATCTGGACCAAATAGTTTTTGGTGTAATACATATTTAAAATCGTGATATTTTTCTGATTTTAATATTTTATGGGCAGTAGCTGGCTCCAAATGTAGTATATTGGCGATTTGTCGAATACTTAAATTTGGGTTCATTTTTCTCATTTTTTTTTACAAAGTTTAACTAAGCTTGCATTTTGATTAGAATAGGAAATTAAGATACGAAGGGTTCCAAGGAATGGAATTTGTTCATTAGGATACAAAGCACTAAGTAAATCTTTAACCTGCCGCTATGAGTTTCCAGATAAATACCACTTAAGACTTGAATTCTTGACTCAAGGGATAATCGTTTCATTTGTACTTAATTATTATGGCGTATTAAGCAGAAGCATCAAAAGGAATTATTATTTAATGAAATATCAAAACTAACGTACACAAAATATTGTAATCTGTTTGTGCGTCACGGCACTCTGCATTATAATAAAAAATCTGAATTTTGATAAGCTTATTAGATGTAAATTATTATAAACTTTGTTATGAACGAATAAGTCCAAAAGTAAATATGTAATTAAAAATTATTATTAATTTTACTAAATTACATAAATAAAAAATTTACCTCGAGTAGGGTTTGAACCTACGACCTATACTTTGCTAGAGTACCGCGCTAACCAATTAATAATAAATTAATATTTTTTGTTAGATGCAGTTTTTTATTCTAAACAGAAAATGTTCTTATACTTTATGCTCAAAAAATATAGGAAAATAGATACGAAAATTATTGTGTTTTACCATTTAATTACCAATGTTCAGGATTTCAAATAGAATAGAATAGAATTTATTAATGCTATACATATAGTTACATACATTTACACAAGTGATTAACAGATTAAAATAGTAGTTATATACCAAGGCAGAGTAGACACTTTTTTGGCGTGAGCGAAACAGAGATCAAGTAGGATTGAGCCTGCCATGAGCGTCAAATAATTTGTTTACATTTGTGAGCGCTATTGAACTGTGGCTTCGGTTTATCTTAATAAACAAAAAATGGAAGAAAGTGGATGACGTTCTCCTGAAATGAGAGAAGAGGCAGCAATCTCCTGCCCGAAAGATCAAAAGATTTGTATACGAACATCGATGATTTGACGTCACTGTTTATTTGTCGCCATCCCTACTACGGAGCCTAGTACGATTTTTATTATTTACTTATAGGAGAGAAAATTAATTAGACGGTTCGGAAGCAGACTACATAATGAAATATTTACTAGTTACTAGTATGATGGATATTACATTAGTTAAAATTATAATGTTGCATATCAAAATCTAAAAATTCACTTATGCGGTAAAATGCTAGGCGTTTTAAAAATAAAGACATAATGCCTTTAAATTTCTTTATTGGAAATGATCTAGTTCCAACTGAAAGTTTATTAGACAGTTTGGGGGCCATATGTAGTGCAGAGTTATGTGATATTCTGAACTGCGACAAATCTTGGCACACGCCAAATTTATGTCGAGTATTGTGGTGATGAATATCTGCGTGTAAAAGTAAAGCGTTTTGATTTTTATGCGCATATAACAAGCAGATTAAGATATAAATGCAAGGAAATGTTAAATTGCCTAATTTGATAAACGCGTTTTTACAATTTTGTGCAAATATTAGCCCAGCAATTGTTCTTACGGCCTTTTGCTGCATATTCTTTCTTTGCCAGAACAAGACTGAATAAGTAATAATGCAATCACACAGGCCAAAATGCGCGTTATTAAAGTTTCCGAAGACCCACTAACAATTAATTTACGAAGCATACTTTGAAACAAGGATAGGTTATCAGAAAAGTCATTTATATAAACTGGGAAAAGCAAAGGGCCTGAAATAGAACCCTGGGTACTCCTAAATTCACTTGCTGCATTTTGTGGTTCAGAAAGATCACTTCGAATCTGTTTGACACATATGGAGTAATTAATTTGATACTGTTATTGTCAAAGTGATGTTTGTTAAGTTTATTGATCAATATTGAACTTTCTACACAATCGAAGACCTTGCTAATATTTATAAATAAAGACAGTTGATATTCTCTCTTTTCAAAACATCGAATAATAACTTTAATTAAACGAATAATAGCATCTACTGTACTGTGATCCTTCCTACAGCCACATTGATTTTGAGTAAATAAGCTATTGTGTTCAAAATATTCTGAAATTTTCATACCTATAGCTTTTTCGACAATTTTGGACAAAATGGAAGTAGGGATATAGGGCGGTAGTTATAAATGTCATTTCGATCATCGTTCTTGAATAGAAGTAACACAGTCGCAATTTTTAAACAATTGTGAAAAGTTCCTGTGCTAAAACAAATGTTTAGCAGTATTGTAAGTGGTCTCACATAATGATTTACGTTTCTTTTTACTAAATGGGTATTTAAGCCATATATGTCTTTGCTGTTACTGTTCTTTATACTCATTATATCTCTAATTTCAATCAATGTCACCGATTTTAAGATAAAAGAAATATCAGTTTGTATATAATTGAACATGATATCTTTAGGGTCAATGTTAGTCCAATTTTGGCCAATAGAAATAAAGTAGTCATAAAAATCATTTGAAGTTATGTGGCTAGGTAGTATATTAATCGTTTCATTGTCTTTTCTCGCTTTAATTAATTGTCACATGCTCCGACTTTTGTTCTTTGATTGCTGTATAAAATTATCATTCTAGAATTTTTTATGTACTGTTATAATTATTGAGCAAAATACGCAAATTCTTATGTATTGTACGTATCGTACGAAGCTTTAAACGCTCTCTCATTTCAATATGAACTTCCATTTTATTACATTATCAAGTTTTTTACCACTGATCTCAATTAGGCATCAGTAACGTTTTCCAAAAAAAATTTAAATAATTCATTTACATTGTGAATACTCATTAGAAAATTCCAATTTTAGTTACTTAATACCGGGTGTTTCATTGGAAAAGTGACATACGTGCTGATAGGGGACACCTAGGCGATCATGAAAACCCCATACTTAATGGGTTTTACTACTTCAATAACCAAGATACAGGATGTTTTATCTATTTTGCAAACTTTTTGCTCGGTTCATAACTTCATAACATATTTCCTTCAAAGTGTCCAATCTGTTAATTTATTTACAATAAAAGAAATCCAGGTCCGGATTTAAAAAAAAATTACATAATATTCCGACCCAAAAACAACACCCTGTATATCAGATTTTTCTAAAATGGCTTCTGTATGTGAAAGAGCACGAAAAAATGAATTTATTAATGTACTATGCATTTTGGGCAAAATAATTCTTCTTGTAAATTTACGAGTTCGAATTCTGAAATGGTGTGAATTGTGAGTGCCCAAAATGGAAACTAATTTTTTTTTAATGTGATTTAATGTTAACCTAAATTGATTAAATTTTAACATTTAAGTATTCCTTCATTATTTGCGATAATTAATCTACAAAAAACATTCATCTTTAGTTAACGAATAAATAGCAAAGAAGCCACTAAAAACAACGGCTATTGTGCTGGTGAATTACATTCTTTGATACCATCTCCGGCGAGAAATACTCGGTTCGCTCATTCACATCATCAGTATGCAGTACAAATCTCCATTTGTCGTACCAAACGGGCGCAATCCACATTTTTCTACACGGCTTCTAAACTCTGGAATGATCTCCCTAGTTCCTGTTTTCCTCTCACTTATGATATGAGAAAATTAAGGTAGCTGTTCATAGGCATTTATTGGCAATTCATTATCCCTCTATCCATCCTCCTAAGTGTTCCTGAGTGCTTTAGCACGATAGGCCTTACTTAGCCTGTTCAGGTCCACAATCATAAAAGAAAAAAAAATAAAAAAATAACTTTAATTAACGAAGAACACGAGACATTTTAAGCAACACCTAAAAATTAATGAAAGCAAAGTAAAATCAATACGGATTAACATTTTGCTTATACATAACACGATTTTATCGTTCCTACACGCAATTATTAACATAGGAGGCTATGATAATGACAGGATCTGTTTGTTTTACACAATACAGTGGTTGTCATTAGTTTTAAGCTATTAACTACTGTCGAAAATACCTAACGTTCTTTCATTTTGATCTGCATCAACTGATTTATTTTAGTTTTCGTACGTTATTCTTGCATTAAGAACTAATAATATGATTCATAAATTCAACAACAAAGAATATGCGGGTATGGTTTATGTGTACGGTTTTTGTGATGGTAATGGCAGAGCTGCCAGAAGAGGGTATGAAACGCGGTTTCCCCAACGAAGAACATCAAGCAATACAACATTTAGAAAAGTATGTGGTTATTCCAGGCGACACGTTCGATTTCTAATAGTAACACTAAACGAACGTAATGAAAGATATACGTAAATATGGGAAATTATATTCTCAATTTAATTGAGAATAATCCAAAAGTGAGTACTGGACGAATTAGTTATGTTTTACTGCTGCCTGGCGAAGATTTAAAAGAACCGCCTACACCCTTACCATGTACAGGATGTACAAAGGTGAGTAGCAGGACATCAAATACCCAGAAGCAATATTAGCTGGTGGATCATCTGAAATCCAAGGATTGGAAACCCGTCTATTGACGGGTGAAGCACAATTCACGAGAGACGGGGTATACACCTCACACAGAGCAAAATCCATTTGCCACAAGGCAGGCTTACTCGCAGCATAAGTTTTTTGTTAATGTATAGTGTGACGTATTTGATAATAAGTTAATAGGACCACATAGGTGCAGTCAGAAATTTTTTATGCGATGGATTGCTAGAGGTGGTCCTCGTGTCTGGCCTTCAAGGTCGTGTGATTTTAATCCTGTCCATTATGTTTGGGGATTTTTAAAATCCAAAATTTACGACGAGGAAGTAAATAACAGGGAAGAACTTCTTAAACGGATTCAAAGAGCCTTTCAAGAAATGGACAACAACCCACACGAGATTAGGAAATTAGTCAGGCATATTATAAGAAAAGCAAGGTTTTGAACAAGGCGGTGGTCATTTTGAACAGTTGATTTAGTTTCTTGTAGTAATGGGTTTTTTGTAAAGTTTTATTTGTTTTTTTAAATGTCTGTTGTTCTTAATTAATTAAAGTTATTTGTTTTTTTGTGGCTTCTTTGTTATTTATTCTTTAATTAAAGATGAATATTTTTTTGTAGATTATTTATCGCAAATAATGAAGAAATGCTTAAATGTTAAAATTCTACAATTTAGGTTAAATAGTCTTCATTAAAATCTAAGCACATTAAAAATAATTTAGTTTCCATTTTGGGCCCTCGCAATTCACACCATTTCAAAATTCGAAAATTTACAAGAAAAAACATTTTGCTGAAAATGTAAAGTACATCACTAAATTCATTTTTTCGTGCTCTTTTCAATTACAGAATCCATTTTAGAAAAATTAATATACAGGGCGTTGTTTTGAGTGGGAATATATTGTAATTTTTTTTAATCCGCACCTGGTTTTCGTTTATTGGAAATAAATTAGTCGATTGGACACCTCGAAGGAAATATGCCTCCCAAATATCGAGAAAATATAAGTGTGGTTACAAAGTTATGAAAAGCAAGAAGTTTGCAAAATGGATAAAACACCCTGTATTTTGGTTATTAAAGTAGTAAGACCCATTAAGCATGGGGTTTTTAAGATTGACTGGGAGTCCCCTATCTGCAGTTAACGTATTCCACTTTCCCTATGAAACACCTTTTGAACCCCTTTTCTGTTAGAAGTCACTTTTTTTTTAATTTATGTTAATTCATACCTGCACAGTTTATCGAGATACGCACAACTAAACGATTTAATAAGTTTGCGTATACTACATCTACTTTATAGCCGTCATGTGTGAAATTAATAAAAGCATTATCTATGCAATTTCTGCCCCGTGTTGCTTGAAAAACAGCCCGCGGGAGTCCATACATACAACATAAATCAATCAATTGACTACTTTTCTGATCTGCAACATTAAAACGCACATTAAAATCACCTAAAAGTATACATTTTTTTGACAATTTAAAATTATTTATCTCTTCTACTGAAAAAAATATCGTAATCGCGTGAATGAGATCTGCTTCTCAATAGAGTAATCATTGACGTGATTAAGAGGTTTGAAGTCAATACAGTAAACTTCCTCTAATCCGGCATGTCCGGGACTTGACACATACCGAATTACGAAATATTCCGGATTACAGGATGAATATCGGGAAAAATGCGAGTTAAACAAAAAATGACATTGTAAACATGTTTTTTTTATTCTTTAAACAACTTTAGTACAGAATAAAAACATTGGATTAATACATATGTAATGAAGAATACGTGATTATGAAACAAAAATGTGCACTGTAGGGTTACAAAAAGTTTATTTTGAATTTAATCAAAACGGTTGATCTAAATTCATGGAATTGTTCTTCTTTGTAGAAACCATCTTCAACAAATCTCGAGTGTTAATTTGTCTTTTAGTTTTTTCTCTTCGTTTCTTTATGAAATCATTTCATATGATGTGTAGTTTCATAATTTCAGCATCATTGAACGAGCTGCTGCGTTCATAAAACTTGATTACAGTATTCAAAGCATCAGCTGCTTGATTCCATGTCATGTTTTTTGACTCGTCTACATCATCTTCATCTGAGTTCACGTCTTTGGGAGTTGAGGATTAAGAATACTTTGTATGATGGCCTCATCTGTCAGAACTTCCTATGTCGGCTCATCAAATTTACTTCAACCCACTCCGTAATTTCTTCCCGATTCATCTGAGACATGGAATTCATCAACTCTATCACTGTCAGCAACTTCGATATTTTCGGCCATTACTTCAGACCAATGTTTACGTCATGAATTTCTCAAGGTTTCTTGTTTTACTTCAGCTGTGTTTCACATTGCAATCCGCTGCGAATAAATTTTGTACACAGTAAAGTCTATAGTGTGACTTGAAGTTCTGGATTGTCCCTTGATCCATAGGTTGTTGCATAGGTTTGGAGGAAGATAGGTTACTGAAATGTTACCAGACACTAACTAAAAAAAGAATAGCTTTACTGTCTTCACGCAGTTTTAATTTTTCTAAATTGTTTTTAACGGCTGGCACAAAATCTTTGAAGAACCAGTTTTTAAATAAAAGTTGTGATCACCAGATGAATTGGATCACAGCAGAACTGTTAGCCTATTTTTATTATTTTTTTTAACACTTATCGTCCCCACCAGCAAGGGAAGAATTTGGTAAGCAACGCTACAAAAAACCGCTCTCATCTGTATTATATAAGCAGTTAGTTTATTTTCAGATACAATAAAATTGCACATAACTTTGAACTCTTCACCACCTACAATATCAGCAGATTTGAGCTCGCCAGAAATATCTAATTTTCTTAAAGCTCCTAATCCAGCCTTCAGAAAATTTGCAATCAGCATCAAAGTTCAATTCTGGTTGAAATAAATATCGTTGGATACGGTAAATAAGTTGCGAATTATAAAAGACTTAAAGTTTTATCGAAAACAATCAAATAACGTTGTCTCGAATGAACAATATAAACGATTAAAAAAAGAAATCAATAAACTGGTAAATATAGAAAAACAAAACCAGACTTTTAAAAAAGATGACAAACTAATCAAAAACCCAATAGAAATTGCAAATATGTTTGGACACTATTTCGGAACTGTTGTAAAAGACTTGATAAATTCAAATTTTCAAAAAGGTTCTTCTTCTGACGGTACTGTGAATACAGTATCCCTAGTAAAATCAATGTTCTTTATACCGGTCATACCAAATGAGTTTAACAATATTATTTTCTCACTAAAAAATAAAAAGTCTAGTGGATTTGATGAAATATCCGAAAAATTGGTTGACATTCTTTCTAATCCATTAACCGTTGTTATTAATGATTTTGTGACAAAAGGGTAATTCCCACAAGAATTAACAGTTGCTAAAGTCGTCCCTGTTCCTAAAAAGGGCGATCTTACCAACGTTAAGAACTTTAGACCCATAAAAATGTGTTGTCGAAAATAATTGAAACACTCATTTGTAATAGACTAGTAGAATACCTAGACGCAAACAGTTTAATTTCTACCTTACAATATGGCTTCCGAAACTGCTTCTGTTGATCTATTTCAGTACGAAATTGGAAAACTGGATAAATGAAAACCTGTATTTGCTATCTTTTTTGATCTCTCTCGTGCATTCGACACATTAAATAGTCAATACGTACAAAAAATGACCTCCGTGAAAACAGCAGAAAATCATAGCCTCTAAAAACGCCGAGTTTAGCCGAATGGCCATGGGCGTCCGTCATTACATAAAAGGGTATCACATTATTTTCGCATTTAAAAATGAAAAGCTTCTAGGAGCTTTACCAGCCATAAATCTATAAAAGTACTGATACTAAGCAGATAAGCCTTATTGACATACAATGGGATTGACGGGTTGTAATAAACCCTGTAAAACTTGAAAAAAATCATAGCAAAGGAGTGCACTAGAAGAGCATAATCATCCTTACACAATAAATTACTTATCCCATGGAGATACACCCACAAAAGTCTTATCGACTTGCAATGGGATTCACGGGTGTAATCCACCCCGAAAGACTGGAAAAATCATAGCAAAGAAATGCACAAGAAGAGCATAATCATACTCACACAATAAATTACTTATCCCATGAAGATACACCCACAAAAGTCTTATCGACTTGCAATGGGATTCACGGGGTGTAATCCACCCCGAAAGACTGGAAAAAATCATGGCAAAGAAGTGCACAAGAAGAGCATAATCATACTTACACAATAAATTATTTATGCCAAGGAGATACACCCACAAAAGTCTTATCGACTTGCAATGGGATTGGCAGTAGTACTTACAGTATGTATATGTACGATCACGGTCAT
Organism: Vesta saturnalis; assembly: GCA_036346205.1. Lineage (NCBI taxonomy): Eukaryota > Metazoa > Arthropoda > Insecta > Coleoptera > Lampyridae > Vesta > Vesta saturnalis. The sequence goes on along the minus strand of JARFJB010002109.1, from coordinate 1,285,298 downwards.
AAGTAATGTGTCATACGTGTGAGCAACCACAATAGAAATATGTCTTTCCAGTTTGCCTTGGCACGGTACATTTACATATTACGAAATACGTTGTTGACTGCATCCCTTGTCCATACAAAGATATTACTTATGACCGTGACTGTACATATTTAAAAGTCAGTAAGTTGTGTAAGGGTATAAAAGCCAAACCTTGTGGCTAATTATGTTCTTGTTTTTTTAAACCCCAACGCAATATTTTTAAGGCAAGTAAAGGAATACGATATGAACACAACTTTATTGAGTGTCTTATATATCCGTTAGTTATGTAATAGTTACATATATGATATATACATTACATACATCCATAATATTCAACAATATTTCATACATTGCTATACGGGATACTGAAACACAAAAATACAAATAGTAACGAAAACATATTATAGTTATATTCATCTCGAAGAGTAAATTTTCTTAAGCAGTTCCTGTGTTTCAGTATCTACCGCATAGTTCACAAAGATTGCATTGATATTTAGATTTAGGATTAATGTGGATCTCTAGTTCTTTAGCAGTGAGTACGCAGTTTGAGTGCGAGTACCTTTGGCACCCATTGCATTTAAATGAACATTCGTTATAATCATTGTTGCAATAAATGCATTTGTAATGTAGATCGGATGAACGTTGTAATATAAAGTATTTAAGCTCGGTCCTGAAGTCATTCATATTTTTCCTAATTAATAGGCTTTTGCCGTTTACTATATTTTTAAAGTAGTACATTATATATAATCCACAGTTATAGTTGTCGGATTGAGTTATGTGTTCTTTAAAAATATATTTCCATCCCACATTGTCAATACATTTATTTATAAGTTTTATTTCATTATATTGTTGTATAAAACACATAAATTTATTAAAAAATTTGCTTAGTTTTACTAATGTTCTTTCCCAAAGGGTCCAATAAATTAAAGGTTTTGTCTTTTAGATTAATAAATGCAATAAGGTAATGACTGTGCTGTTCTATTGGCATAACAATATTGTTTTTCTCAAAATTTATTTTTTGGCATATATAATTTAGATTCTCAGATTCATTTGAAAATATAAAAGATGATTTCTCCGTCGTTATGATTTGAAAATAGTTATGCACATTGAGCAGTTGGAGGCAAATATCAATAACGAAACTACTAACATATTCATATCCATTCAGAGTTAAGTAATCGTTTATAATTATTTCTTTTATTGGGCATGATACACCTTCAAATGTTGCTACTATGTAAGTCCTTTTATTAGATAGAGTTTGGTAATAATTTACGTCATTGACAAGGCCATTTGGCAAGAAAACGATATCATTAATTGGTCTCCATTTTATTTTTTCTATATGCAATTGTGGATAAACTAAGTGTGGCAGCATGTAAAAGTAGTAAAATTTCTTTAAAGTTGGAAGGATTTTATTTTTCCAGAATGCAACATTACGATATGATTCTTACTTTCCTTATTCCCTTAAAAGTATAAATTACAAGGTCACACCACTTTCTTTCACAAACTTCCAATAAACCTTGTATTTGGTAATAATAAGAATGGTTTACTTTTTATTTCCATCAGAGGTAAGAAAATCGAAGTTTGCTATATTTGGGTTTTCAAATCGTTTTTTAAAGGGGCATTTCACCTCAATGATCCCTTCGTCTTCCACTAACCCATCTGGTGAAACTGCTATAAACCCGTATTTTGAATGAACTCTTAAACCGCTTTTTATTATTTGGATTCCGTCCTTCTCTGCATAAATTTGCAAGGCTGTCTCTGCATAGCATTTTCCATGAATAATAGCATCTGTTAAAGTTGATTTTGTACTTGTAATTTGTTTTATAAGTGTTGTATATGAATTTTCACTTGATTTACAAATATTTCCAAAATATGAAGATGTCACCCTCATTGTTGTTTGATGAAACCATTCAGCATTGTTAGATTGTCCTTTTGTGTTTCTTTCTACCTGATATCTTTCTTCTTCATTTAAATGCAAATTTTCCAGGTAAATAGCGTATTGATGCAAATTTTTGTGATTTAGTGGAGTAACAGGGAGATTGACTTGACAACGTTTACAAATAAAATCTTTTTCTTCTTCTATTTTTGAAGACTCACATTCGAAATGAACCCAATTTTGGCATTTATCACACTGTATGAAGGATGTTATCTCATTGAATTTGCCGAGTCCACAATAAGAACATCGGGTGGTATCATCAAGCTTTATTAATTCATCATCAGATACATAGTGGCTTTTAGTTTTATCAGCAACAACGCAACTTAAACTTAAATTTGGTACAATGTTTTTTTTTATAAATCTACCTGGGAAATGATTTCCTGAATTTCTTGCTTTTCTATGCCAAGTCTCCTGAGAATTAGTTTCAGTTTCGAGATCAGTGATTTTGTTTTTGCATTGTCTTGATGATAAACCAAAATTTTTAATATTCAAAACTGATTCCGTGTGATATGATATTATCTCATTTATATATAACTGTAGAAACCTATTACACCTAAGATTTTTTTCACCTCTGAGAACATTGGTTTTTAAATCGCCAAAGTAGCATTCCACTAAGGAATTGCTAATTTTGTTTGTATTTAACATTTAATTTCCCCACAAAGGAAAGTAAGGAATATATTTTTTAAGAATAATATCCAATAATGATATATTCTGATTACAATTTTTATCTGATTTTTCGTTCGAGATGACGGTATTATCAACTAAGTTTTTGTATCTTTTGTAAAATTGGCTATTTTTATAAAGAGCGTCACTATTTTCGACATAACTAAGAAATTGAGTGCATGACCAGTCACTTATGTTAACTTTTTCAAAATCTACTTTATCATTGTTGTTTAAAGAACCAACGGTTTTCTCGCAAAGGTTTTGAAGTTTTTTTAAAGAAGAAATAACACTTGCATTAAAATATGTAGCACTTAATAATATAGTCATATGTGTAACCCAAAAGTCTAAATCACTTAATTCTTTAATCAAAATAGCGCATGCAATAAGGTCTTTTAGTATATGTTTCTGTTTTTTCATTTGTACAGTGTTGGTTAATATCGGCACATGTCATTTTTAGGAAATGCGCACAACACAAATGAATAGTAACAAACTTATCACGTTTTTTTACTATTTGGTTACTAATGTCCATATATGTGTTTATATACTCTAGCAACGTCATATTATTAAAAGCTTTGGAAAATGCATGAAGATTTGCAAAGCTAAAGTCACTGACTACACCCTGAAATAAAGGCCATTTTTGATTTTGTTCACAATAAAATTTATAATCGTTACATAGCTTGAATATGGTATTAGAGTCATGTACTGAGGATAACATACTAAAACCGGCACCATTCTTTGGGTATTACAATCACTCACTATTGCGGTATAAAATAACACTCTTTTCTTCGAACTTTTATCTGGGTGTTTAATTATCCCCCCAGTAGCATCAAAATATATGTAAGGCAGCTTTCCTGCTAAACTTTGTTGTTGTAGGATATCTAACTGCTTATTGCTATATAATTTAATATTAAATGGAAAACACACTTCTCTAATGTAATCAGGATATATACGTTGCAATTTTATAAGATCGAGTCTTGCATCTTTATCCAGATCCCTGTCCGCAAGAGATTCTGATCTGATCTTTCTTATCGCAGAGTCTGATTTCATTTTACCCAAATTTTTTTGTTTTGAGTGTATAGCCTATTGCACTAGATTCACCTAACTGCTTTAGTATATTTTTCTTGTACTGCAATGGTTTTAGGTGTTTGAGTTTCTTCTTTACTGCGATTCGTTCTACTCCTGTAACATACGACGTTAAATAATTTTTATGATTGTAATCCACTGAAGGACTGTACAAGTATACCCTCTGGTTGTTCAAAATTATAATAAACTTTTTACAATTTGTGTGAATGCATTTGGCATATATTTTGTAAATATTTTTCGTTTTTAAAAATTTTTGTCTTTAATAACTATGGAACATGTTGAATTTATAAATCTTTTAATTCTATTTTTAACAAAATAAGCATAAAACTTAGTGTACAGTTTATTTTCCTTAAAAATATCATTCCAAGCATTAGAAGAAATGTCAAATGTGCCTCTAAGATATTACACTGTTTGTATTTGAATACAGCAAGGTTACTGTTTACATTTTCCGAATTCTTCGGTATAATAATGCCTAATGAATCATCAGATGATAAATGTAAAAGACTTTTAGGAATTATTCCATCAAAAGACTTCCCAGGAGCATGTGGAGAAGATGTGTGTATGGGAAATACTTAAAGACTTATCGGATGTTATTACACTGCGAGAATTTCTCATAGAAACCTTTGTATTAATTGCTGAACTTTCTTCAAAATCATTTTTAGATAGTATACACGAGTCTTCCATGCAAATTTTTCCACATATGTCCATAGAAAATAAACAATCTGTAGTATTTAGTTTTTCGTATACTGTATCTCTATCGACGTGTTCATTTGAGCCACTCATCAGACTAATTTTATTGTTCCAAATTTTGTACAGTTTAAATCTGTTTTTTAAATGATTTTTAATTTTCAAAAAAGTACATAATCTTCCGTAGGTGGATGTGCATTTTCGATAATTTAAACCGCGATCGCTGTTGCCTTTCACAAAATTTAATATTCCACTTTCATTAAAGTTTGCAGATTTTTGCTCAGTAAATTTATGTTTGAAGCATTTATCCCTCTGAATTATTTGGCATACCCTACTTGGATAAAGTCTTAAGCGTCTATTACTCAAACAATCAAACACATTAGTAATAATTGGATCATTTTTGCGCAGTGTTTGCAAATCCTCTAGCGAATATGTGGGGTAATTAATTTTAAGGAACGAAATAATTTTTTCAGTGATACCTGCTATTGTAGACATTTTTGTAAAACTAATAAAACATTTATTGGAAACACAGGCACAACACAAGAAAACTCCAAGCAACCGTTTATACAAATACTAAAATATACAAACCGAAATACTGCAAGACAAAATAAAATATACCTTACCAGTGTCCATACGATATGGAAAAATTAAATCATAATAATCGTATTACATTACTAAATTCGTAATCTCGGATGACTTCCTTTGCTTTATGCAAAAATCAAAAGCTAGCAATGTGATACACAGACAGCTGCTGATACAGTTTTTATGTGCTTCGATATGGCCCGTACAGCAACGTATAATATTGCACTGTTAAGTGTAATTTCAATTAATAACGACACAATGAATAATTATATCAAACGCTTGATGAACTTATGTAATATATATTTTGTGAGTGTTGTATGCTTAGATAAATAATGCACACGCTGCAAACGTACTGTTAAAAACAATTAAATGTTTTGTTACAAATTTCAGAGTAAAATAGTTTTGCGGTTTTTTGTCTATACATATTATGTTTCAACCAAATATAAAGCACCGTAAAATAGGAAGACTTTTGTAGTTTTAGAATCGTTTTTCCTTATAAATAAGGAAACATCAGAGATTTCATTACAGAATTTTAAGCCCAGTTCACTGTCAGTTTCACGCAATTTTGAAAAGCGCATTCGTAAGGGGTTGGTAGATATGGGATACCAGAGATTCTGGGATACCGTGGTGGTTCTAAATAACCTATATTTAATGGGTTTCAGATTATTTATAAACCAAGATACAGCATCATTGATCAGTTTTGCTCAATTCCCTAATTGTTAATAGCCTACTTACTACATATATTATTTATCCAATATGTGGCCTAATAGTGTATAAATAAAAATTTAAATGCAGGTTCGGCTAAAAAAAAATGATCAAATGTGATTTACTTTAAAACAACAACCTGTATATCGAAATTTTGAAGATTAGTTTGCATGTTTAAAAGAAGCGAAAAAATTAAGTCACATTTAATGTCTTCACATATTTGCATACAGTTTTGTTATCTATTAATGACTTAATAGTGATTACCCTATATACATAACAAGCAGCAAATAAATCACGTATTTTACGGAAACTTGCTAATCATAATAACCTTTAATCATATAATTATAACTTTACTTGTTAAAAGCAGATCATAACTTCTAACAATGAAAGATTTTCGCAGGTATTTCTTTATTAAATTAGTGAGGTATTCACTTAACCCATTGGAGAATCATTGCCTTATTGATTTGCTTCTCAAAATAAATACTGTAAGGTCTTCGGAGTTTTCGATCTTTTCAAATAAATACATTCAAATCAATTACTAATCAATTTGATAATTTATACTATTAGTTCGGGAAATAATATTGAGCATTTCGATACCTATCAAGTTTTCTTAAAAACTTTCCGTTTCACTGTTGACTATAACCGTTGATTGAGGAATCGTTTAAGATACGCAACGGTATGGTAATATCCGTAGCCAAAGTTGGGTCTCAACTAGAGACGGCGCTAGTAGTAAAGTGGGTCTCAAATGTTTAGTTGCTCGTTAACTCTCGCCGTGAAAGTGTCGATGTACTCTTAATTGGCAAGCGTGTTTGACGTCAGGTTTCTCCTACAAACTTTTGATTATTTGTGTTTTTGCAAAGCGTGTCATTTTTCAAATAAAAATTTAATTTCTGATCTAATTGATTAATAAAATAAATTTTGTTTTTCTTTATAATTAAAATTACATTGATTGTAAGAATTGAATAAATTAAAAAGTTTATTTATTCATGTTGTTTGAAGATAAATTATTGCAATTATTCATACTATATGATTAATTGACGAATATGCTAAAATTTTCGTATTCTAATTTGATTAAATGCCATTAATCCTCTTACAATTATTGCCATTAAAATAATAATTATTATAAAAGATATTTAGTAGTAACAGGACTATAGGGCAATTTTCTGTCATGTTAATATTAATATACAATTTATTCAATCTAATCCTTCAAGAACTTCTGGAAATCAAAATGGAACGGGTTATTCTTATTTTCATTAGAAGTCTTGAATTTATAGTAAAAATAATTAATGATTCTTGATTTATTTTTGATGAAAATACTCGAACTTATTATTAATATGATAATTGCTAATAGAATTACTGATGATACAATAGTTTGTGTAATAAACTATTTAATTGAAGATTCAGAAGAAAGTTTATTTTTCTTGAATTTGAAATTGGAATAATAGATAAAACATTAATTTCAAGTCCTATTCATATAGCTATTCATGAATAAGAGGAAATTGAAATCAAGATTCTATTCTAATAATTAATATTGATAAACATAAAATTTGATAAAATTTTTATTAAAAAAGAATCTTTATATTTGGGGTATGAACCCAAAAGCTTTATTTAGCTTATCTTTTTATAAATTAGTATAAGATGTACATGAATTTTTGATGTTCACAGGAATAGTTTAATTCTATTATTTATAATGAAGGTAAAATTTTACAAGGCCATCTTGCCAGTATTTACTATAAAACCATCAATATTTATGCATACTGGTAAAATAATGGAAATATCTCGGAAAATACTGAAAATTGGGATAGGGAACCCTATATCACTTTAAAAGAGTATTAAATTTCCCTTCTCATGAATAAATAAAATACAGGGTGTTCCATTTAAAATGACAAAGTAATAGCACCAAATACTTGGAGAAAATCAAAGTTGAAGTTAGGAACACCCTGCATATTATTTTACTATTGTAATTATTATGATAGACAGTCCAAGAAGTGTACAATCGAAATCTAAAAGCAAATTAATTAAAAATTTCTGTTAAGTTATAATTAATTTTTTCAATTACTCTACATTTTAGAAACAATTGAATAACTCGAAAACTATCAAACTTAGATATAGGGTTACTTGAATAAATACATATATTCCTGTAACCCTGTATATTCCAACTAATTTTAATTTGTAGACCAAATAGACTTACATACTTGTGTAAAACGATTTTTGATATCATTTACTGTTTTACGCTAGGTTCCGTCCGTTGAGCGTGACTAACCCTGTATATATATATATATATATATATATCAATGTATATATATATATATATATATATATATATATATATATATATATATATATATATATTTTTATGATTGTGGACCTGAACAGGGTAAATAAGGCCTATCGTGCTAAAGCACTCAGGAACACTTAGGAGGATGGATAGAGGGATAATGAATTGCCAATAGATGGCTATGAACAGCTACCTTAAATTTTCTCATATCATAAGTGAGAGGAAAACAGGAACTAGGAGATCATTCCAGAGTTTAGAAGCCGTGTAGAAAATGTGGATTGCGCCCGTTTGGTGCGACAAGTGGAGATTTGTACTGCATACTGATGATGTGAATGAGCGAACCAAGTGTTTCTCGCAAAGATAGCCGGATATGGTATCAAAGAAGGTAATTCACCAGCACAATAGCCGTTGTAATAACGATAATACAAAGAAAGAACTGAAACCATCCTTCTATGCTCAAGAGACTGTATGTGAGAAGTTAAGGACGGGTCATTTATAAGCCTAATCGCTCTTTTTTGAATACGATCAACGATATCGAGAGCGTATTGGGGAGCACTAACCCAAAGGTGAGAATTATATTCCAGATGAGGCCGAATTTGGGCCTTATACAGCAGAAGGAGTTGTCTAGAGGTAATGTACTGCTTAGATCTGTACAAAAGCCTATTTTACGAGCAGCTGTTTTGGTAGCTGACAGAAGATGGTCAACCCATGAGAGATTTGAAGATACAGTCATACCCAACAGAGTAATAGAGTCTGAAAACTTAAGAACTGAGCCATTCATACTTACAACAGGAAATGATCGATCTTTTTGGCGGACATAAGGCAACACTGAGTTTTGTTAGCATAAATTTAACTAGATTATTGCTTCCCAAACGAGAATACGTTGAATGTCTTTGTTGATTGAATTTGCCATTTCAGCTTTAATTTCTTGATTTGACATAGAAGGTGGATTATCACTATGAGTAGACTGAGATGAACTACAGTGAAGAGTGCTATCGTCAGCAAAGCAATGGATGGGGTTACTTGTTGAAGAAATAAGGTCGTTTATGTACAGCAGAAAAGTGTAGGCGCTATAACGGATCCCTGTGGTATGCCCGCGTTAATGCTAACTTCTTTTGAAAAAAGCCATCAACTACGACACGTATTCATCTTTTATGAAGGTAACTAGAAACCCAGTTGATGAGCGCACCATTTGACCCTAACTAGGCGAGCTGGGAAAGTGAATACTTATGCCAAATCAAACGCCTTTGAGATACCTAAAGTGACTATAACTGTTTCACGGGATTATTCTAATGTATTGCTCTCAACCTGGGTTACATATGAAAGTACATCGCCTGTTGAACGATTCTGTATAAACCCATATTTGGTGGTCACTAAGGAGTTTGTTAGTTTCAAGAAACGTGAGCAGTTGCTGATTGATGGTTTTCCATGATTTAGACATATGGAAGTGATGGCAATTGGTCTGTAATTTGAGGATCGGTCTTATCACATTTTTGGGAATAGGTTGAACATTTGCTAACTTCCATGATGAAGGGAATTCCCAGAAAATATAGAGATCGTATAGAGCTTAGATAAGACTGATACTAGTTTGGGGAGACATTTATTTAAGACAGTAGCTGGGATACCGTCTGGGCCAGTCGCCTTATTGAGATCAAGCCTACTGATGATCGATTCCAAGAGCTTGTACCGAAAATGAATTGGTTTCATAACGTATGAAGAAGAGTTGACTAGGGGCACATCTTTTCCAGAATCATTGAGACACGAGTTTGATGCAAACAAATCCACAAAAACGTTGGCTTTGTCTACAGAATCAGCAACTACCGATCCGTCAATAGATGTCAGGGGGGGAAATGAAGATGTTCAAAAGTTTTTACTAATGGCTTTTGCTAAAGACCAAAATTTACGACTGCCTAAAGGAGATGTAGCTAGTTCATTGCATTTTCGTTGTCCGAACAACTTTTTAGTTTTAGTGATGACACTTTTGCAGATATTTCTAGCACCAACGTATTCTACATGACTGTCAACCGATTTATTAGATTTTCATTTAATGTAATTTATTTATTAAAGATATTGCATATTAACAAGCCTTATTGAACCAGGGTTGGGAACGTGAATGACCTACACGGTACTGTTTTTCAGGTGTATAACTCCATTCCCATGAGGATGACTTCAGATACTGAAAGAGCGATGTCCGAAGAAGAGACGACTTAAAACAATATTCACGCCATGGAAAGGTTGCAAAGAAATCCCGTAAATCACTCCATCGAGCTGACTTAAAACACCACAAGGTTCTAACGGTTTTGCGAACAACAGTGGAATTAGGTACAGTAGAAATGATTTTTATTAGACAATGGTCGGAAAGACCTAAAGGCGAAAGAACGGAAGTTTTATAAACAAGAGGGTTTGATGTAAGAAAGAGATCTAGAAGATGTGGAGTATGGTTAGGGTTATCAGGTATTCTTGTGGGTTCAAAATCATTTGTGTGAGATCACATGAAATAGCAAATGTTTCGGCACTATGACCAGCGGGATTTGTAGTAGATGAAAATTGAAGCCAATTAGAGTTATGAACATTGAAATCGCCTACAAATGAGATATCGCAAGATGGAAACTGAGACAGGAGATAGTCAACTTTCATACTAAGGTAATCGAAGAAGTCTTGAAAGTTGCTGTCATTAGGAGACCTATAAATGCAACAGTAGAATTTCACAAAATTAGGGCCAGAATGTTTAAACCAAATCACGTCAAAATTTTTATTTTCTAAGGAAGAAACGCTCTTGCAAGCAATTCAGTCCTTGATGTACGCACATACGCCTCCTTTATATCGAAAGTTAGAGTGAAGATGGTATTGAGGAAATTGCAAGTTGGGCGACTCGGAGCTTTCAGAGGAAACTTATGTTTCAGATAGAAACAATATATCAGGTTGTAATTGTTCAAGATGTTGGTGAATAGCATTAAGATTAGACCTGATACCGCGGATGTTGCAGTAGTGAATCAGAAAGTTGATACTTTCGATGACCGAGGTCGCTTGGGCCCTGCCCTCCCGGACATCCGAATGGGGCAGGATTTTACGTCCGGAATTTATTACCCTAGAAACCACAGCCATCTTATTTTTTAATTTGGGACTTTTAATCCGATAGGAAGACAGTGAGGGCGAGAAGGAAGAATAAGGATGAGAATAGATTAAGGATGATGGAAAAGGTAACCGGCAGCCCTTACCGAGCTCAGAAAATCGGAGACCCAATATTAAGGAGCCCATGGTAAGGGTGGTGGTACCTCCCCGGCTGGCATGGAGTATACATGCCTACCACCTATTGAATTGAATTGAATTGAATATATATATATATATATATATATATATATATATAATGGAATTAATATATAAATATTTAATATATCATTAAAACGTTATCTTAAGAATTTAACATTATTGCTATTGGTCTTTGATAAATAATCATTTATACAAAGAAAATAATTAAAAAAAAACAGCTTACGAGTTACTAGAAATTAAATTTGTTATTAATGGAATATTAATTGAAAAATTAGAAATTAATTAATTTTTTATTGCATATTAATGATTTGTTTATGATTATATTTTAAATATATTTGAGGGGGGTCAATAAAATATTTATATTAATATACGTATAAATAAATTTTGTAAGTTTTAGTTTAAATTATTAATTCTATAACTTTATTTTTAAATGAAATTGATTGTTTTGTTTTTAAATAAAATTTAATTTTTCATTTATTTTGGATTATTTTTATTTAAAAATTTAATTTAATGATTTATACCATTTTATTAATAATAAATTTGAGTATTAAGTAATTTTCTAAAATAGTAAAATTTAATTTATTAATAATTTATTTATTATTTAATTATTTTAATTGATTAATTTACTTAAATTAGAATTAATTAAATTTAAATGTAAGAATAGTTTATTTTGGGAAATAATTTATTTAAATTTATAATTCAATTTGTATTAAATTTATTATTTAAAATGATTTTACAGTAGAATTTTAATTAAAAGTTTTTTTCAGTATTTGACGTTGAAAATTTATCAATATATGTTTCAGTAAATTTTAATAAATCTAATAAAATTTGTGCCAGCAATTGCGGTTATACAAATAGATAATTGAATATTTTGGGTTTTAAATTTTAATTTAATTAAATTTGGTATTTGAATTTTTAGGTGAAATTTAAATTTGAATATTAATTCTTATAATAATTTTAAATTCATTAAAATGAAAATATACACTAGGATTAGATACCCTATTATATTAATTGTAAATTATTAAACCAGATTAGTATTTGTTGTTCATGGAAATTAAAAATTTGGCGGTATTCTAGTCAGTTCAGAGGAACCTGTTCTATAATTAATATTCCACAATAAGTTCCACTTTTATTAATTAAGTTTGTATATCGTTGTTTAAGAATTTTTTTTAAGAATTTAAATTTTCAAGGTTTATGATGATAAATTATTTCAAATCAAGGTGCAGTTTATATAAAAGTAGAAATGGGTTATAATAATTTTATCGTTAGAAAATTATTTGAAATTGGATTTGATAGTAATATAAAAAATTTATTTTATATGATAAATGCTCTAAAATATGTACATATTGCCCGTCACTCTCATTTAAATTGAGATAAGTCGTAACCTGGTAGATGTACTGGAAAGTGTATCTAGAATTACCAAACTAAAGCTTAGGATAAGTTTTTATTTACATTCAAAAATTACTGTTTTATACAGTTAATTTGAATTAATTAAATTATTTTTATTTTTAATAAAAATATTTTATTTTATTAATTATTAAGAAATTTTTTTTTTTATTATAGTTTATTACTAATGTGAGTGAAATTTTAAAAATTTTAAAAAGAAGAATTAATTTTTTGTACCTTTTGTATCAGGGTTGATTAAATTGAAATTATTTAAATGTTTTTTTCGAATTTAAAAGGACTAATTAATCATTTATTTATTTGTGATATAATACTTTAAAATAATTAATTTGAAATGAAGTTTTATTCGTTTTTAAATATATCTAGTTTTTTAAGAAAAGAATTTAATTCTATTATTTATTTTAAGAATTAATTTTTAATTTTTAATATTAAATATTTAATGCGATGAGCTTCTATTTAAAACTTAAAAAATTTTAATATATCTATATTTTGTATAATTTTAATTGTTAATCATGATAATAATTTAATAGTTATTTATTATTTAATAAATTATTAATTTATATTAATTTTAAATTGTTTATTAAAAATTAATTTTATGTTTTTTATTATTAGTTATTATGATTAAATTAGTAAATTTGTTTTTAAAGATAAAAAATTTTTTAGATTATAAAAAGGAATTCGGCAAATTAATTTTCTGCCTGTTTATTAAAAACATGTCCTTTTGAGAACAATTTAAGGTCTAATCTGCTCAGTGATAATTAATAGCCGCAGTATTTTAACTGTGCAAAGGTAGCATAATAAATAGTTTTTAATTGAAATCTGGAATGAATATGGAAGAGGATTTGCTATGCTTTTATGGCTGAATATTCAAGAATTTTGTTTATGAGAATAGTATTTATTTTTATTTTTTTGTAGACTATTTTGTAATTATTTTTTTTTGTTTTATTTATCTCTTTTATATTTATTTGAATTGGGGACTTTACCTCATTTTCGATATGACAAGCTTATATACTTAGCTTGAAAAAGATGTTTACCTATTTCTTTAAATTTTTTAATGTTTTATTTAGGATTGAAGTTGTTTATTTTTGTTCAAATTATTTAGTTAATTAATTATAGTAAAGTTAATAAAGTAAATTAACTCTTTATTATGTTTTCAAAATATATACTTAAACAAGTTCATTAACTTAATTGAATATCATTTTATCTCATAATTTTGATATTAAAAGTATAAGAGGAAAAATAAGAAACATAACGTAGTTAAAATTTGCCTGTTAAAATGAAAGTATCTTCAACTGGTTTAGCTCCATTTCATATTAATATTAAAATAATTGTTAAAATGAACAAATTAAAATTTTATTTAATGGATAGAATGAGTCTCTTGGCATTTTTTTTTTTAATATTGGTATAATATTTAATAGTTCGTTCTTATAGCAATGATTATTTTCAGTCTTTAGTGATTTTTTTTTATTTGTTGTTTTAATAATATTATTTTCATTATTTATAACTTTTAGTACAATAAATATATTTATTTTTATATATTTTTTTGAAATTAGATTAATTCCAACATTGTTATTAATTTTAGGTTGAGGTTATCAACCTGAACGTATTCAAGCTGGTTTTTTTAAATTAAAATTCCTGTATATTCTGTTCATTTATGGTTACCCAAGGCTCATGTAGAGGCTCCAATTTCTGGGTCAATAATTTTGGCTGGCGTAATGTTAAAGTTAGGGGGATATGGATTAATTCGTTTTATAAAAATGTATATAATTATAGGTTTAAAATTTAATTTTATTATTATAATTATTGGTTTTATTATTTCTTTAATTTGTTTACGTCAAATGGATGTTAAGTCTTTAATGGCATATTAATCAGTTTCACATATGATATTAGTATTAGGAGGTTTAATAACAATAAGTATATGAGGTTTATATGGTTCAATTGTAATAATAATTTCTCATGGTTTATGTTCATCAGGATTATTTTGTTTAGCTAATTGTTCATATGAACGTTTATCTAGTCGTAGATTGTTTTAAAGAAAGGTTTAATTAATATTATACCTAGAATAAGATTATGATGACTTTTATTATGTTCTTCTAATATAGCAGTTCCTCCTTCTTTAAATTTATTAGGGGGAAATTATATTAATTAATAGTTTGGTTTCTTATAGTTGAATTACAATAATTTTAATTAGATCAACTTCATTTTTTAGAGGTTGTTTTTTTTTTAATTATTTATTAGGCATCAACTTCTAAGGTTATTTTGCCTTTAGCCGGTTATGAATGTTCCAAAACGTATTCTGAATATGTGCATATTTTTTGGTTAAATTTTTCCGTGTAATTCTGATAAATGTAAAAATTCAAGCACCTTTTTCATTTTTCTTTCATTTACTTCTAGCATTTTTGGAAATGGACCTCTTATATCACAGATTTCTCGTTGTGCTTGCACTGCTTGACAATCAGTGAAGAGATGTCGGATCGTTGCATGTTTGGCATATTCCTCGGGGTGATCCTGTAAGTATGTGTTCGTGTGTCAACTTTGTATGACCTATGCGAAGCCTTGTTCCTTCTTGAGAATGCTGGGTATTTTTTGCGTTTTTTGATCGAAAGTAGATGTTCTTTAAGAGCGCTATTTTGTTGATTCCAAGTATTTTGCCATTGGTCTAATATTTTATCTCTAATGTACTCCTTTTTTGGTCGCTTCTTGTGATGGGATCTGTAATGTGATCCTTTGTGTAATTGTACATATATGAGCGTATTTAATGTTCTGCACGTATTTTCATTCTTAGTGATGATCTCGTAATTAAAATGTGTTGACTTTGCTGATTTTGCAAGCATATTTTTGTAACAGCCACATGCGCCTGAACTTTAAGGGTAGAACACCAACTTCAGCGCATAAACTATATGAAGAGCTTGTGGGAAAAGCCCCCATGCAGTATCTTAGTGAGACATTTTGGATTGTGTAGTGATTCTGTAGTGGGATTTTTTGAAAACTTCTTCAGAGCGACTTTTCTGGCCTTAATAGCTTCACCGATTTTTGGGTTCCACCAAGGTACAGGTATTCGGTTTACTTTGTGGCTTGTCCTAGGAATTGATATTTCGGCAGCTTGCAGAATCGATTCGTTAAGGTCGTTTACCATATCATCGATTTCCAGCGCTCTATTAATAGGACGTACCTTGTTTTTAAAATTGTCTCAATCAGCTCTTATTAACTTCCATTTCACGGGTAACATTACGTGACCTTTAGATTGTGACGTACTGATGAGAATGGGAAAGTGATCACTTCCATGTAGATCATTAGCTACTTCCCATGTGAGGTTCGGAGCTATCCGAGGGGAGCACAAAGTCAGATCGATCGTGGAAAAGTTATTGGATCTGGCGTTAAAGAACGTTGGTTTCTGGGCATTGTTAAGTAAAATGAGCCCTGTCGTATCCAGTAAGTCCTCTATTGCTTTTCCCCTTCTATCATATTTATCAGAACCCCACAAAGGATTATGGGAGTTAAAGTCTAAGTCAAGTGGTGTCCACGTGTTGTCTGGCAAGTAGATATTGCAAATTGTCATTTTAAATGGGCGCGACACGTGTACTGCAATTGCTTGCAAATGAGTACGCAATTGTGTTTCTTTGTAGACACAATCATTGTGGACAAAAATTGCAACACCACCTTTTACACGCCTTTCGTGGGGCATGTCACGTCTAATGCTCAGATAATTGGGTAAACTTTTTTGACATCCGTTACAGTTCCATTGAAGAATACTTTACATTTTTAAATTAAATTTATGTATGTTATTCTTTATATTTATATTCAAATATGTACTCAACATGGAAAATTAATTAATGCGATATATTCTTGTTCTTCTGGATGTTTACGTAAATATTTACTTATATTTCTTCATTGAGTTCCTTTAAATTTAATTTTTCTTGTTGGTGATTTATTTATTTGTTATTTAGGTAGTTTAAAAAAAAACAATAATAATTAGTGGAATTAAAAATATAAAATTTATCTTAAATAATTTCAATTTGTAAATTTTATTTTACGTTTTCACTTTTTTTTTAGAGTAATTTTATTATTTTCGAGTTTATATTTTATGATTTTTGATTATTTAATTTTTATTGAGTACGAGTTATTAAATTAATTAAATACATTAAATTCTAGAATAATTTGTATAATTATTTTATTTGATTGAATATCTTTATTATTTTTGAGATTTGTTTTATATATTTCTTCTATAGTAAGTAATTTATTATAGTGAGGAATATATACATGGGGAAATAAATTTAAATCGATTTATTGTATTAGTTGTTTTATTCCTTATTTCTATATTTTTTATAATTATTTCTCCTAATTTAATTTAAAAAACGGTGTTTCCTTACCTTTTGCGGAGAAAATTAAAAATTTAGGTAAATACAATTTTAGTGATCATGTAAGTTACGTGATCAAAAGGGCCTAGATGAAACTACGATTATTATTTACTAATAAGTCAATAATATAATTTTAAGTTTAGAAAAAATATGAAGTATTAATTTCTCCGATTTATGGATATTGTTTAACTGTTTATTACCCATTTCTAAATTACATTAACAGAAACAGGCTCCAACATCTACAAAATACTTGAGGCAGATTTATGTATGGTCTAGGTAAATTTGACCATATTAACGATTTCATGCAAGAATTAAATTGGCTCTCCTTCAAACAAGGTGGAAATTTCATTTCTTAAATTTTATACATAGAATTGTTATAACGAACAGTCCTGCATATCTGCGCCGCAAATTAATTGGTAGAAATGAAATTCACTCTAAAAATATAGTTTTTAAAAATTACCCCTTAAATATTTTTCGTAAAAAAATTCGTGGTACGATTGCAATTTATATTTTTGCTTTATTGTACATTTATAAATAATCATTGGATACACAGGTAGCTATTTATTTGGTATCAATTTAGTTTCATATATTGGAAATAAGAATATTATTTCAAAGAATAATAATAGCTAGGGAAACAATACCGTTTACAGTATGTAAGGTTTTTATTTATCTATGAGTATGTAGACGG
Organism: Vesta saturnalis; assembly: GCA_036346205.1. Classification (NCBI taxonomy): domain Eukaryota; kingdom Metazoa; phylum Arthropoda; class Insecta; order Coleoptera; family Lampyridae; genus Vesta; species Vesta saturnalis. The sequence continues at coordinate 1,267,629 of JARFJB010002109.1, read as the reverse complement.
ATGGCGCCGACTCGACAATGACAATCAGTCTCGTCATGACTCGTGCAGTCGAGTAATCAGTTCAGAAAATTTGCAACGATGTCGTTAGTTTACAGTTCAGAAGCTTGTGGGTGGAGGGGAGCAGGGGTTCCATTAGAAAAAGACGGCATGTTGGGAACGCAATTTAACATTACACTTGCGTGTCTTATAATTTTTTAGTCAATGCTATAACTAAGTAACTGTCATGGAATGAGACCTTTATTTTTATACACTTACGCAAAATAAAGTATTAACCATTACTAATCAGATTTTGTTTCACGGACATAGGTACCAACTTTAAAATATGTGTCTGGCGTAGCTTATCACGCATGCCGTACTCGTATATACCGTGTTCATTTCAAAACTTACCACCCCCTGTAATTCAAAAACAACATTTAATAGTCGCCGGAACACGGTAATTTTGTTTTAAGGGGGAACATTTTTGGCAGTCAAGGGGTCTTGGTATGCTCAAACCTGTAACCCCTAGCAACCACAATTTTAAAATCTCACATGCAGCTACCCCACTGTTATACATCATTTGAAAGCCCCTTCCATTATCAACACACCAGTCTTTTGCAAATTGGCTGAGATTTGAAAAAGTTAAATTGACGTGTCCCGGCGATTGTTGAATGTTTTGGTGTTTTTGAATTACAGGAGGTGGTAAGTTTTAAAATGAACACAGTTTAGATTAGATATCGTCGAGATATCAATCATGTCCAAAAGGTTTTATATTTATTTTATATTTAATTATACACTTAAGATATATTATTATAAGTTTTTGTTATGATTATAATAATTTAATATTAGCCAAATTGCTTTGGAATGTGTGAATCCTTGCGATATTGCAGGCTCACATTCCATTAATATAAGTAATTTGATTGTAATCTCATTATATTTAGAATTTACATCAGTTCTACATACATAAAGACAAAATTTACATCGATTGGGGCTTGAACCTTGGTGGCGCAGTTGGTAGCGCGGTACTCTAGCAAAGTACAGGTCGTAGGTTCAAATCCTACTCGAGGTAAACTTTTTATTTATGTATTTAATAAAATTAATAATAATTTTTAATTACTTAAGATATATGTAATCATTTGGGACAAAAGATGCCAAAAAAGATAATTTATTCACTAAGTCCGTTGGGAAAACGAACAAGCCCATTGTTTTAATTTTTTTGAGAACACGGAAAAATTTGTTGATTTGCTGGGCATGAACGAAATTATATGGCTTTAGGGCTTTCGTTGAATCTATAGGCTATAGACAAGAATGAACTTTCATGGCTTTACAGTGTTGGACGTCATTTAAAGCTGGAGTTATTTAAAGACATTATGTACATACGAATTTCGATAAAAAAAACGGCATGAAACATTTTCTGGGTGGCTAAGAATGAGCTTTTTTGGTTTTAGACATTTGCTCATTGCAGGATAAAGATGCCAAAAAATGTGTTGCTTGGATAAGAAAGCTAAAGGTTCTGTTTTGCAACGTTGGCCTGTTTGTGATTATAGGTATCTAAAAATCCTATTTACCAATTTCGTTGAAAAAACGACCAAAACCATAGCCCGGATGGAAAGAACGACATTTTATCATATATGAAGTCATTATTTGCGGATAAACATGCCCAAACACTTCCTTTATATACCAATTGATGAGGGAAAGTATAAACGTACGACAATATGGGTGAGAACTAACTATTTATGAAAATGTAAACGTTCACCATAATTACTCATAATAAATATTTATCCTTTTGGGTTTTTTATGGTGTATATTTGTAAGTTAAGGTTATACAATCAATCTAAACGTTTCCATAACACTTACAGTTATCTTCGTCAGTAGCAATATTAAAAATTGTTAAAGATGTAAACAATTTTTGTCAAATTTGAAAAATTTAAACGTTATCATAAGCCTGCTATTAATATAACATTTTGGAAAACGTATAAGTCAACTATAAATTGCCATTTTAGTAAAGAATAACTAAATCATTAAAAATTAAATATTGTTAAACAGTCTTGAGGTTAACAAACGAGAACACCTTCTGACGTCGAAGGCTAACAATAAAATTTGCCAACCACAAAAACGAACTTAACGAGATTCGGTTGAAATTGTGATGTAAGTGTGAAGTTGTAAATAAACATCAATTTAAAATTGATAGAAGCATTTACACATCCAAACAAAACATGAATTAAAATAATTCAGTTAAATCTAGCTTAATAAATAATTGCAAGTGTTATTAACAATGAAGAGCACAATGAAGAACATTTATGTAATTTATGATTCTAATTTTAATTTCAAGTAATTATGTTGAATCATAATGCTATGGAAATTCAACAAGCAATTGGTAAAGTATTTACTTCAAGGTTTAGGAAAAAACACAGCAAAAACCCTAGACATACCAAAAGTTAAAATTAAAATCAAGATGTACCATTATGCCTTTTTTTAATTATAAGATGTCAAAACCTATTTTCTTCTTGTCTATTAGGGATAAACATCCTCAAACACATTATACACCACTGAAATTAGTCATATGCATAGTAAATTATTATCAACAATTTTTTTATAAGCCCACCAGTATGGCTTTACATTCATAGTGTTCAAAAACAAGAGGGCCATAAGTAACCACCACCCGACCGGTTTAGTTATTATTGTGACGCAAAAAGAGGAGGTAGATCACTCACGGCACATCTCGATTTTGAACTATATAACTTACCATCATGTAATGACTCCTGGGCTTATAACATAATGTTTGTTAGTAATTATCATATACTGCGTTTTTCTTGAAAAATATTTCATATTTCATATGCATAGTAATTTCTAAATGACTTTGTAAAATGATAAAAGGACTTTTCTTTATGCAACAAACATTCAACTCGTTGGACAGACTTTGATATTAAACGATAATTCGCTTTAGGAAATGTCACCAGATTTTTGAGTACCTTAGGCGTAACTACAGTTTTTGCTACTCTAGAAGACAAACTCAATTAGTAATGATTTACGCGATTACTTACACTCAGTGTATCCCAATGCAAGTCAATGTATTGGGTGTATCTGCTTTGGATGAGTGATTTATTGTGTAAGTATGAGTATGCTCTTCTTGTGCACTTCTTTGCCATGATTTTTTCCAGTCTTTCGGGGTGGATTACACCACGTGAATCCCATTGCAAGTCGATAAGACTTTTGTGGGTGTATCTCCATGAGATAAGTAATTTATTGTGTGAGTATGATTATGCTCTTCTTGTGCACTTCTTTGCTATGATTTTTTCAAGTTTTTTGGGGTGGATTACACCCCGTGAATCCCAATGCAAGTCGATAAGGTTTTTGTGGGTGTATCTCCTTGGCATAAGTAATTTATTGTGTAAGTATGATTATGCTCTTCTTGTGCACTTCTTTGCCATGATTTTTTCCAGTCTTTCGGGGTGGATTACACCCCGTGAATCCCATTGCAAGTCGATAAGGTTTTTGTGGGTGTATCTCCATGGGATAAGTAATTTATTGTGTGAGTATGATTATGCTCTTCTTGTGCACTTCTTTGCTATGATTTTTTCAAGTTTTTTGGGGTGGATTACACCCCGTGAATCCCATTGCAAGTCGATAAGGTTTTTGTGGGTGTATCTCCTTGGCATAAGTAATTTATTGTGTAAGTATGATTATGCTCTTCTTGTGCACTTCTTTGCCATGATTTTTTCCAGTCTTTCGGGGTGGATTACACCCCGTGAATCCCATTGCAAGTCGATAAGACTTTTGTGGGTGTATCTCCTTGGCATAAGTAATTTATTTTGTAAGTATGATTATGCTCTTCTCGTGCAATTCTTTGCTATGATTTTTTCAAGTCGTTCGGGGTGGATTACACCCCGTGAATCCCAATGCAAGTCGAGAAGGTTTTTGTGGGTGTATCTCCTTGGCATAAGTAATTTATTGTGTAAGTATGATTATGCTCTTCTTGTGCACTTCTTTGCCATGATTTTTTCCAGTCTTTCGGGGTGGATTACACCCCGTGAATCCCATTGCAAGTCGATAAGACTTTTGTGGGTGTATCTCCTTGGCATAAGTAATTTATTGTGTAAGTATGATTATGCTCTTCTCGTGCACTTCTTTGCTATGATTTTTTCAAGTTTTTCGGGGTGGATTACACCCCGTGAATCCCAATGCAAGTCGATAAGGTTTTTGTGGGTGTATCTCCTTGGCATAAGTAATTTATTGTGTAAGTATGATTATGCTCTTCTTGCGCACTTCTTTGCCATGATTTTTTCCAGTCTTTCGGGGTGGATTACACCCCGTGAATCCCATTGCAAGTCGATAAGACTTTTGTGGGTGTATCTCCATGGGATAAGTAATTTATTGTGTAAGGATGATGATTATGCTCTTCTAGTGCACTCCTTTGCTATGATTTTTTCAAGTTTTACAGGGTTTATTACACCCCGTCAATCCCATTGTATGTCAATAAGGCTTATCTGCTTAGTATCAGTACTTTTATAGATTTATGGCTGGTAAAGCTCCTAGAAGCTTTTCATTTTTAAATGCGAAAATACCCTTTTATGTAATGACGGACGCCCATGGCCATTCGGCTAAACTCGGCGTTTTTAGAGGCTATGATTTTCTGCTGTTTTCACGGAGGTCAAAAAAAGCTACATACGTTTGGAATCCATGGGAACATCAATAAATTAATCTTGTCTTATCTAGAAGATCACAGTTTTTCTGTTAAAATAGAACAAGATCAATCTGATCACTATAACATTAATACGGGGATACCATAGGGTAGTGTACTGGGCCCTCTAATATTCCTCCTCTATATAAACGACCTGCCCGACTATTTGAGCGAATTTAAAATCTGTACTTACGCTATGATGTCTCACTTGTAGTTTCAGCATATGATGCTGTGATAGCTAGCGATAAAGTTGTAAATGCAATTAATCAGTTCTCAATGTGGTGCGAAAGTAATGGAATAATAGTTAACATAGATAAAACGGTAATTATACAATTTGACAATATAAAGAAGTCATTAAAACCTATTAAATTTAATACAAATATTAAAACTATAGAAACAACTAAATTTAGTACTTTTCTGGGTCTACACGTAGATCATCAACTTACATGGAACGAACACATAAATCACTTACGAACAAAATTACACGATATTTCTCTTGTCATCACTTAAAAAATCATTAAGCAGAAACTGTCTATTAACCGCATATTATGGCACATTTTATTCTCATTTTTAAGTTATAGCGTTGTATTGTGGGGCACGTGAACAAATGCTAATAGTTTATTCACTCTCCAAAAGAGGGCGATTCGAATAATATATAACTTGCCATATAACGAATCACGTCGCGATATTTTCCGAAAAAATTCAATTCTAACTTTAACTCAATATACATCTATAAAATATGTGTTTACATATATAATAACCAAAACAACCTACAAAAAGCTCAGACACGCATCCTTACAATACACGTAAGAGGGCTGATTTTTGTGTTCCTAAGCATTCACGCACATATTATAAAAAAAGTCCTGACTTTAGTGGAAGCTGCCACAAAACATCTTTTCTTTCCGAAAAGACGTTCTACACCTTAAACGAATTTAATAGTTAAACGTTTACATAATTCACTTGCCGGATTGCTATATCCATACTATTTTGAGCAAAAATTCTTGTATTTTGTTAATGTACGAGGACGGGATGATAATTGCTTAGCCTCAGAATGAAAGACTAATTTTATGTTTTCAAAATAGTTTTATTTTCACCATAGTCACCTAAACGACCTACACAGTTTGTCCAACAATGATCTAAAGCCTTGATCCCATCGCGAAAGGTGCTTTCTTCAAGGCTTGCAAAATATTTACCAATCGCGAACTTGACCTCTTCGTTAGTCGAAAATCGTTGTCCGCCTAGGAAGATTTTGAGTTTGGGAATAAGTGGAAGTCTGACGGAGCTAGATCGGGCGAATAAGGGATACGGAAGCAAATCATACTTCAGTTCGTCAATTTTGCCCCTTGTGTGGGGCCTTGCATTTATCCTGGTGCAAAATGATTTTCTTGTGAGCTAAACCTGGTCTTTTCGGTTGAATAATTTGGTTTAATTTGTCCAACAGGTTAGCATAATAAACCCCAGTTATGGTTTGCCCTTTAGGTAAATAGTCTACCATTAAAATCCCTTTGGCATCCCAGAATACAGAAGCCATCACCTTACCGGCTGATTTGACACACAAGGCTTTCTTCGGAGGTGGACAACCATGTTCAATCCACTGTTTTGATTGTCGTTTTGTCTCAGGGGTATAATGATGAACCCAAGTTTCGTCAGTGGTTATCAATCGCCTCATAAAATCAGTCGGATTTGCTCAAAAACGATCCAGGCATTCTTGCGATATTTACATTCGGACACGTTTTTGGTCTAGGGTGAGCAAACGCAGCACCCATCTCGTAGAAAGCTTTTTCATATACAATTCTTGAGTTATGATATTATGTACCCGTTCTTTTGATATGTTCACGATGTTAGCTATCTCATTAACTTCAATCGCCGATCTTCTAAAAACATGGTATGGTTTTTGCTCACCATTTCCGAAGTAGTGACACATTTAGAGCGTCCAGAGCGGTGTTCGTCTTTTATGCTCGTACGATCACGTTTAAATGCAGCCACCCAGTTCTTTACATACGATGGTGCACTTTCACCCAATACCTTGTGAATTTCTTCAAAAATATCCGCATTTTCAAACCTTTTTTAAGAAGAAATTTAATAACGGCACAATGCTCGATATTTTCCATTGTTAAAAATACCCAAAACAGACTGTTAATAGGCGGCTGCTAAGAACAAATTATGACACTGACGAAGTTAATATTTTCAATACTGTCAAATCAAAGTTGACGCTTTAGAAATATGCATTTATTTTTTACTTAACAACGCCATCTACGCGGAGGCTAAGCAATTATCATCCCATCCTCGTAAATTGCAGTTTATTTTTGTCTTGCCTTGTTTTGTTTGATATTTGACATATCTCATCTACTAATGTAGGCAATGAAGATGAATAAACATTATTATTATTAGTCGTGCCAGGGAACAAGTTGCTCTCGAAATTATACGATGTCACCCGAAGACGAGTGGCCTCCCCGCATGCCAATATGCTTTGTGCGGCACAGTGTTTTCCCTCGCGACTCTAAACGAACTTGAACGCGCGTTATTGCTTTTTTTTCCCATCAATATAAATTTTTATTTCTTTCCCGAAATTCGTGCCGGATTATACATCGGGCCGGATCGTAGGATGTCGCTTTTTCTAACAACAACAGAACACTGCCATGAATTGAAGATGTGCGAGCAACATAGGAAACTGTATGCCATGGATTAATTCTAAAACTTTCATATTTCAATTTGGCTAACCAACGTTCACTAATAGCAATGAGAAAATAATTTTGCGACACAATTTTAGACACCTGGTATGTTATTTTTTAGAATAACATAATATGGTATCGTACAAAACAACAGATTAACTTGTTCACATTTTTCAATAACGGAAATAAATAAGTGATAAAAATAATAAGTGATAAAACAGTACAAAATTAATTATAGATGCACTCAATTATGTTACGGAGTATGCGACGACTAAAAAAAGTTTATGTAATTTCAATTATTATTAAAATAGGAAATTTAATTATGATTGCAATCACAAAACTTTTGGTTCATTAATAGATGTTAAGCAATATTTGCGTGTATTCGGCATAAAGGCATTTCTAAAATGAACTTGTTACCGAAGGTTTCATAAACGTTCATAGCACGCTCTGTATAATTGCTTTCCTACCTCATATGTGAAAATATGCAATTAACACTAAATAGTTAGGTCCGTATAAACAGAGGTTCTACAATATCATACTATTAACTAAAGTTGGTGTCTGCGTGGTTTTGCAAGATAACAAAATTATTAAAATACTTAACAGCTACAAAGTATTCTTAATCCAAGTTAATCCAAATCATGTCGAGTAAAATTAAATTTCTCGTCATATTTTCCGAAGTTCTGCTAAACTGTAATTGGTTTTCTTAGTTTATTATATTTTGTTTTTTTGTCGTGGTCATCCTTTATTTTGCTTTATAAATTTTTAACGTATACACTCAGTAATGGATTACCTGGTATTTCATTTATTCATTGTAAAAAAAGGGAAACTAATCAATTTAAAATCGATTAGGGAAAGTCAATTGCAGGTTGCAATCAGTAACTGAGATTGAAATGCTTCGCCCGGTTGATTTTTAAATGAATTAAACTCTCGTAGAATGAACTAAGAAATAGCGTCACTTAACGTTCCCACCGATCAGTATTTTATCATAAAATCTTACGTAAGCAAAGAAGCTAGCTTCACTTTAAACTTAAAATAAAATGACTTCAGTTTTATTTTTATACTTATTAAAGTAATCCTTAGTTTATGGCAAGTGTATATCTTTGCATACTAAAATGCTGATTTTCTACGCTGGTTGTTAGTCTGACTATAAAATATAAGCAAAGTTATTTTCCCCGCTTTTCAGCTTTGTTATGATATCAAACAAAAGAAACGTCTTTGAACTTATAGCTGTTTTTTAACTTAATGACGCAGTTTCTTTTTTGCGATTTTTACTTTTGAGCTTGAATTCTTTTATTGCAGAAACTACCAAAATAAAATGACAAGTCCTTTACATTATAAATGATTAAATTAAATATTAAATAAAACAAGTATTGCATCATTGTCTTCAATGGATTTTAGCTGCATCGCAGCGTCGAATTTCTCTATTAATTAAATAAGCTTTTACTTTCAGCCCTCCAGTAAGATGCATTTCCGTTTGAAGTTAATGCTTTGTAACTTCGTTTCCGGCAATTACAGTGTGTAATCATCAATTTATAGTTCAGGACTTACTAGGAGTAGTTCTTTAATTCATGTGTGCTAAGTCCGGATACTCTAGTGTAAAATTTTAATTAATAAATTCAAGCACATATACGCAATTATAGATAGGCAGTATTTTCAACGTTTTTTTTTTTTAAACGAAATTATAAAATCGTACCAAATTTGCACAGAAACGTAAAATCTCGTAATGAAGTGTAAAATGAATGAATAAGTGCAATTGAGGTTTGTAAACAGTGATTAAAGTATACTCTGCATTTAATGTTCAAAAGTACCCGGAAAGTGGACCAATTCAATGGTACGCCGTAACTTTTTTTTTCACAAAAAATTAATATAGCTTCTGTAAACATTGAGTTTTCTGTAAACAAGGGATACTAGCTTAACTTCAGAATTAAGGTTTAAGAGGTATTCCGAATATGGTTTCTTCATCCCTTAACGTAAGGTGACCAACTTTTTACAATGAAAAGGAAGACAAATAAATTGAAAAAATATCGTAAATAAAAAAAGCATTCTATTAAGTGCATTTGTTCTTTTTTTATTTTTCCATCCCTCAAATGGAATTTAAAATAATATTAAGCCACATTATGAATAAATAAAATTAATTATTACAACTGAACTTTAATAACATAACCGAATAAAATTCACTAAAATTAAAATTTAAATTCAAATGATTTTACACTTCTGTTGGCAACAGAGGCGTATATATATATATATATATATATATATATATATATATATATATATATATATATATATATATATATATTTGGAAATTATTAAATAGATAATGAAATAATATAACATAAATTGTATTTACCTCTCTATAATTAAATATTCACTGAGAAAGAAATAATTAGAGTGAATCATTCAATTGCCCATGTGCCGTGAGTATACTGCGAGCATGCGTGTCGTGTTTCGGTACAGCCGGCTACTCACTACGCGATACTTGCCAAGTGACTTGACAGATTTGGAAACAGTATTGGCAAGTACTTGCCAGAGTTCAAGTAAATACTATATATTACGTACGACCCCAAGAGTTCCATTTTTAAACGGAAAAATTTTATTATTGTAATAAACATTTTTAAATCGCTATTGTTGCCGCAATAGAAAGGATAATTTACGGGTTTAAATATCTTGATAATAAGTCCTAATTTGCTAATGTTTTCCGTGATATTTTATTTTATGTTTTATGTAAGAAATGTGGGAATGTATGTAATTGATATTTGAGTAAAGGTTGAACAGAAAAACGAAACATATATTAGGGTAGAGAAACAGGTGTTCTGCCGAAACTGGCGTGACGAATTGTTGAAAATTTCTACACGCGCGTTCTTGATGTAAAAATGTCACTGATTTAATAATTAATTACGGCGGAGCATACAGCAGATCAAGGGACGTCTTTGTTGGTACTCTGAAACTCGAGACCTAAATGTAGGGTTTGTTACGGACGAATGCATATTTTTAAAATTAAGATTTCGTTCAGTAAAGGAATGTGAAAAATGTTCCCACGTAATAGTTTCTTGTTTTTTTATTACTTTTGAAAGACGGGGGTTGATTTTCGGGAGTAAATATAGTTTGAAATCGGAGGGGAAGGTAGTTGCTGCTGAAATTTTGATTTAGTCGGATTGCTTTGATTGTTTTAATTAAAAACTCCCATTGTAAACCGTTCGGTGTGTTAATATTTTGTTGTGTACCTTTTAGAAAAACTAAAACACTCATTCGTTCTTTTCTTTTTGTGTAGGTATTAATGTAAGTTTTTCCAAAAATTAATCTATAATTAATCGCCGTGTTTTAAACCGCGCATCTTAACTCGTCGTGTTGGTGGTAAAGTGTTTAACTAAAGGGAACATATTCAAGTGTAAGTAAGTATTTGTAACGTAATTAACGCTTGCAACAAACAATTCTACAAGCCTACGTAACGTATTAAAATCAAACATTGCCTTGCGCACGCAGGCTCAGTAAGTGGAAATCTTCTAAAATAAAAGACAGTATAGGGCCCCCTCACTCATGTACTTGGGTGAATTAGCATTATTGTTTGTTGCTTATATTTATATTTGTGTAGAGGTGGGCGTGGACGAACGGGTACAGGATAAAGTTTGGTTATAATTGTAAATAGACAATTACCGAGTGTTTACATACTCCCGGGTCTAGATGACCATTAAAAACACGGCGAATTTTATTTTTGTTGCATAGATGAATGTGTAACCTGAGAAAGGGATGCTATATTTTTCTAACGCACTCAAACTTATATATCGGTCACGACGTTATGATCTATTTACAACTTATCCTTGTAAGGTTTTGTTTTAATGAGTTTTTTGTGTCAGTTTGTGTAAGTAGAATTGTTTGCCTGCGAACGAATTTCTCTTATATATAATTTATTGTAATTCTACGTATGGATTTCGTGCTTTATTAATCACTAAACAATTGTGTATGTGTAAATTTCTCACCAATTTTTTTGTTTGTCCTTGCAATTACCTTATTATCACCTGTGAAATTTTACTGTTGTTATATTTTATATGTACTGAAATTTGCCTTATTGTTTTATTTGCCTATTTATTTAAAGACCGGCATGATCGCCATATAGGGCCACATGTTTGGTATTGCAATTTTTATTCTGATTTTTTTATTACCCAATTGTGGGCGCAATTACATTGTTTTTTTTTCGTGTTTACGCGTAGCTAAATTGCTTATTATTTATTTTTCTCTTAATGTTATAATTTTGTATGCACCTTAACCTGATTAATGGTGTATTGTTATATATTTAACCCTTTCATTGTTTGTTTGCTTTATTTTAATTTATTATTGTACTTGTGCAATTAGTTATTTATGAATAAAGTGTTGTTTTCTTGATGGTTCTTTTCCACAATAGTACATTAACGGGTTGAACCATCATTGCGCAAAGCTCGTTATTTTAGTTTCAGTAGTTTGATTGTTTATCTACCCCACATGAAACAACACTTAACCTCATCCAGCCTATCTAATTCAAATAGCACAACGTATCTACCACTAGACGGCCAATTCTTTGATCAGATTTGAGGTTTGCGAGTAATTAAATCCCAGACTTGCAAATAAATTCTAATGTTTTAATTATTCCCAGGAAAGTCAATGTAAGGCAAGCAATTGATTTGAGTAATAATAACATTATTGTCAGTAAAGTGAAGATAAATCACTTAGCGATTGTTTTGTTCTTGAATTTGGTATTATTGAAGATAAGTTCAAATTACACTTTTCTAAGATAGGGTACCTGGGGGACGTTACAAAGTTGTGGTTACCTTTTACTCAAAAATAAGAAAAAGGAACGCAAACAAAGACGGTGGTGGGTTACAATTAATAATGCAATTTATGAGACGGATCCCAAATGATAGGTTCTTTTTCATAAATATCCAAGAGCTTTAATATAATATCATTGATTCACTCCGTACATCTGAAACAAATTTATACATTATAAAATCTATACTTTTTGACTACAAATATACCCTATAGCGCATAGAGAAACACTATTAATACTAATTTCTTTATTTGTCGATGATATATACTTGTATAAGGAAAACACGCGTAATGTAGCGCAGACATACAAGTACGGAAACGACTCGACTCGGCGCCTTTGACTTGGGACCGTTTTCCCACATCCGACGGGAAGTGCAAGTAAATCGCCCAGTCGAGAAGGACAGAACTTACAAAAGAAGGACTGTCCTCCCTAAGGAGGACAATTGGTCACCTTACTTAACGTTCCGTCGTACTTTAAGTACTTCTTTAGAAGAACAACTGTAAATTATTATAAGTTATATTATCAGTATTTTAATATTAGTAACTAACATAACATAACATAACCTTCACGCCATTCCCTTACGGGGTAAGCAAAACAATCCTCGCCTCTTATTTATTTTTCATTTGCAATCTTTCTTCATGTTTTCCTATCTCTGCATACCTCCCTAGCTTCCGCAAGATTTATACATTGTCTCTGACATGTCCTTTTATTTTTAAAACTTCTTATGTTTCTTGCTTTTATCATATATTCTACTACAATCATCCAAGTTTTACGCGGCCTTCCAGGCCCAGCCTTACCCCTAATCTCACCCACATATATTTGCTTCGTTAATCTTGCGTTGTTTATTCTTTCAATGTGACCTAACTAACGTAATGTATTACTTTTATATCTGTCCATCATCGTCTTTTCCTCGCCACACTCCGTCATTATACACTCATTCTTTATCTTATCCCTTCTCGTTTTACCACATGCGCGTCTCAGGAATCTTATACCCACGACATTTATTATTCTTTCGTGTTTGACATACCCATGTCTCACTTCCATACGTACTGACGGGACAAACACATCATTATAGATTGCTCGTTTCGCATCTAGGTGCATGCTTTCGTTTCTCATTGTCGTCCACATACTTTCAATCACTTTCCTTCCAGCATTGAACTTCGCCCAATCTAGGCATCCATTGTACCATCTGCAGTAAATATTCTACCCAGATATACCAACTCGTCCACTTATTCCGCAATTTCATCTTGCAGAGTAAATAGTCTACTCTTCTTCCCACGTTTCCGATTGAATACCACAATCTTAGTTTTGCTCACGTTTACCATTAGGTGTATGTTCTCACAGACTGCATCAAACTTCCTTAGAGCAGTTTGTAACTCATCCGCACTGTTACTTTATAAGTCTGTGACATCTGCATACACCAGAACTCATACATTTACGTCACCAACCATTACACCATTTGTATCGGTACATAGTAATAATAATAATAATATAATAATAGCAGCAGTTTATTGCCCAACAGAACTAAATCCAATTACATGGCAATGTTTAAGACATTCGAAAGCACATAATATATACAGATATAACTATCGGATACATACAATAAAAAAAATAAGAGTACCCCACTCCCTACAAATAAAAAGACAAATCAAGACAAAATAATGTAGCTTTAGTTCCTGTTAAGATAAGTGCAATATAACTTTTAATTTAAAAGAAAACAATAATAATGATCAAAAGTAACATTCAACACTGCAAATAGTATGATAATGCCTTTATTTCTAATTCAGAGCAAGTATTAAGGTCGCATACTTTAGCAATTTTATTCGCATTATTAATTAATTATTAATGTTAGTGTTTGGACGTGGATGATAAAAAGTTATAGTGTTACGTGCAGAAATACGCGGAACATGACAATGGAGAAGCGTTAAGAGATACAGACAGTCAATATGGCCTTAAAGCAACTTGTAGAGAAACATTACGCTCGCAATCACTCACCGAATTTCAAGAGATTTCATGTTAAACTTCGTTAGTAATACTTCCTGATCTATACCAGTTGCAGGGTATCTCTCATCAATTTTAAGTATAAGAAGCCTTATGGCTTGTACAGTATGGATACCAAATAATAGATCCATATTCTAGTTTTGATCGAACAAAGACCATATATAAAGATTTTAATGTAACAATGTTGGAGAATGTGCGACAATTTCTAATTAAAAAGCCAAGTGTCCTAATCGCAGCAGCACACGTGGCTGATATATGTTCGACAAAAGAAAGTTTGCTATCGAATACTATTCCTAAATCTTGAATCGAAGAGCATCTATTAAATACATGCTTGCCTGACACATTTATCCATGTATACATTGAAGAACCGTGGTGACATCACACAGCCTTGTCGCACTCCTTGCTCAATATTAAAGTATTCACTCACACCTCCTCTCACCCTAACACATATCCGGCTACCGTTGTATATTGCTCTTATTCCGTGTATTAGACCTTTTTACGCCATATTCATTTGATATGTCCCACAGATTCTCCCTATTCACTCTGTCGCATGCTTTCTCCAGATCTACAAACGCACAGTACAGTTTTCTCGACCACATTTATCCCAATATCCTTCTCAGTTTCATTCACCGTTCCTTCTACATTCTCCTTATTTAACCCTTCAGTCTTACTTTCCTCACTACTGTACAGTATTCCGAAATATTCTTGCCAGCATTTTTCCTCTCTTCACAATCGTCCCATACTATTTCGTTGCTCGGATTCACTACTCCTGCAGCGTTTTGTTTTGGGTCACATTTTGTATTTTTGGCCCATGTTTCCATCAAAATAATTCTGCATTTTCTCTCCTTCCACAACCATCACTTCCCCTTTACATATTCTTATTGCCTACTTTGCTTCTTTGTTTCTTAGTCTGTACACCTCATACAATCGCTTTTTCTCAGTCTCATTTTTTTGCAGCAATCATTGCCATGTACGCATATTTTTTCTTACATACTACTTTTTTTACCGATTCATGCCACTAAGCACATTTTTTGTCTACCTACAGCCGCTCTTCCACAAATCCGCACGGCACTATTGACAACACAGTTTTTCAAGCTTATCCATGCACTTTCGAGTCTTTTATTTGTTCGTAAGGAATTTAATAACTTAAGAGTTGCCCACAGGTTACTTTAAAATCGTTGTTTAAACTCGTGTATTCTCCAGGACTTATGAATTGCATTTTAATACTCACAATTGTCATAAATTCTGTTTTGCCTGTTTTGCTTTAATGAGGGCAAGAAATTTCATTTTCGTTCAGCACATCATAATTCCAATTGCATCAACTAATATCGAAAATTGTTATTAGCAGATGAAGATAAATATAATAAATAAATTAATTAATTAATAAATTCAGCACCAACAAGACGTAAAAGTGAAATGCGGTTTTTCTCGGTTTTATTGTTTAGTCCCGTACTTGCATTTAGCAAAGCTACAGCACTTATTTAGTTATTTTAGATTGATACTCTTTTAATGAGCGTGTTATTCAGTTGTTGTAGCTGTACACTTCACGTGTATATTCCAGAACAGATAATCTAATACCTTCTGGAATGGCTGCTGACCTTCAGAACAGTATATAAACAGCAATCCTAGGCGTCGGAGTGCAGTTCAGTTTTTCAGTTTATACACTTCCTGAAATATTCAAATAAATTACAGTAAATACCTAAACAGTGCTTTGCTTAGTATAGTGTTTACATTACTCTTTGTTGTTAATCTTAAGCATATTTAAGAATTAGTACGTAGTGTTTGTTAAAGATAAATAATATAGCGAAATTAAAAACGTTTCAGATTCATAGAGATCCATTATAATATCCTTAGGACTAATGATTACGATACGCAATCTTTTTCGATCCTTTCCGCTATAGCTTACCGTTATTTGTGATTTGTGTAACCAATCTAATAAGCTAACAAGTTCTCTGTCTGTGGTTTCTTTCATGAAAACATAACATGGATAAATTAGTAATTAAATTACCAAAAACATCGAGTTCTCATGCACCTGAATTTAATTCAGGTGTAAGTATTGAAAATTTTGAGCCCGAAGCTGGAACTAGTGCATGTCTCAATTCAAGTAGCAGTGGAAGAAAATTTCAAGACCACTGGATAACATCGTTCACATGGATTCAGTATAAAGAAGGAAACGTTTTTTGTGCGTTGTGTAAAAAAGTGTGGGAAAGTGGAATTTTATCGTCAATGAACACTGGTGAGAACGTTTTCTTTAACTGGAAAAATATTATAGAAAAGTTTAAAATACATGAAACGCCTAGTATACATCGATCAACAGTGATTTCTAATTCAGCAAAAGGCATTAATGTTGCGAGTATTTATCTCGAAGCAAATTACAAGAAATGAAAGCTGCGCGACAAGTTTTGTTTAAAATTATTACTTCATTACAGTTCTTGGCCAAACAGGTCTTAGCAATACGTGGTCACACAGACGATGTATCTAACATAAAGCAGCTTTTAGTGCTACGCTCTGAAGATGTTCCAGAATTGAAAACATGGCTTCAGCAAAGTAAATACAAATGGTTGTCACACGACACCTTAAATGAAATTTTATCGTTATTAACTAGCGATGTACTAAATAAATTAATGAGTGACATTAAAAGTGCATAAAAAAGTGTATAAACAATTGCCGCGGCCAAATTATGATTGTGAGGCACATGTAAGCGGGCACGTTTTATGACTTACAAAGGAAAATTTTGGAATCTAAGCCTAGAGCTATATTCGTGCATTGAACGGCACATGCTCTGAATTTAGTAGTGCAAGATTGAATGCAAAACATTCCTAAAGTGCGATTGAGAGAAATGATTTCTTTTATTCAAAGTAGCCCAAATTGTTTGGCTTGTTTCACAAATTTGCAACATACTATTAATGACGCCAACGATGAAAGGGAAATCCAAATATCATCTTCATCGTTGCGCCCATTTTGCCCAATAAGGTGGTGTTTGCGCATTAAATTACTACGAACTGTCCATTATTAATATTTTTTACTGGGTAACTAATGAGTCTAGCGAGCTGGGGAAAAAACGGATGGCTTTTTAAAAAGTTGGCAAAAAATTGAAACGCTTTTTGATAAAGTCTATGATAATAATTTTTGAAAGAATTGAACTATTCTTCAAAAAATGTCACAGTTGTTCTATTTTATGGCAACGACTTTGACATCGAGATGTTTCTAGACGTTTGCAAATCCAAAAATGTCAGTGTAACTAACTGTGGTGAGATTTCCCACATCTTCTTGTACCGCAGAGCGTTCTACTTCTGCTTTACCACGACTACAAACATATCTGCGGTCAACTATGTCACAAAAAATCCTGAATGGTCTAACTTTGCTGCATATTCATAGAAATGAAAATACACATGTTGACATTAACAAAATCGTAAATTCATTTATCCTTAAAACGGAAGTTAGACGTAATACTTTCTTTCTGGAGAAATACTGTTTGTATTTGAGTTTTTTTTTGTGTGTAATATCACAGTTTTTAATCATGTAATACTCTTATTGGTTTGATTGTATTATAGTTTTCATATATTTACTTTGAAGTGTTTGCGTTAAAATATTTTAACGATACAAATCGTAGTCATTAAAGTTAAGCTGGAGTTTTAATTTTAATTTTTAACCTAACGGTGCATATCTCGCGCTCGTCTGCCGAAGGCCGAGTTCCCCCTCCTGAGAATTTCAATACCCTGCGCTGCTGCTGGGGAGATGTAAGAATAATTTGGTGTATTTGCTAAAGTGCGGTGCTGTGGGCTTAATTGTATACCTATGGACAGAACAGATGGCTTAATAAGATTAATGAAGATATCAGTGATATCAAAATTACTAAAAATAGTATTAGCTACACAACTGGGCAGTCATCTTAAAAATACGGGCCACCAATTAGATTTAACTGCTATAAGAAGTTTAATAACTGAAAACAACCTCGACAAATGACGTTTCCTGGAAACTTTTCTCAACAATCTAGTCACGCCTAACTCAAGGAGAGATCTAAAAAACTGCAGCACCATTACATTAATTACATTAATGAAAGTACAGTGTATCCCGGTTTCGTGGTTTAGTTGTTTCTTAAAGATATCTTTGTAATGATCAAAGATAAAAGTTTGTAGTTTTTACATTCACGTACTACTTTGTTGACGTTGATTTCCTGGCAAAATCGAAAATTTTGTATCTTCTTTTGTTTTCGACGTATAGCCAACGTCGATATTTCTACAATTTTTTCAATGTCTTATACTATTATACTGATATATTTCATCAACGATAAATTCCGAAGTGCCAAATTCAGTGGCGTGCTTGGAAAGAGGGTGCGGTTTTTGAGTAATAATGCATTTTTAAAATGGGAATCATAGTTGACTTGGCAACCATTAGCGGCAGTTCTTTCTTAGCTTTTCAAAAATACAAATATAGACCTTCATCTTCCAAATATTTTTTTTCAACAAACCGTGCCCCAGCCCATAATGCTTTGGTAGTAAGGAATTACTTAGAAAACCGTTTCCCAGATCGTTAGATTGCAATATTCGGTTTGGTATTGTGACGGTTTTGATCAATTATGTTTTTCAGAAAACCCCATAGGAAGAAATCCAGTATTGGCAGATCTGGAGATTGTGGCGGTCATAACACCGAACCGAATGCTGCAATCCAACGATGTTTTCTAAGTAATTCCTCACTGCCAATACATTATGGGCTGGGGCACCCTCTTGTTGAAAAAATATTATGCAAATGTTTTTCAGGAATGCCTATATTTATATTTTTGAAAAGCGATAAAAATGATATCGACTAAAACTAGGAAATCTGGACACACGGTACATAAAACCATACGCTTAAAATACGTAGTTATGTCTCTGTGGGTCGTTCTGCAGATATATTTAATTCTTATTTTAATCTGTAACTGAGGAGTAGGAATTTTTTTATCTTTTTTCCTTTCTTAACTGTGATCTATAATTTGGGTAATTACATATTTTATACTTATATACTTCAATGATGTGCGACATATTGTATGCGGGTGATGCAACTTTAATTTCTACAAATTGTGATCTAATGTGTCTCTTAAAAACTCTAATACCAAATGCCAAATTTCTCGGTTGCGTTATTGATGAAAATCTAAGCTTTAAATTTCATTGTGAGTCTATCACCAAGAAGCTTAGTATATCAATTTTTCTTTTACGTAGGATTACCAGTAACGTGTCTTCTAATATTGTTAAAATTGCATACTGTGCCCTTATCCAGCCCACGTTGAGTTATGCAATTTTAGTTTGGGGACATTGTTCTTTGAATCCACAAATAAATTACAACGTAAGGCAGTACAGGTAATACCAGACTTAGGTTACCGTGACGATTGTCGACAAGCATTCATAAGATTAAATTTCTTAACTTTTCCGTCTCTGTTTATTCTTGAAGCGGTTTGTTACACTAAGAAGAATACTTCTTTATTTCCACAACAAAGAGTATGATACTCGTTAGAAGTTAAACATTCGAGTTAACTATTGCAGGTTACTAATCTCTCAAAATGGTGCGACTTATCAAGCACAAACGCTTTTCAATTGTGTAAACGTAAGAAATTTGCCCTACAATTATTTTAGAAGTGATTTAAAAACATGTCTTCTATACCATCAAAGAATTTATAAACGCAAGTGGTACAATCATGCCCAACTAATATTGCATAATATTCAACATTTATATTAATTTATGCTGTGATACAATCAAATTCTTTGACGTGGTATTATGTTTTCTTGTTTGTTTAGTCTAATTTTTCAACTGTCTGTTGTTTCTTACACCCTCTGACTAATGTAAGTGCCATAGGCGTGCACAGACTTTTTGATTAGGGGGGCAAAATAAATAACGTTCACACCCCTTTGTCGGATCACATGCCGATACAAGGGAAGAGAACCCAACCAATGCTTAATGGTCAGTTCTTAAAATTTCCTTTGTCGTAACTTGAGAGTGGAGAAAGTATGATTACAATGAGATTGAAACATTTTAAGCAGTGAGTGTGTGTCCATGTGAGGTTTACCGTTCTCTGTATTAGATATTTCTATAATAATTAATAGCGGATAGCGATAACAGTTTAAAATTAATATTTTGTCTTTATCGACATATAATATTGAGAAAATGTAATGAAGTAAAATAAGTGTGTATTGGTAAAAATGTTGCTTACGCATTAGGGGACATGGCCCCCCTGCCCCCATACGCACGCGTATGGTAAGTACACTTGCACATTCACAGGTTAAATATACTATTATTATTTATTGTTATTATAAAAACAATATTTTAAGTCATGTTCGCAGCATTGGATATCAACGTGTAAAATGGCTCTAGCATGTATGACAGCTGTCATTAAATGTTCATCTATGAAAAATAGTAGTTGCCAATCGAAAAATGCTAACGTTTTGCTGACCTAAGCCAGAAACATGAGTTACTGGACGGTTTTGAGATTTGTAAATTGCATGAAAGCACAAACATTTTTTCGGAGTACATATTTATTTACATGAAAATAGTCTTGTAATTATACAATCTTTGATTTCATATAAAAACATAAAACATTAAAAATAGAAAACAGGTACAAATAATATCTTTGTATCCATTGTCAAAATGTGGATTTAGCATTATAACACACTAGTAATCGATTTTGTGGCAGTGAAATAAAAAAATTCCATTTTGTTAAAAAAGTTTCACAATTTTCCGCTGCTGCTTCAACAATATTACGATGATCTGATCAAAAAAAAATTAAATGGAAACGACCATGTCTCGTTGACTGGTAGGAAAACTCTTTCTGAAAATCGCATAGCATAATTGCCATTGCCGTATTATGTTATTAATTTGAATATTATTGAGGAAATTCTTTAATATCTAAATTCGTTCTAATTGAGGGATGAAATGTTCGGTGAGAAAGTGACATACTACTACTGTTGTATTCAAAATAGTTATACAGTTTCAAAGTAATAATAATTAATTTTTTTACCAGAATCAACAACAGACCTAATCGATGGTCAATATGGGGACGTATCAGCTCAACTAGTCTACGGTACATTTACGACACCACCAAATAGCATATCTGGAAGTGCAGTTTGTGCATTTTCTCTACAAGATATTGCTGATACCTTTGAGGGCAATTTTAAAGAACAATCGGCTTTAAACTCAAATTGGTTACCAGTACAAAGTTCTAAGGTACCTGACCCAAGACCTGGTCAATGCCACAATGACAGTCGTACATTACCTGATCTTACTCTTAATTTTATTAAAACACATTCTCTCATGGACGAAAGCGTTCCTTCATTTTTTGGCCAACCTATAGTTATAAGGACTAGTTTTCAGTAAGTTTGATAAAAGTTGCGTTTAGTATAATATGTAACCGAAAATTTCTTTCAGTTATCGATTTACGCAAATTGCAGTTGATCCACAAGTAAAAGTACCAGGTGGTAGGACGTACGATGTGCTTTTTATTGGTACAGGTAATGTTTATTCTTATGTTTACTGACAAAACTGTTTAATTACGTGAATATTTGCAGATAATGGAAAAGTTATTAAAGCTGTAAATGCTCTATCATCGGAAACCAGACATGGTGTTCGCCCTGTTGTTGTTGAGGAAATTCAAGTATTTCCAGTACATGTCTCAGTTCGAGGATTACACATTATGCACACTCAAAAACAAGAGGGTCGTCTCGTTGTTGTCGCGGATGGAGAGATTCAATCTTTGCGATTACACCGCTGTGACAGCAATAAAATATCTAGTTGCAGGTATTATTGTAAAAACACCCTACAGTTATTGGTATTGATATATGATTTTTTTTAGTGAATGCGTAGCGTTGCAAGATCCTTATTGCGCTTGGGATAAAGTGCAAGGGAAGTGTCGATCGCATGGCTCAGGCCGATGGGGAGAAGAAAGTTACTTTTATCAGAGTGTTACAACCGGTCAACACTCTGCCTGCCCTCCACCAAAGTTGGGCAAAGATGCCAGTTCTGCTGGCGGACTTAGTTCCATTCAACCCAAATTTAACCAAGATCATCAACCTAGTAAAGACATGCCTGATGGACAAGTTATTAATATTATGCAAGATCGAGGTTTTGAAAATATAGGAGGGGACCCATCAATTATAGCTGCTGATAATTCATCTCCTCAATATTCTGCTGAAGTTCTAATTATGGCTGTGGTCGCTGGATCTGTAACAGCGTTAGTTGTAGGTTTTATAGCAGGTTATTTATGTGGACGAAAGTGTCATAAAGATGACGATGATAATTTACCGTATCCAGACACTGAATATGAGTATTTTGAGCAACGTCAAAATATGAACAGGTAATAAAAACTCATTTACGATTATACCATTTGTTAGTTATTCAAATTTTAGTCGAATACAAGCAGAACCAAAATTATTACCACAAGAAGAAGTGACGTATGCGGAACCAGTATTAGTTCCGCAACCTCCACCAAAATTACATTCTCCGAAAAATACATTACGAAAAGGACCTCATCAAAATAATGCCGAAACTCTCTTCCAATTTCAACCTGATACTGGTTATAATGGTAGAGATAATTATCGAGGAAGAGATAATTTTGGTACCTTACGATCACATCAGGTAAGAAGTTTTTTTCTGCCTAAAACTGTTAGTGAATTGAATTAAATAGGGAGATAACTATAGACGAGGTGATGGATTTTCTACAACAAGAAGTGTTAAGAAAGTGTATCTCTGAGAAAGCAGTGAGGAGGGCGGAGTAGGCGCCCGAAGTCTAGGAAGACCGCGCCCACCACGATCAGGGCATAGTGCTTTGCCTACAAATAGCGGATCTTCCAGTTCTCCTTCGCCGCCCTCCTCGTCGCCATCACCGACGCCTCCCAATACTGCCTCCTACATTTACAGGGCATAGTTTTATGTCTTGAAAATGATTTGAGCCATGCGCAACGCTTGTAATAAAGGTAATGTCAGTTTTTGTAAATTACTGAATCTGGAAAAAATTTTAAAGTAAGAAATTACTTGGCTCTGCTTGGAAAGTAGTTTTGTATATATTTCTTTTAAATTTAAATATTTACTCGTAATTTAAGTTTAAAGAATGTAAAAAAGAATTGTGCTTTATTAAAGATGTAGTCATAAAGATCTCATTTTTATGTTCAAGTACTGCATTGTTATTTTTCAAGTTTTGTTAGCAAGTCAATATCTTATAGTATATACCACAAAATGTGAGAGATGTTTCAAATTTTTAAATACTCGACAACTCGTACTATCTAAAAAAAGTTAAATAAATTGAAAAATATTTTGGATTTTTTAATACCAAATACTACACGGTATCAAAGATTTCGTTGATTATGCATGTAAATTTAAATCATCCCTTACATTATTTCTACATGAATTACCAAATAAATAGGCTTAGTTGTTTAGCTATAATTTTATATAATATAATATACAAGAAGCCGTACTAAGTGGGTTTTTTAGCCATTACTTTTATTACAGAACAATAAAATAATGATCACAATTAGGTGAAATTCTGATATTAAAAATAATTAGCGTAGTTTGTATTGTACCGATAATAGTTACTCATTTGAAATAGATGGTGCGTTAGCGTGTAGGGCTATGATATATTGTAGACATGATATGATAGATTTAATAAGTATTTCGATGATTAATAAGTGCTTCTTATGGATGTGTTAGATAAGTATGTCCGTACAGATAGATTGTTATGATTTAGCAACATTGTGATTAGATTGTATATTCTGTAGCTATAAAGTTGTTCCACTTGTATCTGTTAACAGAGATATCTATATTTTAGCACAGATTATCATCTTCAAAGGTTATAGACTAAATCAAGTACCATTAAAATGTATGAGTAACTATTTTTAAAACTTATTTTAATTGTAATACATTCAAATAAGTTTCAATACCTATTTTAGTATTTTCTGAATCACAACAGTTTTATAATTTAAATAATGGTTACCTGCTATTTTTAGTTATACAGATTATAAAATAGATGACTCTGTAACCTTTAATGATGAAGGGTATTAAATTCCAGTTTCAAAATGTAGTTTCAGTGAGATTGTTTGGATAGTGGTCGCAATTATTTCAGTAAAGTTTTTAAACTACTACGAAGCTGGTCTTAATAGTTTTGAGCAATTTTATAATATTTTTTTTATATCTAAAAGCTTCTTTAAAATTACTGCATCTAGTAATGTATATAAGACTGAAATAATTAATACTCCATGTCCAAGTTTAGTCGGCAAGGCTAATCTTTAGTGCGCAGTATAAACAGTACAAACTTCCTGAATTTAGGAAATCTGTTTTTATTTTAATTTTAAATTAAGACTTTTATTTTGGATTTGTTGCATTTTTTTTCACTGTTAATTATTGTAACTGTAACAAATCCTAAACACAAGTCAATTTTTTGGTGCTCGTGCCGTGAAATTTTAACGTAAGTTTTAATGTTACAGCACATTTCAAAGTTGTTATCAAAATCGCCTTTTTTTTGAAAAACAATTTGAGGTGTGGTGTACATGTATATTAAGTTCTAGTTTTATTTATATAATTTGCTCAGTTACATAATTTGTAACACTCTGCATGTTGTTTGTCAAATTAAACATGTTTAAAAATAGTTTTATTTTTATTTACGATAATATTAATGCACAATTGTAAAATTTCTATATTACGTATTAACAAGCAGAGCTGAAATACTTGATAACGCTATGTAATTTAGATTTCAAGTTAAAATATATTATTGTGCATATTGTAATTAAATTTAAAGCAAAATTTTATGAAGTTTATACCTGTTATTTGTTGCAATTTTACGTGTAATATTTTATATATTATTGTAATATTATTTTGATACTAACATTATACGTAAAATGCAACAAATAATGGATTTCGATGTCGTTTTGTTAAAACCTCCCAAATTCTCATAACTGTAAGACTATTACAATAATATGTATGTAGGATTACTATTTCTAAAACTGTATAAAGTTGTAGATAGAGTTTTAAAAGTAACAACTAGTCAAGTTATATATTTAATTGGTATCTTTTTGGCACATCAAATTTTACCATTCATTTTGTATGAAATAAAAATGTTCCGAATAATTTTCTAATCAAAATCATTGTTATTTCATTTTGTTTGTAACATAAGTCATTTGTCTACATAGATTATATTAATAAATAAACTTGCTTCTTCCTATTGCAACAGTGCCCATTCAGGTACAGTAGACTTTTCTGCTGTAACTGAGCAGCATTTTGTATCGTAAGGCTGTCGCCATTTTTTAAATATTATTAAACGTAATTATATTTATTGTAGGATTAATGATTACAAAGAAAAGTTAGTTAACAAATGTTTATTGTGAGGAAATACTGTTTGAAATACTTTTAAAGGTGAACATTTTGTACTTGGAATAAATTTTTTTATTGTATACTGCTTGTCCATATTAGTGACAAGGTAGTTTTTCATTCTTTGAAATTACTTTACATAGTATTTTCGATCTGGAAGCCTTCTGCAATACGTGTGTTGACTTCCTTCAGCCAAGAAATGGATTATATTTAAACATTCCATGTATGTTTAAATAAAATAGTTATTTGTCCCAAAGAGATATTGAAATACACTTGTCAATATATTATAGGTTACAATGTTAAATTGCAAAACCAATTTTGTAATTCTAAAGCTAGACCTAAAGATAGAACTGCGTAAAGTCAGTTGTAATTTATATAAGCCTTTGCAGATGTAATGTATATTATATATAGTTATACTTCCATTTTGTCCAGAATTTTTATTGTAGGATAAACTCTTGTTTGTAATTGTATTTATGTCAAAAATTGTATCATTAATTTACTTCTAAGAAGTATGTTATGAATAGTCTATTTTTTATTCATTTTAGTTTATATATCTTCCTCGTACTAAGATTCTGGACAAATTGTGTTAAGATATCCATTTAATATTGAATTTTAGACAACACAATGTATTCTTTGAATAGAAATAAAAGATAATATAGTATTTTATGTTTTTATTGATGAAGAAACCATTTATCAATACCCCTTTGTACATTATGGGTTGATAAACATATTGCATAATTTAATTAAAAAATTTAAAAACCCAAAAAAGATAAGTATTTTATTATATTGCATAATTATAAACTTTTGTTTTGAAGTGTAATCTCAAAATTTACTATTTTTGAAGTTTGCATTGTAAAATTTCCACAAGAAACTTTAAACCATTGTGCAGCAACGGACTAGGATTTTCAATTTAAGTTGGCAGAGGTGAAAAGGGATGTGTTTATTATATGTATTTTATCAACAATGGCAATAAAACAAGCACAAATTAAATAAGAATACAAATTTTAATTTATATTCTCTAACCTTACTTCATGGAATTCCATATTTAATACCACTAATGTTTTAAATACAATGTAACTCCATAATTTGTTTTATATCATTATTTTACTTATGTATTTTCCCTTGATAATGATATGTGTGAAATGATTAATTATTTCTCGAAGGTAAATTGTCCTTTCAATTGCAGGTATAGCTAGATTTAGTCTATCTGATGGGCTGTGCATATTTGCATTTGTGGGCCAAGATCTAGATACCAATGGAAACGTCATGCATTTCTATGCACATTAATTACTAATGGTTATTAGCACTACCTATCTCTAAAATTTTGTCCCATTGAAGAAATTTCATTTTTAGTAGGGGACCTTTTTTTTTCTTCCTGCTAGGGTTCGTCTACTCTTGTTGTTCTGAGGACACTGCAGACATTCAAGCTTATTGTGTTCTCTCTGGTTGGTCTCACACCCAGTCTGTACGGTGTGGGACGTTTCGCCGAGGACGTTTCGCCGAGGCCGGTTCGCCGCTGGCCGTTTCGCCGCCAACATTATTTTATTGCATTCAATTGAACACTAGCACATACCATCTTACATTTTTTTAAATATATCGTATAAAAACTCATATATCTACCAAATTTTAAACCTTATTAACGATTATTTCTAATGAGATAATTATCATTAGGACACTCATTAGGTGACGACAGAATTTAAGAATTGTGAGAGAATTTAATGACAGAACAATTTTAGAATATTTGCGTTCAATCGCCCATAATTACCAATTTCATTAATATAATGTAGGTATTATATGTATTTAATGTAATTATTTGACGTATTGTAGTATTTACATAGAAAATAATAAACATTTCTTTTTCGAAAATATGTATCTTTATTTGGAATGGACATTTTATGAACTCATTTTTACTGCTTTTTAGAAAAAAATAGTTTTTTAGGGCGTAATTTATATATTACAATTTATAGATATTAAAAAAATAATAATATAAACGAACTAAAACAGCATTTTATACAGTGTGTTAATTCCGTCTCTAATAAATTCATATTTACAACGCAATTCGTAGTGTTTTCTCAAAAAAAGAGATCGAGGATGCGAGGTCCATTTTTTCATACGAGCTATAGTTTACGAGATTCCCTATTAAAACATCGAAATTTGTCCACCTTGTACTTTTGGCGGCGGAACGGCCGCGCCGAAACGGCCAGCGGCGAATTGGCCCTGCGGCGAAACGGCCGCGGCGAAACGTCCTACACCCCAGTCTGTAGTGTTGAGTGCCTGTAACATATTACGCAGGTATCTGAAACATTCCGGTTCTATTTCTGGATATCCATATCTGCTTTTATTATAAAGCATCATAGTTGCAGAAAATGTGCATAACGGTTTTAGGTTCTTCACTGCAGAATCTGTGGATAAGGGCTCCTGTTAGTTTCGCTATCCTTTCAAAGGTACTTTTAACAGTCGTGTGTCCTGTTAACGCTCCCGTTAGAGTTCTAAGATTCTCTCCACGTAACCACAGTGCTTGTGAAGCTCTTTTTGAGCAAGGACTATTTATGAAGGCCTGGCTGTGTTAATCCTGTGCTATTAATTCAGTAATTCTTATGCTGCTTCCTGATCCATTCTTTGATGTGGACAGCTTTTCTGAGTTACTCCTAGAACAGGTTCTAGTATGTAAAACGGTTTTAGTGCTTCTTCCCGTCCTTGCTTCTCAATAATAGATTGAAGGGGAGGAAGGCGGTAGGTGTTAATTTTATTGCCCCCGTAATTCCTAAACAGGCCTGTAACTTGTATAGTTTTAGTTTTGTGCCCTAGCTGGCTGGCTTTTACCAGTGCCGCGTATGTTATTGCTGGTCTGACTACTCTAGTGTATAGTCACTATACAATACATGGTTTCAATCCCATGATTTATCATAGACGCATCTTATCATAGCGAGTGTGATTTCTAATGACTTTATCAATCTGTTAGTTTCAAGTAAACTTGAAGTTGATAACGACTCCCAAGTATTTTATTTCCACCCACAAGTTGATACGTTTTCCGCCAAGAAGAAGAGGACCGAGGTTCTCTATTTTCCTTTTGCGCGAGAATTGTGGTTTTTTGAGGACCGACTTTTAGGCCTTCCCTTAAACGTTACATTAAGGACGGTTTGCATGCGCTCCCTTACGGTATTTACAAATGTCCCTTCTGCTAAGATGACCAGGTAATCTGTATAAGCTAGAGATATAAATCCTTCGCTGCACAACTGAGGCGATAAAACTCCCCTTGCGGACATCTCCCTGCCATCCGGGCTGCCAACGTCTCTCAGAGTTGTATGCACCACTCGACTGCTTAGCAGCAGGTCTCTAGACCCCGAGTTCTCAGGTCCGAGGTAATGGAGTTAAATGACGTGTTATCAGAGTCTCCTTCAATGTCCAACAGTGTCCCTGGGATTTCTGTGTAAGGTATTCTCAACTCTTTTTATGAGATGATGAAGTGCTGTCTCTGTTGACAGTCCTGCTCTCTAGGCACATTGGTACTAGTGTAGTGGATTAGTCACTAGTAATTCCTCCCTAATGTGTCTATCGAGTAGTTTTTCCATTGCATTGTACGAATGACGTAAGGCAGTTGCCCTTGTGTAGCGACTCGCAATTTCCAAGGAAGGTACTTCATTGCTAGAATGGCTCGTAAAATAGAGCAGAGTGTAGTAATTAGGAGTTCTAGTCCCTCCTGTAGCATCACCAAGATGCCCGTTTGCCTCTCCCAGTGCTCTGTTGTATTCAGTGAGGGATGTTCTTTGGGTCTCCCAGCCGCCTCCACTTTTTGCCCTATTAGTCTTCTTGTATGTTTTATCTGTGCCATGGGAGTTTTCTGTTTCATACCCTCACGGTTGGAGAACCGTTCTATTCAAAGCTATAGACAATCGTGTCTGTCAGTAACTCGAAGGTTGTATGTAAATCTGAGGTGTTATGAATCGATGTATTGATTCTCGGCAAATAATGATTAAAGTCCTTTTTATAAAACGCCCAATTCGTTTTGAGCGGTTTTCGATAGTGGTCAATCACTTTGGCAACATCTGTGTTTTTAAATTGTATGTATCAGGGAGAGAGTAAAAGGTTTCGCCGAAGTTTTTAGACTGTTTTATTCACAATCAATAAATACAACATAATTTCAGTGAAAATTTTTGCATCAGGTGTGTATTGAAATAGTCGACTATTTATAAAATTAACGACAAGTGTTTTACAAATTTCTGACATCTTTTGAAATTGTGTGTTTTCTTATCAAATGTTCGATAGTTTAATTTTTATTTTAATACAAACTGTATTATTAATAATAAATCTTAATCTTATGATACTGTAACATTTCTTTTTTCTTGTTATTGTAAGAATTGCTAAACATGTTGAAAATTAATAACGTATTTCATTCCAAATCATGTCATTTTAAATGATGTATCCATAATATTATCTATAAAATAATATAAATTGTGAATGTTTTCACTTTTATAATAATATTCATTTACTTATATTTGTAATAGTTTTAGATAACTACCAAACAAGTGGTAACTTTAAACTTCTTTAATTGAGAGTATGTATCACTAACTCTATGTCATACAAAACATGAGACGTGTGACAATCAATCTTACCAATACTCTGTTCTACATTATTTTGCATTAGACCGGGCCATGGATATTTAAGGAGAGTCAAAAGAACAAAAAGTTACTATCTTAGACAAGGTTAGTACCTTGGCTAGGTTATATAGTGAAACTAATGCAGCGTTGCAACATAGTTTGTCACGCTATTTAACTTTGCACGAAAATCGTTAAATCCCGAGTGACCAATTAAAAAAAAAAATTAGTCTTCACACCGTTAACGTATTTTACCTACATAAAACAGAAATTGCATGTTCTTTACATCGGTCGTAAATGGCAACATCGTGTCTTATCTAGTACAATGAGATGTTTAGCATGCATTAATATCGTTATTACTTATATGTATAAAAGGGAAAAGTTTTCTTTTGTTCTTCTCCTTCTCGATTTATTTTGTTGAACACAATATTCTCCGTTTTGGATTTATTTTATTTAAATTTAAAAGTATAATAAATGAATTTTATGATGTAACTGCTGTGTTTGTATAATTCTTTGCTTTGCACGTCAGAGGGTAAGTTAGATTTAAATATGTGCAACTGGAGTGTATTGGAACTTGGGATTCAAAATAAAGTTTGAATACAACTATAAGATATAAGGAAAAAGGAAAAGGCCACGTATTTCATTCCCTCCCCAAGGGTGAGGGCGGGCTGCTCGAGCTTTCCGAACTCCTTCAGCCACAATCATGGATTCCCAGCAAACATACATACATTACGTATATATGCATGGTGAGATTAAGGATGGGTGTGGTCAGGATAGGATCGGAAGGAACGGAGTTAGGGTTCTGAGGGGGAAAATACTACCCCAGCATTCGCCTAAGCAGCCGCACATGGTGTGCATATACGCAGTGACCATGCCGCTATATGAGTATGAGGACAACCCCCTGAAAAAACCTGATACAAGGTAAACAGTAACGGAAATTGAACCCATTACCTCCCGAATACTAAGCAGATCGTGTCACCACTACGCTACCAGCGCGGTTTAAGATATAAGTAACTGAAACTTTGTATTTAAACAGGTTTTCATTTTTCCTCACTCAAACGTCAAACGTCGACCGTCGAACCGCCAAACCGTGAAACCGTCAAACCCCAAACCATCAAACAGTCAAACAATCAAATCGTCTAACTGCCAAACCCTCAAACCGCCAAACTGTCAAACCGCCAAACCGTAAACCATCAAACCGAGAAACAGTCAAACCGTCAAACCACCAAACGCCGACCGTTGAACCGTCAAACTACCAGTCTGTCAAACAGCCAAACCGTCAAACCGTGAAACCGCCAGACCCTCAAACCGTCAAACCGAATTGAATTTTTAAGTTAAGACATGAATATTTTTAAAACGTCAAACCCTCAAAGCGTCAAACCGCCAACACGTCAAACCGCCGAACCGTCAAACCACCAATCTACAAACCGTCAAAGCCTCAAACCCTCAAAGCGCCAAATTGTAAAACCGCCAAACATACAAACCGCCAAACCGTTAAACCGACCAACTGTCAAACCGCCAAGTCGCGAAACAGTCAAAGCGCCTCAACCCCCAAACCGTTAAATCGCCAAGCCGCTAAATCGTCAAATACCGCCAATATGCAAACCGCTAAATCGTCAAACCGTGAAGACGTCGAGACACACAACAGACGCACAGTCAGAAAGACGCAGACACACAGATACAGGCACAGACAAATGCGTTCTGGAGTTATGGTGGATACTAACATACATCCACACATACAGACACGCACGCACACACGGCCGATCTTGGCGAAACTTTGTCAAATGTAAAATGAGAGGGTAATGAAAAAATCGATTGTTTAACCTTCTGTACGTACGTAGGTTGGAAGGTAAAAATTACTTAAAAACTATCAACGCTTTACTAAAATAAAGAAATACTTTATTTTATAAAACAAATTTTATTTTTAATCAATTGGAATAAGTATACATCGTTAAAACAATTTTAACGAGTTCATAAAAAAAGAATCCTTGAATTCATCTGTTGACTCCAATAACAATGTAGGTTATACTCGGGAAGACGAATTAAGAAAAAAATAAAATGTCGCAATTTCTCAATAACACATATGTCAAATTTATATACAAAAAGAATCATGTTAGTCATGTTACCAACAAAGATCAAGTTTTTCCTGAATTATCCAGTTGAGTATTGGAATTAATCACGGTCTGTATACTACTACGGTTGCCCCATAATCCGGCTTGTAGGGGTTACGTTACAAGCGAGCAGGGGGAAAGCCTACGTCACTCAGCGACTGTTTGAGTGACCGGAGTATAGTGAAAGCCTGTGAGTGCATGCTGTTCGCAGTTGCAGAAAGTATTTGTTATATTAGTTATTATATTATTTTCGTGAAATTAAAATTATATTGTTAAAATCAAACAAATAATGACAGGGTGTCGCTGTACTGTTGCTACATGCAACAACAGTTTAGAAAAAACAAATAACTTCTTAGCTAAACAAATAGTAGAGAAACATCGGGAATTTAAACGAGTTCTGACATTTCAATTCAAATTTGTATTTCAGAAGTCACAACATTACAAATGTCAATTGTAATTCCAGTGTAATACAAATTAAAAATTAGTAATTCAAACCAAACGAAATTCAAAAATTCATTTTTAGTATCTTTTGCGTTGCTGCTAAGCAGATAAATTGAAATTGAATACTTAATTTTTAAAAATATACATTTTTAATTAATACGGTTAAATAACATTTATTATTAATCTGCGTTGTTGTTTATAATATACTTACGTATGTCCTTAATAATAATAATGGTTTGCTTTATTGTGTCATTTTCATTTGAAAACAGATTAGGTACCTCTGTTTACCACAATAACATATGAATTACGGAACTGCTACATTTAGTTAAGATAAATATTGCTTGTTCTTTTAATTAATTATTACTAAGTTACTTTTATATTAACGCAGTGATAATTTATATACTGGTTATTGTTATTCCCATAACAGTGCTCTAACGCCTAGCTTAAAAGTCGCTGACCGACGTCACACGGTGTTGACCTATAAGAGGGTTCTCAGCCGATGAGGCAACCGTAGTAGTATACAGACCGTGGGAATTAATAGATACAATCAACAGAGAAAAAAGCTACTATAGTTGTAGCAATTATAGATGCCCGAAGAGAACTAGACTTACTCTGGACTTCCAACTGTTGACAATAATCAACTGTCATCCAGCGAAAATCCACCTCTATACTACAAAGAAAGAACCAAGTACTGATGGAATAATTTTTACTTACTCGCGACAGCACCAATCTCACGACTCACGGCAATCTCGGACTGTGGGAGTCCGAGTTATCTGCAGAATTAGTGGAACACTTTTAGCAATTTAGTTCACAACATATTTTGTGTGAACCAGGTAATTCACAAAATACCATATGAAGCAGTACACAGGTAGTACCACACAGTTCTCCACTAGACAAGAATATAAAGAGTAAATCCAAAAACAAACCAACCAATTACAAAATTTTTTTGTCTTTCTACACAGAAACTTGCAGAAAGAAGTACGCTTTCAGATATTGCCGGTAAAACAAAGGAACATCGTATTTGAAGATTATAAGTTGCTTGAATTTGAACAAAGACAGTTATTTTTTATAAATCTATATTAATGAAAGGCTTAGTCCTCTCTCACTCACTTACTGAAACAAGGCCGCAGCCGCATTGGCAACTGTGCACGGAAGGTCGATTTGTTGACACTTACATTATGGCGTCTTACCGGTGCATTCGGTGTGTAAATGGTTCGAGCTCAAAACTGGATAGTTTTCGTCGTAACTAAATGTCCCTTCCATTATTGCAAACATTGGTTGTTTTATGTGTCAGTTTTCATTGTTTTAAGCGAGAATGTAACTTCTTTTAACTTAAATAGTTTTTACGCCCGGTATTATCAACACTTTTAAAAGTACTTTTAGTGTAAAAGGGCTTTTATATCTAGGAAAGTGTATTATGAACGTATTTTAAAAGACATTTAAGCTAAATGCGCATTTAACTTTAAGTGTTCAAGATTGACCCTTTAAAAGTAGATTTAACAGTAACGCATGCGTATTCATTATTGTTGTACGTACAGTTGAAGGTTGAAGTTTATTACTCTGTCTTTAACAGCTGACATCGTTATAACCTTAACCTCACTATTGTTTTTATATCTTCATTAAATCAACTGTTTTTTTTCAAAACAAACAAGTCTTTCTAGTAATCATATTAGGTGAGTAATATTGTCCGTGTAAAATACAAATTAATTATTTAAATTTAATCCTAGGTATTTATCTTTCCTTTACATTCTACTATAATGTACTCAAGTAGTAGTGATTTTACAACTTCATCCGATGAAGAATTATTTGAAATTGCAAGAAAGAGGAGACAACCAAAATTGTTTAAGCAAAGAAAGAATTATTTTGAAGAATACTCTGATTCTCAATTTTTTGAAAGGTTTCGCTTAACAAAGGAAGCAGTTTAGGAAGTTTTAAATCAAATTAAAAATGATTTAAAGTATGATTCCTTAAGAAACCAATGTCTTTCACCAATGCAGCAATTATTGTTGACATTACGTTTCTTCGCAACAGGATGTATGTTGATTTCGGTAGGGGACTATATTGGTGTAACGAAAGCTACTGCAGGGCGGGTTGTTAAGAAGGTCTCTATAGCAATTGCTGAATTACAACAGAACTTCATAAAAATGCCTACCACAGGTGAGGAAATTCAAGAGGTTCAGGCTGGATTTTACGAAATTGCAAAATTTCCAAAAGTAATCGGTGCTATTGATTGGTACTCATATTAAAATACAATCTCCAGGTAATAAAACTGTTTCTAGTACCACGACCAATTTAATATATTTTATTTACTAGGTAAAGATGATGCAGAAGTGTATCGAAACCGAAAAGGATATTTTTCATATAATGTGCAAACAGTGTGTGACAAGAACCTAAAAATAACAAACTTAATAGCTAGATGGCCGGGATCAACACACGATCAAACAATTTTTAATAATTGCCGACTGAAAGCAAAGTTCGATAATGGAGAATACCAGAATTGCTTTCTTTTGGGAGATAATGGGTATCGAAATTGCAATTATTTATTAACTCCACTGTTAAATACACATACCGCAGCAGAAGAATTATATAACCGCTCTCATATTAAAACACGCAACACTGTGGAAAGGCAATATGGGGTATGGAAACGAAGATTCCCAATTTTATCATTGGGTATGAGGGTCAACATAGAATTGGCGAAAATTATTGTGGTTGCAACAGCTGTGTTACACAACATAGCTGTCGAGATGAATGTACCTGTTCCCGTTACTGAAGAGGTTATTACAGATTCCATCGATAGCTACAATAATGAAATTGTTGACGACAATACAGCTCGAGGGAGATTAATAGAAAATTATTTTCAAAATTTGTTATAATTATCTTCATTAAAATATATGTATTTATAAGAATTAAAATAACTTATATAACTAGTTTAGTTTATAATGAATTTAAGAATAATTCTTATTTAGTGCATGTCTTCTTTCTTCATTTTGTAGTTTTTTTTCTTCTAGTTGTTCTTTTAATAAGGCTAACCGTACTTCTTGTGACTCTCTTTTCTCTATTAACTCCAATTCTAATAATTGGTTTTGCAATTTTTTATTTTTTAGATCCTCTTCTTTCTGTAACTGCTCACATTCCAATAATTTTGTTTTTGCTATATACATTTTTCTTTTGCCTGTAAAACACTATCCACCTCTTTTACTTCATTCCTCTTTCGTTTCAATAGCTGACCTTTTCGTTGCATTGCTTGTTTTGGAGTGACAGGAGCTATAGCTTGAACAAATTCTAATGGTGGTTCATTTGTTTGTAAAACTGGCAATGTTTCGGCCATGGATAACGAAGGCAACACTTCTACTGTTGCTTCCACTGGTGCTACTATAGAAATGCTGTTTAAATCTATTTCTTGTATTGTCTCAGTATTATCTTCAATAACTTCAACCATGTTGTCGCTATCAAACATATTTATCTCGCCTTCTACTGTTTTATATTTATAATTTCTAGAATTTTGTCTAATATTACATTAGGTGTTGTTTGTGAACATCCACCACCGGTTTTATACAGTTCTTGCTTCATATCAGCTGCATATTTTCTGGCTTGATGTTTCAGATTTTCATACTTTGCAGATAACTGAATTGTAGATCTTACAGAAAAAGGATGATTGGCATTAAATTGTTCTGTGATACGGTTCCAAATGGATGACTGTAACATGATTTAATAATAAAATGATACTAACGACTAAAATAAACATACCTTCTCTTTGACGACAGTTGCATTTGTTTGTTTGTTTTCAATGACATTTTTGTGAATGAAAATTAAATTTAAAAGATCAATAGCGTCTTGATCAGTAAAATTTTTGCCACGAGCTCTCTTTGAAGTCATGCTTGTTAGTAATAAAAGTTATAGTTAGTAAAGAAAGATAATTAAAGAATTCTATTAGTAAAATGCTATACAGTATGCTATAAATATACTACAAAAACTCCTTCCACCATAAGTATAATTAATTAAAGATATACCAAACCACTACAATTTCTAAAATTATTTCTAAGAACAGCTAAACTACAGTTAAATCTATCTACAAAAATGATTAATTACTATAGAACAAAAACAGAAAATAGAAACAACACAAAAAATACGAGAACAGAAATAAAACCATAAAAACCAACCGCTGTACTTCTCAAGAAACTCGTTAATAATTTGAAAATGGTGACAGAATAACCAGGTTTACATTAGGCTAATAGTTACAACTGTTGCCAACCCTTTTAAAATTAGCACTTAGTTAAAAGTGTTTGAAGGAAGCTTGATAATACAGCTACACCGTTTAAATGCGCATTTAACTAAATGCCGTTTTAACTAAATACACTTTTAAATAAAGTTGATAATACCGGGCGAAGTAACTTTAATAAGCAATAGAAGAAATTACCCATCATACCTGTATTTTAATATGTTAGTAAATAGTAAAACCTCTAAAAAAAGTTTAGAAATTACTTATCATAACTGTATTTTAATATGTTAGTAATTATTGAGTGAACGGAGCATACTTTCTTTTCTAGGTTCCTTGCAGAATTGTTACTCTTGCAATAATAATTTTAAATCCATTATAAAAATGCTTGTGTCACTTGTTTCAAATAGTTTGCTAAATAATTATTCAAAGATGCGCTCTAACAAAGTTGCACCTGAGTCACATCTAAAAAGACGAAAATTGACAATATTAATGTAATGTGTAACATGAAAGACTTGTAATGTATTTCTTAGGTTGTTATTTTCTGCACCAAAGAAAGCTATATCGTTTTTGGAAATAGATTTTTAATTTGTTTTTTTTTGTATATAATCAAAGTATATAATATATAGTTTATTTCATGTTACTTTTTCGAAATTGTAATATGCCTTATATTTTTATACACAACTGCATTGTTTGGTGGAATGTTTCTTTAGTGTTTTAGGAACTGCTCAAGCCTATTGCATTTTGTTTTGAGAAATAAATGCACCTCAAGTACATGTTTTTGCTAAACTTACAAGTGTAAAATATGTATTAATTTGTACCTGTACCCACACAGATAACTTGATTGATTTGTGTGTGCATTCACTAAGGGTAAGTACGTGTTGATCGCATCATTCTTCATTTTATAGGAGTGTGTAAGCGTCAAATTTTTGGTCAGTTAAAAAATACAAACAGGTGCCTACCGTGTACTGCTAATTACAGATCTAACACAATAAAATAATGAGAAATTCAAAATTCAAGACCGTTATCGGTCTGTTATTTCGTCTGTCAGAATACTCGCGCACTCGGTGTAGGCTTTCCACTCGAATTTGCAGTGTTGCCATTTGCTGCGGCCGCAGCCTTTGTAGGAGGTGGCCATGGTAACACGCACCCCTTACCACGTGGGCGCACACTAAGGGAGAATTTATCAAAAGTCAACTCGAGAAATGAAGGTTGAAAAAATAGGCATTTTCGTAAACCCGGGCAGTTGGCAGTTGAAAATCGGGGAATCAATTCTCATTAATAATCGAACGACCTTGTGTTAATAATGTCCGAAGTTATGAAAAACTTTCATTTTAAAGTGGTAAAAGTATTTATATTAAAACGTCAATTAAGTATCTAGTGAAATCACAAATCCAACACAGAAATAATTTATCATCCTTTTTAAGGACTGTACTCATTATTATATAATGAAAACATAATGTGTATGTCTAATCTTAATTTTAATTATATATGGTTACATTAATGTAATTTTGTGATAGCAGTAGAAATGAGGCCTTGTCGTCGCCATCTTGGATTTTTGTGACGTCACCTCTGGGGACTTTAACTTTCACTTTTTTTATATGCCCACGTGGGGACCGTATTTTTTTCACCTGAGAATAAAAGGATTTAATCTGCTATTAATTAGGACCCGTTTTTATCAAAGGAGATTGCATAATTGTTATTAAAATTATTACATTTATTTTAATCCCATCTACAGATTGTGACCTAATTTAATTATGCATTGGGGGTTGCATTCTAATAAGGGGCCGTCTTGTAAGACGGGAATCTGTTCGCAGGCTTCTTAATCTGCGTTTATTATTATTAAACAGTTATACAACTTCATTATGAATGGAAAGTAGCAATTAACCGTCGACATCGTGTTAATTAATATGTTTATAAATATTTAAAAATTTTGCTGCTGCAAAAAATACATTAAGGACTAAATATTAGGTGAAATAATAATTGAGGCGGTGCGTGCGTACTCGTTAATGTTCGGGTATTGACCTAACCACACTCTAATATCTTCCCTAGGGGCACGTTTATAAATCTAAACTCCTTTTTTTGCTGAGATATTTTCTCGTAAGACGACTGCGAAGGCTGTTTCGGCGACCCTTACTCGAAACTTCCCCGAAGATAACCGATTCTACCCGAACAATCACGAGTGCGCCCACGCACCAGACCCAAGACCAGCAGCATTCTCGTTTCTCGCGCGTTTCGCTCTTTGAAATGTAACCGTCATCCAGTGAGCATTATTATAATGTATTCTCCTGTTTATGAGCCAACATCAGCGGACATTAGAGATTTTACTGACTTGTTAATAAACTATTACAACATAACCGTTCACCATGATGATGGAAACGATGACGTGGATGAGTTTAATGTATCTCACATCCAAGGTGATGGTGATGATTCACAGAAGAGGAAGAAGAGCTATGAGGTAGAGGAGAAGGA
This sequence comes from Vesta saturnalis, assembly GCA_036346205.1. Lineage (NCBI taxonomy): Eukaryota > Metazoa > Arthropoda > Insecta > Coleoptera > Lampyridae > Vesta > Vesta saturnalis. The sequence continues at coordinate 1,228,344 of JARFJB010002109.1, read as the reverse complement.
CGAGTCTCAAAACCATGATGATGATAGCGATGAAGAACAAGACCGATAAAGAATGTGATTAAATAAATGATGTATTGTTGTTTATAATAATAATATATTTTCAAACGCTAATCTTTCCTTAAATTTTTATTAATAAGCTTGTATTTCCTAACGATGTTTGAAGCTACACTAACAATGCTGTAGTAAATGCGAAATGGCGGTTAGATAGGTAACTACAATAAGTGTGATATTGGCTTTCTTTTCACTCTATAAGTTAAATCATACTGCTATTTTTTGAATTGAGAGCTGATTTTGTATGATTAAGTTACATCAGTTTGGTATTTTTGAATTGTGGTTGGTTGGTTTTAGCAAAGTGTAAGTTAGTCCAATCAGTACTTTTGAGCTGTAAGCTAGTTTTCGCAGGCTGTAAGTTATGATTTGATTGATTGAGATTGATTTGGTCGATTGATTGATTGATATTGATCTGATTGTTTGATATGATCGATTGTGATTTGTTTGGGATTGATCTGCTTAATTGATTTGTATGTTTTGAGAAAGAGACGAAGGAGAGACGAACACGATCAACCTCTATTACAGAAAACATTCATTATTCTTTACACCACTAGATGGTGTCACACACGAAACCCTAATTAGCTCTAATATAACGCTAGGTGGTGCACTTTTATTATAGAAAATATTGATTAGTCCATACACAACTAGATGGCTACACAAATTAAAATTTCGCAAAGGGGCCACGATAGGAAGGTGCAGACCTAACACAATTTCCTGTGGCCCCCTTATCAGAATACTATTTCTAGCTAGACATGGGGCCAAGGCAGGGGGTGAAGGCCCGAAAGCAAGTTGTGCAGCCCTACACCTGTCTTACAAGTTAGCATTAGCCCCTTATTGGAATACAAGTTTAAATTTCTCACAATAAGCAATCAGAATGTTAACACCTAAATACAAATTCAAATTTCCCGCCATAACCTGCAGAGACTTAAATACAAATTCAAAATTTCCGCCAATGGAGCCTCGACAAGGGGCATAGCCCCGAAAGCAAATTGCACAGCCCTACACCTGTCTTACAAGTTAACATTAGGCTGCTTATTATAATACAAATTCAAGTTTTCCGCCAAGGGTACCACGACAATACACGATGGCCCCCGAACAAGTTCAGATCACAAGGGACGAAGACCCGAGAACAAGTTGCGACGCCCTACACCTGTCTTACAATCTCGGTTATGTTCGGGGAGGGTTGGAGTAGGAATCGCCGAAACAGCCTTCGCCGAAGGCCCCGCGTCGCGAAATTTTACCTGTATGATATATTTTTAAACTAGAGAATATTTTCTATATTACACGTTGATCTCTCTCTCTCTCTCTCTCTCTCTCTCTCTCTCTCTCTCTGTCCCCCTAACCTCCCCTCGTTTCTATCGCCTCTCGCTCGTTTCTTGCGTTATTAGGTTAGACCGAATACGCTTACAATATTAGGTTAGATTAATAAACACACGGTTTTAGGTTAGGTTAGGTCAATGCGCACGCGCGGGGTCATATTACAATTCTTAGAAATCTAAAATAGAATCAGTTCACAAGAATTTTTCATGGTTAGCGGTTTCAAGGATCCCTGTGAAAGGCCTGCTTGGGAGCGCGCGATTCAGTTTAGCAGAAATGACGAAAGTAGTATGCACGATAGGAGGGGAAAGTAAAGAAAAAGTATTAAGCATAGACGAGAGAAAGAATAGCCTTGTCGAGCTGCTAAGGAAAATAAACGAAATAATGAAACTAAATTTAGTGTTTTATGAAATGCACAGGGTGATGAACAGACTTCAGCTCAGCAATACATCAAGGAACGTAATGAAGCAACGTGTAATTAGTGTAGATAAGGAATTATAAGTATGAAAGGTGAAAGATAATATATTGTTAATTTTGACATGTATCTAGCAAATATTATGTCTAGAACATAAATATTCAGCACAAATGCGATGTAAAGTCGCTTTTAATATGTTTTAAATATGTATATGTAATATTGAATAAAGTAATTTTGAAATGCATACACGTACAATATTAGACGGTGTAGTTTAGTTGTTTTAATTAACAGTTCCGTAGTAAGAGAGAGGCGTCAACCTCTATTTCAGAAAATTTTCGGTGAAAGAATCTACTATCACAGGTATATTCTACACTGTTTTATCGTGTTTGTCTTTTAACATCAAGATAATACTGTTTGTTTTTGTTGTCTTTTAAATATTTACTAAAAGCTAGCACGCGCATGGCGCGTTAACAAAATATCTTAGTGTATATCTAATTTATAATGTCTAATTACCTGCTTACTTAATTGCTGCTTATTTATTTATTTAAAAGTAATTTGCGTGCGTGTGTATGAGTAATTGAACATACAAATAAATCAGGTATAATTTTTCAGATGTAAAGGTGCTGACCGCTTAGATAGAGAATCTGCCTGTATAAAAACACTAGTGATTATTATTTCACCTAATATTTAGACCTTAATGTATTGCAGCAAAATTTTAAAATATTTATAAACACATTAATTAACACGATGTCGACGGCTAATTGCTACTTTGCAGTCATAATGAAGTTGTTTAACTGTTTAATAATGATAAACACAAATTAAGAAGCCCACGAACAGATTCCCGTTTTACAAGACTAGGACCCCTTATTCTAATGAAGCCCCCAATGCATAAATAAATTACGTCACAATCTGTAGATGGATTAAAATAAATGTAATAATAATTTTAATAACAAAAAACTGGGCCTAATAATAACGTATTAAATCTTTTTATTCTCAGGTGAAAAAAATACGATTCCCACGTGGGCATATAAAAAAAATGAAAGTTAAAATGCCCCAGAGGTGACGTAACAGAAATTCAAGATGGCGGCGACAAGTGCCTCACTTCTACTCTTAACTGGAAAATAATTTACTTGGAGGTCTAGGAAAAATCAGCAGAAAACATGCAAGTGCCTCACTTCTACTCTTAACTGGAAAATCATTTACTTGGAGGCCTAGGAAAAACAGCAGAAAACATAGACATACCAACAATTAAATTAAAAATTGGAGTATACCATTTTGTCTTTTTTTAAATACAAGATCCCAAACCTATTCAATCTGAGGTTTCCATCTTGCCTATTTAAGTTATTAGGGTGTTTTTGTATTTCAATAGCTTCTCGCTGTAGACCAACATAATAATGGGTTTGCCTTGTAAAAAATGTCCATATTGTCAAATTGAATATTATGCTTTAAATTATTTCGCCCGGAGAATTACCGCATTTAACAGAAAAATAAAAGTTTACATAAACGATAGTAGTTAAAAAAAAACAGCATAACATTTCTTTATTCATGAAAGATATTTATTATTATCTTGTATATATGTAGGTATTATTAAATACTAAATTCATCGTCACTAGCAAGACTGTCTTCAGAATTCTCTTCCAATTTTGGATACAGACTTCGCTTAGTCATTCGAGACAACATTGACTTGGGTGGCATGAATTCAATCCAATTACCACTTTTTTAACGCACTGATTTGAAAGGACACAGCCATTAACAATGGGTGTTATAAGTTTACTTCTTGATTTTGTATTGATTGCATTCACTTTACTAAACACCTTTTCACATGCGGCATTAGAATGAGGTAATGGCAGTGTATTTAAAACAAAACGAGATAAATTACTAAAAACTGGAAGATCTACTTCGTTTGAATGATTTCTCCCGTTTTGAATTTATAGTGAGGCAACAGTCTCCACTCATCGGCAATCAGCTGAGCGTTAGTGGGATAAAACAATCGAGGCACATAACGTAATATGTTTCCTAGAGTTGCAAATTACTCTCGAATTCGATGTGAAACTGCATTTTCCAGCAAGAAGATGAAAATATTGGATAACAAATAATTATCAGAATCATATCTTTTTTATTTTCAGAACAAAGAATACTGTAAAACTGTTGACATCTGTCATAAAAATGATCTAATAAGTCAGGGTTTTCAGAAAACACAGGTTTTTTAATTTCATTGAAAATTTCCATTCCCAAATGCAATTGATTTTTTGGTAAAAACCTACTTCAATGTATAGGATCATTTGCACTCAAGAAATTACAAACTGTCGTAGCATATAACACAGCAACAGGTCCCTATAACAATTTGTCATCACATTATTCAAATTAAAAATTATTGTTTTGTCGGATTGAAAATATTGATTGAAAGCATTAATTTTTGGTAAGACATGATTAAGAAACATAATATATAACTTGTGAAAGGATCATTTAGACTTTTATTAATGTTCAGCAGATAGCAGACGTTCAGCTAGCCACTTGGAATTTAAAAAAGTTGTAGCGCTGACCATTGCTGTAAAATTCGTTTAACCACTTCTGCAACTGACCACCATCGCGTCTGTGAAGGATGGAGAATTTTGTGAACGTTGAACGTCGAACAGCGCAAATTTGAAATTCCTCAAACTCACTTTGTCGTTTACTGCTTTATTGAAAAAAACACGGCTGGAGATGTAATTTTTTCCCGGAAAGATATACTTGCTTTGAAGAGATTTTATATATATATATATATATATATATATATATATATATATATATCTAGTAAGGTCTTCAACGGATCTTGGTACACTCTTGCATGCTTGCGTGCTGTACACGTGTAATGGATGGCATATGCATTTGAAAATAAAAATTCCTGGACATAAATCTCTGAATCTAGAAGAAACATCACATTATAGTCGTCAGATCCAAATCCAACTACATTTTCAATCGGAATTTTGTGTTTATAAAATGTATCCATTATCTGTTCAAACAAATGTTTAGCTGTTCCTTGCGTGTGCATTTCTTTTTTCGTATTATAAACGGCAGTTAATTCCCAAAGAGAAGACTCACTTTTCCCCATGTCGTAATCAAAATATCTCACAACTATACATATTTATTAACAGGAATATCTGTGGATTCGTCAGTCAAAATACTGAATTTATTTTATTTTAATAAGCTCGATAAGTCATTTTTATAACTTGAGCTGATTACATTCGTAATAATCGTCCTTGTTTTTGATCGACGTATTGCCAAATCCTTGGCAATTTTTTAATCAAGAAATATTTTTGTCAGTAGCGGACACAGATGGTCCTTGGTTAAAAACGAAATATTTACGAACCCGCTGAGTTTAATTTCTGATGCTTTAACATTCATCAGTTGATGAACTTGCACTTGCGGTCTGCATAAATTTTGTTAAAATGTTGATATCTGATGTTGCTCTGCTTTTGAGTTTATTTCGGTGTTTGAGCGAATTATGATGTTTTTTAATCGTAGATAATTCGCTCACAAATTCAGTATTTCATAACAAACACTTTCCTTTAAATTTACTGTCTTCCACAGGTCGAAGCCAAGTTTTATATTCTGGTAATTCGACCCATGTTTTTTTTTAATTTCTGTAAAAACAAACATAATTTTTATTATTATTAAAAAAAAGTACCTGTGTTCTGTGACGGTATTTCAATTTTTTCGGTTGATTAGCGTCACTTCAATCACTATTAGACATTTTTTAGCTTCAACCGTAAACTCAACCAAACTTTATAGCACACTCGGTAAAAATGACATAAACGTAGCCGACGGGTATACTCGTATTTATATACTTCCTTTCGGGGAAGAACATTTAATCAAAAGTAATTTGCAAAGTGATTTATTTGAAATCAGTTGTATATTGTATTTTAAGACCGGCGGACCGGGGTAATTGGATACAGGAAACGGGAAAAGGCGCCGCTCGATACAAAGCATTGTCAGGAATTTCAGGAATTTTGAAAAGGTGGCATCATTATACAATAATTAAATCAACATCTCAAGAACTACAAGAAATTTTGAATAAATTAGGAGTCATTTGAAATATAACATAAAACAGATCAAGTTTAACAATAAGTTTCGACCTCTTTTAACATTGTAATATCTTTTGGATGAATTAAACTAATTGTTGCTAAATCAGGTTTATCATCTGCAATTAAGTTTCCAAATTCGATTACCACTCATCAATCCCTGATCGAAAGCGTAGTTTTTGAGAGTTGTATTTTTTTATAATACTGTGGCAGCAACCCATTGGACGCCGTCTTTAACAAGAAGTATAAAAAATATAATTATAAAAATATTGAAATTATTTTTAAATTACCGTACAATTGCGTACGATAATGCTACTAGGACCGTATACCGTACTTTGGTTTAAAATACCGTACACATACGGTAATTACCATACAGTTGGGAACACTGGTAGGCCGGCAAGTGCCCCCACTTTGTAGTTATGTCATCACGCGTGGACCATAGTCGCATCCAGTTAAATATTTTTTTGATGTCTATAAGATTGCTGGAACGGTTATTTGGGCACCAATCGATAGAGAAAAAACAGATGTAAAACAGATTTGTATTGAGATACTACGCAAAAAAAAAATATTTACAAAGTTATGCGGTCTGAACAATAGAAACGCAGCAAAAATCGTAAAAGATATCAAAAATATGTATAAAAACAAAGTTGTAGAGAATTAAATTTGCTATAAAAAAGTCACCGGCAGTATTAGACCATCTTCGTTTGTTTAGGAGAGACAGAGGCTCAAAGTAGCAACTCGTTTTTAGTGCACAGGAATATTCCGTTCATCAGGTGGTAAATATGTAATACACTTACACTTAATTTGAGAATATACAAATATGAAAACAGAGATAACAACAAGAATATAAGTACCAACTACCTATCCATAAATCAAAATTCTTAACTTAGTTTTAATTTTTCTCTTCTCTAATCTCGGTTATGCATTAAATATTGACTAATCAGGGTATACCTAGTGCAACTTCCATGAATTTTTTTATAGTAAATTTAATTTTATCTATAACTTTACCTCTATATATTGTAGCGTCCCCCAGGTACCCTATCTTGAAAAGTGTAATTTGAACTGATTCGCAATAATGCAAATTCCAGAACAAAACAATGGCTAAGTGATTTATGTTGACTCTACTGACAATAATGCTACTATTACTCAAATTAATTGCTTGCCTTACTTTGACTTTCCAGGCAATAATTACAACATTAGAAGTCTGATATTTAATTACTCGCAAACCTCAAATCTGAACAAACGAATTGGCCGTCTAGTGGTAGGTACGTTGTGTTATTTGAATTAGATAGGTCGGATGAGGTGAGTGTTGTATCATGTGGGGCAGGTAAACAGTGAAACTATTCAAATTAAAATTAACGAGCTTTGCGCAATGGTGGTTCAGCCCGTTAGCATACTATTTTGGGAAAGAACCACCAATAAAACCCACTTTATTCATACATAGATAATTGTACAAGTACATTAATACATCAGTTAACAAAAAAAAGACAATGAACGAGTTAAATATATAACAAAACACCATTAAATCAGTACAGGGCTCCCTCACTCTTGTATTTGGGTGAATTAACATTGTTGTTCGTTGTTTATATTTATATTTGTGTAGAGGTGAGCCTGGACGATTACTCTCCTTTCGGTAATGGAAGGAACCCAAAAGAAATTGTAGAAGGGTTAAAACAAGCCTCATCCCCTGATATTTTTTTCAGAGCTTTCTTAAGGGTGGTAATACGGTTCTTAATTTTTTGGGCCTGAGGACTGATTAATTATCTTCATTTTGTTACTCTTGTAAAAATTTCGCATTCCGCATAGTTTCGAAGAAAAAACATGTTTTATTAAATACTGCTAACAGATATTCCTAGTACAAGTTTAATGAAATTGTAATACAACATTTAGTTGGCAGTGGAAACAAAGGTAAAACTTTTTTTTTATAATACATGTTCAATATGACGGCCACTTTCATCAATGCAAATGTCAATTCTACGTAAAAAATTGAAATGCACCCTTCTTAGGACATCGTCGTTTTCTCGTAGTACATTTACAGCATTTTTGATTCTGGTCCACACCTGTTCGGAAGTATTAATTTGAACATTGTACACTTTTGTGAAACCAAGATCATGTCGGTCTGCTCATTAAAAGATAAATCCATATTTAATAGCAGTTAAAGTAACAACGCCAATTAAATAATAAGTAATGGTACTCGCGATAATAACAAAATTGTAAACTTGTATTAGGAATATCTGCAGTATCTAAGAAAACATTTTTTCCTTCGAAACTATGGGGAATATGAAATTTTTACAGGAGTAACAAAATGAAGATAATTAATCAGTCTTCTCGCTAAAAATTGAGAACCGTATTACCACCCCTAAGAAACTTCTGAAAAAAATATCATGGGATGAGTGGTTTTAACACATGGATCATTTCTTACACAGTGTTTAGTCGTAGTACAATTTCGAGCAAGTAAAGTCGTTATAATGCAAGCAGCAGTAATATCATTCCTGGAACGACCCAAACTTAGCAGTTCACCGTTATATATGGATAACCCACATAGTTGCAGTAACAATATGAATAATAATAATAAATTAACATCGTGTTGTTGGTGCCGTCAAAATAGTGATGGTAGCAGTAGTAGTAAATATAAAAATGAAGAGAAACAAGATGAAGGTTATTCTTCTAACACCGACTAAGCATCATTATGATGACTTATAGCAACTGTATAAACATGCAGCTAACGAATACTTAATCGATTGTATTTATTATAAACTATCAAATGATGTTCATCATGCAAAATATATGGAAACTGGATACAGATACAGTACACACCTCAACTCTGCATAAGTAGTGCGTTTGGGGTGTAGCAATTCTGATCAAAGCAATAATGTGGTGTTATATATGAAGGAATGAAATGAGCTTCTAAGATGGCATTCATATGTAGAATTACAATTTTTCCGATCCCAAGAAATTCAAAATAAAATTGATTGGTCAAATGTAAACGAAGATGAAGATATAATCTATGATCAACATTATGAATCTCTATCTCGCAATCTTGGTATTTATTACAATTGGGAATCGATTAAAGGAGATGACAGAATTTTGGAAACTGTTATGCTTGAAAGCTACAACTGTTCTTGCACATTCAATTCACATAGTATAGAAGAACTATTCAATTTAAAGGAAGCTATAGATTGGAATTTCTTGAATTTTACAATCTGTTAGGTTTTTATGAAAAGTTCATACAACAAGTTATTGACTACCGTCATTTTCGTGAGAAAGAATTCCATGGTAGTGATGATGACATTTATAAAGACATTGAGGATGTTATAAATGCAAAGTATAATATTAATTCACATCATAATACTGTACGCTTAATGGAAATATTGTATTATCGTCCTGATTATCTAATGTATAGCTTTTACTAAATAAAGAACTAAAATAAAAATGTTGTAATTATCCGTTTAGTTTTATTTCAATCACTAACTATGAAGTAGTTGTTCAGAAACAAAAACGTTCCAATTTAAAATCATGACCTTGATGAAAAGTCTTGTGCTCCAAAACATGGTGATTTACTTCCTAACAGTATACGCGGTATTATATGCGACCCCTCCAATTGTGGTAAAACAAACACAATAATCAGTCTGCTTACTGAGAAAAATTGTTTGAAATTTAAACATGTGTACGTATACTCTAAGTTATTGAATCAAAAACAAGTACAAACATTTACAGGAAATCTTACATAACGACTGGAGGTAGATAAAATATAACATCACACATTACATATATTCGTTACAATCTTAAGGCTATATGTACACATAAACAAGCACAAGTTATGACAATAATTATACTCTTGTTACTAACTAAATATCAATTAGCTCCTAGTTATTTAAAGTTACATTTATGTATTCGTTGATTGTATAAAAGGAATTTGTGACTAGGAACTTGCGAAGATATTTTTTAAAGCTAAAAATACTATTTGCTTCTTTTATGTCATTAGGTAGTCTGTTAAATAGTTTAATGGGTTTGTAAAACTGACAGTTTAAATACATTGAGCAGTTTGGGTGAGGTGGTATTATATTATTAACTGAACGAGTTCCGTAAGAGTGAATATCGGAGTGTTTAATGTACTCATTTTTATGCATGTATATGTATGTCAAACTTTCATGTAGATATAAATTAATAAATGTCAAGATATCCAATTTTACGAAAGATGTACCACAAGATTCTCTTGGAGGTAAGCCATCCATTATTCTTATTGCCCTTTTTTGAGTAACAAATGAACTTTTGGCATGATGTGATGCACCGTAAAATTGAATACCATATCTAATGATCATCTCAAAATATGTGCAATAAACGGATCTTAGTGTTACAGACGAGATTAAGCCCTTAAGGCAACGGATAGTGTAGCATGCCGAATTTAAACGTTTGCTAAGTCTAGTAATGTGTTCGCTAAAATTAAGCGATTCATCAATTATCAATCCCAAAAAGACTTGATTTAACTTGTTGGACAGTAAGGTTGTTTAGCAATAGCTCTGCAGGGATAAATGTTTCTTTGTAATTATTAAAGAAAAGAAAATTTGTTTTGTCAACATTTAATTTCAATTGATTATTTATAAACCACATTTCTATAGTACTAACCAAGTTACCTGCTTTATAGAGAAATGCTTCCTGTAGAATATGAAAATGCAAATGTAGTGTCATGCGCATACATAGTTAAATGATCTATTTCCAAGAATTTTAAGTCATTTATAAGGATATTAAAAAGTAATGGACCTAGAACTGATCCCTGTGGGATTCCTGTTAGCACATTTTTTATATCAGAACTGACGTAGTTTATTTTATTATTATGATCATTTGTCATAGGAACATAATGTTTTCTATTTAGTAGATACGACTCAAACCATTGTAATGCAACCCTCTAACACTGTAAAGTTCAAGTTTGCGTAGTAAAAGCTCGTTACTCACCGAGTCGAACGATTTGGATAGGTTACAGAATAACGCCGCACAATATTTTTTTTCATTTGTACATTTATACACGTACTGAAGGAAGTTAAACATTATTGTACAGTTATCAAAAAATGCTTTTAATCGATTATATACAACTGTTTCAAATACTTTTAGGAATACAATTGTTTATATCTTGCTGGCTACCTTTTTTGTGTGCAGGAATAATTTTCAACAGTTTTAAGCATGAAGGCATAGCACCCGATAGAAATGATTGATTGATGAGCTGAATTAAAGGATCACATAATAAATGGACTGCTTTCTTAAGAATAAATGCAGGTATTTCATCCGCCTCTGAGCTGCGATTATTATTTAAATTCACTAACGATATGTCCGCAACTATTGATCACTATTTTATGGCAGGATGGAATAGATTTACTCGAAAACCTTTTTATTTCAGTCCAAATAGCTTTAGGTGTATTACGCGAATTTATAATGTTTTGTTCGATTTGTTTTTTAGCCAACCAGATAGTCTGTTTCAAAATACAACAATATTTTAAATAAAACTTATACTTAAGGTAGGTATGCAGTAAGCGTTAATGTTTGCAAGATAACTTAAGCCCTTTTGTTAACCATGATTTTCTTTCTTGTATTTTGTACAAGAGGAAAGTTTTCGTAGAATGAGGTACACAAGAAATTGTGTTACATATCAAACTTTTCATTAGAGGTTAATAAAGGGTAATGAACAAAATCAAGATTAATATGCTCAAGCGAATGAATAAACTTTGTTGTATTGGCTTGGGTGAGACGCCTACTAAGCGTAGAAGAATAATTATTCAATTCATAATTTAGGTTAATGACGCCTACTATTGCTCTATGGTCTGATAAGTCGGAATCCATCACATTAATTTTCAGAACCTTATCACTTATGTTATTAAACACGTTATCTATGGTACTCGCTGAGGTGCAAGTTATCTTGGTGGGTACGTTTACAAAATCCTCACGCTTATATGAAGCAAATAGTGACATTATATCTTTTCTGTAAGTCTGATTTATCTTCGAAATGCGCATTAAAGTCGCCACAAACAAATAGGAATTTTTTCGGATGACTGAGGTGTGATAATACCTTGTAATGAGCCAGAATTTGGCAAGACAAATTAATTGTTATTTTAATAAAAATTATTAAGATAATGTTTAAATAATAATTCATTTTATTCCAGTTCTTAATAATCAGCACTTTTGCGTGCGCACCAGTACCCCCTTTCACGATGTGCAGAAACGTTGCGACATTTCCTACCTAAAACCCCACTCATTCGCAAGGTTTATAAGCGAAATTATTGGCACTTTAAAATTAATTCTGTTCGTAGAACGCTTCTCTACAAATACTCTCCTGCCTGTGCGTTTGTAATAATTTATTGCACCTGAAATTCTCTATTCGAGAACATAACCGCCTGACCCGCTCTTAAAGCAATTTCAATTGAATTAAATAGAATTCTAACACTCCGAAGTATAACCAATTTTACGAAAATAGTTATAATACCTAGAAATTCCTGTTAACAACCCATCCTTAAGAAATTAATTGACGTCAAAGAGGTTTTGCGTATTATACTGGCCTTAGGTAGATTGAATGGTTAACACCGGCGGTCACCGGGACTATTAAGGGCTTCTTCTAGTTAATGGGGCTCATATGAGCCACGTCTGGTTGCCCGATCACGCGATGTAACCTCAGAAAACGGCAATTTACAAATCCCATCCTGAACCTCTGTATATAGTTCTATATATTCAAAGTGCCCGTACAGCTATGAATAAATAGGATCTCTAAGATTCGTTAATTTAGACTATTGAGCCCACTGGCTTGGCTATTAACGAGATTATAAACGAACACCCGATATATCCTGAACCCCTGTATTAGTTATATATATTCAAAGTATCCGTTACAGCTTTGAATAAATAGAATCTCTAGAATTTGTTGATTCAGCTCGAGCTCCTTGCTTGGCTATCAACACTTATAATTTATTCGCCCTGTATATCACGAAAATCCACCTGAATATCAAGTCCAAATTATTACCGAAAACAAAACCTGAATTGTGTAAAACATTAAATTTATACAACAAGAAAGTAAATTTTACGTTTTACTTCAAAGTAAAAGAATTTCTATTTTACAATAAGAAATCCATTACATTAAAGAGATTTATTTGCGCTTTAACAATTAAAACTTTAAGGTAATTCTTCTTAAAGAAAATAAAATTCCATTTCGCAAATAAGTAACCACTTTCAATTAAAGTGTAATGAATCATCCTCTTTATACAAATAAAACGAAGGTCAACGTTCCATTTTAGTAGTTTTGAATGAACTCTTATCAATTTTCAACAACACATTGTCGAAAATATTCCTGTATCATATGAACCATTACAAACCTTAAATTGCGAATTCCAAAACGTTGAATAACCCCTTGTACATATTTAATTGTATATATTATTGATAGTTAATTTAGAATTAGTCTTTCCCTTAGTCCGTGTGTACAAACCCTCAAAATTAAACAAATCAAATACCACCGTTGTCTAACACGAATTTGTATTAACACTAACCGTGTAAATATCAAAATCTCGTATAGGGCCTGCTTTTCTTTAACCTGCTCCGTATTTCAAAACGTTACTTAAGAAAATATAAGTAATAAAGGACCAGTCCATGATACAAATTTGAAATACGCTCTAACCTCGAATTCAACAACATTGTCTTAAATTTATAAAATGATAGACAAAATAAACTTACCTGTCTAAATCACAATAATCCTCCTTTTTGAAATGTACACACACCCTTGTATTACTTTCACCTGAACACATTATTTTTGTTTACAAAGAAAAAAAACCACAAATATTTTATTTTTTTGAACACTGCATTATAACGCGCTTATTTACAGGAAATTTCCAAACCGACCACAGATGCACAGGCGACACCTGTCCCTAACCATTAAACAAAAATTTTAGGATTTACCGCCGACATTACAACGACACCAGCATTACTCTGATGTACGATGGGCTGCCCAAATACCAGGCGCTGTATGAAGAAACCCCTTATTAATTATTATTAGAAATTTTTCGTTTATTTTCCATCATTGTGTTTAACTTGAATACTAAATTGTTTTACCAGAATATAATTTTTTTGTTATATTATTATTATTATAATTCCAGAAGTTTTGTTTTAATATATGTATTAAACCTGGGTATGAAATTGTTTAACAGTTATATAAGTCTAAAAACCCACTTCCCAAATTCCTGGCTAGCCGAGATTAAAAAGAAATCCACATAGTGGTAATTAGTAAGTGTAACTCCTAAAAGAAACCTGCACAAAATTATGGGCATTACAACCTCGTCCAAGATTTCAAGGAATCTATCAAAACTAGCTCGATTGCTAACTTGTGGAGCATTGCTTCTATAAAGACATAACACTGTTATAGTACTAAAGTTATTAATGTGCACAACTATTGCGCATATTTCAATGGAAAATCGTTAGATATGTGCTATCTCAGTGAAATTAAATTTTTCAGTAATATATACCCCACCTCGTACATGTTTTAATCTGCAGTATCTAGCTGTAGACAGAAAATTATTTATATTAAAGGTCCGTCGCTGTCAGTCAATGTTCACTAAAACAAATTATATTAATGTCACCTACTTCTTGTAATAGTGCTTCTATTAGATATTTTTTCGATTTGATGCCTAATTAATATAAAGTATGCCCAAAGTATTTTCAAATTTATTGCTTATTTTTTAGGTTAGAACCTTGCGGTTTTCGCGACACCGTGTTATTTTTTAATGAAACCAAAGATCCACTAATCAAATTTGCCATAGCCATCTTAGTTTGTGTGCTACAGGGCGATTTTGGAAAAATTGCATTTTCAGTCATCCCCTGTAACTCTGTTATTGTCAGATATATTAAAAAAGTAAAAACTGATATTTGTAGATTTTTTTACGTAGAATCCATTGGCGTACTCAGATTTTCTTTAGAGGTCACAGTTTTTGAGATATTGACATAACCTATTTTTTTTATGGGACACCCTATATATTTCTTTAAAATCTTTTTCCCCTTGCCAAGAGCTTTTCAAAAATATAGCATAGCCTATATTTATTCTTATAAATAACGTGACAAAATGATTTTTTTCTATAATTTACATTGATAATAGTGGATAGCCGTGGGTAACCATGGTAACGCAAAAAACAAAATAATTAAGGTACTCCCATTATCTAGGTATTTGATTTTTGAAGTTTCTGCTTCTCTCAAATTATTCCTGGTTACATTTTCCCAAATTTAGTGCTGATATTTATTGTTATTCGTTGTTTTTGTTTATTATTATCGTTCTTGTTCTTGTTGTTGTTATTTAATTATTTTTTAATATGGCTCGAAACCAAAAATTTGAAAACTTTGAGAAATATGATATGAATACCTGCTTCATATTATGTAATGAAAATGCAGACCAGGCCTTAGAACTCTATCTGAACAGGTCAGTTAATATTTACCTTAGAATTTGTATTTATTTTGTATACGTATTTTGTCATATAGATATCCCGAAAGAAGACAACCCGACAGAAGAGTATTTCAAAAATTAAAATTTAATCTTTGCCAACATGGAATGTTTTGACAAACCTCGACCCCGAGTTTACAACAAAGAGAACGAGGAATCAGAGATCAACGTTTTAGCAGTTGTTTAAGCCACTCCTGAAACCTCGCGCAGGAAAATAGGTGAAGAGACCGGTGCGTCTAAAACAACAGTGCAAATATTTAAAAAAAAAAACATAAATTCAAACCTTACAAGTATAAACTTGTTCATCATCTACACCCTGGTGATGCTGAACGTAGATTGGAGTTCTGCAATTGGTTTATAAATATGAGAACTCAGGACAATAATTTTGAAAAAAAAATAATTTGGTCAGACGAGGCACATTTCACAAGTTCGGGAATTCTTAATAGACACAACTCGCGGTTTTGGAGTCAAGAAACCACCCACGTAATTTTTCCTAGAGAGCGTCAAGGCAGGTTCGGATTTAATGTCTCCTGCTTCATTTTTAACCGAAAAATAGTTTACAAGATTTATGAAGAAAACCTAAACACTAATGGGTACTTACAAACTCTACAAGAAAAAACTATGAATATTTTAGAAGATATTCCTCTGGCTCAACTGAACGATATATTCTTCCAGCAGGATGGGGCTCCAGCCCACAATGCTAGAATAATACAAAACTGGCTAAATGAACGTTTTCCCAGGAGATGGATTGGAACAAATGGATCTATTCGATGGCCACCACGACCACCGGATCTCTCGGTTTTGGATTTTTTTTGTGGGGGTATTTAAAGAATAAAAATTTGAACAATATTTGTGATTAATTAATTATTTTGTTTTTTATCAATGTAAATTATAGAAAAAATCATTTTGTCACGTTATTTATAAAAATAAATATAGACTATGCTATATTTTTGAAAAGCTCTATTACAGCGAAGCTGCAATATTGTACCCGGCTTAAGTGCTAGCTCAACTCAGGGGGATGGACCCAGTTCCCGATATAATCGCTGGATTAACTTACCTCTAGAAACCCGGATGCGCCACTCTCTTTAGAAATATTATTAGGTACTAGCTCTGGTAAAGAGAGAAAGCCAGAGTCGACCATAAGGTTAGATTCGTAACAATAAAAGAAAGAGTCAGGTAACACCACAGCAAATACAAATGACTGAGAACGTAGTTTCCAATCTGAATATTTATTGTAAATAAAAAAATTCAAACATAACCTAGTTAGAACCAAAAAAAAGTACGTCAGTAATTAACAGGTTATAACACCAAAATGAGGGTTAACTCTTAGCAATCTTACATATACTCAAATAGTTATCATAACAAAATAGTTCCTCACTAATGTATATTTGAGGAAAAAAAAGCAAATACCTTTAATTAAATCAAACGTGTTGTTACACACAATATGAGGATTAATTCTTATGCCACAGTGTACGATGTATTCAGCAAAAAATAAATTAATAACACCCGGTATATCAAATATACCTATTTTACTCAATTAACAAATAGGTGTCGTATCTACAACACTCGCCTTTAAACAATAACATCGACGTTGCCCGTCTATTGAAACTTTAGTATAACAGGTTTCCTTTGCGCTAAACCTAGTAATGTACATAAAAGAAATTATCAATCGCCACAAAGCGTTTGTTAATAAGGTTAATTTCAAAACAGTTAAAGCGGATTATCGAAAGTCAAAACAAGCTGATTAATACTAAACAAATTGCTTTAGCTAATCTTTTCTTTAGTGATCACCAAAATGAAGATCGTACATAGTTCATACAATAAATTCTTTTCGTATTTTACCTGATATGTATATTTATTAAAGCGCAATAACCCTCTTTAAAAATTGTAGCACATGTAATAAGCATTTAATACAGCAAGCGGAGAAAATAGAGCGGTGGCATAAAGCACAAAAAAAACTAAATAGCTGTTATACTAAACAATCACTTATCTGGTTTTTGTTTTCTTTAGATGCGGGTGGGTCGTCGTACTTGACCGTCTTCAGGTGTGTTCCCAAAGATTAGAGTGAGAATATGTCGCAAGGCCGTTGTCCTTGACGGCGCTTGTAAAATTTGATTTAATTTCTAGTCCTCAATTAAACAAAATAAAACCCAAAGGTAAAGGTGCTGCCAGAGATATAGATGCGGTGATGCAGCACCAACACAAGCAGAAAAAAAGACAATCAGAAAGAACCCTACAAGAAGTAGAAAAATGGTAAATAACGTTAATTTGATTTTATGTTACGTACGTTCTTTGATGTAGCTATAACCAAACGCAATCCCTCAATAGGAAGTTAGTGACTGATGTTAACCAATTATAAAGTCATCCAAATCACTGTTTCTGGATTAATTATTGCAATATCCGGTTAATTACCGTTTTCTTATTACAAAATGTGCAATATAATCCTAGTTTATAACACTAATAATCAAAAGAACGGTTCGTAATGCTGCGTGTAGCGCAGTTGGAAATCAAATGGTACGATAAAGGACAAGTGTCGCACACGACCTTGATTGTTAAATAGAATACAATAGTTGCAGTTAACATTTAGATTAAAGACCCGTTTACACTATAAGCGCATAAAAATTCTTAGTAAGAAAATAAAAATTATTAATAAGGAAATAAAAATGTAACAGCTCTTGGCAAGGGGAAAAAGATTTAAAAAAAATATATAGGGTATCCCATTGAAAAAAAATTTGGTTATGTCAATATCTCAAAAACTGTGACCTCTATGGAAAATCTGAGTAAGCCACTGGATTCTACGTAAAAAAATCTACAAATATCAGTTTTTACTTTTTTAATATGTCTGACAATAACAGAGTTACAGGGGATGACTGAAAATCCAATTTTTCCAAAATCACCCTATAGCACAAAAACTAAGATGGCTATGGCAAATTTGATTAGTGCATCTTTGGTTTCATTAAAAAATAGCACGGTGTCGCGAAAACCGCAAGGTTCTAACCTAAAAAATAAGCGGGATACCTCGTAAAACATAGGAAAATGGGACACAACCTGTACAGGCGATTGTGCATTTGAAATGTTATTATGCATTATCTCCATATTTAATACACAATTATTTTCATTTTTAATATTAGCAGATTTATTTATTTCGACGTCTACTTTTTCTGGACAAACATATTTACTATTATTAGAAGCATGTTCTGTTTTATTTAAGACACTCTCACCGTTTACGTTGCGGACATAGTTACTCATTTTTTAATCTTAGTTTTCAAAATTTTAACTTTTATTCCATTCTTAATAATTTTTTATTTAGATGATCGATATATTTAAATTTCCTTTTTATATTTATTGAATTTACTGTAGGATTAGTATTGGTTAATTCACTAGTATTACTTAACATCGACGCTTTTAGTTTATTTACTAAGGTATATTTTTTACCTGTAGGTGAGATGTGTAATTTAATCAGCTCTTTTTTCAGTTCACCCACTTTTAATTTAGATATTTTTGTTGGAGACATTTTAAATCATTTTTATAAAATTATATAGAGTATTGCAGCACGTCCTTCTACTTTCACGTTCAATTCGAATACTTTTATTTTACGTTCAGTGATAATCACGATCTAATGAACCTAATTGTGCAAAATCAAACTCTATTTTTATTTTCGATTGTGAAAAGCAAGATAACATAAGAGCATATTTTTCTATGGCTAGACATAACGATATTGACTGTTTCTATAAGGGTCAAACATACAGTAATATTCCAAAGCAATTAATTCATCTGTTCAGGGTAAACTGGTACCTGTTCAGTGAACCCGTTTTGCTACAAACGTTTAATGAATATATAATACCTTAAAGTGCTTTCAGTATTTTAGTAGTAATAAGTTTTCCCCATTAATTATACTGCGTCTTATTTTATCTAAATTGTTTGAGTCTTCCACTACTTTGGCTTAAACTGCTTTCAGTAGTTTAGTAGTTACTGACCCCGTTTAGTTATTAACAGCTATCTGTTTAGTGTAAACAGGTATCTGTTCAGGGTAATCTGATACCTGTTCAGTGTACCCGTTTTACTATAATGGATAATAAGGAGATGATATTAAAAACAAAAAATTATTGAAGCTCGTAAAATAATACAGCAGAAGGAAAAGTCTTAAAACTGCTCGCATTGATAATGAAAGAATATTTGAAAGTACTTATAAGCCCCTAATAGAACCTCTAACTGAAATAGTAAATAAAACACATGAAGAGGACTCCATTGACGTTAACCCCAAAACAACCGCTCCCTTTTCATATTTCCAAGAAAGCATGCTACTACCCCCACTAGCCCGCTAGCTCAAGTTCAAAATGCCCCCCCCCCTTTGATAAATTTGGACGTTCTCATACCCAGTATAAATTCAGGAAAGTAACTCCTCAACTTAAACTTATTGATAATAATCAATTTGGCATCGAGGATAAGAGACTCAGCAATGTTTCTAATCCCATAGATCCTCAAGATGTCATCACTAAGCAATACTAGTTAGCAACAAGTTTCGATTTGGATGGATGGAAACCGTTTGACACTGTTGGCGGACCCGGAAGAAGATGATGATACTATAAGTAAAGGATATCCTGATTTTGGTCTACAAGCAGTTGAGAAAGGTTTTAAAGAAATATCTAACGCTTATCTAGCCTTGGAGCAGAAACTATATCAACTTAAAGAAATTATCAAAAAATTAGTACCATGTCCAAATTACAACTCGTCAAGGAATAACACAAACCTGCAAGAAAAAATTTTAAACGAAGGCGAGCAATAATCAAAGGTTTTGATGACCTACATGTCGGAAGACATGAAAGGAAAACCTGTACTGCGAGGGTTTTATGAACATCAATTACAGAAAACTAAGTGTCCTGATGTGTATCTAGTAGAAAAAGTGCTTTGCTTCAAGAATAATAAGTTATTTGTAAAGTGGTGGGGATTCGATGCAAGATCATGGATCAATAAAGATGATATTGTTTTATAACTAGACATTTAACTTATAATTTGTTAAATAAAATTACTTATATAACTATAGGAATAGTTTGTATCAAAGGATGTAGCTCTTGGATGAAATAAAACACATAAAAAATAACCGCATTTTATTTTTAGTTCACTAAATATTACATAAAACTGTTTTGACTTTTAGATTACGTTGCAATATTATTCACAGCAACTTCAGTTGTTATATCGCTTCTGCTAGTTAGAAATTTTGTTAACGTTAACAGATTTACATGTATATAATTTTAAAACTTTATTTCAACATTCAGTCGTTACTTGTTCACGCATATAGTAATAATTATTCAAAAAAAAATGGCATCAGGAAGCAAACGCACCAAACTTGGATTAACAAAAAAGGCAAACATATTGCAGCACCTATTAGTGATGTTGAGGATGATCTATCTCGATATTTTGAAAAGTATGTATACGTTACTTAATTCATAGTTCTTATTCATGGATTTGTTTATTGATAAATTCATCACTAATTATTCCATTATAATTTTTTTAGCATTACGCCTGCAACAACTGTAGTAGCGACCCCACCACTGCAATATGGGAGGAAGAATTTGGCACTAATTGCACCACCACCTGCAGAGGCTGAAACCTTCACACAAAATCAGTCGCAGGATCCCACAACCATGGGGCAATTTAAAAGAAAAAGTGTGAGGTGGTTGCGTCAAATATTAGATCGCTACATCCAGAGTGAAGTATAGGAAGTGTCCCGGGTGGAGCGGGACAATCTGGAGTGGGTATACTAATACATAAAAAATTCAAACAACTTATGGAAGAAGAGAAATACATTACTGACACAATCTTACAAATTACACTACTTATAAACGAAGAAAAACTACAAATGATAAGTGTGTACGCACCTGACATTAATAAAAACAGAGAAAAGAGGGAGCAGTTTTATGAAGAGCTTCAAACATTGATGAGCACACTAAGATCACAAGAAACAATCATAATCATGGGAGATTTAAATGCCAGAATAGGCAAAAAAATACTTCCCGGTGTAACTCAAGGATTCAACGAGGAAGAGGAAAATGATAACGGACATTTACTAAAATATTTCTGTGCACATAAGGAGATGAGAATTAATAACACATTTTTCAACCATGAAATGAATTATAAATACACATGGCAAAACACGAGAGGGTAACAATCGGTTATAGACCATATAATAACAAACAGAGCAGTCCACCCTAAGAGCATACTAGACGTGAGAACTTTAAATGGGGCCAATGTGAAAAGCGATCATAACCTGGTGCTCAGTAAACTCCGATTACAAATACCCAATAACACAAAACTAAAAGCACACTATATTGATAAATACATCATTGAATCGCTAGAAAATGAAAGTACAAAACAACTATTTGAGAACCGTTTAAAAGAAAAAATAAATCAACACCTAATAAACAACGAACTACGAGTAGATGAACAATGGACAACGTTAAAGAACACAGCTGACGAAGATATAGGAAAAAGACGCGTGAATGTTAACAAACCAAAAAAAAACCCCATGGTTCTCCCCACAAATAAGAGAAATATGTGAAAGAAAGAAAAAGGCGTACATACAATATCTACGCAACAAAACGCAAGAAAACTGGAACAAATACATAAGCGAACGTAACACAGCGACTACAATAGTGAAAGGAATAAAAGAAGAATATTGGGAAAGATTTACTAAGCGAATGGGGAAGGATATGTATGGAAGCCAAAAGAAAATATGGAAAATGTTAAGAAAACACAAACAGGAGGTAAAAGATACGGTACAATCCATCAAAATTACAATAGAACAATGGAAAACGTACTTCGAAAGTCAATATAAAGGAACGGAAAATAGAGAATTACAAACAGAGGAAGAGGAGGAAGAAGCGACATTAGAAATAAAAGACGAAGAGGTTACAAAACTTCTGAAACATCTTACAAATCGAAAGAGACCGGACGGCATAACCAATGAAATGCTGAAATATGGGAGACAACTACTCCACAAAGAAATAAGTGTACTCTTTAGAAGTATAATAGAACAACAGGCTATACCAAGAGAATGGAAAGACAGTATAACGATACCCATATTTAAGAAGAGACAGAAAACATAACCGGAAAACTACTGCGGAATAACACTCCTAAATAGCATCTTGAAAGCATTCACTAAACTCATCTTAGAACTTATGACAAAGGATATTGAGATAAGAGTAGAACATCAGGGATTTAGAAAAAATAGATGCAAAATATTGCATTGTTTTACAATTTTTGTTCATTTCGTATACTATTTGTATTATTATTTGATTTACATGGTTTTCTTTCATTATCTATATAACATCTGTGATGCGTACTCTATCGAATGGTTTCTTCATGTCCACAAAACATATATAAACTAGTTTGTTAAATTCCAGTTTTCGGTGATTTGTTTTAATATAAATAATATATTAAAACACTTCATTTTTCATTTTTTTAATTAAATTTGGAATTTTTAAGCAAGTGTATTTTTTTAAATTTGAGTTACTTTTTCATTATTAAAAGTGATAAACAATGCAAGTGCATTCGTGGATACTTGCTGTGCAAGTAACAAAGCTTGGATGTGCGCCACGTTATTCATTATTAAAAGCCAAACAATTAATTCATATCACTTATATATATATATATATATATATATATATATATATATATATATATATATATATATATATATATACTGAACTGATATTTACTTTATATTTATATTTATATTTATTTATTTTTATTATGACCAAACTAACTTAAACAGTCGCATGTAAAGACTCATCAAAGGGGATAGGGTCCAAATTTAGAAGAGACTTTAAATTTATGTGATAAATTAAAATATTAGTTTGTTGAATTATATTATGATTTTGAATGTTTATAATTATAAGTAATGTGATTAATTCACATTGAGTTGTCGCCCATTTATATTTTATTATAACCAATTTATTTAAAGAAATAGAATTATAAATTTTAATTTGCATCGATATATGTGCAACAGCTCCTTCGAAATCCAAATCTGCTTCTTTAACATCCAAATTTGCTTCCATTTTAATGCTTATACGTTTAAGTAAGCTTCACTAATATTTCTTCATATTGATAAATCTTAATTTTCAGGATCATCACACTTTATTATTTTTATTTCAATATAATTTTTGAAATGCATCAGTAGTTTGAAGGTTATTTAAATTAAACACGCTTCCAATAAATAAAATATATAATAATAGAAACACGAAGAAAACACAATTAACAAAATCTATACCAAACGTAAACAACAACTTAAAAACAATGTCGAATCTCCGGCAATATTTTCACTCGCTGTCGATAACAACCGAATTTTATTTAAAAGGTAAACTAACCTTAATTTAAATTATTTACCGACAAATGAATACCACTTGTTTTTAAACACTGCCGATACTAAAACCGCACTTTACTTTTATCGAAAGTGACGTTATTTTGTTTAAAATATTTTCAAGAAAAAAACTTGGCAACATCTTGTTTAGCAAGTGTTGGAACAGAGAAAAACTGCGAGAGCTACTAATCCTTCAGCACTTCTATTTATATGCAAATCGTTAGAAACCAAATTCTTCGATTGTTATCATTTTATTTAACAACTATATCCAATTTTTCCTCAATTCTGATTGGCTAATGCTTTTCTTAAATTACAATTTAAAAGCTGGTAACTTTTGAACCCCTAAACCTATCTTAAAACTAACAACATTTTCGGAATCTACATAATTTTTCCTATAAAATAAGTTCTTACAAGAAGTAATTCCTCCAATTATTAAACATGTTGATTTTTACATTGATTTATTGATTTTAAACTAATTTTATGCACTTTACAGGCCTGGAATTGATTTCCACATGAATATGGGATGCTACTACATACAAATACACATCCTTTAAATGCCTACGGCCAATTTGAAAGGAAAATTATCTGAAATTTTCATACACCCTTAAAAACTAAATTTGGTAAAATAGTCACTAATATAGTGAATTGTGACTTGAAATTGAGGCTACATTACTTTTTTTTGCTCATATAATTTATGTTGACCAAATTGTCCCAATCTATAACAATTTTTACATAATTTTTATGCGAGGAAATAACATAACCTCAAATTAATACAATAATTTTTAATGTATAATTTTACACTTTTAAGCACTTTAAATGTTTGTGAAAGTGTATATTCTTAATGTTTATGTCTTATTTTAATTTATTCTCACACTTTTAGAAGTTTGTAAGTTCTTCTATGACTTGTATCGAATTGTTGCATATCACTAATTTAATGTCTGTAAATGTTAATTAATCACAATTATTCCAGAACTGCTGGCTTGTTTATGTTTTATTGTTAATCACCAATGTATTTATTCTATTTTTATGTAATTCTAGCACTTATATTCGTTTTTCGCACCAACACGAAAGTTTTCATAATTCTTGGCTGCGTACAATGAAATTGTGACATTGATATATGCCTAATACTAGTTTTAACATCACATTTGTTATCTACAGCCTGTACTTCATGTCTCTAGGGAACATTATGCTTAAATAAACCTACTAACTAAAAATGAACTTGATTTAATTCATTACGATAACTAACATACCTTATACTTATGTGTAATATGTTGTCGATTATAATTATTTTAACATTTCATTATGAATTATTTAAATTTATATCCATCTCAATGTTAATCAATCGTCCCTACCTGATATTATATATAACGAAATGTACCATTTGTACAAATTAATGAAATTACTTAATTTAACATTAACATAAATTACATTTTGATTTTTTGTAATTCAACATGCAGAAATTTATTTTATTTACAAAATTAAATCCACTACGTCTTATTTTATCTACATTGTTTGAGGCTTCCAATTTTTTTTATTTAATTTTTTTTTGTTGTAAAGTAAATAGTATTACGTGTGTTTTTTTAATTTTCCTAACCTTTTGATTTAAAAACATTTAAAACAATTTGAAATAATTAAATAATCTCTCAATGAATGTAATTGTATTGCATAAATGATAAAAAGTTGTACCCTTTGCATTGAGCAACCAGCAAAGCGACATAAATCTTTTAATACTTGCTAGCGATGATGAAACTTATCATCACTTTGTGTGGATGTCTTTTCATATTTATTCGTTATTTCAAAAACTTAAACAGTGCAAATTACCACCAGGCGCTTATGCAACTCATTTTACACAAATGCTTATCCCTACATCACATTTATTTGATTGCACACATAATGTACATAATACACCAATACAGGGTGTCCACAAACTCTTTTCACAACAGAAAACTGCAGAATCTAGAGCTGATTTTATGTCGATGTAACGTAAATTACCTTAATACAAAAATACTCCATAAGAGAGCGGGAGCTCTTGGAAGATGGCGCCCTAACATCGGTTTAATTCAAATATCTTCAAAACGGTTTCCCTTTAAATGATAGCGTTCTGTACATTTATTTCGTGGAATATGCCCAATCGTATGTCGTGAATATGATTTTTTAGTTGTATTCATAACCGGCTCGTTTGGGCGGGGCATTGAACATTGTTATTCATAAGTTTTTTGTTTTTCAAAATTTCGGAATTTTAAAATAAAATTTAAAAAATTCGATTTATAAAATTAACTAACGAATTCATTTACAATTATGAAAGATGGCTATGGAAAATAAACAAAATAACAATTGCGTGAACGTCTAACTGCTCTCATGTCATAAATTAATTTTGCTTTAGAAAGTAAGAAATAAACTCGGGTAAAAAATAATCGTTTTTAATACAAAAAAAATGTTGCTGACACAATTAATAATAAAAAAAATTCAAAATGATAACTGAAAGTATGAAACACAAAACTGAATCTACAAAACATGCTCCACATGACGACCATCCATTTCTATGCACAAATTTGTTAGTTTATGTAAAGATTTTGTGCAAAATTTACCCTATTCTTCCTAAATTCGTCGCAGGCATCCTGAATTCTTCTCCAAAGCTGATCGCGGGTTTCTATTGGTTGGAAGTAAACCATTGATTTTAGATATCCCCAAACACAAAAATCGCAAGGATTTAAATCTGGAGACCTTTCTGACCGAGCAAACAGACCGCCTCTTCCGATCCATCGCTCTCAGTAATTGTTATCTGAAAAAGTACCAACAGTTCTGCTATAGTGAGCCGGACAACCATCATGTAAAACCCTTATGTAGAATGTTCCACACAGAAGATTTTGACACATTGGGATACATTGCAGCCAAGATTCTTACGCTTATTTCGGAATTGTACTAAATTTCCATTAAAATATCCTGATATTCTTCCTTTACATCAGCATGTCTTCCCATTTCATTATTTTTAGGAATTGCCGATCCTGTTTCCCTAATTCTTTGATGAAGTAGCGTAAATGATTCAGGAGCAGGATGTCTTCTACCTGAAAATTTATCTGCATATCTACGTGCTGCTACCCGAGCGTTGCATTGCATTTCGCCGTACACTAAATGCATGTCGGCATATTCTTCGTTACTAAACGAAACCATTCTAACAATATTCACCTTTTTATATTTACCGTAATCTAAATAAACAATAAAGAATCTTTCACTTAAATATGATACTTTAACCTCAACTAGTATCTGTAATACTAGTTATTTTGACGTCCACGCAATCGTTGTTTTGTTTATTTTCCATAGCCATCTTTCATAATTGTAAATGAATTCGTTAGTTAATTTTATAAAAGTATGGTTAACACATGAAAAGTTCAAATCGATTTATTTCGAAAACGTGCGTCGTGGCGACTTCAGACAAGAGTATCATTCCTTTATGAAAAAAATCGAAATCTTTCAAATTTCATGTTAAAATAGCGAAATTTTGAGAAACAAAAAACTTATGAATAACAATGTCCAATGCCTCGCCCAGACGAGCCGCTTATGAGTACAACTAAAAAATCATATTCACTCTATACTATTGGGCATATTCCACTAAATAAATATACAGAACGCTATCATTTAAATTTTGAATTTTGAAGATATTTGAATTAAACCGATGTTAGGGCGCCATCTTCCAGCTCTATTAGGAAGTATTCTTATATTAAGGTAATTTACGTTAAATTGACATAAAATCCGCTTTAGAATCTGCAGTTTTCTTTTGTGAAGAGTTTGTGGACACCCTGTACATTTACAATGCATTTCATGCTTTTGATTTTTCATTACAAAACTTTACTCATTATTATTATTATTACATATATAAATGTTTTTTAAGGGTCTTTTATTAAATTTACATTTCACTCATTACAAAACTACTCATTATTATTACATATATAAATATAAAACAGTGTCTTTCATTAAATTTACAAATAACTTTTTTAATGCCTTTTCTTTATGACACATTCTTTCACTTAATTTTCAATAAATTTCTATTTCACTTTTCATACTTTTACGATAAACAATAAGATATAAAAAAATTTAACATTTATTTATTACAATATAAAAAATACAATATTAAACAAATTATTCAAAAACTCCTTACTAAATTATACTAATTTAAAAATGTTCACACATCTAAAAAACAAACAAAATTTACTGAACTACACTATACACGTACTAAAATTAAACTAAAAAAACTACCCTACACATCTAAATTATTCAATGTCAGTAATACGTTTTCCGCGTTAATTATATTGCGTTTGATTTTATCTAAATTGTTTAAGGCTTCCTCTAATTCGGTAGTTAGCCGCTCCACACGGGACACTTCCGATATTGCACTCTGAATGTAGCGATCTAATATATGACGCAACCACCTCACACGTTTTCTTTTAAATTGCCCCATGGTAGTGGGATCCTACGACTGATTTTGTGTGAAGGCTTCAACTTCCTCAGGTGGTGGTGCAATTAGTGCCAAATTCTTCCTCCCATATTGCAGTGATCGGGTTGCTACTACAGTTGTTGCAGGCATAATGCTAAAAAAATTATAATGGAATAATTAGTGATGAACTATGAATTAAGTAACGTATACATACTTTTCAAAATATCGGGATAGATCATCTTCAACATCAATAATAGGTGCTGCAAATGTTTGCCTTCTTTTGTTAATCCAAGTTTGGTGCGTTTGCTTCCTGATGCCATTTTTTTAGAATAATTATTACTATATGCGTGAACAAGTACCGACTGAATGTTGAAATAAAGTTTTAAAATTATATACATGTAAATCTGTTAACGTTAACAAAATTGCAAACTAGCTTGAAGTTCTTGTGAATAATATTGCAACGTAATCTAAAAGTCAAAACATTTTTATGTAATATTTAGTGAACTAAAAATAAAATACAATTATTTTTTATGTGTTTTATTTCATCTAAGAGCTACATCCTTTGATACAAACTATTCCTATAGTTATATAAGTAATTTCATTTAACAAATTATAAGTTGAATGTCTAGTTATAAAACAATATCATCTTTATTGATCCATGATCTTTCATCGAATCCCCACCACTTTACTAATAACTTATTATTCTTGGAGCGAAGCACTTTTTCTACTAGATACACATCAGGGATACTTAGTTTTCTGTAATTCATGTTCATAAAACCCTCGCAGTACAGGTTTTCCTTTCATGTCTTCCGACATGTACGTGTCAAAGGTCATCACAACCTTTAATTATTGCTCGCCTTCCTTTAAAATTTTCTCTTGCAGGTTTGTGTAATTCCTTGGCGAGTTGTAATTTGGATATGGTACTCATTTTTTGATAATTTCTTTAAGTTAGACGCTAGATAAGTGTTAGAGTTTTCTTTAAAACCTTTCTGAACTGCTTATAGACAAAAATCAGTATATCCTTTACTTACAGTATCATCCTCTTCCGGGTCCGCCAACTGTGTCAAACGGTTTCCTTCCATCCAAATTGAACCTTGTTGCTAAGTAGTATTGCTTAGTGATGACATCTTGAGAATCTATGGGATTAGAAACATTGCCGAGTCTCTTATCCTAGATGTCAAATTGATTATCATCAATAAGTTTAAATTGAGGAGTTACTTTCCTGAATTGATACTGGTATGAGAACGTCCAAATTTATCAAAGGGGGGGCATTTTGAACTTGAGCTAGCGGGCTAGTAGCATGATTTCTTGAAAATATGAAAATGGAGCGATTTTTTTGGGGTTAACGTCTTTTTTATGTGTTTTATTTACAATTTCAGTTAGAGGTTCTATTAGGGGCTTATAAGTACTTTCAAATATTCTTTCATTATCAATGCGAGCAGTTTTAAGACTGTTGTCCTTCTGCTGTATTATTTTACGAGCCTCAATATTTTTTTCTTTAATATCATCTCCTTATTATCCATTGTAGTAAAACGGGTACACTGAACGGGTACCAGTTTACCCTGAACAGATATCTGTTAACACTAAACAGATAGCTGTTAGTAACTAAACGGGGGGCCAGTAATTACTACACTACTGAAAGCAGTTTAAGGTATTGTATATTCATTAAACGTTTTTAGCAAAACGGGTTCACTGAATAGGTACCAGTTTACCCTGAACAGATAGCTGTTTTCACTAAACAGATAGCTGTTAATAACTGAATGGGGTCAGTAACTATATGATCCTCATACATATGTTCTAGGTTTAATTAATCGTGCTCAAATAATATAATTAGATTCGCATTATGATGAATTAATTGCTTTGAAATTTTACTGTAAGTTTGACCCAAATAGAAACAGTCAATATCGTTATGTCTAGTCATAGAAAAATATGCTCTTATGTTATCTTGCTTTTCACAAGCGATACCATCGAAAATAAAAATAGAGTTTGATTTTACACAATTAGGTTCAATCACTGAACCTAAAATAACCTAGATTCTTCATTGGAAGTAAGATTTCCTGTAAAAGTTTGTACTTGTTTTTGATTCAATAACTTAGAGTATACGTACACATGTTTAAATTTCAAACCATTTTTCTCAGTAAGCAGACTGATTATTGTGTTTGTTTTACCACAATTGGAGGGGTCGCATATAATACCGCGTATGCTATTAGGAAGTAAATCACCATGTTTTGGAGTACAAGACTTTTCATCAAGGTCATGATTTTGAATTGGAGCGTTTTTGTTTCTGAAAAACTACTTGATAGTGATTGAAATAAAACTAAACGAATAATTACAATATTTTATTTTATTTCTTTATTTAGTAAATGCTACACATTAGATAAGCGGGACGATAATACAATATTTCCATTAAGCATACAGGGTTATGATGTGAATTAATATTATACTTTGCATTTATAACATCCTCAATACCTTTATAAATGTCATCATCACTACCATGGAATTCTTTCCCACGAAAACGACGGTAGTCAACAACGTGTATGAACTTTTCATAAAAACACACCAGATTGTAAGATTCAAGAAATTCCAATCTATAGCTTATTATATCCTTTAAATTGAATAGTTCTTCTATACTATGTGAATGAATGAGCAAGAACAACAGTTGTAGTTTTCAATCATAACAGTTTTCAAAATACTGTCATATCCTTTAGTCGATTCCCAATTGTAATAAATACCAAGATTGCTAGATGGAGATTCATAATGTTGACCATAGATTATATCTTCATCTTCGTTTACATTTGACCAATCAATTTTATTTTCAATTTCTTGGGATTGGCAAAATTGTAATTCTACATATAAATGCCATCTTAGAAGCTCAATCCATTCCTTCATATCCAACACCACATTATTGCTTTGATTGTAGTTGCTACACCCCAAACGCACTACTGGTGCAGGGTTGAGGTGAGTACTGTATCTGTATCCAATTCCCATATATTTTGCATGATGAGTATCATTTGATAGTTTATAATAAATACAATCGATAAAGTATTCACTAGCTGCATGTTTCCGATAAATCATCATTATGTTGAAATGATGACGCTTAGTCAGTGTTAGAAGAATAACCTTCGTCTTGTTTCACTTCATTTTTATTTTTACTACTACTACTACCATCACAATTTTGAAGGCACCAACAACACGATGTCAAATTATTATTATTATTATTATTATTCATAACTTCTGAATTTGAATCGTTCCAGGAATATTATTGCAGCTTGCATTATAACGACTTTACTTGCTCGCAATTGTACTACGACTATGGTAGGGTCGTAGTATAACCTTGGTCTATTTTTAGCATAGACAACAACCTGTCAATCTTCTTGTTTCCATAAACTGATTCTATTTTTATATTTCCAAGAAATGTAATACGATACCCCTGCGGTTCAATAATCTTTCAGATTGAGCACTCTATTTTTAGATTTCTAAGAATTGTAATGTACCATTTGACCTTGGTCTACTTTTTAGCATAAACAACAAGAATAACAACCTGTCATTCTTCATGTTTCCAGGAACTGATGCTATCTTTATATTTCTAAGAAATGAGGTTGGGTACTCTATTTTTAGATTACTAATAATTGTAATATACCATTTGATATTGGTCTACTTTTTAGCATAGACAACAACAACAACCTGTCATTCTTCTTGTTTCCATACACTGACTCTATTTTCATATTTCCAAGAAATGTAATATGATACACCTGCAGGTCATTACTCTTTGACCTTGAAAACTCTATATTTAGATTTCTAAGGATTGTAATATGATGGCCTAGCAATGTCTATTTTTAGCTTTAAATTTTGACCTAAATGTGTCCTTGATTTGAGTACCCCTCACAACATGTTAAACTTGTTAAATACCTACCTTGTCCATTTGACCTTGATATACTTTTTAGCATACATACATACATAACCTGCACGTCATTACTGTTTGACCTTGAAAACTCTATTTTTAGATTTCTAAGACTTGTAATATGATCATTACGATGACCTTGCAATTTCTATTTTTAGCTTCAAATTAAAAAGCTTTCATTGCTCACCACCAGAGGGCTAGTAACCTTAAACTGGTCCAGAACCGGCCTATATATATATATATATATATATATATATATATATATATATATATATATATACATATAATATATATATATATATATATATATATATATATATATATATATATATATATATGTTCCACCCAGCCATGAGTAGAATTCCGATAAATGCCTCCATTTCTTCTTTATTGATTTGGTACCAAACTTTCTTTTGATGCAGGTATATGCGAGAAGCTTCTCTATTACTGCAAACAATGATTTCGTCGATCATGTCATGCCATGTGATAAATTTAAGTATCTTTTTCTGTAAAAATTTCGCTTTTTTTTCGAAGGACCTGGCGTAAAACGAATGACATTTTGAGGATGAGTTTTTGTTGGTTTTCTATCAAGCATTTTCATCCATTCTTGCTGTCATGTATTCATCAAGTTGCTGATCAAATTGAACATTTTCGTCGGTGCTTTGATCGCTATCACTTTCGCTGCTACTAAATTGTACATTAGTTAATTTATTATAAAAGAAGTTGCATAATTATCCTAAAAAAATTGTTATTAGGATTATTTCATTTCTTTTAATTTTGTAGGTTGGAAGGTAGTGTGTTGTTTCACACCAGATATTTTAAGATTATTATACAATCGCTTTTTAATACGTTGATAATGAAAATAGGCAAATATTGTAAAAACAAAAACAATAATCTGTCAGATGGACGTTTAAAACTTCATGGCAGATAAGAGGTTAAGAGACATATAAATGCTAACTTAAAAAAAATTACAAATCCGCCTGCTTATATAAAATATCAATAATACAATTTCAGCACTTTCAATCTTATTTAATTTTTCACCTATATGGCTGTGTACTAAAAAACTGAAATTCTACCTTAGGAATTGTTTGCCGTTAAATTAAGCGTCATATCAAAAATTGCTTCGAACATAATCAATCGATATGTTGGTATTTTTATATCTTTGAAATATGCAACTGTTTCAGAAATATTTGATAAAAACTAAAAACTGTCCCTAAAAAATTCTCTTCATCTTGCTGGATTTCTCCCAAAATCTAATCAGCTCTCGGAGAAATGAAAGCAAGTTTAAGTACGAAATTTCATGTGTAAGTTTTATCGTTTTGGAGATATCGTGGATACTAACGTATATCCACACACACACACACACACACCATCATGGCCGATCTTGGCAAAACTTTGTCAACCATTGTAAAATGAGCTAATAAGTTGATTTAGAGTTGGTTAAAAAAAGTTGATTGCATAATCTTGTATACCAACATATGTATAGCAGGTTGAATTAAAAAATGTTCACTGTAGAGACTTGCATAAGAAGAAAAAATAATAATAACCAACTATGGAATACAATTTTACTAAAATTGTATTCCATTGTTGACTTTATACATTTATCAAACAGTTACATATACCAGACTTGTTTATGTTTCCAATTTTTCAAATTATTTCAACAACTTTAACAATTTGAAGATTTTTCATGTGGGGACGCTTACATTAATACTGGGGTATATGTGTATATGAAATTTTTATAACCTTCCTGAGCCACTAGATGTGGCAACATTGACTCAATTTAATTTTTATCATTTTCGTGGTGTATTTAAATGCTCACGCATGGTGCGATTCGGTGCATAACACGTGTATGCAGTTTGCAGTTACATATTTGAAATATTCTTACATTTGCCATACCTCAAAGATGTACATTGTTAATAAGATTGCCGCTAGAAAATCAACATGGTTAATAATATGCTTTTATAATTGTAATCTCATGCTTGCATCATAATATGAGTAAAATTATATTTTTCGAAGTGACAATTTTTGATTATCGTTTTATAATCTAACCAAGCATGACTTAATTTCAAGCTGAGTGTGCATAAACTTGCTCAGTGTGTTAAATAAGCGATTAGAGTTAAATGTTACACGTTTATGAATCCTCAAACAATAATTGATGCTGCTAAACTGCCTTTAAAAGGGTATTAAACTTAAATGTGTATTAAACTTTTTAATAAACAAAATCCGATGGATTTTCTAAAATTTGCATCTGTTTGTGCAAGAGATACATATGACTGACACGATTAGCGACAAACGTTTTCCACTTATGTGGTGAACTACAGACCCAGGATAATACAATGCTGGAGTCAGAAAACGCCAGGACTTGGTCGATGGTCACTAAAGATGAATAAGTGTCGAGTACGAATTTCATTAAGTCGGCCAGTAAAGTAGCACCCAGCAGTTCGAGTCTTGGGATGGTGAGGGTTTTCAAGGGGCTACCTTTCCTTTGCCCATAACTAAAGAGGACTTTATTGAAGCGTCAAACCACATGCATATCCTAATTCTCAGGCGTCACAAAACCCTAATATTTGGCATCTCTGCAATCTTTGTACAAAAATATAACGAGGCAATGCAATTTGAGAGAGATAAGAAAGTTCGGCTTTAAACTGGGACCAAATTTCAATGATTTGCTGCGGAGTGTCATCCCAATCGATGCCCGAGCCCCAAAGGCGTTGCATAATGCGCTTTGCTAAGAATGAAACAGGGGTGATAAAACCTAGAGGATCGAAAATCCTAGCAATGTCGGACAAAATATTTCGTTTTGTGCAAGCCTTTTCCGAAGGAGTGAATGCATACGAAAATGTGTCAGAGCACGGATTGTAAAGTAGGCCCAGAACCTTCATGAGTATGGATTCTTCCTTATCGAACGAAATTGGTATTTGACGTTCGGAAGCGGGGTAGTTCCGAAGTAATTCGGGGCAATTGCTTGCCCACTTTCGTAGCTCAAATCCACCAGATTCTAGCAAGGTAATTCGATCCTGCTGTAAAGACAACGCAGAACTTAAATTGGTACTTCTGACGCAAATGTCATCCATGAAGGTGTCGTTAAGAAGAACTTGTGCCGCTTCGGGATGCCTTTTCATCTCTAGATTTGCTAATTCTCTTACGGTTCTAAGGGCTAAATATGGACTTGAAGTTACACCAAAGGATACGGTATTGAGACGATATTGCTGAAGAGGTTCTTTGGGACTGAGTCGCCAGAGTAACCTTTGGTAATCTCTATGGGCAGGGTTTATCCAAATTTGTAGGTACATTTGCTTAATATCTGCCAAAAAAACTATTGGATGAACTCGAAATTTTAACAAAATTAGGCATATATCCGTTTGGAGTTTGGGTCCGGCGAATAAGGTATCGTTCAAACTGATTCCTTTCGAACCCTTTGCCGAAGCATTGAAAACAACTCTTATTTTCGACGTGGTTTTATCCGATTTCAAAACGCCATGGTGCGGTAGATAACAAAGACCTTTGGGATTTCCCTCATAGTTTTTACTAGGCTCATATGACCGTTTTCTAGGTAATCCTTCATAAACTTGGAGTACAGGAGTCGAAATTCAAAATTTTTACCAAGTTTTGATTCTAACGATATAAAGCATCGATAAGCTAAGGAAAATGTATTCCCCAAACCAGGCTCTCCCTGTTTAAATGGCAATGATACAATAAAACGTCCATCACTATTGCGTGACGTGGTTTGTCGATATATTCGTTCGCATCTCTCCTCATCTGGTGATAAGGGGCTTTCACAAGGAATAGTCTCGATCTCCCAGAATTTTCTAACAATCGAGTCTAAGGGACGATCTAGAAAGATAGAAAATGATTGCAAGGATCGATGTGAAGTACAAACATCTTGCGTTTTTCCTAAAAGGACCCAACCAAAAACCGTTTCTATAACGGTTGGTTTCCCTGGTTGAGTATGAATACGACCTGGTTTCAAAATATCCGCATATATTTCGGCTCCTAGTAGCATATTTACCGGTGCAGGTATATTGAACGTATCATCCCCTAGTTTAAGATTAGAGATGTGATCCCAATCTTTCGTGTTTATAGGAAACGCAGGCATATCTGTGCAAAGGTTTGGTAGAACCAAGACATCAAATGAGAGAATTGGTTCCGTAGCTCCAATCGGGCGAACAGTACAACGAGCAATCCCCTTGGTAGTCGAAGAGGATTGATTTAATCCCTAGATTGGGATACAGTATCCCTCTCTTTTTAATCCTAGACGAATGAGGCATTTTTGACTAATGAAATTTGCTAGACTTGCCGAATCTAATACAACACGAATTGTTTGGAATTTTCCATTTTCGTCTAAAATCTCTACCTTGGCAGTAGACAGAAGAACAGAAGTATCAAACGTAGAAGTCGAGAATGAAGTACAGTAATTCAAATATTGGTTAGCTTGTGAACTAAGGGATAGCGAAGTTTGAGGTGAAGAATCGGTATCGTCTAAACTAAAAGAGTTATTTGTTGATTGTTGAGTATTTTGCTGAACACCACTTGAAGGTGCCTTCGAATTTCGAACAAAGGAAGTACTTGTAATTGGTTGACTTGATTTCTTTGTGCCTGAATTTTGTACCAAATGAAGCATGGTATGATGGCGATAACGACAAATCCGACAATTGTAGGTTGAAGGACAATCTTTCAACAAGTGATTGAATCTAAGGCAGTTTATTTGTTGAATACAAGCATAACGTTTCGCAGGAGTTTTCGATATAAATTCTGAACACTGCGACAAAGGATGGTAAGAATTTTTGCAAAGTTCACACTCTTGTGAATAACAGGATTGAAAATTTTTTTATGGTCCTGGTATATTACTGGCAAGTAATGTAGAAAGTGAAGATTTTTTTAAGTAATTTGGAGGGTTGTTCGACTTAGAGGCACCATAGGCGGGTGCCGACAGCTTCCCAGTTTTATTTCCTGAGACCTCTTGTTGCCCAGGCATATACTGAACTGATTCTAAAGCTTTGCACTGCTTTTCTAAGTATTCACTCAAATCCTTGTAGGAAGGGATTTCCTTTTCAGTGAACGACATTTCAAATGACGTGCGTGTCGTTTTATCTATTTTCTGCAGTAATAAATTAAACAAAATAAAACTTGATCTACTGAAAATTTGAGTGATTCTAAAACGGAGAAATTTTCTGAAAATGTGTCCAAAATATTCCTGAGATCCTTTGAACAATTATTTTTCATAATCGGAATATTCATGATTGCATTCCAATAAGCGGTAAAACTCGCTTATTTTGACATCTTTGACTAATGAATGAAAAGCAATGGGATAATTTGCATCAGTAGTTTGGACAGATTTTATTAAGTTAAGTGGTTCGCCCTGTAGGAAAGTGTTATAGTTTTATTTTAAAACTCTTTGAATAGTTTAAATAAAAGTAAATTAAAATTAAGTTGAGGTTATATATTTTTACTTGATGCAACCTTTTTTTTTCATATACAGGGTGTCCGCTAATTAATGGTACACAGCAAAACTGGATATTCCTTGGTTAAAAATATTGCGATTTAGCCAAACTTACTTTAGTCCAAAAGTTGATCATAACCGAGATACAGGGTGTTAAAGTGTTAATTTGCATTTCGTTTTTTCTTAATAATTCATCAACAGGGCGATATAACGGTACAAAATTAGATATGTGGGGGTTTTCGGGGTGAGAAATTCAAATCCGTTCTTATTTTGGACGCCACTAGTAGAGGCCGCCACTTACAGTACATTACATCTATTAAAAATGACCTAATTTTTTTGTATCTCCCTGTATTAGCCTAAATATTAAAGATTATGAATTTTCCATCTTTTTTACAAAAAAAAGTTATACCTTGTAAATGTCTCTCCGAATGACCGTTTTCAAGACATTTGCGTATAAATTATTAAGTACACCGTTTCAAATTCTCACATGTAAAATTTTGCTTGAAGTACCTAGGTTGTGATTAAATCAGATGCAATAATAAATGCTATAATTACTACAGAAATAACAACAAGAAAACTACAATACAAAAATATTAACATTTAATAAAAAAAGAGAGCATCTTTCGACAATAACTGTTCAAAGTGATTACCATTCACTTCCATACATTTGAGAACCCGTCTGCTGAACGACCGTCTTATCCTAAATAATAACTGATCGTTTCGAAACTGTTCGACAGCATTTACAATTTTCTGCCATAATTCTTCTCGAGTGTTCACTGTTTCTTTATACACGAGCCATTTCAAATATCCCCAAAAACAAAAATCAAGTGGATTGAAATCGGGACTTCGAGGCGCCCAAGGCGTCTGGCTTCCACGACCTATCCAGCGATGAGGAAATTGAACATTTAGATAGTCTTTGACACGTCTAGAGAAATGTGCAGGGGCTCCATCCTGCATGAACGCCATGTTTTGTCTTAGTTCTAGGGACAAATCATCAAAATACTCGGGTAACTGAGTTTGCAGAAAATTAAGGTAGATTTCGCCGTTTAAATTAATAGCTAATTCGAAGGGACCCAATACATGGTTACCAATAAGGCCGCACCAAACATTAATTTTAAATTCATGTTGGAAGTGATGTTCGGCTACTAAATGTGGATTTTCTAAATCCCACGAATGTTTATTCCTAAAGTTAAAAACGCCTCTACTTGTAAAGGT
The DNA here is from genome assembly GCA_036346205.1 of Vesta saturnalis. Classification (NCBI taxonomy): domain Eukaryota; kingdom Metazoa; phylum Arthropoda; class Insecta; order Coleoptera; family Lampyridae; genus Vesta; species Vesta saturnalis. The sequence goes on along the minus strand of JARFJB010002109.1, from coordinate 1,189,699 downwards.
TGTTTCGTCGGTAAATAATATTTTGTCTAAAAACAATGGGTCGGCATTGTGCTGGATACGACAAAAACGAGCGAATGCCAGTCTAGCTGGCAAATCAGCTGGCAGTAAATTTTGTACAGGCGTGAAATGAAATGGATACAGTCCCTCTTCAGTAAGAATTTTGTGAACAGTGGACTTACCTAAGCCAGTTCTCGCAGCAAGGTGTCTTGTGCTTAGTTCACTGTTTTCAGCTACACGAATCAGAATTTCATCTTCCTGGTCAGGAGTTATAATCTTAGGGCGTCCTGTAGAATCTCGTTTGGGACGAAACGAGCCTTTTTCTCCCAGTCGATCATAGAGATTCTTGAAAATTTTAAAATCTGGCTGTTTCCGTCGTGGATACATTTCCAAATACCTTCGATGCCCCCTGCGTCCATTAAATAATTTCTGCGCGTATACACAAATCATATCACGCATTTCTTCATTTGAAAACTCATTATGTCTGGGCATTTTGTACACAGTTATAAAAATTAAAAAAAACGTACAAAATATCAACAAACACCCATAAAGTTTGACATTTACAATTATAGCATTTATTATTGCATCTGATTTAATCACAGCTTACGTCAAGCAACATTTTTATGTGGAATTTGAAAAGGTGAACTGAATAATTTATACGCAAATATCTTGAAAACGGTCACTCGGAGAGACATTTACAAGGTATACCTTTTTTTTGTAAAAAAGATGGAAAATTCATAATCTTTAATATTTAGGCTAATACAGGGAGACAAAAAAATTAGGTCATTTTTAATAGATGTGATGTACTGTAAGTGGCGGCCTCTACAAGTGGCGTCCAAAATAAGAACGAAAACCCCCACATATCTAATTTTGTGCCGTTATGTCGCCCTGTTGATGAATTATTAAGAAAAAACGAATTGCAAATTAACACTTTAACACCCTGTATCTCGGTTATGATCAACTTTTGGACTAAGGTAAGTTTGGCTAAATCGTAATATTTTTACCCAAGGAATATCCAGTTTTGCTGTGTACCATTAATTAGCGGACACATTGTATATATAAAGTCTGTATTACACACCAAAACTAACTAAAAGTTTACCCAACTAAAAACATTTTCATAACACAACCCCTCGATTTAAACATTTTCTTTAACTAAACATGTTAAAATCGTGAAAAGGCTTACATACTACTTATTTAAATCTGCATGACATTTATAAAATACTAATCTTATTTTTAAGATAAATGAATTGTTCATTAGGTAACGGCTTAGTTAAAATGTCAGCTACATTTTGATCAGTTGAAACATAATAAACAAGAATTTCTTTTCTAGATACTAAATCTTTTAAATAATGATGTTTGATATCAATATGTTTCGCTCTTTTCGAGTTTTCATTACTTTTACTCATCAAAATTGAACTTTTGTTGTCACAATAGAGAACTGGTTTATTAAAAATTTCAAAATCACTTAAAATTCCTTTTAAATTTACTAGCAACTTTGCTTCTTTGAAGACCACAGTATCGGATTCTCTCCGTACAGTATTAAACTGCCGCTTACACTCTTTCTATCTTCTCTATCTGTTCCCCAGTCTGAATCGGCAAATCCCTTCAGAATAATCTCATTCTGTGTATCTGTATTCTTGTAATATTCTACCCCTAGGTTTTTCGTTCCTTTCAGACAACGTAGTATCCGCTTACCGGCGTTCCAGACTTCTATAGTTGGTCGATCTAAAAATCTACTTAGATAGGATACTGCAAATCCTATGTCGGTCTGCTTATTGTTGCTAGATACATCAGTCCACCTATTAACTGACGATATGGAATATCGCTGAGAATTTTACTTTCAATGTACTGGAAACCTTTGTGCATTGGAGTTCTTTTGGGGTTACATTCTTCCATTTTGAAGTTAACTAATAGTTTATCTATAAACTTTGATTGATCGATTTTTATATGATTTTCTGATCTTGATATATTCATACCCAAAAAGTGTTTAACTTCACCTAAGTCTGGCTTGAAAATATTGCTTTAATAGTTTAACCGTTTTTTCTACATTACTTTCTTGTCCCATAAGTAAAATATCGTCTACGTAAATCAGGATCCAACTTTCATCTGTGTAATATAAACAACAATCATATCTTGATCTTTTAAAATTATTTCTTGTAGAAAAATCATTGAATGTATCATTCCATACCTTTGGAGATTCTTTAAGTCCGTATTTAACTTCAATATTGGAGAATTTGTTTGTAGACCTAATGGTGCATAAATATAAACTTCATTTTCTAATATACCGTTCAAAAACGCTGTTGGAATGTCCAACTGTCGAATAGTAAATGCTTTTTGTAATGCTACTGACCACATTAATCTAGTTGTAGATGTTCGGGCTACTGGTGAGTATATGGGATCAAAAGGATCCTCACCCTTGGCTTGAAAACCTTTGGCGACTATTCTTGCCTTCTTGGTGCCATCTTCTTTGCTTCTAAAAACCCACTTAGTTTGTATCGCTTTTTGTCCTTTTGCTAGTTCTGTTTCAGTCCATGTCTCTAATCTACTATGAGCATCTAGTTCTTTATCAATGGCTTTTCTCCACCCTTCTTCTTTTATTGCTTCCTCATACTTCACAGGATCACTTTCATTTGTCGATATAAGACAATATGCTGTATAAGTTTCATATTCACTTAAATATTTCGGTGCTGTTACTTTTCTTCCTCTAGTTGTTATTTCAGTTTTAGGTATATTTTCTTCTTCTGAACTTGTACTCTCTGATTCTTTCTCATCTATGCTTGTCTGCTTCTTCTTCATTTTCTTCATTATTGATTTCTTCTTCTTCATTTTCTTCATTATCTTGTTTTGTTATATTTTCTACGCTATCATCTTGTATCATAATTTCATTTTTCGTTTTCTCTATATCATCATAATTTGTTTTCTCTTCATTGAATCTGACGTCTCGAGAGCAGAAGATTTCATCTTTCTCATAATTCCAAAGTCTATATCCTGCGCCTGAATATCCAACCATAATAAAAGGTTGTGCTCGCCTCTCTAATTTACTTTGTCGTGTCAAAATAACGGCCCAAGCTTGGCTTCCATAAACTCTAAGTTTGGATAGGCTATTCTTCTTATACTATCTCTCAGCAGGGACTTCTCCTTTATTTGATTTTGTGGGGGATCTATTTATTTCGTAAGCAGAACATAAAACTGCTTCACCCCATAACATTCTTGGCAGGTTTGTTTCTACAAATTTAGTACGTACCTTATCGAGTAGGTTTCTGTTCATTCTTTCTGCGGTGCCACTTTCTTGTGGGCTGTATGGCGTTGTGTATTCGAGCTCGATGCCTTTATTTCTACAGAAGTTTCTAAAATATTGGGATACAAATTCACCACCATTATCAACTCTTATTCTCTGTGTTTTCAAATTATGCTGTGTTTTGATTTGCTTAACAAAGTTAATGATGTTTTGATCAGCTTCACTTTTATTTTTTAATAGTTTTACAATAAGAAAATGGGAAAAATCGTCTATTAATACTTGAAAGTACCTATAACCTTCTGATGTAGGTGTTACCACCGGACCAGCTATGTCTGAATGAATCAATTGACCGATATTTGTTGTCACTTTTTCTTTACTATAAAAAGGTTTTCTAGTTTCTTTACCTTGAGCACATATTTTACAAACATCATTATTAAAAGGTAACCCTAATTTTCTTAAACTGTTTCTGTTGACATGCCCTAACCTTCAATGCCAAATGTCTCTATCTACACTTTTATTTAGCAAACCAATATCTGAATTATTACAATTATCATGCACAAAATCAACATTCAACAAGAATAAGTTATTAAATGTATTACAATAAAATGAAACATTGTCATTAGATATCATTGCATACTCTTTACCATTGGTTTTGCTGTTAAAAACAATCTTAAAATCTTTATTTAATAACTTTGAAACAGATAATAAATTGTGAGACATACCTTGCCCAATTATTGCATCTATTTTAATTTCTTGACCTTAACAGAGTCCTTTCAATGTACCTGTTTTGCTTGCATATAAAACTTGATTGTTCTTAGCTGTACCAATTTTTACTGTTTCAATTTCTCTAACATCTGTCATATACTTCTCAACTTCACCCATTACCATGTGCTGAGTACAACCAGAGTCCAGTACAAAACTGTTTATCTTCTGTACATTTGCTGTGGCACTATTTAATGCTATAAATGCAATTCCATCTGCTTTGTTTGCTTGCCTATTTTCTGTTTGTTGTTTATAACCTCTGCTGTGACTTGAATTACCTCTAGTACGATAATACCCTCTCCTTCCACTTAAATTTCCTCTTTGGTTTCCTCTTGCTGAGTTCTGTCTGAATTCAGAAATTTTGTGCCCCTTTTTGCCACATTTATAGCAGGCATAAAAAGACATGAGTGATATATTATATTATTGTATTCCAACTTTGATAAACAATCAGCTGTTGATTTAGTGACGTCAGAATCACCTGTTTTTTGACATCGCTGAGATGGAATGTCCGTCATGTGTTAAAAGTGTGTAACGTTTAATTTTACTATAAAATTATAAAATAAAGAAACGTATGTCACCCAGGTCTCTAGACCTTGTGTATTAAAAAGTAATAATGTTTTTATAAAAAACCTACCCCTCATTGTATATTAACTGGCGACGAGGAAAATCTTTTTTTTTTATATATAAGTACCGAAGTTAAGAATTACAAGTGCTAAGTGCTGAACTTGTGTTTCAAGAAAATTTGTGTTTGGCATTTTGAATATCAATAAAAGCCTTGTTTTTTTTAACAATAAAAAAATGATAAATGAAACTGACCAAACAAGTGGTACAGGTAGTGGTGTTGCTAATAATATTGGAAATAAGTACAGTACAAAATGTTTGCATTCCTCAATATGAGCCGCAGGTCGAAAGCTTTGAATATTTCTTGGAACGTTTAGAATTTTATTTTGATGTCACAAATATTCCGAATACACAAAGAGTAGCCCAACTTGTTTTAGTTTTGGGTGCTGAAAAATTTAAGATACTCAGAGATTCACTTAAACCAAAAGCTATCTCTGATTGTACATTTCAAGAGTGTTGTGCGGTTTTAACAAGGAAATATCAGTCAAAGAAATGTACCATTGCTGAACATTTTAATTTTTATAAAAGAAACCAGCAGTTAGGAGAAACTTTATCACAGTACATTACAACGATAAAAAGTTTATCAGTAAATTGCAATTTTGGTGATTTTCTAGATCAAGCATTGAGAGACAAGCTAGTCTGTGGTATATCAAATAAAGCTATGATACGTAAGTTACTTTCCGAAAAAGAAGAACTTAAATTTGAAGAAGCCTGCAAGATTATTCAGGACATGGAAGTTATCTTAAATAGTGCAGATCAGATCAGAAATCAGTCAGTACCGGTGAATGCAATGAGTAAAGAAAATGATTACATCGAGTCAAATATTCATGCAATTAAATCAAGTTATCAAAGTAATTTTTATAAACCAAGGGCATCAAGACAACAAGTAAGTTATAATAACAGTAACCAAGCTCAAAATGCAAGGGGTAGGATGCATTTTCGTTCAAATTCACGTTCAAAAGCAAGAAGTCAGTCACATTCAAACAAAGGGAGAAAAAGATGCGAGCAATGTTTTATCAAGCATCAGCCATTCAACTGTCCAGCTGTGAAGTTTAATTGGACTTGTTTTCGTTGTTCTGGGAAAACATGTTGCTTCAGTGTGTACAAGTTCAAAAGGTGGTATAGGAAATCAGAATACAGGTAACATTTCTTTTATTTCGGCTCTGAACCTTGAATTAAATTTTGTGGGTCATTCTAGTGTTCCACTTGAAATTTCTCTAGATTTAAATTCTTTTAAAATTAATTTTTTGTTTGATTCAGGTAGTATACGTACGGTAATTGATTTGAGTTTGTATAAAAAGTATTTTGCAAATTGTCAGTTAACACCGTATGCGGGTTCTCTTGTTGTTGCAAATAAAACAAGGATTGAAATTCTTGGAATTTTATATGTAAATGTATCTTATGGTTCACAAATTTTGAATTCAGTCCCTATTATAGTAGTAAATGGGTTATCTTATAATGCAATTTTGGGTCGTGATTTAATTACTTTGTTATGGCCCAACTGGAAAAATAATTTTACTGCATATCACGAGTGTGCATCAGTACAAAGTCAAGAATTTAATGTGAACTTAGCTGAGATAAATACACCTGCTAATGCCACTTTTAGGTCATTATATCCCAATTTCTTTTTGTCTACAAATAAAGCTCCAATAAAACAGTTTAAAGTAAATATAAGTTTAAAAGAAGGGGCTCAACCAGTCTTTAGAAAAGCATACAATGTACCTTATGCGTTACGAGACGAGGTCCGTAAAGAATTAAATCAATTAGAAGCCGATGGTTTTATTTCTAAAGTTCAATTTTCTGAATGGTCATCACCGTTGGTAGTCGTCCCACGTAGTTCAGGGAAAATAAGATTGTGTGTAGATTTTAAAACTACTGTAAATCCGCAACTAAATACATCATCATATCCAATACCAAATCCCAATGATTGTTTTAATAAATTTTCAAATTGTGCTGTGTTTTGTAAGATCGATTTAACTAATGCATTCCTTCAGCTAGAAGTCTCTGAAAATAGTAGACATATATTAACAGTAAATACTATACAAGGTCTTTACACTTTTAATAGGCTTTGTTTTGGGTTGTCCTTATCTCCCTATTTGTTTCAATCTGTAATGGACACTATATTATCAGGTTTAGATAATGTAATCGCCTATTTCGATGATATCCTTATAGGAAATAAAGATTTAAAATCTTGTCAAGAAACTTTGCACATAGTTTTATCGCGTTTAAATCAATATAATGTAAAAATTAATTGGGATAAAAGTGTTTTCTTTGTACCTGAGATCGAGTATTTAGGTTATAAATTGTCAAGTAAAGGTAGGCAGCCTTCAGATTCTAAAATAAATAAGATAAAATCAGCGCCTACACCACAAAATGTCAGTCAGTTAAAGTCATATTTATCCATGCTTAATTATTATAGGCATTTTATTAAAATGCAACCTGATCTTTACAACCTCTTCATAATTTGCTTAAAAGAATGTAGTATTTAATTGGTCTGACGAATGTGAATCGTCTGTCCAAGCTAGTAAGAATGCAATATCAGATGAGTCATTGTTAGTGTTGTATGATCCAAATAAACCGATTTGCGTCACCGTAGACTCGAGTAGCTTTGGAGTCGGCGCAGTACTAAGTCATATTATAGACGGGGAAGAAAGACCAATTATTTTCGAATCAGCGACTCTTACGCCTGCACAAAAGAATTATAGTCAGTTACATAAGGAAGCCTTAGCATGTATTTTTGCTGTCAAGAAGTTTCATAATTTTATTTTTGGGAGATCGTTTGTCCTTCAGACTGATAATTTAGCTTTAAAGTCTATCTTTTCTGAAACAAAAGGTTTACCTGTTCTTGCGTCTGCCAGGCTTATTCGTTGGTCAATAATATTATCAGCTTATCAATATAAACTTGTTTTCAAAAAAGGTACTCAAATACCTCAAGCAGACATGATGTCTCGCCTCCCAAGTTCTGAATTAGTAAGTGGTTTACCAGATTGCAATTTTCTTTATTTGTCCACTCCTTTTATTGATTATTCAACGGTTGCAGACGAAACCAGTAAAGACTATATTGTCTCAAGTCCGAGATCTAGTATTAAATGATTGGTCAAATTATAAAAAGTCGGAAAGTCTTTCTATGTATTTTAAACTAAGAAACAGTCTGTCTGTAAACCAAAATTGTGTTATGTTTGCAAATCGTACAGTCATCCCAAAGTCTCTTCAGTTTACAGTCTTAAAAAGTATCCATTATGGACATCAAGGAGTTTCACGAGCTCAATTATTAGCTAGGTCATATGTATGGTGGTCCAACATGGATAGTGATATATATAAATTTATACAATCGTGTCATGTTTGTCAGTCAACTCAAAATTGTGCTAGTAAGTCATACAGAAAGCCGTGGCCAGCTACACATGAACCATGGGAACGTATTCATTTAGATTTTTTTGATTTTAAACAGAAACATTTTTTAATTTTGTTTGATGACTACACCAAATGGATTGAGTGTTTTATGGTACCAAATACAGGTTTTGGTAGTGTCTTTTAAACTGAATGAAGTGTTTAGTCGTTTTTCTTTTCCCAAAGTAATTGTAGCAGATAATGGTCCCCCTTTTGCAAGTCAGGAATTTAAAGGATATTGTTATTCAAAACAGATTAAGTTAATAAACACGGCGCCATGGAATCCGTCTAGCAACGGATCTGCAGAACGGGCAGTCTAGACTATCAAAAAATCGCTAATAAAATCTTTTACTGCCAGGTCAGGGTTAACCAATGACGAGCGTTTATCAGACGTTTTATTCCCATACAGAGTCACACCAAATTCTGTTACTGGTATCTCACCTATGGCAGCAATGCTTACTTTTTCTCCGAGAATTCCCTTAAGTCATGTTATTCCATCAAATCATCCTAAGTCTATTTTGAAGAATAGTACCGGTCATACCAATAATTTTGTTAGTCCAAATTTTAAAGAGGAGGAAAGAGTGTGGTAAATTTAAGACATGTTAAGAGTCACATAAAATGGTTCGAAGGCACTATTAAAGTAAAAGTTAGTGGTCAAATTTATATTGTTTTAATGACAGATGGTATTATCAGAAAGGTTCATGTAAATCAATTAAAACGTTCTACACCTAATAATTTTAAATCTGAGACTAATTCTGATGTGTACTTTAATCAAAATAATGTGCAGTCAAATTACTCAAATTATGATCCTTTTTTTGAATATACAAATAGAGTCACTGAGCAGAGTTTGACAAATTCAGCAAATGATGTTACTCAAAATAATTCAGGACCAAGCGCACCCGCTATACTTTCAAGAATTCCTAGTTTGAGTCAAGTTAGAATAAATAAACAAGATCAAATTAGTGGCCAGAGTCAAAATGGAAATAATGTTACACGTTCAGGTAGAAATGTAATTAAACCTTCAAGATTTAGAAATTGAATTTCTTTTATATATATATATATATATATATATATATATATATATATATATAATAAATCTCAATGTTCTAACCAACTGATGTAACAACCCTCATGTTTTAACAAATCTGATTTTCAAGTTTATGTTCATTAGAATTAAGTTTTAAATGTGTTATAAGTGTTATTCAGATAAATCAAGTTGTCTTTCAATCAAAGGTGGAGTAATAGTGATATATTTATTATGTATTCCAACTTTTGAAATAAACAATCATGATTGATTTAGTGACGTCAGAATCACCTGCTTTGACATCGCTGAGATGGAATGTCCATCATTGTTAAAAGTTATATACGTTTAATTTTACTATAAATATTATATAAATAAAAACTATGTCAACCCTGAGGTCTCTAGACCTATGTGTATTAAAAAGTAAGTTAATGTTTTAAATAAAAACTTCATTGTATATTAATTTCACTGTTACTTGTCCTATGCTATTGATTTATTCACTTTCATTTCACTTGATTTATACGTAAATCACCTATTGTGATTCATAGTCTCGGATGATGTCCATCAAATACATAAAATGGTCCTCCAACTTGTCAGACCTTTTACATAATTATAAAAGTAGCAACGTATTCTCTTTAACGTGAGTATTGGTAAAACACTTTTTTCTAAACCTACGTCACTGTAAAACCTCATCATTTCTTTAGCTTGATTGTTGCATCTTTTACTAAGTCCAGGATTTAGCTCATGTCTGTTAAACACTGAACAATGGTTAAACTTTCAGCTTTTGAATCTTTCAATTATTCATTTAATATAAACTTTTGCTTCAGTGAAGTCTTCTGTAAATTCATTTTGAGATTGAGATGTTGTTCATTTCTTCTAGGAGAATACCTACAAAACTTCCAATTGTTAAAGATTCGTGAATGTTGTAAGTTGGAGAAGATTCGTCGTGTTTGCACATTTCAAAATTTTTTTTCTTTTACTTTATAATTCTATTTTCTATTTACTTTTATTACTATTAGAGCTCTGGGCCCATAACCTGTTATAGTTTTAGTTTAAGACTCTTTGAATAGTTTAAATAAAAGTAAATTAAAATTAAGTTGAGGTTATATATTTTTACTTGATGCAACCTTTTTTTTATTAAATATTAATATATATATAATATATATTAATATAAAGTCTGTATTACACACCAAAACTAACTAAAAGTTTACACAACTAAAAACATTTTCATAACAGAAAGAAAGCAGATACTGAAACTTCTGTATGTTCACTAACGATCTGTTATTATGGACTAACGAACTGAAGTCAAAGAATGTTGGCCATTTTAACATATTTCCATCAAAAATAGGAATTGTTAATTTCGGTAGTCTTATTTTATCCTCAGGACTCGAGTTATTTGGGACCGAAACTACAGTTGGAACAACTAAATTGGTTGCAAACAGTTTGGAAAAAATTTCTATTATTTTGAAATAAAACGTATCTGTTTCCTTTCTTATTGCGTCTTGGGTTTCAAATTCATCGTCATCGCCAAAGCCGATAATTTCATTATGCAGATTCTTAAATTCAGAATAATTTTGTTCAAGAGATTCATATCGAATTTTAAAAAATCCCCGATGGTCTACATCATCTGATGTCCTCATTGCCAAAGTATAAATTTCGGTTATACGCGAAATAGCTACCATTCTCTGTTGAGAAAGCCTTTTTAAAGCTGCCATAATTACTAATTACACTAAGATTTCACCGACAAAAAATGTATAATAGAGATAGCGATTTTTTTTACGAACAAAAGTATCCAACGCTCTTAGAATTGTAAAATTACACTTTTATTTTGTCAAATCATGTAACCACCAAGTATTACAATTCACAATAATATTATAAATTATAATAAAACTCCAAATGCAACATTAATAAACCAATATTTATACATATATTTCTACTTACGCGAAGGCCAAAGTTAATCATTTAGAATAAAATGATATAAAAGAGAAACTAACGCGGAATTCGGTTTGTTGTTAGGTATTAGTATATTTAAACGATACAATTTTTAAATTTCAAACGTATAATCCGGCCGATGGATCAAAAAATGTTTGTGCAAGAGATATATAAAAAAAAATATTGTTTTAATAATGAACTGTATTGAATTATGTACTTTAAAAATTGTCAAATCTGTTATCATATAGAACTAAGAAAAAAAACAAAGCGCTTACCTTGACTTGGTAGTACAGGCTACTTCTGGTGGAAGGGGGCCCCCGTTGATAAACCACTAATAACAACAGCACGTAAATTATTGATAATAATGATAACTGACCGGTTCACGTACAACAAGCCAACGAGACGTCCAAAGGCAAACTGGTTTTTAAAATTGATAAGCGCTATAACTTAGAACCTGTATGATTTTTACGGGATTTTACGTTGAAAAATGAATTTGATATTTTAGGCTTGCATGTACAGCATCTGTTGTTTAATTTTAATTTGAGAAAGAATTCCTAAGTTCTTGTTAACCTTTAGGGTTAGGTAAGCATTTATTTACAAAACAAACGTAATTCTTAAGTAAGTCTTTTAAAATTATTTATTTATTGTTTTAATATTATACTGCTAATTATCTAAATGTACTGCACATAACAAATTTCCTTTGTTTTGTAGGAAGCTGATGCATAATATTGAATGTATAAACACATTACTGATACCGAAAAAACTAAAGAGCACGTCAACGTAACACAGACAAAAAAAAATTTATCACATTGGGTTAGTAATCCCTTAAAATCTAATACAAATTTAGATCCAACTGTAAGGAAAAGCCCAGATGATCACGTATCAAAACTATTTGAAAAGGTACATTTTTTTAATGTTTTGTAATCCACACATTTTCATCATTGTTTTTGAAAAACAGTTAATGAGTTTCCAACATTGACCATAGAGGTTCTTTTTTTAGCAATGCCCAACGAAAAGTTTGCATCCATTTATCAAAATAGGCTATACAAGGTATAAAACATGGTCACTGACGTTTTAAACTGAGCCTTCTAGGCCTTCTTCTTCATTCATCAAAGCTTCATTTCTTCGTTCTATTAATTGTTGCTTTAAATTTGATAAAACCATGAATACTTCTATCATTAAAGATTTTTCGGATTCCACTTGCAGCATGCATTTATGAAATGTACAAGTTTACGAGTGAAGAAACCATGGCCAAACTTCAACATTAACAAACTCATAAAATTCTTTTAATTGTTCAACTCAAATGTAGAAATAGCCATAGATTGTCACAATAGTTGCTGGATGTCAATAGACAAGCAGAGATTCTTCTGATGTTTGAATACAGTTATGAATGATATGAGCAGCACGGTTCATCCCAACTAAAAGTCTTTTAAGTAACTGCTGAATTTTATGAAAGGCGTTATTTTGGCCATATCGCTGCTCCTCCAAAATTGCAACTTGTGTTGTTAGTGCACAATGCCATTACTTTGTTGTTAATTCGTATTTGTCACCCGTTCTAATAATATAGTCGGATACAATGTCTGTAGCTTCACCTGGAAATTTCCAAAACTTGTACTTGAATGCCCTTGTCTTTCATAAAATATCTTACAAATACAGGACAAATTTTTACGCTCCAGTGATTTGAACAGTATGATGGTTACAAAATTGACCGTTCCAAGATCATATTGTATGGAGCTTAATGATTCCTTTTGTAAAATGTGACACACAATACTTTCAGATTTGGTTCTCGTATGCAAATTGTTGTTGGAAGCAACTGTTTATTAGCTTGCTGGTGCAATCCACAGAACGAAACGACTGATTGTGAATCATGTTGTGGTATGACCAAGTACATTCACTCACGGCTAGCTTTTGTTCTTCATTTACAAATGTGTTTTACGAAAAAAATACATTTTGCTACTACTAGAAGCAGCAATATCTTTTTACGAGTAAGCGTAGATATGTGTTGAACAATATCCACTTTACCACCATGTGCAAGTGAAAACTGTGCACATCATTTTAAACACTCTACATCACTATCTGATGTTGTCTTTTTAATAAATGGATATTCACTTTCCAAATCTCTATTAAATGTATTCTTTCTTTGTGGCATTTTCTACCGCGCCAGATACAAACTACACTACAACAATTATTTATTTAAAAAGTTATTTATTAACACTTCACCTTAATTAATGAACTATTTACACGCACCGGTGTATTTATTTTCCGCACGTACAAGACACCGCCGTGGCGTCGTAAGCAAATGTTTTTTGCGCTAGACTTGATACGTACTTAATACTGCCTCATAAGCGGGATCGCGCGCTATTTATTAAAGTCGACAAAAGTGCTACAATGGTCTCGTAATTAGTAGAACTTGTGATGTCGTCCTATTGTATCTTATCTGAAGGTTACACCATCTTTTTCGTGCTTTCTAGACTTTGATTAATATATGAAACGTCTGAAACTACAAAAAGGTGACTTCTTTATAAATACGAAACATTTACGTAATTTATTCAAATAACTACATATACGAAATGAAATGTTTAAAAAAGGGACTGTCCCGTATAATACGGGATGAATGGTCGTCTCATGTTAGTATTGCGCTTTTTGCAAATGCTGTGGGATACGAAAATTAGTAGTTATTATTATGAAAGTTAAGGGTGCAATAGATGGAGGGCTCATAAATAGTAAAAATAAGGTAATACACGTAGTGTAGAAAATGATTTTTGCACTCGTGAGAGTCAAAGTTTATGATCACAAAACGGGGACTGGAGTCACGACGTAGTGGCTTGAAAATAGCTGATTGTTTTTATTTACTTTATTAACTGTAGATTAAGTGTACTATACAAAAGTTATTGTCCGTACTGGTACCTACCGGATGGCAGGAACCTACTGTTTTACTAAAATAGACAATTTTTCTTAAAAATAACTGAAATATGTTACAATTTATCCAGGAACTAAGACTGATTTTTATTTCCTAGGTAAATAATGACTATAAAAACTTACTCACGTAGGAATTTATTATAAATCAAAAAATCAAACTCGTTGCTATGATACATACTTCATTCTCGACTAACATGATTATACCGACTTCCATAAAAATTGCAACACCTAGAATTTGTTGAACGATTTTATTGAAATTTTCGTCAACGATGTCTTTCATTAGAACAAACAAACGATTAAAATTTGAATAAAATCTAGGTAAAGTCACGGCAAAATCTTTTCCGTTGTGGGGGTGAAATTGTTAGAGAGAGACAAACTTAACAAACCAACTTCCATAATAACCCTGATAATTACAAATGATATACCTATGTTAGTGAAATACCCGTTGTTGCGTTGTTAGAACTGCCGAATAAATTACAATGTTGTCAGCTCTTCTGTTTACACATAACTTCTAATTTTGACGTTTTCCACATTTTGAGATTTTCGATTCGTGTGGCTTGCATTGTTCTATTATAAAAACAACTGTTCTTTTCATAACAAATCCTTGTGTCATTTGTAAGAACTGTTAAAAGTATTGTTACTTAGTTGAGAACGAGTATTTCCATCAAAAACTAATTTTCAAAATAAATGTAAACAATATAACCTAAGTATTATGTTGACGTCGAATTTCATACGTTTGGCAACAATGTCAAGCGCTGACATTTATCCCCACATTGGAAAAGAGTTTGCCGCGACTATAGTAGTTTTCTTTTGTTTTTTCCTTTGCACTTAGTAACAATAAATTTGGAGAAATAAACCAATCAGTGTGTAATTAACTGTCAATTTTGCAAATTGTTTGTTCAAGAGTACGTCAACATTAACATTTTTCCCAATTGACTGATTTTGAACATGGCCGTATTATTGGCATGAGAGAGGCCGGACATTCGCTAAGAGAAATTGCTCGTCGTGTAAACCGAAATGTTACAACGGTATTGAGATGTTGGTCCAAATGGTCCGAAGAAGGGGTGCAACAACGTCGCCCTGGATCTGGACGTCCCCGCAGGACTACAGATCGCGAAGAACGCCGCTTAAGACATTTGGCCACAACAACTCGATCGATTGCAAATGATTGGATGAGAGGTGTAGGACCCAGAATGTCAATGTCATCTGTTTATCGCCGGATAAGGTCTTATGGGCTGCGTTCATATCGTGCTTTTTTATGTCTTCCTCTTACACCACTTCACCGTCTACGCAGGCTAGAATGGAGCAACAAAAGAGCAAATTGAGCGCAAGAATGGCATCGAATTGTGTTTAGTGACGAGTCCCGATTTTGCTTACGGGCCCACGATGGTCGTAGGAGGATCAGACGGATGCGTGGAGAACGAAAAAATCCAACATTTTTTGTGGAACGCAATACAGCCCTCACACAAGGAGTGATGATATGGGGTGCAATATGTTACAGTAGCAGATCACCCTTGGTCTTCATTGATGGCAACTTAAACGCCGCTGGTTATATTGCCAATGTGCTAGAACCCGTTGCGCTTCCATATCTTCAGGGGCTGGAAAATCCCATTTTCCAACAGGATAATTCGCGCCCTCATACGGCAAGGCCTACAATACGTGTTTGGGAAGAAGCTAACATTGCCGTCCTCCCATGGCCTGCTTGGTCGCCTGATTTGCCGCCCATTGAACATGCATGTGTTGAGGTGGTGGGCGACTGGGTAATTTACCACACCCTCCAGATAACTTACACGATCTCCGGCTACGGATTCAAGAATCTTGGATTGATATAGCACAGGCAGCTATAGATCACTTGATACCACGCTGTCTAAATGAGTGCACTACAAATCGCGGCGGAGCAACTCATTATTGAAAAAAACATTTTTAGTTTCTGTTCTTTTGTTTTCAAATTTTAATCGTTTGTTTGTTCTAATGAAAGACATCGTTGACCAAAATTTCAATAAAATCGTTCAATAAACTCTAGGTACAATTTTTATGGAAGTCAGTATATTTAAAGTTATTGACGAATACCATAAAATCTGCTAAAAGCTAGGTAAACGTCTGCTCAAGTACAAAAAATCGTATATATACCTCTGGAGCGAAATGGCATTTTTCCTTTTCGCCCTCGGGATACAAATTGCACCGCGGTAAACACTGCATTCCCCTCCCTTGATGTGTAATATAGTATTTTGTACTTGGGAGAGTAAAAGTCCGTTTGTCTGGTCACAAACTGGAACGAGAATTGGGTTTTATATCCTAGAAAACAAAATTTTAATGAAAACTCACTCACGTTTATAGACATTTGTAAATCAAAAAGTCAAACTCGTTCCCATGATACATATTTCATTTTCTATTAACATTATTATATCAAGTTATTAACGATAATTCCTAAATCTGTTAAAAACTAAGTATACGCCTGCCCCAGTGTACAAAATTGGTATATACATCCCTGGAGCGAAATGCCCTTTTTCGCTTGTTGCATTGTATAAATTGCGCCGCGGATAAACTAATGTATTTCTCTCCCGTGATCCACGTATAATAATACCATAATAATATGTTTAAAAGAATACTTTAAAATACGAAATTATAAGCTACAACAGGTTTTTCCAGCTATTACATTTTCATGTAAACATGTCAACTTTTATACCATTAACATGGAGAGCAGCTGTGACTGCTAAGCACTCATTCTTAAAGAAAGTATCCGATATTTGGAATTTGCTAACAGTACTACTAACATACTTGCAGTTTTCAAAGCCAGGTAAATGTATAGAAGTTGGCTTGGTGTATCAATGCACACTCAATCGTTAAACATTATCTTTCCAGTATTAAATATACAAAACCCGTATGCAGTACTAGCTTTTCTTACTGTGTGTTATACTAATTATTACAGATTTACATTGCTTGTTGTCAGAAATTCTCTTCATGATAAAAATAATCATATAAAGAATTGTTTACCGTACTACTTAGACAACAGGGTCAACGTGCAACCAACTTGCAACGTTGTAATGATTCAGGATTTACCGTTCGCGTTCATAAAGCTGTATATAATGGGATCAACATAGAATGGAAAAAGTAAAAATATTATTGATGTATATTTATAGGTATTATTCAGGACATTAACTAATGTACTATATGTATTCAAAAAATCATAGGATTGCGGTTGATGTATGGAGCAGAATGGTATGGAACATCAAAAGGTTCAAGAAAGATAGAAGGTATATATATATATATATATATATATATATATATATATATATATATATATATATATATATATATATATATATATATATATATATATATATATATATATATATATATATATATATATATATATATATATATATATATATAACCTATGTTAAATCTAAGCTATGATTTAGTACATTCTGCTGTGATATGACTAGCGTGAATATGATTGATTGTATAATTTTTTTTTGTATTTGTGGGCCAAGATTAGGGTCAAGATCTAAATCTAATGGTTATTAGCACTACCCATCATTAGAATTTTGACCTACTAAAGGAATTCCACCTTTAGTGAGGGATGTTTAATGTGTCAAACATCGTATTGCCACAGGACCTACAGTTTTACTTCCTATCTAAGAAGTACTTTGACTTTCTCGCATTTGGGAAAGGGCTACCTCAGCCAGGTTTGAACCCACGTTGCTTGGGTGAAAGACAAGCACTTTAACCATCCTACCACTGAGGCAGCATGATTATATAATAACATGAAATAATTAGTATTTGTTCAGTTTAATCAAAGGAGTGGGGACTGCATGGTTCATGTTTTGAGTGTAGAGTTAACACCAGACGTATTAACATGTAACATTTTCATTTATATATAAATAAAAAATAAAGCGAATACATACATTAAGTTGATATACATGAAAGAATAAGTTCAAAAGTAAATACGTAATTAAAAAATTTTATTAAATACATAAATAAAAAGTTTACCTCGAGTAGCATTTGAACCTAATTAATAGTAATTTTTACCCGCAAACCTCACAAAAGTGACACTTTTATGACTAAATGTCAAAAGTAAAAGTTTTACTTCTCGGACATGAAGTAAAAGTGTCACTCTTGCATCTAGGCATTTTTACTTTTACCAATTTGCTTATTTAATGAGCGTTGTTATGGTTTCATTACTTGTAAAATGTCCTGATTATTTTATTCTTCTACCTGCTAATTAATTTTGATCTTTCCTTTCGAACTTTACCAATTATTTTCAATTTATCTGACTACGTTTGCGGATAAAATAGTGTATGTTATTCAGAGTAAAAGTGAGTTTATGTGGCTCAGGTGAATAATTATTTCCCTCACTTCGTTCGACAAAATAAACATTCAGTTTCACCATATAAACTATCACTTTTACTCCTAATAACATAATATACTATTAAATACATTAAGCTTTATTTAATAAAATACAGTCCATTATGTTGTGAACATTATTATTGTTTTACGATTACACAGTAGTACTGAATCAAATGTCTAAATTTAAACCTTTATTACATTGGTTACATATCAATTGTGTATTTGTTGAATATTTAAAATAAAAAATCTGTACTTTTAAACTACATAGTCGTAAATGAACAAAAATTCGTTAGTTATTTTAATATGTAATTAGGACTTGTTACTTTGTTATAAGAATTAATAAATAAGCTTTAAAAAAAAATCCTTAAAAAAAAAGTTGAAATTATAAATATTTCTCCTGGTGTAATTATGCCTTCAGTCCTAGACCATAGCACTTAATAATGTTACTATTCTTTTCTTCAATTATGTCAAAATGTACCTAAAAGTTAATTTATTGCAAAAATAAAATGAAGCTGTTAAATAAACCTTACATTAGCCATTTTTTCTGTAACATAAATAGCAGTTTTGGTATGTAAACTTAACGACCCTACACGTATTTGTGATTGTCCTTCTGCAAGAGCCATCAAAATAATAATTTGGTCTTGACTATGTTCGTCAATGCAAGCTCCCTCTGTAAATGGTTTTATAACTTCTTCGGCGGCTTTATAGCCAGTCTCTTCAGGTTTTTCATTACGTCTTCCCAAAGCAGAACCACCAAAAATACATCCTGTGCTAGTTTCAGCAACTATGCTAAACAAATTTTTTAATCCTAAATTAAAACCAAAATTATGAAACTCACATAATTCCTGAGCCATTATCGGGGGCAATTTTTGAATCTTCTTTATACCTTTCAATTTTTACATTGTGAAATAGTGGATTAAGTTTGCCAGAGGCAGCATTTGCCATTGTATGCGATAAGTGAACAGGTAAAGTACCCGCAACATAACTCCATCCATATAATGAGGTAATATTACCAGTATCTAATAATTGCACAGCTTGCAATTGTTTTACAGGTTTCACATGCACTATTACTTTCCCGCCTCCTCTTGGAAAATATCCACGCTTTAAGAGATCAAAATCAAATGAACCTCCAAACTTTTCTAATATTGGTCGAAAAACTTCAGTTGTATAATCAATTTGTGGAGCCATTTCTGCATTAGTTCCACCTTCTAATGTCAAAGTTGTATCGGAACTTGCAAACAAAATACAAGGCAGTACCACTTGAAGTAATAAACTTATACTACCGGCAGTTTTAACGACTGCACTATAATTGCCTCCTACTACTTTTCCAGGCCAAAATTCAATTTCAGTAGAACCAATAACACCACCTTTAAGTTTACCGTTACAAATTTTTGCAGCTAATTCTACACCTATAAAGTACCTAATGAGTATTTTTGGACAACAGCAAAAATAAGATGAGAGATGTTAAACCTTTTAAATGCTGTTCCCTAAGACCTGGACTGCTACGGCCAGCACGAATTTTGATAACGCGAATAGGTTGTTGAAGTAAAACACTCAAGGTGATCGCAATTCTTAATATTTGGCCACCCTATGACATTGCCCATTGATATTGATAGTATGTATGATAAATAATTTTCACTTACTCCTTCTAAGTTAGATCCGTCAATTTCAATTATTTGACAAGACATTTCCAAAATTTTTCTATTCTAACCTCTAAAAACAAAACTTTTTTCTATTTTGCGTTTACAGGTACATTATGAAACTCTCAAAGGCGGTTTATAAAGTTAACGTATGAAACACCTAAATTTTTTTGATGTTGGTACGTAGATGGATGTAAACAATAAAATGTAACATAACCTTTTCTTATCAGAAATTTGTATAATCAAAGGTAATGATTTTTTACTTGAATTTGTAATGTGAATGTTTAATAAAATTAAAGCGAAATAAAAAAGATTTAAATACCTAGTACAGGGCAAAGAAATTTAAAATAATAAAATATACAAGGTACACCATTTATTTTGTACCTCGTGCTGTTACACGACCAAACCACAGTAGGCGTCGTGAAGGTTTACCAAGGTAAGCGCGTTGACAAGCTAACTGCAGTGAAAATAAAACAACGAATAACAATATTCAATCCTGGAAAAATAGTCTCTAGGCGCCACCACAATCTGAAATTTCCCTGAAATAAATAGTCCTAGACGAGTTCTTAAATTCATGCTACCTGACTGTAGAAAATAGAATTGTAGCCTGCTCGATAAAATCATACACAATTCAAATTCAAATATTCAATTCGTACAATACACCAATACCCTTTCACTTTAAAAGAACACGTTTAATTTCGTCACAGTAATCTAAATACACGTCAGTTCAATTTTGAAAATCTTTAAGTTCAGTTAACATTGAAAATGAAATTATCCAAAACTCAACCAAATTTGAAACATACGTATTATTATTGACCACGCCCTGTATACTCCTAAAAACAAAGTAGTGAGACGTTTATCTGGACACTTTCAAATTTAATTTGCGGCTAAATTTCGATATATGCGGACCAATCACGCGTTTCCTTATTTGACAATTTCGTAGTTAGGTATATAAATCTAAAATCTGCGGTGTAATAGGAAAAAAGCATAAACAAAACTACTGTAACCTAATAGAATTAGATTAGATACACAAAACTACAGTACCTAACAAAATTAGGTTAGGTAAACAAAATTATTGTAACCTAACAGAAAAAAAACTTGCATGAGGCGGGAATCGAACCTGCCTTAACCGCGTGTCAGGCGAACAATAATACCAATAGTCCAACCGTGATTTTCCAATTTGATGTTGAAACTGTTATTTAGACGATTTAAAAGCTTGCAATGAGCCAGAATTGGGTGAGAAAAATTAATTGCTATTTTAATAAAAATTATTAAGAATGTTTAAATAATAATCATTTTATTCCAGCTCTTAAAAATGTAAATAATCAGCACTTTTGCGTGCGCACCGGTACCCCACTTTCACGATGTGCTAAAACGTTGCGACACTTCCTACCTAAAACCCCACGCATTCGCAAGGTTTATAAGCGAAATTATTAGCATATTTTAAACATTCCCGAATTGGGACTCGAACGAGTAGCATCGATACTTGGCGTAAACTAATTTTCTAAAAAAAGCTACGAGTTCTGCCGGTATCGTTTTCACGATGCCGCGCGGTTATGAGAGGTTCGTCGACACGGTCGACTCCGAGGATGATTGCGGTTTCCCGCCGTTGGGGATTCCGCAAGTCATCCAGCAGATCCCGTCGCTGCTCAGCTTGCCGTACCAACAACCACGGAGCAACAACGCACCACCGACCGTCGTCGCACAAAAGAGACGACGGCCCAAGAAGACACCGCCGCCAGGACCAGTAGAAGACGCCGCCCGGCTTGCCTAGGCACAACCAGCTGCCCCATCGACGTCCACCGCCGCCGCAGCCGCCAACGACGCCTCACAAGGAAGTAAGAAGAAGATGCTCGTCCCGGATCCGCCAGTCCCGATGCCTTCGTAACCCAGAAGAAGAGGCCGAAGAGACCCCAACCGCACGTCCGCCAACGCCGCCCCCGACGGACAACGCGTACCAGGCACTACAGGAGTACACCGACAGCCCTACAGCGATGGAGCAGACGCAGACCGCAGAAGACACCAGGGAAAAAGTAACCCCGGTAACCCTTCGTCAGAGGGAAAACTGGGTCGCTTTCTCCCGTGAACTGGATAGAGAACGGATCACCTTCACGAGAGCCAAGGCGACCAGCGAGGGAATCCGGTTCCAGCCTGCCTCACTCGAGGACCGAGACAGGCTGATGAGGTATATGGATAGGTGTGGTATGCCGTACCACACCTATCAGGCAAGGGACGAACGTCTCGCTAAGGTAGTAATTCGAGGCTTGCCCGTTGAGCTATCCGAAGCTGACATTAGCTCGGAGCTAACGTTACACGGGATTAAAGTAATCTTTTGTTTCAGAATGAAGCAGCGAGGCCGAGCGATCCCCCTGGTGTTGGTACACCTACCAACCGAAGAAGACGAGAAGAAGATCCGAGAGGTGGAGTACGTCGTCCGCCTCCAAGTCACCGTAGAAGACTTGCGCCGTAAATCCGGCATCGGGCAGAGTCACCGGTGACAGGGATTCCGTCACGCACAGCGTTGCTGCAGGGCGGTAGCATGCTGTGTAAAGTGCGCCGGAGATCACCACTCCAGTCAATCCACTACACCCCGCACAGACCAGGCAAAGTGTGTTAACTGTGGTGGGGACCACCCCGCCAGCTACAGGGGATGCCCGAAGTTCCCTCGACCCCCGCAACGGAAGAAGACGGAAGGACCGCAGAGACTGAAGAGGACACCGCCGACAGCGGCGCCGTCTTCAAATCGGACCGGCGTCAGCTACGCCTGTGTGACGGCAGGCGCGGTTGAGAAAGCCGAAGTACCGAGAGCGGCTCCCGCCGCTCCCGATACCACGCCTACTCAGCCCGCCTTAGGGTTCAACGCCATATTGGGTCTCCTCGGAGGTCTCCATATGAAGAAGGCCCTGTCTGTTATCTGAAAGGTGGCAGTGGCACTCGCACAGGCGAAAACTGCGACTGACCTGTGGGGAGTGATCCTCACGCACGGTCAGGAGATGGTTACCCTCTTCGGGTAATCATACAAGGGTCCGACGAGAAGGTTGACGCCCAAGGTTAAGTATGAAGTATCGATTCTTATTTTTTATGTTCTGTCTAACATTACCGCCTCTCCAATAACACTAATCCGACAACCGCACTGGAGTAACCCTAGTACTACAGTACGACTTATTATGCGTTTTGCTAATACTTGTTTTTTCCTATTACAGATCAACCAAGGCATCAACAACAACAGCCACATCACGCGACACCCGACCACAGGACATCCATACAAACATCACCCACAACAATCAACTTCCACCGCTACCACAACAACATTCGCAACATGGTGTCAACGGACATCACAAAAGAGCTACAACCACCAACAACATACAACCCAGTGCTGAAGGAGGAGCAGATCCTCGAGCTGCACACCACAAACATACCTACACTTCTTTTATATATATATATATATATATATATATATATATATATATATATATACACACACATACTTTAAACACTTTTATTCTGTTTGTAGAACGCTTCTCTACAAATATTCTCTCCGTTTGTAATAATTTATTATTACACCTGAAATTCTCTATTCGAGAACATAACCGCCTGACCCGCTCTTAAAGCAATTTCATTTGAATTAAATAGAACTTATTGTTCTATAGGGTTCTAACACTCCGAAGGATAACCAATTTTTAAGAAAGTAGTTGTAATAATACCTAGAAATAAATTCCTGTTAACAAACCATCCTTAAGAAATGAATTGACGTCAAAGAGGTTTTGCGTATTATACTGGTCTTAGACAGATTGACGGGTTAACACCGGCGGTCACCGGGACTATTATAGGACTTCTTCTAGTTAATGGGGCTAATATAAAAAGCCACGCCTAGTTGTCCGATCACGCGCTGTAATCTCAGAAACGGCAATTTACAAATCCCATCCTGAACCCCCTGTATATAGTTCTATATATTCAAAGTATCCGTAACAGCTTTGAATAAATAGAATCCCTAAGATTTCGTTAATTTAGACTATTGAGCCCATTGGCTTGGCTCTTAACGGGATTATAAGCGAACACCATATATATCCTGAACCCCCTGTATATAGTTCTATATATTCAAAGTATTCGTTACAGCTTTGAATAAATAGAATCTCTAGAATTTGTTGATTTAGCTCGAACTTATTACTTGGCTATCAACACGTTATAATTTATTCCCCCTGTATATCACGAAAATCCACCTGAATATCAAGTCCTAATTATTGCCGAAAAACCTGAATTGCGTAAAACATTAAATTTATACAACTAAAAGAAAGTAAATTTTTACGGTTTACTTCGAAGTAAAAGAATTTCTATTTTGCAATAAGAATCGAATATATTAAAGAAATTTCTTTGCGCTTTAGCAAATAAAACTTTAAGATAATTATTCTTAAAGAAAATACAATTCCATATCGCTAATAGTAGCTCCTTTCAATTAAAAGTTTAAATAATTATCCTCTTTATACCAATAAACCGAAGGTCAAACGTTCCATTTTAGCAGTTTTGAATGAACTCTATCAATTTTCAACAACACATTGTTGAAAATATTTCCTGTCTCATATGAAACGTTACAAACATAAAATTGCGAATTTCAAATATTGTCTAACCCCCTTGTACATATTTGATTGTATATATTATTTATAGTTAATTTTAGAATTAGTCTTTTAGTCCTAGTGCGTGTGTAAAATCCCTCATAAATAAACAAATCAAATACAACCGTTGTCTAACACGAACCTGTATTAGCACTAATCGTGTAATTATCAGAATCTCGTGTAGGGCCTGCTTTTCTTTAACCTGTTCCGTATTTCAAAACGCTGCTTAAGAAACTATAGTCCACGATAGAAATTTGAAATATGCTCTAACCTCGAATTCAACAACATTGCCTTTTAAATTTGTAAAATAATAGACAAAATAAACTTACCTGTCTAAATCACAGTAATCCTCCCGTTTTTGAAGTGTACACACACCCTTGTATTATTTTCACTTGAACACATTATATTTGTTTTCAAAGAAACAAAGCCACAATTATTTTATTTTTTTGAACACGACATTACAACGCGTTTGGTTACAGGAATTTCCCCAACCGACGACGATCTAAATACACAGGCGCCATCTTTCCCGAAGTATTATAATCTTAGGATTTACCGCCGACAGTTCAACGACACCAGCATTACACCGAGGCACGGTGAGCTGCCCAAATACCAGGCGCTGTACGAAGAGACCCCTTATTAATATTATTAGAAATTTCGTTTATTTTCCATCATTTTGTCTAACTTAAATATTTATTAGTTTTACCAGAATATCTCTTTTGTTAAGTTGATATAATTCCAGAAGTTTTATTTTAATATATATATATATATATATATATATATATATATATATATATAATATATATATATATATATATATATATATATATATATATATATATATATAAGTTGAGGGAAGTAACAGCCGTTACAATGTTAAGGAAAAAAATTTTTTTATTATTAACTAATTGCTTAGTGTTATCAGGCTTGCGGCTAACTAGGGTCTTAATACGTTTAAACTCTTTGATATTTGCCAATATTTCGGAAGCTTTTTTATTTTGTTCCTTTCTCAAGGCTTCTACAATAAAACAATGTTAAAACAAGTCAAATTGCTTACGTTACTTACATCTAAGTTATTCTTTAAAAACTAGCTGGTTATACTTCATAGATAAATTTGCATTATTATAATTGTTTACCATTAAACTGTCATTGTTAATTGATGATTAACAGAAGCTGAGTTGCATTTAAATTTAATTAAAACATTTTTTTTATTTAATTTTATACCATGACAGACACATGTGCTTGCATTGTTACAATTTTTCTGTCATGTTGGTTTCATTTAATTTTACTTAGGTTAAATCACTGATATAAATAAATGCGGCAAATTTGAATTCATACAATAACTAATTGTCTTCAACCTTAAAATTAAGGATGTAAGAATATACTGCTGACAGTTGTTCAGTATCAGATTTGTGATTCATAGAGTTACCCTCTTTTTTTATGTGGCACATTTCCAGAAATAATCTGGATTTGTATACTTTTTCAAAATTGAGAATTTTGACATTGTTGAAATCGGGTTGATGATTTAGTGTTTTACTGTGGTTTGCGAGAGCACAACTATTGCTTTTTTTGTCAATTCTACAGTCACTTCTGTGTTGTGTAACCCTATTACGTAGCCATTGTGACGTCTGTCCTATGTAAACTTCCGTGCAATCCATGCAAGGAATTTGATAAATGACATTAGAGTTAAGCAACACTGGAGTGGTATCCTTGACTTTAGAAAACAATTTGTTGACAGTTTTTAAATTATATTTACTAATTTTCATGTTGAAGTCCTTAAATACATTTGTAATTTTGGGTGTTAGATTTTCTATGAACGGTAATTTACAATATCTGGTGTTGTTCTCTTCCAAGACACTAGGACTATTGACAGCTGCTCGAGGAGTACTAGTATTAAAGATTAGTTTATTAATGAACGCTGCTGGATAGTTATTTTTGATCAAAATTTCTTTAAGTTTGTTTAAATTTTTCTGAAGGAAGGTCGGATGTGAAATTTTTGTAATTCTATTTTTTTATTCCTGTAATGATATTAATTTTCTGTTGTAATGGGTGGTAAGAAAAGTAGTTTATATAACGACCTGATGCCGTTGATTTTTGATACCAATCTATGTGAATTGTATTGTTGGCTGTTCTGATGTCTGGTATCCAAGAAGGGAACACCTCCATTAGTTTCGGTTTCTACTGTGAATTGAATATGATTGTTGAATTGGTTGAAAGTATTTTTGATTTCATCAATTTTGTTGTCCAGTACGGCACATATTATGTCGTCAACATATTTCTGAAGAAATATGTTGACGACATATCACATCAATAAGTATCACGGTAAAACCAAAACAGCTTATCCCAGAAGATTTTTGATACCAATTTATGTGAATTGTATTGTTGGCTGTTCTAATAAGTCTGGTATCCAAGAAGGGAACACCTCCATTAGTTTCGGTTTCTACTGTGAATTGAATGTGATTGTTGAATTGGTTGAAAGTATTTTTGATTTCATCAATTTTGTTGTCCGGTACGGCACATATTATGTCGTCAACATATTTCTGAAGAAATATGTTGACGACATATCACATCAATAAGTATCACGTTAAAACCAAAACAGCTTATCCCAGAAGATTTTTCTATCGTACGTCTGTGCCGTGCACAAAAACTGAAATAGCCCCAACGCAAAACTTGGGACAAATCTACCCGCCACCTTGAAATTTATACAAAAATCTTAATAATTTTTCTAAACGTTCAAATTTCTGATCCATACTCACTCCACATAACATTCAGATCTAGGTTCAACTTTTTATGAAAGTCCCACATATGTGCGGCATTTTCTTTCGTAAAATTAAGTAAATTTTAACACCATTTGTCCTTGAGAATACATAAAATTTTCCACTGTGAAATGCAAAACTACTTATACGAGCAAAAATATACATACATATTCTCCCTGTACTGTTTAATATAATATAAACATATTACAAATTCACTCGCCATCCATTTACAGTAATTTTAAACTCACATTGTGTAAAATACAGTAGACAATACAACAGTATTTATTATCGCCCCAATAGAGATGTTACTAAAACATTATTACTCATTCGATTTTAATATTTACAATTTACAATAAATATTTATACCACATTTAAATGTGCTTTTATATAATACTCAACACTGTACTAACAACTTTATCGTGCAAACTCACATTCGTACAACACATGACTGCATAATGCATATACCCACTGCGTCAAAATAATCTCAGAGTATGCTGGTCTGCACAATCGCCTACTAAAGCATGTTCACATTCAACATAACCAGCAGAAATACACGCGTTACGCGTGTTATTAAGTCTTGCGTCAGACCCCTATTAAGGGACATGATAACCGGATTCAATATGATTTTAAATATAAATAATGCGTTACTTTAGTATTGGCTTAAAAAGTAGGCATTATTGCACCAAAGTAATTAATTTAGTCTTTTCATTTGATAAAAATGTTTACAGTAATAATCGTATTAGTTATATCACATTAATTAACAAATAAGTAAATGTAATTTGGTTGATACGTTATTACAACAGTGTATAAGGTATACTTTAAAATTTAATAATCGCTCTATTTCCGATAAAAGTAAAAATACATTATTGACGCATTTCTTCAAAATTTCAACTTCTGCGGTTGGCATACGACACAACTTTTTATATAAGTTAAAATTCTGACCTGACAAAAGGTATATACAGGGTGTCCGGTGAGGAACTGTACAAACTGAAATGGTATGTTCCTTGGGTCAATTTAAGTAAAAAAGTCCCATAAACATAGGTCTGATTCGCAAGTGCGAATACAAGCGTTTAAAGTTTATAAAAGATCACACATTATTGAAAATTAATTTTTATTGAAAACAGAAAATGGAACTACTAAACACATTTTAAACAAAGAAATATAAAAAAAATCACTTCAAATGTTCAAAATGACGTCCTTCGGCATTAATACAAAGACGGCTGCGATGTAAAATGGACAGAGTAGCCGCTCGAAGTACCTGGTGGTTGTTCCGTATTTTTTGACACGCATACCGAATACGCTGTATTAGTGCATCTCTGGTATTAAATTTCACCTCGTATACTAAACTTTTCAAATGACCCCACAAATAATAATCCGAAGGTGTGAGATCGGGCGATCTCGGTGGCCAAGCATGCGGACCTCCACGCCTAATCCACCTATTAGGGTAAGCAATATTTAGATATTCTGTCACCTGTCGACTAAAATGGGGAGGAGCCCCATCTTGTTGAAGAAACATTTGTTGTCTTGTTAGTAAAGGTACTTCTTTCAAAAGCGGTAGCAATTCATTCCGCAAAAAGTTAGCATATGCTTCTCCTGTAAGACGTTCCTCAAACAAAAAAGGTCCAATAAGTTGATCGTCAATCATACCACACCATACATTAACAGAAAGTCTGCGCTGAAAGTTAGCTTCTGTTGTACCATGTGGATTTTCATCTGACCACAAATGAGAATTGCGTGTATTGTTCACTCCATCTCTAGTAAATTGCGCCTCGTCACTAAATAAAACGAATGGAACTAGTTGTGGATTTTCTTGTGGCCACTGGTAGAAATTCGACCGCAAAGCAAAATCTCCAGGTTCAAGGTGCTGAACGTTTTGTGTATGATAGGGATACAAAAGCCCATCATGTAATGTTTGCCATACTGACATACGGGGGACTCCCGTTCGAGAAGAAATTCTTCTAACACTCAACCCTGGACTCCGATCAATCATCTGTAGAATGTTTTCTTGCTCATTCACATTTAACTCCACAGGACGATCAGATCTTATTGAAACTGATGGAAATGAACCATGAGTTCGAACGTGTTGAAACACAAAAGAAAAGGTTTGGTGATTTGGAATCCTCCTGTTGGGAAATCTTCGTTCACATTCCCTAACGGCAGCTCTCGCATTTCCATCACAAAATCCATAAATGTAAACGATGTCAGCATACTCTTCGTTAGAAAATTGAAAAGGCATTTTAAATTTAAATTACACTTAATTTACTACAATCCACTTTGTCATTATTAGAACACAAACGAATAAATGACAGATTGTTTCGGTTTTGTTTTTCCAGTTGACTAATAATAACTTTTGAAAAAATATGTGATCATTTATAAACTTTAAACGCTTGTATCTGGGTAACCATTGCGAATCAGACCTATGTTTATGGGACTTTTTTTTACTTAAATTGACCCAAGGAAAATACCATTTATTTCAGTTTGTACAGTTCCTCACCGGACACCCTGTATATATATATATATATATATATATATATATATATATATATATATATATATATCCCACAAATAATGATCGGAATTTAAATCTTCTAGGCCAATGTTCGTTTGGATTTGATTAGATGTAATTTCAGTACAACCTCATTCGGTTTCTACTTGTTTATTAATGTTTTCAACGGTTGGTAGCAAATCTGGAATGACCTCAGCGCGAAACAACCTTCGACCATCTTTCAAATTGTTCGTCCGAAAAATGTACCTATTTATTTGATGGTTCAACTCATTACATAAGAAGAAATCATTAGAAGACAAATTTATTTCACAAATCATGGTCATAGGTTTTATATCAGTCTGCACTGGACCCATAATTACACCGATATGCATTTTTATCGCTTTAATCAACAAATGCAGTGGCATTAAACTTTTAGAGATATATATTTTATCGATTGGTAACCTAAATAGTCAAAATCCCTTTTCTGACTGTTTTTACATAAATGCACACAACATCCGGGCATTATGAAGTACGAAAAAAGTAAACCTTTAGACTACGAATCACAGACCGTTTTAGACAGCTGTTGTCATCCATGGCATATTGATCTAACCTATAAGATGGATGTCGCCCGCCATTTTGAGAACAAAATGTACTTCTTTCTCTAACAGGTTGTCCATATGTATAGCGGCACTATATATTCAGTGACTTTATCAATCACGTGCTGACCATGCGCTGTTTACAAATAGTCAGTTCAGCTTAAATATGAATAGAGTGTAGTGAGATACTAAATACTATAGTAGTGCTATTTGATTATTACCGCATGCGGGTTCACAATAAGATGTGCCAGAGCTTTGCATGTACTTGTGAAAATGTATCCATCAAATGTTGCTACATAGTTGCATTGGTCTAACTGTATATTAGTATTTATTCATACCGTAAAACGGGGCGACTTGATAAACGTTTACAAGAATTTGGATTTGTAGAAGTTGCACCGCACGGAATTAATTGAAACAAAAATTAGTTTAAAAATTATTATTAATTTTATTAAATACATAAATAAAAAGTTTACCTCGAGTAGGATTTGAACCTACGACCTGTACTTTGCTAGAGTACCCCGCTAACCAACTGTGCCACCAAGGTTCAAGCCCCAATCGATGTAAATTTTGTCTTTATGTATGTAGAACTGATGTAAACTCTAAATATCAAGAGATTACAATCAAATTACTTATATTAATGGAATGTGAGCCTGCAATATCGCAAGGATTCACACATACCAAAGCAACTTGACTAATATTAAATTATTAATATTAATAAAGACAAAATTTACATCGATTGGGGCTTGAACCTTGGTGGCGCAGTTGGTTAGCGCGGTACTCTAGCAAAGTACAGGTCGTAGGTTCAAATCCTACTCGAGGTAAATTTTTTATTTAAGTATTTAATAAAATTAATAATAATTTTTAATTACATATTTACCTTTGAACTTATTCGTTCATAACAAAAACTTATAATAAAAATTAGTTTAGATTACTTTGGACCAATGGCTACCCAACACACTATTTATACAAGGGATTTAACCTCCCACTTCCGAGAAATAAAATATTTTAGGGTAGGATTCAAGCCGCCCCATAATGGGCCGACCTGAATTCAGCTAAAAACTAGCATTGTACAGGCAAGAAGAGTCGCAATTTGGGTGCCTTGACCCCAAATATTAAAAATGTTTAGAAAATATAACGGTTACAAAGAAACTCAAGATTGTTTGATAGAAACTTTTATTTCTAAAAATATAATGAAAAATACTTTTCCTTAACTTGAAACAAGAAAATCATCTGTATTGTAGCGTCCCCCAGGTACCCTATCTTGAAAAGTGTAATTTGAATTTATTTGCAAGAATGCAAATTCAAGAACAAAACAATCGTTACGTGATTTATCTTGACTTTACTAATAATAATGTTACCATTACTCGAATTAATTGCTTGCCTTACATGGACATTCCTGTCAGTAATTAAAACATTATTTATTTACAAGTCTGATATTTAATTACTCGCAAACCTCAAATCTGATCAAACGAAGTGGCCGTCTAGTGGTAGGTATGCTGTGTTATTTGAATTAGATAGGCTGGATGAGGTAAGTGTTGCATCATGAGGGGAAGGTAAACAATGAAACTATTCAAATTAAAATTAACGAGCTTTGCGCAATGGTGGTTCAGCCCGTTAATATACTATTGTGGGAAAGAACCATCAATAAAACCCAATTTATTCATAAATAAGTAATTGCACAAGTACATTAATAAATCAAAAAAAAAAAACAAAGAAAGGGTTAAATACATAACAAAACACCATTAAATCAGGTTAAAGTGCGTACACAATTATAACATTAAGAGAAAAATAAATAAAGCAGTTTAATTACACAAACACAATTTAAAAAAAACCCATGTAGTCACACCCACAATCGTGTTATAAATAATCAGAATAAAAATCGTAATACCAAACATGTGGCCCCTTAAAACCAATCATGCCGGTCTTTAAGTAAATAAGCACATAAAACAATAAAGCAAATTATGGTACATATAGAATATAACAAGTAAAATTGCACAGGTGATAATAAGGTAAAGGCAAGGACAAAAGAAAATAGACAAGGAATTTACACGTACACAATTGGTTAGTGACTACTAAAGCACAAAATACATACGAAAAATTACAATCAATTGCACATAAAGAGATATTAGTTCGCAGGAAAAAAATTGTACTTAACAAACTGACACAAAACAAAACCCATTAAAAGAAATCCTTACAAGGGTGTTATAAATAGATTATAACATCGTGACCGGTATATACGTTTGAGTGCGGTAGAAAAAATACAGCGCCCCTTTTCTCAGGTTACACATTCATCTATTCAACAATAAAAACAATTAAAATAAAATTCAAGGTGTTTAATGGTTATCTGGACCCGGAAGTATGTGCCCATTTGGCAATTGCCTTTTACAATTACTAACCAAGCGGTATCATGTACCCGTTCACCAGCCCTCCTCTCCACAAATATAAACAACAATGCTAATTCACACAAATACAAGAGCGCCCTGTAATGTCTTTTATTTTAGCAAATTTCAGCTTAATGAGCCCGCGTGCGAATAAGATACCTTTACAAGGCAATGTCCGATTTTTAATAGGTTATATAGGCTTGTAGAATTATTTGCTGTCACCCTTAATTCGTATAAAAATACCTACTTACACTTGAATAGTTTAATTGATCCTTTAATTGATTACAGACACAAATCGTTAACATACGCGGTTTAACTTCAAAAAAGGTGACTTATTTATAGCTTAATATTTGAAAACCACATTATAACACCCGAAAGAAAAGGAAAATTAGTGTTGGCTAATTCAAAATAAAATGTACGCGCAAGAAATATTTTAAATACAAACTGTTTACAATGGTAGTTTCTAATTAAAACAAATCAAAGCGTCCGGCTCAATCAAAATTTCAACAGCAACTGCCTTCCCCTCTGGTTTCCACTAACCATGTCTACTCCCGAAAATCAACCCCCGCCTTTGAAAAGTAATAAAAAAAAAGAAACATGAATTTACGTTGGAACAGTTTCATAGTAATTATTGCACATCTTAATTTTAAAAATATGCATTTGTCCGTAACAAATCCTACATTTAGGTCTCGACTTTCCAAGTACCAAACAAAGACGTATTTGATTGGTGTATACCGTTAGTAATTCATTACTAGCTAGTGACATTATTACATCAAGAGCGCGCATATAGAATTTTTCAACAATTCGTCACGCCCGTTTCGGCAGAACACCTGTTTCTCTACCCTAATATATATTTAATTTTTTTCTGTTCCACCTTTACTCAAATATCAATTACATAAATTCCTACATTTCGTACATAAAAATACATTCAATAAAATATTCCGAAAACCTTAGCAAATTACGACGTATCGTCTCGATATTAAACATCCACTCATTATCTTTTCTATCGCGGTAACAATGGCGAATTGACAAACGTTTATTACAATAACAACATTTTCGCTGTCCGCTACCTACAGTATCCTTTGAATAATCAGTCAGAACTTAGGTATAGGTGTCTAAATAAAAGAACAAATAAACTGGTAATCGTAAAAAAACTCAAAGCAATACAATATAAAACAGATTTAAAATCTCAAATCGTTAAATTTTATCTGCCCTCGCCTCATTGTTTGAACTTGCAACAACTTTTGTTTTATTTCCTGTTTTTCGACGCTAGCTACATCATCTACTTGGGGATAAATGTACGCATTTGACGTTTTATTGCTTGCCCTTAAAAATTTACAAAGATAAGTTTTATTAATTAATATGTTTGCCACAAACTGTTTGTTGGTGCCTATTGCTGTTTTTATTTCAACATAAATAAAATCGCCTAGTTTAAAGTCGGTCAGACTGTCTAGAGTAAGACCGGATGAATTCTGAACACGAACATTATCATTAATGTCAGTAAGTGCACCTCCGTCTTTTAGCCCCTTGCTGAAATCACCTTCAGATAAGGACGATAATACCGGTCTTTTTTTCCTTTTGTTTTTTTCTAACAATGGGTTGTGCTGATGACGGCCCTGGCACTGGTCTTCCAAAGCGATGCTTTTACCGGCCGATATTTTCAACTTCTTTTTTCTCCCAACAGACGTTCCAACCTTACATCTCGTTTTTTCAAAAACCCCTTTTAGTGTTTTAGCCATATTGGTTTCTTGCTCTGGTGTTAGGCAATTGGTCTAATAATGTTTGCCTATTTAGAGGGAATAGGCCGGTTGCCTCAAACCCTGACTTAATTATGTTGACTTTATTCGCATCGATGAGAGATAAAGCTTGATTTAACAGACGGGGAAATATTTCTTTTCTGATAACGCCCTTGTGCTTTTTCC
This sequence comes from Vesta saturnalis, assembly GCA_036346205.1. Taxonomy (NCBI): domain Eukaryota; kingdom Metazoa; phylum Arthropoda; class Insecta; order Coleoptera; family Lampyridae; genus Vesta; species Vesta saturnalis. Next base: position 1,155,085 of record JARFJB010002109.1, on the reverse strand, counting down.
ATTCCTGTAAAATTTTTCTCCAAGTTATTGACCGGAAGACACTGACATATAAAAGTTATGTTAATTCAGTGCTGTTTGGTGGTAAAAGTATGAAGCGAGTTACTTCACATTTTGAAATAACGTTAAGAGAGATATGACTCGCCAAATTGTCCCCAATTAGCACCTTAGGACCTGGAGGTAATCTTGAAAAATATGGGAGAACTATGTTGGTAAACCAGTTTTCAAAGATGTTAGCATCGAACTATCCAGAACGTGAGTGATTATATCTACAGCCAGGTCGACCGTTTTCGGTCCACGTGTTCCACAAATGGTGAGCCTTATAAACTACATAGGCTGGAAGCAATATTCCGGTTGCCGAACAAGCGAAAACTTTTCGACCCTTTTACAATTTTTACGAATTATTACTTTCACCCGTCCGGGGTCATCCGAAAAGTTTGCTTCATCATAATTGAGGATCGATTCGGGAGCAACGTTTTTAGAGTTGTTGCCAAATTATTAAAGTAAGAATTAATAGTCTCAGTACAAACTGATTTATCGACTGAGACAATCGCTTTGACACGTTCTACTTATGTCTTTCTAAAAACTTTTGAAGCCGGTTATTCGTAAATTGGGAAACCACCTTCTCACTTCTATCTAGGTAAGTTTGAACGATATCCCTTATCTCAGCCTGATCAAAAGGAAACCCCCAATCTGCCTCAATAGAAATACCTTTAACTAGTTGACTTTCCTCATCTTTTGATAAAATAGGCTGACCTCCAAGTTCCTTTTGGTGAAGTCCTTTGACTTTTCTGTACAATGTGGCATACGGAATACCATAAGTTTTGGTGAGGTGCCTTAAATTACCCCTTCTATAAAGGGATATAGCAAACTCTAACAGTTCTTGGGTGTAGTCTCTATACTTTCGACTTCCCAGCTTTCGTTCATAATTTCTCTCAACATATTCAAGTCGCCCCTGAAATAACACAAAAAAATAAAATGAAACGCCACTGGTCCGCGTGACAAGATAGTTTAATTTTGAGGTTAACATTTTATTCTCAGATAAATTACTACTCCAAAAAAAAGGGCGTTATCCGCAAAGATCGTAGGGCCCCTGTGCAACCAGAAGTATACAAGTAACGAAAAAGTTCAATTTTCATTCGTATTTTCAAATAAGTAACACTTGCGAAATGAGCCGGTAAACGTAAACAATCATGTTTTCAAAGAAGTGGTCATGGGGGTCATGACCGCCCCCTAACCAATGAAGATTTTTAATAGTTAATAGTTTAGATACATAATTTACGAAACCCAAACAAATTAAATTAAATATAAAATATTATCTAAGAACTTGAGATTCTATGAAAGATGATTAAGAACTATTAGTAGAACAGACACTTGTCGCCGCCATCTTGGATTTTGAAGTCACAAGGCCGGCCACGTGGGAGACCGTATTTTCACCCTTATTTTTATGGTTTCTTTTCGGAGGCCTTTTTCAACCCCTTGATGGACTTTTTATCCCTAATTATGGTCTTTTTGACAGCAATTTTTTGTCGGCCTTATTTTACGGTTTCTTTTCGGAGGCCTTTTTAGCCCTTGATGGAATTTTCAACCCTTTTTGTTGTACTAAGAGCCTTTTTGAGAGCCATGCCTTTTTTGTACTTGCTCACGTGAGGGGTGTATTTAGGGTTTGGTCTTGGTCCAGGCGTTGGTCTTGGATTTGGGGGCTCTGGCTGAGGTCCTTTTGGTAATATTAAGAGCAGTACAACCCCTGGAGGTTAGGCAATTGCACGTGTTCTGATTGAAAAAGATTTTTATTTAAGCTGTGTTTATTAATATGTATTAGAACCCATTTTTATTTTATCAAATGAGATTGCATAATTGTATTTCTTTTAATTCCTATCTACAGATTGTTATCTTTTACCTATACGAAAATTTATTTATACATTGCGGTTGTATTCTAATAAGGGGCCCTAATGCTAATTTGTAAGATATGTGTAGATCTTCAAAACTTGTTCTCGGGCCTTCGCCCCCTGGTTGGAAATGGTATGGGCCCCTAACCAAATATATATATATATATATATATATATATATATATATATATATATATATATATATATATATATATATGTGTGTGCAGAAACTAGCTCTTGGGCCTTGGCCCCTATCGTGGCTCCCTTGGTGGAATTGTATGTGGGTTCTAACCTAATCTTACAGTTGTAGGCCTTCGCCCCCCGTCATAAAAAAATTGTATTCTAATAAGGAGGCCCTAGCCTTTTAAGACAGGACTTGTATAAGGGTCTGGGTTCCGGCCCTCTTTTGAGTAAAAATTGATTTTTAGTGCCATCTAGTAGCGTATAGACTAATGAACTCTGTAATAGAGGTTGATCATGCACATCTCTCTCTCTCTCTCTCTCGGTTATCCGCTTCTCTCTCCCTCTGTCTCTTTCTCACACACAAACAAATCAATGAATTAATTAATCAATCAATCTCAAACAAATCATGCTCGATCAAATCAATCAGATCAATCTCAATCAATAAATCATGTCTTACAGTTTGCGTTAAAGTCTAAATTAAATATGACGTGAAATAATAAATAATTTCTACCCTAATGCAATGATGCTTTTTATAGGGGCAGATTCTCTTTCTAAACAGTCACCACATATACATTCGGAAAATTATGTCTGATTTATTTGCATGTTCATTTACATACACACAAAGTAGTGTTATAGAAACGCGTTCATTAACAGTTATAAAAACCTCATTAAAAGGACTGGAAAGTAATAATTACTTATATATAACAGAGTTAAATTAAATTAACATGTTTTTAAGAATATCAAATTGATATCATGGAAATAAAAGGCAAAAGGTTTTAATGGTTTATTATACGCGAATTAACAATAACTACAAGTTTAAAATCCACGAATACGTACCAGCTATTGTAGATCTGATTTTATGACGTCATCCTATAAGAGTAATAATACATTTTTAAAAATCTTTATCGACATTTTTGTTAGCAATAGCAAGTAAAACATATATTAAAAAATAATACGCATACCTTCAGATGTGTTTTTTCTTTCAACTAATAATAACCGTATGTTTAACTGAAATATTTTTATACAGCTCACTAAACACGTTTTCTACTTATGAATGGCTGGATATTGCTTTCCCTTATTAACTAATTTAGAAAGTAATACACAAAACCTGATTACTGCAACTCGTATTCAGCATTTATATTGTGCTTATAAATTTACATTCAAAATAAAAAACCGACGATAACCTGTTTAATGCATACATGTAGTCGTTTTATATTTTCCCTCACGTTTCCCAGCATCTTCAGTGTGATTGTTCCACAAGCGTCTCGTAACCTATCTTCCATATCTTCTTTTGTAATGGGAGATGTGATATATACACGTGCTTTAATACATCTTTATAAGAAGAAGTGTAATGGGGGTAAGATCGCACGACCTTCAGGTCAATTGAACAAAACCTCTACGCCCAATCCGTTTTTGGGGATAACTATCATGTAAAAATTCACGTACCTCGCAGTAATATTGCGGAGGGGGACCGCCCTGTTGCAGCCACATATTCCGTCGTCCATTGATACTGAGTAAATGAAGGAAGTTAGGCAAAACTTCTTGCAGGAATTGAAGGTATAATACGATTGAATAATTCTATTGTGGAGAATGCCACACCAAACATTTATGGACCAGAAATTTTGCATTTGAATTCCATCCAAAATGGATGATCTAACGCGTAGTAGTGCATATTATGACGATTTACAGCATCATTGCTTATAAAAGGAGCTTTGTCAGAAAACATAATATAAGATAAAAGGTTTGAATTAATCTCAAGTTGAGCAAACGTTCACTCGTTTTTCAAATTCATCATTGCGTAGTTCCTGGTGTAATTTAATATGGTAAGGATGATACTTATATTTTCTAGTTGTACGATTGACAGTTGATCGTGACGTTTCACATGATTGCTATCTGACGACTTCTGACATGCGGGTTTTTTTCAATATAAAGCAGAATCTCAAAAAATTTTTTTCTTGGTTACTGGTATTTCTATTCACCATTTTTCGTTTTACATAATCCATTCAAAAGTGACCCCAGTGGGTTGGTGTCCAGCAGGATACTTCATTCTGTATAATCGTTGAGCAAGAAAACAGTTTTTCGAGCTTCTCCTAACGCATAAACCATATCAATTAACTGACTTTTAGAATAATCCATTATTTTACAAACATAACTTCCACAATCTTAAATGGCTACCAAAATGCAACAACGGTTTAACAGGTCAAATTTTTATCATGTGGGAAATAATTTTCATGGCTACTGCAAATAACCACAAGAAAAACCATTGAAATATTCAATAATACAGAAAAATCAAAATAACTCAAAAACAGTAGAAATAGGCATAGGAAATACTTATGAAATATTGTGTCGTTTTTGATTCACTTTAACACGGCGTAAAGATATACAGGGTGTTCTGTTTGAGAAAAGTGAAATTTTTGGAATTTCAAGTTTCGCAGGTTTGACATGTATTTTGAACACCCTGTAGCATTTATCTCTAATATTTTTTCTTCATAACACAGGCTTAAGCTTGGTCTTTCTTTGGTCCAAATATAAATGTTTTCATAACAGATAAGAAGATGGTACGTAATTATAAATAAATGTAAATGCGATTTATTGGTTAAAAATCGAATTATTTCAAATAATCCATGTAAATAGTTTCATAATTGCATGTAGCATCCATAAATCGAATGGGTGTTCCATTACCAAAATACTAACTTTTTTAGAACACTCTGCATAGTCAAGAATACTTTTAAAATGCGCACGGACACATTTTAAACTAAAACCTGGTTGCGCGTGCGCAAATTATCTGCCCATAATATTACTAATATCTAATTGGACCAAATAATTGAAATTCTCGTTTGTGAATTTTTATTTTACATCTTTCAAATTATTGCTTTCAAAAAGGCAGAAATATATCTACGGTTTATAAATGTTGTCACCTTGCATTTTATGATCACAGTAAACCGTACTATTATGCAACCACTTTTGTGTCATAATAAATATTAGCAGCATTGTAAAAACAACAATAGTAATTTGTCAGATTGACGTTTAAACATTCATGTCAGATAGAGCTCAAAAGACATCATTTATTAAAATATCTATAAAACAGTTTAAGCGTTTAATTTATTTCTTTCATTTTTAACTCTTATTTGGTTTTGTATTAAGAAAATTTATAAGCAAAAATTATAGGTAGTTTTAGTTATTTAGATATTGAACTAATACCATTGATTAACTAATCAATGCGAATACTTAAATTCCATTTTAGGAATTTTTGGCGTCCAAATTAAGCGCTGTATCAAAAAATTGCGTAGAATATAATTCATTTATAGCTTTAAAATGTTGGTATTTTTGTATCTTTCAAATATGCAGTTGTTTCAGAAATATTTGGTGAAATAAATAACTGCTAATAACCACCCTCCCTCAGATTTGTGGAGATTTAAAATCAGAATGTGAAAGAAACCAAAATCAATTTAAAATTTTCTTTGGCTTACAACTTTTAAACTATTCTCTACATGTAGCGTTAAAATAGTCTAAAAAACTAGCTCAATGTTTTAATTTTCCAATAAAACCATATTTGTCAAAATTCGTTTGATCGTTCAACCAGAAAAAGCTTTTCAACCGTGTTACCCCTCGAAAATTCTAAATTGAGAATAATAAATTGAAGCATTGATTCAAAATAACTGAGAATTTTATTCACTAATTTTACATTTTGTGTTCAAAATGACCACCACCACCTCTTATACAAGCTCGAGCTCTCTTTCGTGTTTCCTGACTGGTAATTTTTCTTTCAAAATCATTCTTGTATCCTTTCTATTAATTGCTCATGAGTATGAATTTCTGTCGCATAAACCAATTCCAAGTTAAATCCAGGCTTCTAGCCTGCCACACAATTGGTCCTTGCCTACCTATCCACCGGTTTGGAAATCATTCATTCATCAACGAATGAACATTTAGACAATAATGTCATGTCGGAAAATTATGTGTTGTTTATCAAGATAGGTACATCATTCAAAATTCTCTCACATGAGGAGTTCGTCTGTTGGGAAATCTCCGTACGTTATAACAATAATTAGCTTCCAAATTATAACAAAATAACTTACAAACGGAAGATTAAAATAATGTTATTTAAATAATGTGCCTCTGACTCAGTGGTAGATTAAGATAGGGAGAGTTCTAATACATAATTTAATTAACCTACCTGAGATGCTAGTTGCCTCTTTATGCTTGATTGTTCCCACTTAATGGCATAAAATGTTATTAAAAATTATGAATAAGATAATAAATTCTCGAGCGCCATGTTATCTTTAAATCAGGAAAATAACAAAACCCTAAATAATGAACAATAATAATTTTCTAAAAATAACAAAAATTAACAATGTGCAAATAAGTTTATTTACTCCATAAATGGATTGTTAAGGAGAGGTACGAAAAGGTTTTAAAGCTAAGCTTAATAGATATAAAATTTACCACAAAAATTCCTCAGCATAATAATATTCTATGGACAGCTTCCTGTGATTAACTACGGATGCGGAACGGTCAATCAAGATGAAAGCGTTTCTACTTCTTTCTTTCTTACTCTGGATGTTTTATTGAATTAAACTTGCATTTTAATATTATATTATTATTTTTCTTCGAGAGAAACTTGTGTAAATAAGTTACTTAAGAGCCATTTGTAATAAAATATAAGTACGTAACATAAAAGTGCAAAATAGAAGTAAAGTAGAAATATTAACGTGTTTAAAAATTAAAAGGTGGTGGTAGTATAGTGCCTAAAAACAAACAAATGCTTAATTTTAAACTACAATGAGAAAAAAAAGAAACTCACCACCCAAAATATGATGGCACTAATATAAAACATTAAGTTAGAATCATTCTTATTGCTGTTAACAGTCAGCATACACTGAATTACTCAAAAGCTTTCTGAATCAACCAAGTATAAAAGTTTTCTTGCGTTGCGCTGTTACATAATATCAATCCAATTTTTTTAAAGAGAGGGAATTAAAACTATTTATGTAATAGTACACACAAAAGATTTGTTCTAGAAAATGTAATTTAAGTTGCCAGTTTTCACGTTTACATGAAAATAATTAAAAACTTTTCTAATTTTACACCAAATTAATTAATGATCTTAGATTAACGTAATTTTTAATACAACCACAAAAAAGGTTGTTACAACGTATTCTCTTTGCGCAAGAGATTCATTTCCACTACTGTGTCCATACATAAAGAGAATATCAGCGTATTCGGCATTAGTAAATGTAGCCATCTCGAATACAAAACAAATGATACATAATGAACAAATAAATGATAACCAACGAACAATAATAATACCAAGACCAATAATGAAAAGGAACGAATAATAACGTAGAAAAATTAACTATTCAAATTCAAAATCACGAAAGTCACTAAAATGCGCACGGACACATTTTAAGCTAAAAACTGGTTGCGCGTGCGCAAATTATCTGCCCATAATGTTACTAATATCTAATTGGATCAAATAATTAAAATTCTCGTTTGTGAATTTTTATTTTACAGCTTTCAAATTATTGCTTTCAAAAAGGCAGAAATATATCTATGGTTTATAAATGTTGTCACCTTGCATTTTATTATCACAGTAAACTGTACTATTATGCAACCACTTTTGTAACACATTCATAATAAATACTATCAGCATTGTAAAAACATCAATAGTAATTTGTCAGATTGACGTTTAAACATTCATGTCAGATAGAGCTCAAAAGACATCATTTATTAAAATATCTATAAAACAGTTCAAGCGTTTTAATTTATTTTTTTCATTTTTAACTCTTATTTGGTTTTGTATTAAGAAACTTTATAAATAAAAATTATAGGTAGTTTTAGTTATTTAGATATTGAACGAATACCATTGATTAACTAATAAATGTGAATACTTAAATTCCATTTTAGGAATTATTGGCGCCCAAATTAAGCGCTGTATCAAAAAATTGCGTAGAATATAATTCATTTATAGCTTTATAATGTTGGTATTTTTGTATCTTTCAAATATGCAGTTGTTTCAGAAATATTTGGTGAAATAAATAACTGCTAATAACCACCCTCCCTCAGATTTGTGGAGATTTAAAATCAGAATGTGAAAGAAACCAAAATCGATTTCAAATTTTCTTTGGCTTACAACTTTTAAACTATTCTCTACATATAGCGTTAAAATAGTCTAAAAAACTAGCTCAATGTTTTAATTTTCCAATAAAACCATATTTGTCAAAATTCGTTTGATCGTTCAACCAGAAAAAGCTTTTCAACCGTGCCACCCCTCGAAAATTCTAAATTGAGAATAATAAATCATTGAAGCATTGATTCAAAATAACTCAGAATTTTATTCAGTAGTTTTACATTTTGTGTTCAAAATGGCCACCACCACCTCTTATACAAGCTCGAGGTTTCTTTCGTGTTTCTTGACTGGTAATTTTTCTTTCAAAATCATTCTTGTATCCTTTCTATTAATTGCTCATGAGTATGAATTTCTGTCGCATAAACCAATTCCAAGGCGTTAAATCCAGGCTTCTAGCCTGCCACACAATTGGTCCTTGCCTACCTATCCACCGGTTTGGAAACCATTTATTCATCAACGAACCAACATTTAGACAATAATGTCGTTTCGGAAAATTATGTGTTGTTTATCAAGATAGGTACATCATTCAAAATTCTCTCACATGAGGAGTTCGTCTGTTGGGAAATCTCCGTACGTATTCTCTTTGCGCAAGAGATTCATTTCCACTACTGTGTCCATACATAAAGAGAATATCAGCGTATTCGGCATTAGTAAATGTAGCCATCTCGAATACAAAACAAATGATACATAATGAACAAATAAATGATAACCAACGAACAATAATAATACCAAGACCAATAATGAAAAGGAACGAATAATAACGTAGAAAAATTAACTATTCAAATTCAAAAATCACGAAAGTCACTAAAAGGGCGAATTAATTTATGAAATGTCAAAACAGATCAGTATTTTTGTCTAGAAATTGACGAACCCAAGTTCCAAAACTGAATTTTTTCAAATGAATTAAACATTTTTTTGAGTCATGTAACATTATGAGAATAATACTAAATTATTATGCAATCACACAAAAAGTGAAGGGATTTCAGTACAATTTTTTTCAAAATAAATAGTTTTAAATGATAATTTACGAGAATACTAAGTGATTTATTAAACATATACAGGTCTTGTAAAGATAGAAATAGGAGAAACTCACAAAGGCAGGAAAATAACATGCAAGAGAGTCGGTACAGCGTGCTTCCAACCCGTGCTTAACTAAAATGTAAGTCAGTCAGTTTCCCACATTGCCATAGTTGAAAGTAGGCATAGTGATTCTGAAGGTTATTGAAAATGGTTTGCCAAATGATTTGTTTTGCATACACAAACATAACATATATTATACATTCAGTGTGAAGCTATATATAAGTGGTTCAAATTATTATAAAAGTCTTTATTCTACATTTTGTCTAAACTTTAAACATGTAGCATTATTTGTAAATCGTATACTTGGAAATTGAGCAAGTAAAGTATTAAAATAAGAATAAAACAATAAAATACATATTGTCGGTATTAATAGTTCGTAAACTTATTTTATTTTTGTCTTAGGTTTATAATTCATAGAATTTTTTTAAATTTATTACAACGTTGATAGCCCAAAAGCACACTGCCTTTCGCCTTTGTAGCAGAAGTGTTTGTCACACTTTAATTTACTTTGCCTCATGAACTATTATAATTTGTATGTAACGGCAATATCACATATTTAATGTCTTTATTTTGCGTTTTTCTTAGAACGTCAGCAGCATGAGTTAGTTGCAAAGCACAGTCAGGATGAGCACTACCAGGCAACTGTGTACATTCTTGCTCAAAAATATACGCTAAGCCATTGAGCAAATCCAGAAAACCTAATGAAATTGCAGCCTTCCTCAAACGATTAAGTTCCTAAAATTACACATAATCATGCAAATAAAGATTTTAAATCTGTATGTACTTTACCTTATAGAATTGTTGTGTTTTTTCAGGTAATTTACGTGCATGTCTGAGAATTTTCTGTATATCAGATTGAAGACCTGACTGTCTTATCCATACAACTCCATTTTGAGAATAACTACGTTTTTCAGAAGGTCGTACAGGAAAACTTCCTATTTGATCAGTAGGTAAATTATCAGTTGAATCTAAATGATTTAAATCACCCAACCAAGGAACGGCATCCGATCCTGGAGTTAATACAGTTAACATAAGATTCGATTTCTTTTTAGAATCGGCCCATGAATATATAAATCCAAACCAATTATCACCAAGCGTCACCAAGGCAGCCATGTTCTCAACTTTAAGTGCACCATGAAGCAATACACAAAACGATGGTGTTTTGCCTTCTTCTGTTGTATCATCATCAGTAAGATCAATTTCTGCACTTAAGGGCATGTTTTCCTTTCCAAGACTATTAGTAGGTAGGATTAAATGTCGACTAATTGCCATAGGTGAACCCACATCTGAGATTGGTATGAAACCACAAACTTCGATTAATTCAGACAAAACGTGCGTTTGTGAATCAAAATCAGTCACTTTAATATAGGGCTAGAACACAAATGAGTTAATATTCATTTACAACTAAATTTTGCACATACAATTGGAGCGGGTGATAACATCATGCGTGACTCCAAATTCCCACATTTTAATGTCCCTCTAAATGAAGTGTACATATCTTCTGCTAATTTTTGAAACGTAGTTACTACACTAGCTTCATTTAAACCGTTATCAGGTATTAACACTGACCCATTATACCCAGCCAAATCAACTAACTTTTGATACAAAGGTTTAGCTAAAATTCAATCATCAAACTCATTAGTCACTTTTTTACACTCACATTTGATTAAATTTGGATCATCTGGTGGTGCAAGACAAACTACATGAAGTTTCGCTGGAAACGCAAATGGTAAAGGAAAAGGATTTGAAGCGTTACGATGATTTAATGTTGAAAATGATTCCGACAGAGACATGGGACCAACTCCTGTATTTCCATCAGTTATGAGAACGACCTAAATAATATATATATTACAAGATTTAATAGTGCTTACAAATGCAGTAAACTTTTATAAAACCAAATTTCAATAATTTGAAATTGTTACTAAATGAAGTACTTTGTTTCACATTATTGAAAGAAGCAAAACATCAATGTTATTTTCCATTTGGTACAGTATTTCAGGCATAACATGCGGTCTGCCTCTGTTTAAGAATACATTTCTGATTGAATAGGGTAAGGTTGCTTAAGTTGTACCCCCGAAGTAAAAAATTATATATTATATTATAATTATAATATTAACGTTATTTGAAATAAAATCTTTTACTCAAACTGAATCTTCATGAAAATGTAAACTTTCACCAATACTACAAATATTAAAATACTTATATTAAAGTTATACAATCTAAACGTTTTGATAACACTTACAGTTACCTTCATCAGTACTAATATTATCTTTCAAAATATTACTACTGACAAAGATAACTGTGTGTTATCGAAACGTTTAGATTGTATAACTTAAATTTAACAATACACCATATAAAAACACAAAAAGCTAAGGATTTTAATACGATTCTTCATTTATCCAACTATCGATAAGTGTTATAAAAATAAAAATGTATAATGACAATAGCCTAAGTCATACGTAGAACAATGTGCCTGTGAAGACACATAAACTAACTCTAGATAAGTAAAAAAATTTAATATAAAATAAAACATAATAAAACATAAAATTATACACATTCTTATTTTCTTTGGAACCCTAGATAGTCTTAAAACCAAAGCATTAAAAACTACATTTTAATTTCTTAAAAAAGTTACATAATTTCCATACGGATACTAGAAGGTTAGTACGTAAGACTGAACACAAATATCGTAAACATATTTCTAGATTTTACTTTCTGCTCCAGAACATAGGTCATGTACCCAACCTTTACATTTAATACATTATATCACATTTTCTTTACGATCTTCGTTACATAAACGGCATAACCACGAGTGACGGCTTAAAGTTAATTCCATTGTGTGCTTTGTTAATTTCTTCATTTCTTGATAACTGTTTTTATAATAGAAGATGAAACATTCAAGTAAGATTTTAGTTGTTGATTACTATTGTTAATTTTATATGCCTCTTCTACAGTTTCATCAAGTGCACTCTTGTGTTACTGTTACTGAATACTGATTGATGTTGGAACTCGAGGTGGCAATAACATGGGTGGTGTTGGGTGGCGATGTAACTATGGACGGTGAATAGTGATATAGGGCCGGTTCTGGACCAGTTCAAGGTAACTCGCCCTCTGGTGGTGAGAAATCAAAGCTCTTGGAGCTCTTCAAGGTCAAGCTTTTGGTGGGAAATTTATATTTTTGGAGCTCTTCAAGGTAAAAATGTACAAATTTAAATCTAAAATAGAAATTTCAAGGTCATCGTATTACAATTCTTAGAAATCTAAAATAGAGTTTTCACGATCAAAGTTTATTGATCTACAGGGGTATCATATTACATTTCTTAGAAATATAAAAATAGAACCAGTTCATGGAAACAAGAAGAATGTTGTCTATGCTAAAAAGTAGACCAAGGTCAAATGGTACTTATATTGACTAAATTGGGTCCAGGTCAATAGTTTTCAGCGCGTGATGGTGGTATCATTCGCAATTAAAATAAAAGTATTAGATATCCAAAGTCGTCGCTTTTTTTTGCAGACGTAGTTTATCCGTTAGCTTGCTTATTTCATTAAATTTGTGACAATATTAAATTAATACAAACCATTAATATACAAACGATAATTATTTTAACTTTTTTATTTTGCGTGTTAGGTCTTCTATTTGTTCCCTTCTTGAAATGCTCCTAACGCAAACGTTAGTGTTGAGTTCTTCATTGTCATATTGTTTTCTGCAGATTTATTGACTTCAATGAAACCTACATCTGTCTAAAGGCCAGTTTATATACCCACTTGTTTTAAAGCTCACATCTAGTTACTTTTCCAGCTACGTGTGTCTAGCACAGATACGAACCACACATATCTGGTTATTTGTTTTGTGACATATTTGCAGAGCTGAGATTCAAACCACATATGTCTGGTCACATACTAATTTATAAAAAATGGCGCGCATCAGCTATTTTTAGTGATGATGCTATCACTATAATTTTCAGCTAAGACGGAACCTCTCTTCACTATTATGTACCTACTCTTCATTTAATCAAGAAATAAAAGACATTTTTACAATAAAAATATATAGTTTATATCCACGCATATATATTATTATTATTTTTTCCACAAATGTTAAATTGGTTGTCATTCCTGCAGTTCCGGCGCTTGTGCTGTACACGTTTTACTCAGCCAGATATTTTTTAAACGTTTTAATGCGATCTTCTTTTTTGAAGTATTCATAAAATCGTAAGGGAAGTATGGACTCAGTTTCAATCATAATGTTTCCCATACTTTGTGTCGATAGTATTAATAGCAATCACTTTATATCTTGCACCCACCTCCAACTCTTTCACGTCCGTGAAGGATTTGCAGAAAGTGCTGCTGTTCAATTCAGATAAATCCATCTTTACTGATTCGAGAACACTACTGAATTATTGTTGACACCGGAACTGCCCTTCTATATATTACTGCATCACGGTTTTGATGATAGAGGGGAGAGCGTGAATTAAGAATTGCATCAGTAGGCAATCTGCATCTGATGATGAACTGATACCATCAGGAGATGCTGTCCATCTTTTTATATCATTGCAGAACTGATGCAACTGCGCAGCTTTTAGTTCTTCATCAAAACACGTTTCACATCTTTTCTTTAAATTTAAAAACTCTTCGCATATCGTTACTCCTGCTTCATACTTTTTTGCTAGGACGTTGCACTCTTCTTCACTATAATCAACTCGCCCGTAAACCGCCTCATGTTGGGAATTGAATACTAATGCCGAAAATTCTTGCTTCAAGCGTTCCACCGCTGTTCTCAGGTCGGTTGCTTTGGTCCATTGCTCTTGATTGAATGCCATCCACATGTTTTACACAACACTCACTACACATTACACTATATTCTTATATTCTTCCTCTAAACCCCTCACTATGTTACATTAGTGCAGATATGAACCATCTATTTGGTTAACACACATATATGGTTACGCGATATTTCTAATAATGACGCGCATCAGCTATTTTTATGATGATGCTGTCACTATACTTTTTAGCCAAGACGACCATCTTTTAGCGAGGACATGAACCGGCTATTTTTAGCTATGATGCAACCACCTTTTAGTGAGAACACGAACCAGCTATGTTTAGCAATGGTCTGACCCCATTTTTAGTTATTTTTTCCACTAACCTTGAAAAAATCCATATTTGCATGAACTGATTCTATTTTTAGATTTCTAAGAGTTGTAATATAATCCACACTCACGTGCTGAAAACTATTTAACCTGGACTGAATTTAGTCAATATAAGTACCATTTGACCTTCGTCTACTTTTTAGCATAGACAATATTCTTCTTGTTTAGATGAACTGTTTCTATTTTTATATTTCTAAGAAATATAATATGGTACCCCTGTAGGTCAATAATCTTTGATCTTGAAATTTCTATTTTTAAATTAAAATTTTGACATTTTCACCTTGAAGAGCTCCAAAATTTAAACTCCCCGCCAAAAGTTTAACCATGAAGAGCTCCAAGAGCTTTGATTTCTTACCACCAGATGGCGAGTGACCTTGAACTAGTCCACAACCGACCCTATATCACTACTACGGCGACAATGTGATACCAGATTGCGTGGTTCTTTCAAGTGTATCAACAAATTCTTGGTCTGATTGATCAACGATATGTATACAATTTAGGAAGTTCTCTTCCTTAAAACATTTCTATAACATGGCCATAAACCAGTTTTTCTAAAACTGTTTAGTGCCAGACCCACACGAACTGGCCTGGGGTATGCTCTGAACGTTTAACTCTTTTTTACACTCCCAGGGTACCCACAAAGATGCCCCTTCATTGTAGTTATTTTTAGTGATGTAACGAATGATTGATAAAATGGTTGCAGGCGAAGTGTAGTATGAGCGGGAAAAGATAACATGATTATTCCATAGTAGCGAGCGAGCTAAATTGCTACTGAACTGTGTGCGGGTGCAAGCGTGGGTGTGTATGTGTGAGTGAGTGAGAGTGAGTGAGTGAGAGTGAGAGTCAGAGTGATAGTCAGAGTGAGAGTGAGTAAGAGTGAGTGAGAGGGAGTGAAAGTGAGTGAGTGAGTGAGAGCGAGTGAGAGTGAGTGAGAGTGAGTGAGTGAGAGTGAGTGAGAGTGAGAGTGAGAGTGAGAGTGAGTGAGTGAGAGCGAGTGAGAGTGAGTGTGTGTGAGTGAGTGAGTGAGTGAGTGAGAGCGAGTGAGAGTGAGAGCGAGTGAGAGTGTCAGTGAGTGAGTGAGTCAGAGTGAGAGAGTAAGAGTGAGTGAGTGAGAGTAAGAGTGAGAGTGAGAGTGGGTGAGTGAGTGAGAGTGAGAGCGAGTGAGTGAGTGAGTGTGAGCGAGAGTGAATGAGAGCGAGAGTGAATGAGAGCGAGTGAGAGTGAGATCGACTCGTAGCTTTTTTTATTGGTTTCTGTCATTTTAACAGGGTAGTACTATCAAACGTTATCAAGAAGACCTGAAGTTGTCCAGGAAACATGGTTCTGGTAGAAAAAAGGTTTCCATTCTCTCAAGAAGGCTAAGCAAGTTGTTGCCAAGCTCCAGCAAAATTTAATCTTGTTAATCAGGAAACTAGCTGATAGTGATGACTTCGGAAGGCAACAGTAAGAAGAGTCAAGAAAAGTGTGGGCATAGTCTTACAAAATTCAAGATATATGACAGGAATGCTGATAAGCCAAAAAGTGAGCACGAAGAAATGTGAATTTTTCCAGAAAAAAATGTGTTTTATAATGGACGATAAAACTTATGTCCTTGTCGGTTTTTCCTAGCTACCTGGCTAAGAATTTTATTCTGCAGCTAGTCGTGGCAATGTTGATAGAAATTTAGGACCAAAAAAAATCCCGAAGAAATTCCTTGTTTGGCAGGCTATTTGTAGTTGTGGTGACTGAAGCCAATTCTTTGTGACATCCGGGACTATCAACAGCGAGATTTATGTAAAAGAGTGCCTTCAGAAGAGACTTTTGTCTTTTATAAGAAAGTCCTCTTGTCACTACAGCAAGGCGGCCAAAAAGTGGTTCGAAGAGAACAATGTCGATTTTATCCCGAGAGTCTCAAATTCACCAGAACTCCGTCCAGTGCAAAGATATTGGGCTCTGAGCAAAAAACAGTTGAAAGGAACAAAAAAGCGAAAACCATGGAAATCTTCAAAAAGAAGTGGAAAACTGCATCGACTACTATTTTTTTTGTATTTTTCTGTTAATCTGACATAAAAAAAACACTTTCTAAAACGCTTTAATTTTTTTAAATTAGGTCAAGGGTTTAAAAGTTACAAAAATCGAAATTTTTGTTGTATTTTTCTGTTAATCTGACATAAAAACACTTTGATTTTTTTAAATCTTGTGCTTTTTCTTTTATTTGTCTTATGATAAATATCGCATCTACTGTCTACCTGCTTTTCCAAAAGATACCTTTTAGTATGCCTGTGAATAATTTACATGTGTGGCTTAATAATGTGATTTCTCGATAGCTGTTAGGATTCTTTTTTGTCGCCTGTTTTGTATATAGGTACCGTAATGCTTTTCAACCAATCTGATGGAGTACATGTACTGTCCATTATGTTTTGAAACAGTTTTGTGATTTTACTTGTTAGCTTTTTTCCTCCATATTTAATTAGCTCATTACTAATATTGTCCTGATTAACAGTTTTTCTATTTTCAAGTTTCTTTACGATCTGTTCCACCTGTGATTCGCTTATGGTCACACTTTGAGTATGCTCTTGGATATCTAGTACTTCTTCACTAGCATCATTGTTACATAGCTTCTGAAAGTGCTCTGCCCACTATTCTTTACTTATTACGTTAATTTCTCTGTATTCATTAACTCCTTTTTTTCGCCCCCTTATCAATTTCCACATTTACTTTTGCGCGCCGTAAAAATCACTTTCCATGTTCTGTGTGAAATTTTCCAGTAATATTTCTTTATTTTCTTTATTCTTGCACTCTGTTCTGTGTATTTCCAAGTTTGTAGATCTGTACTGTATCCACGCTTGTTTTTTCCGTACTGGTAGTTCTTTTGAACATCCGAGTGTATTCGGTATTTCCAGAATAGAATATATATATATATATATATATATATATATATATATATATATATATATATATATATATATATATATATATAAACAAACGACAAAACTTTTAATTACTAAGCATGTAACAAAATTTAGAAAACGAACAATACTTGCGTCCAAATAAATACGTGATTTGTCACTGTATTCTTCGGAACACTCTTTTCAATATTGCTATCGCTGGTTTCTCACGAAATTTTACGAAATCGTTTCATTTTTACAATAAACTTGACTTAAATTTTTTAAGGTAGGTCAGTGTTTGACAAATGTTTCTTGTTCATGACAAGAATAGCTCTCTTACTACAGTAGTTGAGTATGTCATTGCAGTTGAATTACCGCTGTAATTCATAACGTTTAATGGGATTATCGCATATTATACCACTAGTGCGTCAAAAAATATCGATAATCCGGGAAAAAGCGGTGTTTCCTGGAAACTGCATTAGTTGGTTTTCTTCGTTGGTTAAAAGTTAAGAGCCCGACTCCGAAGGAAACCAACGAATGCGGTTTACTTAAGGAAACAACGGTTTTTCCAGGATTATCTGAGTAATTTTGATGCACGCGCGGTATTCGGTAAAATATTTCCAGAATAGAAAAAAATATAAGGGAACGAACAAAACTATTTAATTATGTAAAAAGGTCACAGAATTTAATAAATGAACAAAACCTTTATTTAATTAATTAAAAATTTAGAAAACGAACAGAACTTGCCTCCAAATAAATGCCTGATTTTTCACTGTATTCTTCGGAACACTCTTTACAATATTGCTATCAATGGTTTCTGACGAAATCTTACCAAATCGTTTAATTTTTACAATAAACTTAACCGATAATTTTTTTAACGTGGCTGTCAGTGTTTGACAACTGCGTCGATGACAAGATAGCCCTGTTACTATGGTAGTTGACGTGCAATAGGATTATCGCTGTAATCCTAACGAAGTTGCATTGCTGTATAGGAGTAAATTATACATGAGGGAAATATTCTAACAAATTGTTTGGCATACTCTGGTAATACCTATATTTAAAAACGGCAAAAACATATCAAAGTATGTTACCTCCGTTTCTTTGTTAAGCATCTTTAGTACGGAAAATATGAAAATTTTTTTAAACATAGGTCACCATTACATCAAAATATTTGTTCGGCCGTGACATAAGCTTTTGGATACCAACGTCAAATGACTCTGTCACCAGTTAATTTAACCAACCATTAACAGGTTTTTTCAACATGATCTTTTAGATGAAGCTCGTCAACAAGCTGTCCTTAAAACGGCGTCCTCTAAGGTCTTTGTTTGTATTACAAAGTAAATAATAATCGCTAGAGCTTGTTCGGACTATACGATGGTTATTTCGATTCTTGAAACTCACATGCGCGAATGGCAGCTTGTGAAATGGCGGCAGTATGGACTAGTGTGTTTGTACAATAATTGAACACCAGTGAATTTTTCTCGACGTTTTGACCGAATATCGTCCCTAGATTCATACAATGAAGACGCATATGTGCTGTTGTATTGCCCTCCTTAAAATTAATAAGTAAAATACTTTCACAATCTCAGAATATTGTGGCCATCACGATTTTGCTTGGTTGAACGACTTTCGATTTCTGGAACAACTTCTTGACGTAAGATATTAGAATGTAGACAAAGAAACAAAAAGAAGTTAGCAAGTACAACAGACGGTAAGTCCTACACTTATCTGCTGTTAGAAATACACCGTCTAGCTCATAGGATGCGGGCGGGGTCAGAAGTATTTATTTAGCAGGCGCCAGGGGTTGTTTCCCTGGAAGTCGAACGCAGTACTATCCCAACCCCGGGATAGTAAGGCATGTGCAGGTAAGTACAGGAAGGAAAGGATAACATTTACAAAGAACGGGAAGAGTAAGATAATGAGTCTCTCGAACGTATCGTTATATTTCGAAGTAAAAAAAATAATTTGCTTTAATGGTAGCAGTGAACAAAAAAATAACTAATAATAACTCGGCTATCTGCGTAGTATAAACAACGCCTTGAGAAAGTTTATAAATATAATTACAAAATCATTAACCCGTTAATGTGTTTCCCAAAATTATAACCCAGAACATTTCCAAATAATAGATATACTATATACTATATGTGTACACCCCAAAGAAAAATATTAATTTAATTAACTTTCGCAAGTACTCAGAGCGGATTTAATCCAGCTCATAACCGCTTTACCAAAAAAATAAAATAGATAAAAATACTTACAATATTTATAATATGTTTCTCTTTTC
This sequence comes from Vesta saturnalis, assembly GCA_036346205.1. Taxonomy (NCBI): domain Eukaryota; kingdom Metazoa; phylum Arthropoda; class Insecta; order Coleoptera; family Lampyridae; genus Vesta; species Vesta saturnalis. The sequence continues at coordinate 1,135,508 of JARFJB010002109.1, read as the reverse complement.
ACGATGGAAGGCCTTCCACTCAATTACCCCTGAAAGAGAAGCTTAAAAAATTACGCTAACAGCGCGTAAGAAAATTATTTACATTTACCAAAACAGAAACTTGCTGCCGTTGTACACCAAAATTATAACAAATACATTTTTAATCGGTAAAATTCAAATTTACACCCAAAATCAAAATAACCGTTAAGTAACCTTTATACGGGAATGATACACCTATAGTCATACCATTTTGCAGTGCGTTAAGATAGCAAATAGCGAGTTTTATCTTAAAGTATGAAATAGCAGTTAAATTATGACCCTAGTAACTTATATTGAATACAAAAGTCCAAGTATCTTTACAATGAGAAGTAGCAAATAGTGAGTTTTATCATAAAGTCAAATTATATTCAAAATGAAAAGTAGCAAATAACAAGTTGATAGCAGTCCTACAATAACTGCTGCATAACAGTGTCAAACATTTACAATGAGAAGTAGCAAGTAGTGAATTTTATCATAAAGTCAATTTATATTCAAAATAAAAAGTAACAAATAACAAGTTGATAGCAGTTCCACAATAACGGCTGCATAAGGGTGTTAAACATTTATATCTTTATCACGTGAGGAGTCGGCCTCTGAACAGTAGTAGATATGCAAATGGCCGCCAACTCGACCTACATCAACGATGAGGTTTGCATTCCAAAAAGAATATTGAAACCCGCAAGAGTAATGTTGCCAGTAACGTTATATGAAGCACTAAAATATTTTGTGTGTTGAATATTAATAGTACGTTGAGATTTGCATTTATAACTAATTAGCGTAGGTATGTATATTTATAGTGTGTACTTCTAGTCAATAACTAATCAATTGTTGTTTTAGTACCTTCGTATCACTCCAGATGAGTTATAGTATAATGGGGAAGTCATAGATGTATACGAAATAAAACATGCACTAATCTGACCTGTTAACTCCAACAGATCACGCTGTTTACCTCACACCAGTTCCATAAATGGAAAATATAACCACCATCATGAAAATAGTTAAACAGCACGCATGAAGTAGATGTAGTTACAAGTAACCCAATTTATGGTCCTATCCGAGAAGCCAGTTTCAAAATATGTGACGATTAATAAGGTTTCCTGTAACTTTTATTTTTCGGTTTCTATTTTCGCTAAAAAAGGAAAAGGTAGGTAAGCACGAAGATAAGAGAAGTTTACGAGCTTACCACTACGTTGTAAGACGTGCGATAAATGTAAAAACGAGCCTGTTAAGTTCGAATCTAAAATTTTATACTTGTAGATTGTATGGGTTCCGTTCCCTAAGAAGGAAGATTTTAAATTAGTACCAAATGAGAAAAACTGTAATTCTTACCCCTTATTGGACACTATTAAATTTTGTTTAAAATCCGCAAAGTTTGCGATCAATAGGACTAGAAAATTTGGTAGAAATTTCTATTGGTTTGACATCTTTTACCAGAATCCGAAACAATTTCGTATATTAGCAAGTGTAAAAGAAATCACAGAATTTTCGTAGCGTCCCCAACATGGCGGACAAGAAAGTGAAAATTTTTGTTATCAAAATCGAATTTGTGATCTATTAGATTTATGTTCAATAAAACGATTTTCCTATTGGTTATTTGATACCCTCTTACGAGAATTTCGTAAACTAACTTAAAGTATTGGTGTTTACAACCACTGTATAGTACAGAGTTTGGCCACACGCCGACAGATGTTATACCTATTTACTTTTGATAGAATTATTAACATTAACCGGATTTTTGTTAAATTACACAATAGAAGACATGTAAATTACTGCAATGTTTTTCAACATTGAAATTGTACGAATTGTGCGTTTAGTACATATCGAGAAGAAGTTAAAAATAGATAATTTTCTAGCAATTAACAGAATTATGCACAATGCATTTTTGTATGTTACAGTCGTCGGCGTCAAATATCTTATATAACGATGTACTACAAAACCGGTTTTGGTCTTTTAAATTGGCAATCACCGGCTTGAAGTTAGCAATATTATACATCGTTCCCGCTAAGTCGGTAAAATGAATTATTGATATTAATACCGCTCGTGAGCTAACATCTTTGTCGTTTAAACACATTGCATTTGGGTTCGAAGGTAAATGTATATTCAGTGTTTCTGGCCGCGAGTAGAGGACCAAGATGAACGCTCTACGTTTCTAATTAAATAATTTAAATCACATTAAAATTTACATTGAGGTAAAATATTTTCGCTTAATTAAGAAATTACCGAAATATTGAGAGAATCGCTATTATTAAATTTTTTGTCTTTTTTGGAGTTTTTTTTTTATATTATACAATCTAAGCGTTTCGATAACACTTACATTTATCTTTAACAGTTTTAATAGATATTACTTCTGACGAAGATAACTGTAAGTGTTATCGAAACGTTTAGATTGTGTAATATAGAAACACACCATTAAAAAAGCCAAAAAAGATAAGTATTTTATTGTGTGTAACAATGGTGAAAGTTTACATTTTCATAAATCACTATTATTCTTTCCAAATTATAAGTTTACAATAAGAAACGAATTTCGTAATTACTCTAGTTACTTTCTCCAGTGGTGCATGGAAAATTTGTACTAGTATATAACCCAATTACGATAGATAAAGACGTTAATCAGCAACAGGAAGGCGTTAATTATAATTATTAATTACCTATGTCAACATACACGATTGAAATCACATTAAAGCCTTTCAGTATTATTCACTAACATATGCGAACACTGGTGCCCTAGCTAAGTATACAGTATCGATACTTTATTTAAATTCTGTTCTGTTAACACCAACAATGTATTCACACATCTAAGATAGATAGGCCAAGGGTATATTATACCAAAAATATCTAGGATTTGCAGTAGAATCCGAATATGACATAATGTACAGGGCGTTCCATTTAAAAAAATCGAAAGTGTGGTCATATCTTTTATTATGAGACACCCTGTATAAAAAATTGTATTGCAAAAAATGCGCAACTAAAAATACTAATCGACGTGCCCAAGCGTTTTTTCAAGAAACAAATACTTTAATTTTAAATTAATTTATACATTACTTTATGGACGCACTGTATATGAAGTTAAATGTATCAACAAATTCTAATAAACTTTGTTGAACTGGTGAATGGTCGGACGCACCATAGGAAATTCAATGGGAAATCATAAACTCTCGAATTCCTGCTTCCCTAATTATTTTAGGTAAAAGCTCTACAGGAACTTTTCTTTAAAGGATTGAATTCTCTCAGATGAAACTACTAAAAATACTTACGCCAATTTCAAAAATTATGTACCATTCCAGCACAGCGTCAGGACAGCAATGAAATGTCAGGATTTTAAAATTATTATAAATACTGTCATGTTGTCAGTCATGACAAAAGACTTAAAAAATGTACACCGTTTCAGAAAGAACAGAAATTGTAAAAATGTTATTCCAGAACACAGTAAATGCCTTATTTAGTGCGAAATATCCAAACCGCGCGATTCCAAGCCATACTACATTTGGAAGAATTATTACCAAATTTGAAAATAGTGGAACGGTGCTTTCTTTGTGTAAACTGTGCCAAAAATTATGAACAAAATGTGATTGAAAATTAAAATACTACAAATGTATTAACTGCAGTTGTTGAAAATCCTGGTGTAAGTGCTCAAGCAATTGCGAACCAGTTTGGAATGCATAATACAACCACATTAAAAATTTTGAAAAAGAATAATTTCCATTCATACAAATTTCAGTGTCATAAGAGTTGCTTGGGGGGATTTTACGACAAGAGCAGAGTTTTGTTATGAGATGCTGGAGAAGACTAATCCCGACCGATTTTTAAAGAACATTTGTTTTACGGATGAGTGTACGTTTATGTTAAATAATGAATCAAACTGCAAATTTTTTTTATGAGGAAAATCCAAGCACGGGTAGATTTTTGGATTTGCTGCAAGAGCAAATGACCATTATCTCTGGGGACATTTAAAATCTAAAATTGTCACTTCTGCAGGGTTTGCAGATTTACAACTTTAAAGACACACAAGCGAAGAATGCTTGAAATAACAACTCGCATTCTTGTCAATATTAGAAAAAAATTTTGATTCATTAGGATATTGCTTAGCGCAAAATGGCGGCTTACTTGAGCATTTGCTATATTTGTAATTGTAAATTATTATTGATATTTATACTAGGATTTTTTAACAACTGCGATTGACACATTTGTAGTATTTTCATTTTTAAACACATTTCTTTGAATGTTAGCTACATAATTTTTGTCACAATTACACATTATTTTCAAATTTGATAGTAATTCTTCCAATAAATAGTTTTGATTAATTTTTTAGACAATTTAATTCTACTTTGTTAACGTTTTTTTTCATTGATTGTTTAAATGGTTTGACATTTGAAAGATTGTGGCATATTGACATTTCATTGCTGTCCTAATGCTGTGCAGGAATGGTACATAATTTTTGCAATTTTTAAATTTAGCGTAAGTTGTAAAATATTTTTAATAGTTTCATCTGATAGAGAATTTAATTCTTTAAAGAAAAGTTCCTGTAAAGTGTTTACCTAAAATAATTATGGAAGTAGGAATTCAAGAGTTTATGATTTCCCATGGTCCGTCCGACTCATCACCCATAATAGTTACCAAGAAGGCACATCCAAAACATTTGAATGGTTCACCCTTAAATATAGTGTTTGAATGATAGACAAAAACAGTTTTAGCACCAGAAAAGTAAAGGTTTATTACCTATTATTACACATGATGTATACATTAATCTATAACTTACTTACTAATTTCAAGTTGCACATTTCATTACATCATGTTTTACTTAAGTTCATCATTTCGTACCTTGTGTCTCATTATAGTTATATCAATCAAAATGCAAATGTTTAAAACATTACCTATGATTTAGAAAAACTTACGTTATTCCAAAAAACATGTATTGTAACTTCCGTAAAAAAAAATACCTGACAAGCACTGTTGTTTCCCCATTCTCCAAGAACCAATTGACTAACACCATGTAAAGCTGTTTCTATACTTGTTTTATCATAATCTTCCAATTTTTGAAGTTCCAACTTAATTGCATTATAATCTCGTGTGAACGGACATCTTTCTTCAAATAATGAAGAAAATGCAATCTATGTAAAGAAAAACACATTTTAAGGCTCAACTATTTTAATAGAGAAAATAGTTTAAAGAATTTACATTCAGTCAAAAATTTTTCACAAATGGCATCTACTTGCAATGTATAATATATATTTCACAAGTTACGCATGATTCTAACAATTAAGTTAAACTTATACATATGGATGTCATCAAAATTAAAATACAGCATCATAATTGCAATTACAAAATATAAATAAATACAAATGTTATTTAGGTTTTACTGCTGCTTGAGCAGCTTTTTTTGCTTTAATTATTTCCACCAATTCTTTATAACGTTTCATACAATCTTTTTTCGAACGATTTGGTATACATTCAGCAATTCTATCCCAACGATCTGCTGTTGTAGCTGGAAATGTTTTGAGAGCTTGTTCTAAGAGTTGTTGTTCATTTGCAGTCCATACATTTTCTGTACTTAAACCATTTTCAGTTGTTTTTGTTTTAAGTGGTTTTCTCGAACATGCATCAGTTTTTTTACTAATTTCAGATTCATTCACTACTTGTATAGTACGTTTATCTTTTTCAAAATTATCAAAAGCTTGTTTATTAGCAGCTTCTTTAAGATCACTTTTAGAAAAATCAGTATTTTGTAAATCTTTTGCTTTTGCCAGTACATCTTTAGCATTGAATTTTAATGAATCACCAGGAAAGGTACCATGCTGATTGATAAAATTAGCGACAACTTCCCATCTTTGATTTGTACCTGCGGGAAATAGATTTACAGCTTTTATCAATAACTGTATATGGTCAGGTGACCATTCTGTTTTTGTTGTTACATGATTTTTCATGTTTTTGATTGCATCATTAGTTTTTTGAGACATTGATTCTATTGAAGCTTGTCTCTCGGCTTCAGAACGAGCTTCACATTCCTTCCTAACCTTCAAGAAAGTATTATGTCCATTATTTAGCAGTTTACTATTCAGTTCTTCTAATTCGGTCAAATTTAACATCTCACATATCTTATCTACAGCTTGCATATGTAATAACTTTTCATTATCATCATTTGCATAATAATTATTACCCTTACAAATATCCCTAAATGTTTTTCTCTCCTTCTTAATAGCTTTCTTCTGGACTTCACGCTCTTGTCGTACCTGTTCGATCCTAGCACGTTCAACAGCCTCAGCCTTTTCTTTTGCTAATTCTACCTCTCTTAAAATACGCTCCTCTTCCTCTTTCTTAGCTTGAGCAGCAGACTGTTTAGCTCGCTTTGCAGCCAGTTTCCTGTCTTTATCTTCTTGTTTAAATTTTGCAATTCTTGGATCAGAATTATACGCTAAATCTACCAAATTACGTATCCTCGTCATTTCTTCTTTTTTCTTACGCTGACGTTCTGCCCTATTTATTTTCTCACACATGCGACGCTCATCACGATCCTGACATTTATCCTTATCTTCTTCATCTTCATATGAAAACTCACGCCATGACTTAAAATCATACCAAAATGAATAAAACTTATCAACTTGTTCTCTTTTGGCATTAGGTCCACCTAATTTTAATACAGGTTGTTTTTCAGACCACCGTGAATTGAGATCAAAATAAAAACTAAAAACGTTATAAAAATCCTGTTTTAACTCCGAACCAGATGGAATGGAATCATCAAATTCTGGATCAACAGAATCATAGGCTCGTCTTTTACTTAATGTTCCTAATGTTTCGTATGCCATCGTAATACATGTAAAATAATCATCATCAGGTCTAATCTCTTCCCCTAAAGCTTTACGTTTATCTGGATGGTGTTTAAGTACCATTTTTCTATAAGCTGTCTTAATTACTTCTTCAGATGCATCGAAACGTTGATTTTTTACGCCTAATACTTTATAATGATCTTGTTTTTTCCATTCTTTGGGATCGAGACTCCTCAAGTAATCAACATTGTCTTCAAATATCACATTGTTCGTATCAATATCACTCGGTTCCTGATCTTCTAATTTTTCAATTTCACACTCTTGAACTTCATGGGCAATGAATTCAACTTGTGGGATACCATCGATTAGGTTATATACAAAGCGGTAACGAATTGCTACAGAGTTACAGAGGTTATCTGATGTTACGTTTGTTCCCATCCTTCTCTTAGCATAACCTTCAAATTACTACTTATACAGAATGATTTACGGAATTGTTATTTACAAGAATTTTCATTAAAAGTAATTTTCTACTTAATAATTTGCTAGAAATTACAGATCTGCATTCACTATCACATGGCAAACGTCAAATTTTTATTGACAGCAATGACGTAATGGAAGTGTCTATTAACTCAGCGATAAACTTCAATCAAAAATAATAATAAAATACAGTTTACACATTTTCAATGTATGTATAAATTATGCTTTAGTACAGAAATGTTTCTAAATGGATTTAATGATTGCTGACTAATGTAAATAGTTAAATACAAAAACATTGCAATTTTATAAGTTTATTAATGTCCAATTTTGTTTTGTCAAGAATGTGTTTATGAATAACTAAATAGTAAAAAAAATTTTTTCACGTTTTTTACCTGTAATTAAAAAAAATGTTTGCTAATGTATGTCTATCAATTTTTTTGTAACTTGTGTGAAGGTTTAAAGATACATTACGTAACTAAATTTTAATTATTTAACGAATGTACGCTATTGGACATAAGCATTGTAACAAATCAATAAAATCTTAAATCAGAAAATATAACAATTTTGTCAAGCTGCTTATATTTTTATCTTCCTTTTTACCTTCCAACCTACATATACATATGTAGGTATAGAAGGTTATGCAATCGACTTTTTTTTTCACTATCGCCAAATCGACTTGTTAGGTAATTTTACAACTTTTGGCCAAGTTTCGCCAAGATCGGCCATCATGTCTGGATCTCTGTCGGTCTGTGTATCTCTCTCTCTCTCTCTCTCTCTCTCTGTGTGGATGTGTGCGTGTGGGCATGCGTGTGTCTGTGCGCCTGTCTGTGCCTGTGTGTGTGTGTGGGTGTGTGCGTGCGTGAGTGTACGTGGGTGTGGGCGTGCGTGGGCGTGGTCTGTGCGTGTGTGTGTCTGTCGGTGTGCGTGTGTCTGTCTTCGTGTCTGTGTCTGTCTGTGTGTGTGTGTGTGTGCGTGTGTGTGTGCGTGTGTGTGTGTCTGTGTGTGTGTCTGTGTGTGTGCCTGTGTGTGTGCCTGTGTGTGTGTGTGTGTCTCTGTGTGTCTGCGTGCGCGCGCGCACGCGTGTGTGTTTCTGTCTGTGTGTCTGTGCGTGTGCGTGCGCTTGAAAGAAAAAGGTATGTGACTAAAGAATTGGAAAATTCCTTTACTAAGGTAAATTGAATATAAAAACAGTGAACAATAATTATTAATAAACAAGAAGTTAGAACAATAAAATTTAACATTATTTAATGAGTTTATTATACTATAGAACAATTATTTGCTGTAACTTTGGCACATATTATCATAGAGTTGATTAAATTTTCCATGACACAGCATTTTTATTCCAACAACTACAATGTTATCTATTACAGCTTGTTTGTTGGGAAATAATTGGGTTCGTATTCGCCTTTCCAGTTCGCTTCATAGGTTTTCTGTAGGGTTAAAGGTGGGAGACTGTGGAATGTTGTTCTGTCTGAATAAAATTATCACATGATTGGAAGTGTGCTTTGAATCATTATTAATTTTTTTAATAATTGTCTAATAGCTCTATTTCTAGCGGAAATTAAAGATTTTCTTGCTGGTCTTCTACACTATAACCATGAATCTACTAACTTTCTTAGAACAATTTGGAAAGACATGTTTATATTCGGTATTTCGGCTTTAATATGAACCGACTTCCATAGATCATTTTGAAAAATACGCTGAATCAACCTGTCCATGGGAACAGTTGTTTTTTTAGCCTACCTGATTTGGAAATGGTGTCCAAGTGATATCAGCAAAATATGAGATTATGCGTGAAACTATATTAGGAATTAGCTTACACCTTCGATCAATTGCAGCTTGTTTTTTTTAGTCTGTAAAATATTCCAAAACTCGTGAAATTTAAATGGAAGGTCGAATTTCCAATAAATCCGCTACAAAATTACAATACAATGTAGATGCTGCGAAACGTTTGACGCTAAGAAACAGAAAACTACTAAACGTCAAATGATAAAATCATAATTGTTGATGGAATATGCTTTGGTGTGTCAGACATAATCACAGCCAACTCGAAGAATAATTTCGTATTGATGGTTATTACTGAATAATACGAAACTTTTTATTTTCGATTTCTTGCAATACTTATGTCTGATAGTGTATAGAGTTATACTGCCGTCAAATGGAGAAAGGCAGTAAGTCAAATTTTTCGAATTTTGACATATTGGTATCATTGGAAGCAGAAAAGTTAATTTTATTTAGCTAAATAATTATAAAAAATGAAACAAAATTAGAAAATATGAATATTTTACGAAATAACTTACTGTCTTTGCACATAATGTATGACTGTACTTCGGTAAAAAGCGGTACATTTTCTCCACTTACTGCTTGTTATACCTTGTTTCATGAGACTTTGTTTGCAAGTAATGCCATGATCTTTCGATTTACTGCCTATTTCATTTCTATTTTTTAGGTAGAATTTTTAATATTTATTATTTAAGATATTGGCAAAACTGAATGTTATCAAATCAGTCAGCTGTTAAAATTATCGTCCCGCGTTCACTATCAACAAAACAACATGATATGACGCTCCGTTCAGTGCTGTAAGTGAAAGGCCTTGTTTTGTTTTTGTGTTATTAGGTTTGTAAATTATAGATTTTCCCAGTATTTTATAATGAGGCTAGATTATAATGTAATATTAATATATTATTTAAAAATTGCTTTCTGAATGAAACCTAAAAAATTCTGTAGGCATATTTTTTCGTTTCATTTTTGTAGAAAGTCCAGCCCCACTAAAATATTCTGAAAAACGCTACTGCAATACATTAGAGACTTATATTATTTCCAATGAACCGTGATGAAAAAGTAGATTCGTTTGATAACCCAAATCAGACTAATAATGTTAACGCAATGTAAGTACTTACTTAGAGATTGCAATTTCTATTGAATATCTAAATCCTCAATGCATTTACACCTATTTTTACCTTTATTTTCTATTTTAGGGAAAATGAGACTGTTAATTCAGGCTGTGATATCAGTATTTTGGAAAATACTATTACTGCAGTACATTATGAAGAGACTTGTGGCACTTATATTATATTATTTCCAATGAACCATTGAACTGTGATGAAAAAGTACATTCGTGTGATAACCCAAATCAAACTAATAATGTTAACGCAACGTAAGTACTTACTTAAGATTAGCTAATTATTTGCTAATTAATGTTATAGTAATGTTAAAGTTTGTTTAACAAAATATTATATTCTTAATTTCACTGTTGGGTTTGTGAGGTTCTATCCAAAAAAGGTTTTTGATCGCACCTCACAACTATCAAGGGGAAAATAAATTAAAATATACGACCGCATCCAATTTATAATAAAATATTATCTGCATTATTTATAGTATTTCAGGAAAATCTCTTTTTTGTTTTAGGGAATCTGAAGAGTAGATGCTAACCATTCATGTCCACACGAAGAACAAGTTATTGATGCCTCGCTGCAAAGTACTAATACAAATAGGCCAAAATTTACCAAAAAAAATCTCACAAAAAGAAAAAGCGAAATCGAAACATCCCCTATGATCGAGTACGTGTGAGAACGTCTTGAACGAATGCGGAAATAATTGTCTACAAAATATATGTGCAGATCAATGGGTATCGTTACATAGTCAATTTTGGGAGATGAGTTCCGACTAAAACAAGAAAAGCTGACACCAAAATAAATAGAACAGCGACCTTCAAATACAATCTTACAAACTCGGTCGGAGAAAAATTTGTTGTCTGTAAAAATTTCTTTTTAACAACGTTAGGCTTCCATACAAAGAACGACAAGGTTGTATTTAACGTACCCCATCGCACTAAAAGTGATCAAATCAGCCTACCTGCAGACAAGAGAGCTGGATGATTATTCCATTTACAAAAGTGAACAGACCTTTAATTATTCAATACATCGAAAGTTTTTATCCAACCATTTCGCGTTACCGAAGGGAACATACTGCTAATGTCAGGTATCTGCCAAATGACAAAAAGGTCTATGCATAAAGATATTATAGCAAAAATTCGAAATTAAGTATGGATATGAACTTTATCGAAAAATAGTTTTTGCGAAAAACATCCACTTCACGATTTTGGGTCACGAGGAGTGTGAAGTATGTAAGATAAATGAAATGAAATGCATGTGATGGTTGTGTTGATTGTGCAGGATTTCTAAAGCATACTTCGAATGTTTGATGGATTTACTATGTGCCTGAACAGACATGGAGAAGGTCATAATCTGCCGATAATGGAACAATATAAAATAGTCATATTCACAAAACGGCTATCTACATACAACCAAACTTTTGTTCCGGTTGAAAATCCAGAAAAGGGGCCACTTTATCTGCCAGTAGGCATAATGGAATATCTGGAAGAAATAAGGAGTTAATCAGTACATACCATCAATTCTTTTTATTTTATAGAGATAAAAAATCATAACGTGGCTTGACAATTATTCCACCCAGAACAAAAACTGGGCTCTGTATTCGTATCTTCGATTCTCTTTTCAAGCGAACATCTTACATAAGGCAACATAACAGGAGGCCAGGTAATTGGGCCACCCCCTTCCGATCCATTTGTTATGAAATTTTCGGTCTAAATATTCCCTTACACGCCGTGAAAAATGTGCAAGGTCACCATCTAATTGTAACCATATTTTTTGTCTGATGTATAATGGAATATTTTCTAAAAGTAGCCAAAAGTCATTTTTTAAAAAGTCTAAAAATTAGCGATCATTTAAAGTGCCGTCGAAGAAATATGAACCAGTAATTTCATCCCCAATTGTTCCACCATACACATTAATACTCCATCGATTCTGGTGATCTGTCGTATGCTTATTTTCGGTATCATAATAATGGCAGTTATGACGATTAACATGGCCATTATTATGAAACGTTGCTTCATCGGTAAACAACACGTATTGATCAAAATTATCTTCTTCATCGATTTTTTCGAGGATTGTTAAACAAAAAGCAATTCGCTTTTCAAAATTTGTTCTATATAAATTTTGATGAAGTTGAATATGATATGGGTGGTATTTGTGTTTCCTTAAAATTCTGGAGGAACTTGTTTGACTAACGCCTGTTTCTCTCGCAATTATTCTAGTACTAGTATTGGGATTATCAACCACGGAACCTAATATCAAAAATTCGTTATTTTCGTTATTGGTAACCACTTTTGATTTCTCTTGTTTTGGGTAGGCCACACTTCCTGTCCCACGAAACGTTTGCAACAATCTCTCTAGTACTTTTTATTTGGATGAATGCGGTTGGGGTACCGTGCTGCATACTCTTGAAGCCAATAAACAATTTCCATAACATTCACCAATAGTTAAAATCATATCATTCTTTCCTGCTTCGAATAAACCATTTTAACTTAAAATAATTATGTGATATTCACCACACAGTGCAAATAATTAATACCCGATTAGAATTCAGCTTGGTAGCATCTTTTTTGTTATTACAATACACATATTTCCATAAGTAATATTTTAATTAAAAATTGCTGCATACTAAGCTGAAATATGTGTACACATACACACAAAAGAAGAAATATCTTTGCTAAATACTCGATTAAAAAAATGATGGACAAACATTATTTGTAAAAACATTTACGTTCTGTAAGTCCCATAAAAAAACTTTAAATTTCAAAATTACCTGAATAACTTTGAAACGTGAAGGTTTAGGTATAGGATACCTTAGTACTTTTTGTAAGATTATTGAATTGGTCATATGACAGACCTATAATATACAGGGTGTTCCATATGAGATAAGGAAGATATTATAGTTTGAATGTATTAAAATAACCGGAAAATCTGAACACCCATTATAGTATTTTTCGCAATTAAATTGCCACATAAATAATCGAAACAGTCTATTTTCGAGATCCTGAAGCAGTTTTGATAAAATTAGTTTCATTTGGTAACAATTTTTTTCCAAGAAAAATCAAAATAAATCAAATCGCTCTGTATTTAGGGATAGAGAACCCTAACGAAAGTCCATCTTACTTTTCATAATTAATTAAAAAATGTGGTAAAATACAGGGCATTCCATTAAAAAAAAACAAAACTTTGATATGCCACTCTCTTTTGAAGTACCCTGTATATTTGAAAATATTTTAAAAATGTAGTCTTAATGGACCTACACAATGTCCCTGCAACAACAAAAAAATATATCTAGCTTTCTCACAAAACTCTGCCGCGTCCGTCGTCACTCATCCTGTATATATTTTAGAATTTTAATGGCTTTATTTATCACCATAACAAAAAATTTTACCCGATGGACAAGTACGTTCTATACAAATTGAACTTGTTTCTAATGTAATCATTACATATTTAATTTACAGATGATACTAAAATTCGATTAGAAAGAAATTACGTTAGTGTAGTACTTACCAAATACTGATCTATCCCAGTGGGTTTTATTTTCAACTTTATATATATATATATATATATATATATATATATATATATATATATATATATATATATATATATATATATATATATATACACTGCCGAGCAAAAAAATAGGTCACTTTAATATATATATATATATATATATATATATATATATATATATATATATATATATATATATATATATATAACTGCCGAGCAAAAAAATAGGTCACTTTAAATAACTTGAGAAATTACAAATAATTTTAAAAATAAAACTAATCAGGGAATCATAGGTGTAGCAGGCGGTGAAAGTTATATTGTTGGCGTCTGTCACATTCTGTCCCGTATTCGTAACGTTTGTTAAACAACAAAAATTAGTCCTAAGTAAACACATTTCGTTGCTTATTTTTCAGTTAAGCGTTTTTCTCTAAAACCTATTCGTTATATGGTTTATTGTGGGTAGCGACGGTTTACTGTTATTGTTTATTTACCAGCCCATAATGCCTCTAGATCCTATTGTTGTGGCACGAATTGTAGCGTTGATACAAGATGGTAAGGACAACGTGAAACCGCCAGAATTGTTGGTAAGAGCCTATGTGCTGTACAAAATGTGTACCAGCGCTATCAGGAGGATGGTCTTATAACCAGAAGACCCGGTTCTGGGCGAAAAAGAGTCACGAGTCAAAGAGATGATCGGTTTTTGTTGATGTCAAGCTTGCGGAATAGAACATCTTCTGCGGTTTTGCTGCGAAATCAGCTTCAAAAGGTTAGAGGTGTTAATGTTAGCGAATGGACAGTTAGAAGAAGGCTTCGTGCTAATGGATTGTCTTGCAGAAGGATGGCTACAGGGCCAACATTGAACCGCCAGCATCGAATAGCAAGATTGGATTTTGCTCGAAATCACTTGGCATGGAACGATGATGACTGGAGCAAGGTACTCTTTACAGATGAGTCGCGTCTTTGCCTCAATGAACCAGGCGGACGTTGACGAGTAAGGAGAAGACCCGGGGAAAGATACTCCTGCGTTTGTATCGACGTTAGACCTAAATTTGGGGTGGGTCTGTTATGGTTTGGGCTGGTATCACTTCAGAAGCACGTACAGAGTTGGTTTTCGTAGAGAATGGTTCTATAACAGCTCACAGATACAAAACGGAGGTCCTGGAAGATCATGTTATGCCTTTCATGGTCAGTATGGGTGAGCAAGGCATTTTCATGCAGACCGCACGCTGCCAGGATTGTCAGTGAATATCTAAATGAAATAACATGAATCCGAATGTAATCATTAATTAAATTCAGAGTATGCCTCGTCGAATGCAAGCAGTCGTTAATGCAAGGGGGGGGGGATAATACATGTTATTAATTATCATCAATTTTTCAATAATGTTAAGTTTTATTCATTCATTTCGTTCCCAATAACAATAGTCGATCTTCGCTTAAAATGCACAGTTACTCTTTTTCTAGAATAAATCATAAAAAGAATAAATTATGTTGTCTGATTCCATACTTAATAGCTACGAAAATGCAGTAGGTAAATTTACAATATGCATTTTACTTTTAAAATTATTTGTAATTTCATGAGTTATTTAAAGTGACCTAAATTCTTTGCTGGGCAGTATATATATATATATATATATATATATATATATATATATATATATATATATATATATATATAGGTGAATTTGCATTACACAGCTGCTAACTTCGTAAATATCAAGATATTTACATTTGATAATAAGTACTTTTAAGTAATCTTTTGTGCTCTTTTCAAGTCTGATTAAAACCCTTTCATTAAAAAACAAAACAAAAGAGCTGCGACAAGTAGAGTGATTTATTCAATGGAACACCCTGAATTTTATTTTATACATACAAACCCTATGAAATTCTGAATATGACACCATTTTTATTTTTATTTAAAGTGATAAACAAGCTAGAAACAAAAGAATTTGTCGTAGTAGGCCATGCATTGCACAATTGAAACAAAATAATTTATTTAAGAAATGAAAACCAATAATAAAAATAAATAATATCACTAATAACAAATTATTCACATTATTTGCTCAAAATGTCCACCATTGTTATAGAGACATAGGTGCGCCCTTCTTAATAAATTCTGCCGACATTTTCGTAACATTTCGGGTGTTCTTTGCTGGGTTGCCATGCTGATTTTGTTTTTCAGTTCTTCCAAATTTTGAGAATTAGTACCATAAACTTTATTTTTTAAGAACCCCCAAATAAAGAAATCTAGTACTGTTAGATCCGGTGATCTAGGTGGCCATAAATGAGGTCCTGTTTCCAAACCACCTATCCCCGTATTCTCCATTCAAAAAGTTTGTCACTTATTGTGCATTATGGGGCGGTGCGCCGTCGAGCTGAAACCATATTTGATTCAGAAGATGTAAAGGGACAGTGTCTAAGTAATGTTGAATTTCATTTTGAAGAAAAGTGTTTCATTATAAAAATCTGGTCCTAATAAATGAACACCAACTACACCTATCCACACGTTTGTAGAAAAATAAACTTAATTTCTTGTCTCGTGAACTCTTTGAGGATTCACATTATCACACAAAAAGAGTATTATGTTTATTGAAAACACCAAATACTGTCTACCTTCATTTAACACCCAACTGCAAAAGTTGATTCGAATTTGGAAATCACCTGGTTGTAGATTTTGAACAAGTTGTGATTTAAAGGGCTTCATTTTATTTGTTTTTAACGTTTTCTGTATTTTATATCTCGAAATGTGTAGTACCCGAGTTGCATCTCATGTAGAAGCGGTCGGAAAAGCTCTAAAGTAAGCTAACGTATTTATACTCAGTGACATGGAAATTGCAACACCAAGAAGGGGTAGGAATTTTTTGATCAAACTTGACAGAAACGTTTAACTACTAACAGGTAGCAATTGATTAAAATTTCATTCATATGGATCAAGTGGCAATGGCTTATCTGACAGTTCGTTCAGTTTTTTCGAACAATTTTGTTAGGTGTATATTGTGCGAGATTGTGTTCAGTTCTTTACTGTTTTCGCTTGTGATTGTTTCCTTTGACGGTGTGATCATGCCTAGAGTGTGCCAACGTTGAAATTACCGCCAATTAAGCGAATTCGACAGAGGTCGTATTGTTGGTTTGCGCGAAGGTAGTTTCGTTTAGAGAAATCCGAAATCGCCTTAACCGGAACCAAACCACCATCATGCTCTGCTATCAGGCATGGACTAGGGACCGTCAGAAATGCCGCAGAATAGGAACCAGGGGCGAAAAGAACAAATAAGGTACAGGGCCGCCATCTTCAACTTATGGTAACAAGAGACCGATTCTCAAGTACCAGATCAATTGCCGATCAATGGTTAGCTAACGAAGGTAGTCCTGTAACCGTTCGAACGGATTACCGCAGAATCAGAGCTTTCGGCTTACAATCCTATCGGCCACATCCTACGTTACCACTAACGGCTCAACATCGACGGCAACGTTTAGAGTGGTGTAGGTTGAGACTGCACTGGAACCAAGAGAGGCATAGGGTGGTGTTCACTGATGAATCCCGATTCTGTTTGGTGATGCATGATGGCCGTATGAGGGTCAGATGAAGACATACGGAACGTCGAAATCTTGAATTTCCTGTTGCGAGGCACGTGCACCAAACTGCAGGGATCACGGTATGGGGTGCTATAACTTATGGGAGCAGGTCTCGTTTGGTATTCATCCGAGGCAATATGAACGCCCAACGATATGAGGATGAGGTGGTAGAACCCTATATTCTTCCATTTCTTCAGCAGTTGGAAGACCCACTTTTGCAGCAGGATAATGCACGTCCCCATATTGCAAGACGTTCTTTGGACCGATTTGCAGAGGACAATGTTAATCTCTTCCCATTTCCACCAAGATCTCCCGGCCTTTCACGCAACGAGCATGTTTGGGACATCATGGGGAGAAGACTGAGAATCTTGCAGCATCCTTCGCAGACGCTGCAAGCTCTACAGCACGAATTACAGGTTACTTGGGACACAATACCTCAAGAGGACATCGACCATCTGCTAGAATCGATGCCATGACGAGTGGAGGAGTGTGTAACCAACAGGGGGGGACCGACTCATTATTAATAAAAAATATGTTTATATTTTGTTCTTTTTCTTTGAAATTGTAATCAATTGCTACATTTCAGTAGGTAAACGTTTCTGCCAAGCTTAGTCAAAAAATTCCTACTCCTTCTTGGTGTTGCAATTTCCATGTTACTGAGTATATTTCTTCTTCATTATTGTTATCTACATTTCTAGTTCTTAAACTACTTGGTTTTGTAAAACTCCCCAACCTTGTTAATGAGATGTGCAAATTTAAAAATGTTCTATAATGTGGTTGTCTTCTATTGGGATACTGATTGCTGCAAAGATATGCAGCTTGCCGGCAGTTATCATTTGATAAATAAAAACAGCGTACCTTATCTGCTTTTTCTAAATTTGTAAATGCCATTTTTTCGTTACTTTATTAATTAATACTAATACATTAACAACTAACACATTAGGACTAACAAAACTAATTTCTGCCAATTTTGACATCCGATTGGCATTTGCCTTTAGTCTTTTATTTTCAAATATAGCAAGCATAGCCTACTGCCGACTATTACAGCTCACCGAAGCAAACGAGATAGTCGGAAAATATGTGAACTAAAAGAATTTTATTGGAAATATTTGAAGCGGTAAGAAATTTAGCCAATCACACAAAAATATTTATTTTAGTACATTCACAAATCAAATTTGTACCTGACAGTATTGTTTGTAGGTGTGTGTTAATTTATTTCTTATTCTACGTTACTCGTTAGTAAAATATGTTTTTTTCAAGGCAATATTGCCAGTTGTATTTGTAAAAATAGGTATGTATAAATATTTTAGCTAAAATCTTATTTTTAATGAACTGTCTTTTAGGCTAGAAATATGGATTCTAAATAGAAGAAAAGTATTCATTCCGAAGTAGAAAAATTGATTATCACAATTCTTACGATGACACAGACTCCGACGAAGAAGTTTCGGACAGTGAATACAATTTTAAATTCATAATCTTTCAATTGCATTTTGTAATAACATACATAATTTTAAAAAATTATTATTAATTTTATTAAATACATAAATAAAAAGTTTACCTCGAGTAGGATTTGAACCTACGACCTGTACTTTGCTAGAGTACCGCGCTAACCAACTGCGCCACCAAGGTTCAAGCCCCAATCGATGTAAATTTTGTCTTTATGTATGTAGAACCGATGTAAATTCTAAATATAATGAAATTACAATCAAATTACTTATACTAATGGAATGTGAGCCTGCAATATCGCAAGGATTCACACATACCAAAGCAACTTGACTAATATTAAATTATTATAAGTTTTTGTTATGATTTTGATTGTAATCTCATTATATTTAGAATTTACATCAGTTCTACATACATAAAGACAAAATTTACATCGATTTATAATTTGTTATGGTGAAGATATATTTCCTTAGGTCAGTGTCCAAATTCTTTTAACTATGGCGAGTTGTGAAAGATCATTCAGCAAATTGAATCTAATAATGTCAATGGGACAGGATCGGTGAAGTGATCTTGAGTTTTTAAGTATTGAAAGAGAAATTTTTGAAAAACTTGACTTTGACGATTGGTGGAGAATTTTGCAGCTGTTAAGGTGAGAGAAGTTTATTTATAAAGAGAATTACACTAAGCTTCTTAGTTTGTGCTTTAGATTTAGCCTTTGCAGTATTAACAAATTTACCTACAAATATTAAGGATATACTAGCTTTCCTCCGCAAAATTTTGTGTTTACAATTAAATTTAATGATGATAATAAAACGCATAATAAATTAAATACAAACGTATATATGTAAATGGACAACACTAGCGTCGGTTGCTAGACTTTTTCAAAAAAATTAAAACATGAAAATAAAATTCTGGCTCTGTTATCTCTTTCTACGCAAAATTACCTTCATATATAAAAAAATCATCGAAATCAGTCAAGCGGTTATCTCGCAATCTGCGTGAACTAAATGACCCGATTATTTTAATACATAGGATAATACATGTTTTATTGTTTTCATTTTATCGTTAGGTTGGGGGGCGACAAACTAAAATTTTGCCCCGGGCGCTACTTACCCTTGGTATGCCACTGAACACAAGTACATTTTTCCAGCTTCTTATACTTAATATTATATCAAAATAGTGTAATTAGATTTCCTAGGTCACCATAAGCAAAAGAGAAATGTATGAAACATACTGACAATGAAACCGTCCATTAGATTTAACTTAGTCCAACATGGGATAATTAGTTGGTACTATTGGTCTTCAAAGAGTTTTAACTACTTTTATGTTATAACATAAAACTGTGTTTTTAAAAAATAAAAATATCATAGTTGGCTTTGTCATTTCTGAATAGTGTTTTCCATCCTTTTCAAAGATATGTATCATACAGGATCAAAAATTTCAACTGAAACTAAACATTCAAAAGGAAGGTATTTCGGTGCATCATGGTCGGATATGTAATTTAGAAGCATATAATCAACGATAATGAACATAAAACTCATGAATTCATAGTGACCTGACAGTGTTTTTTTTTTGTAGGAACACGTAAAAAAGGCTTTCAAACGCATTAAAATACTTTGCATGCACGCGAAATATCAATATTGCCTTTTTTTACAGTTACATAAGGATCAATTAGAATCAAATATAAACTGTGCCATACTGTTAAAATTGTTACTGTAAACGAAAAAAAATCGTTATTGGAATAATAAAAAGCAATATCAATTAAATAGTAGTAACATAAACAATCAAGAAAAAACAATGTAGGTGTGTGGAAAGTGATAAAAATGATGATAAACTGTTATAACAGAATTCTAACTTAATACTAATGTTTATTCCCGGCATGAATGTACAATTATACAACATAAATATCTGGTGTGGAACACCACACGACCTTCCAACCTACAAAATGGAAATTAAAAGAAATGAAATAATTTTAATAACATTTTTTTAGGATAATTATACAACCTCTTTTATAAGTTATTTAAGAAAATATGCAACACTGTAAAACCAGAAACAATAATCTATGTCAAACAGACGTTTAAAACTTTACGTCTGACAGAGGTTAATAGGCATCTAGATGCAAACTTAAAAAATTAAAAGAAATATAATTTGAATTATAATTCTTTTAGTGTAACTATTTTATACGTTCACAACGAAAACAGGCAGCATTGTAAACACAAAACAACAATCTATGTCAGAATGACGTTTAAAACTTCATGCCAGATAGATATTAATATATACATGCTAACTTTAAAAAAAATTCCAAAGCCACCCGCTTCTACAAGATCAATAATGCAGAATAACCATTTTCATTCATAAGTAAATTAAGTTTTTGACTTACCTTGCGTTATATTAAAAAAAATTATAAAGAAAAGCTATGTAAAATTACGTTTTCTTTAAAAATACGTCCACACTTTTTCTTGTAAAATTAATCGTTATTCAGATAATGAAAAAATTTGAACTAACACTTAAATTCTACCTTAGAAATTTTTTGCCGCTAAATTACGCGACATATCAAAAAATTGCATCGAACATAATTAATCGATATGTTTAAGGTGAAATATGTAGCTGGTTTAGAAATATTTGATAAAAACAAAAAACTACCCCTAATAAATCCGCCAGTGGATTCCTCCTAAAATCTAATCAGCCCTAAGTACGTAGGTATTTTCGTTCTGGAGTTATCGTGGTGTGTGTGTGTGTGTGTGTGTGTGTGTGTGTGGCGCGCGCGCGTGTGTGGTGTATGTCTGCGTGCGTGTGTGGTGTATGTCTGCGTGCGTGTGTGTGTGTGTGTGTGTGTGTGTGTGCGCGCGCGTGCGCGCGCGCGTGCGTGTGTGTATGTGGATGGGTGTGTGTGTGCGTGTGTGTATGGATGTATGTTAGTATCCACGATAACTCCAGAACGAAAATACCTACGTAGTTAAAATTTTGTATTTAAGCATGTTTTCATTTGGCTTGGAGCTGATTAGATTTTGGGAGAAATCCAGCGGCAGAGAGGGGGGTTATTAGGGTCAGTTATTGGTTTTTATCAAATATTTCTAAAACAGCTGCATATTTCAAAGATATAAAAATACCTAGATATAGACCTTAAACATATCGATTAATTATATTCTATGCAATTTTTTGATCGCATAATTTAGCGGCAAAAAACTCCTTAGGTAGAATTTGAGAGTTAGTTCAAATTTTTGCGTTATCGAAATAATTACTAATTTTATAAGAAAAAGTGTAAATGTATTTTTTAAAGAAAACTTAATTTTACATAAATTTTCTTTATAACGTTTCTTAATGTAAAGCGAAATAAACGTAAAAATTAAATACATATTATTGAAAATACTGAAGCTGTATTATCGATATTTTTATAGAAGCGGGTGGCTTTGGAATTTTTTTTTTACGTTAACATGTATGTATGCCTATTGATCTCTATCTGACATGAAGTTTTAAACGTCATTCTCAAATAGATTATTGTTTTTGTTTTAACAATGTTGCCTCTTTTCGTTATGAACCTAAAAAAATTAAATTAAAATTATGTCATTTCGTTTAATTTCCATTTGTAGGTTGGAAGGTCGTATGGTGTTCCACACAAGATATGGTACCTTCGAACCTACATACACACATACAGGTATAGAAGGTTATGCAATCGACTTATTAGCTCAGTTTACAACTTTTGGCCAAGTTTTGCCAAGATCGGCCATCATGTCTGGATGTCTATGTGTGGATGTATCCACGATAACTCCAGAACGAAAATACCCACGGACTTAAAATTTAGTATTTAAGCTTGAAAAAATTCCGGTGGCGAGGGGTTTATTACACACACACACACACACACACACACACATATATATATATATATATATATATATATATATATTTATATAAAATTTCAGCCCCAATATGAAATATCTGGGTAACAGGAGCCCATCGAAGAAAATAAATCGTCCACCGAGTCATTGACATATTTTGTCATGTTTTCTACTGTGAAATAAATAAAAGGACTGCAGTTCTGAAAATTTCTGTGTCTGATCAACTTTTAGGATGGTACAATTCCTAAAAGTATGAAATGATACAAGTAGTTATACCTCGCACACCTAGGGCTCAAAGTTGGTAAAATATTTAAATTGCAATGTACCTAAATTTCAGGTAGGTAGCTATAGATTTCAGGGAAATGCCTTAAACAAGGTAATTTTTCTTATGGATGTTTCTTTCATAGATGTAATCAAACCCTGAATATTTTACTCTTTAATATACCATAGTTTTGGAGATACATTGTAGTCAATCTAACCAAAGATGTTTTTTTTAATTTAGCCTATTTTTAAATCCCCATATCTCAGGTGGGACGCTTGATACCATCTCAGTTCAACAACCATCAGAAAGAGCACGTCTTTCTCTGTAAGAGAGATGTATTTACTTTTTTGTCTATAAAATAGACAAGAAAAAAAACCATTTTTAAGCTTTCTATTCATCACCAGTTGTGAAGTTTGAGCACTGAGTATATATATATATATATATATATATATATATATATATATATATATTGAACTGTAGTTTGGTTCAGTATAATTTTTATTAAATTATATTTTTAATTATTTTTGGCTAAACTATTATTAATATTGCCCAAACTAACTTTTAAAAACAGTCACATGTAAAGACTCATCAAAGGGGATAGGGTTCAAAATTTAGAAGAGACTTTAAATTTATATGACAAAGTAAATAATTATTTTGTTGAATGATACTAAGATTTTGAATATTATAATTATAGGTAATGTGATTAATACACATTGAGTTATCGCCCATTTATATTTTATTATATCTAAATTATTCAAAGAAATTGAATTCTAATTTTTAATTTGCATCAATATATGTGCAACCCCCTGTACATAACGAACAAATGTATGCTTGGGCATGCGCTGTGAATACGCATTCATGTGACTTTTGATTACAAGCAAAAAGAAATACGCCATACAAATATGTTTGAATTTATTCAATGTTCTAATAATCATTTAAATTTTAGCTCAAATAATATTCCCTTTTGACATGCATACACGTTGTCGCACATCATGTTTGTTACAAAATATGGAAATTATGAACACAACAATGAAAATATCAATGTCAACAATAAAGTACAAAGTCATAACACTCACATAAATTGTCCTCCTTATCTGGTCACTGATGATGAAGTTGATCGTAGAAAACAGCTCCTTCGAACTCCAACTCTGCTTCTTGAACATCCAAATTTGCTTCTATTTTAACTGCTTATACGTTTGCGTAAGTTTCACTAATGTTTCTTCATATTGATGAATCTTTATTTTTAGGATCATCACACTTATTATTTTTATTTCAAAATAAATTTTGAAATGCATGGATAGTTTGAAGGTTATTTTAAATTAAACACGCTTCCCGTAAATAAAATGTATAATGATAATAACACGAAGAAAACACAATTAAATATCCATAACAAACGTAAACAAAACAAACTTTAAAAAAAACAATGTCGAATCTGCGGAAATATTTTCACTCGCTATCGATAACAACCGATTTTTATTTTAAAAAGGTAAACTAACCTTAATTTATTATTTACCGACAAACACTTGTTTTTAACACTGCCGATACTAAAACCGCACTTTATTTTTCTCGAAAGTGGCGTTATTTTGTTTAAAATAATTTCAAGAAAAATTTGGCAACATCTTGCTTTAGCAAGCTGTTGTAACAGAGAAAAACTAAGAGAGCTACTAATCCTTCAGCACTTCTATTTATATACAAAGCGTAAAAACCAAAATCTTCGATTGTTATCAACAGTTACCTCCAATGTTTCCTCAATTCTGATTGGCTAAAGCATTTCTTAAATTACAATTTAATTTCAAAAGCTCATTACTTTTGCCCCCTTAAACCTATCTTAAAACTAACAACATATTCGGAATCTACATAAATTTTCCCATAAATTAAATCACGAACTAAATTATTAACCATGTTGATTTTCACATTGATTTATTGATTTTAAGCTAATTTTATGTACTTTACAGGCCTGGAATTGATTTCCACATGAATATGGGATGCTACTACATATAAATATTCATTTTTTAAATGCCTAGGGCCAATTTGAAAGGAAAATTATTTGAAATTTTCAAACACCCTTAGAAACTAAATTTGGCAAAATAGTCACAAATATAGTGAATTGTCACTTGAAATTGAGGCTACTTTACTATTTTTACCTCTTATAATTTATTTTGAACAAATTGCCTCAATCTATAAAAACTTTTACATAATTTTTATGTGAGGAAATAACATAACCTCAAATTAATATTATAATTTTTAATGTATAATTTTACACTTTTAAGCACTTTAAATGTTTGTGAAAGTGTATATTCTTAATGTTTATGTCTCAATTTAATTTATTCTCACACTTTTATAGGTTTATAAGTTCTTCTGAGACTTGTGTCGAATTGTTGAAAATCACTAATTTAAGGTCTGTAAATGTTGATTAATCACAATAATTCCAGAACTGCTGGCTTATTTAAGTTTTATAGTTAATCACCAATGTATTTATTCTGTTTTTAAGTAATTATAGCACTTATATACGTTTATCGCACTAACACGAACGTTATCATAATTCTTGGCTACGTACAATGAAATTGTGACATTGATACATGCCTAAATCTAGTTTTTAACATTATTTTTGTAATCTACAACCTGTACCTCATGTCGTTAGGGAAAATTATGTTTAAATAAACTTACTAACTAAATATGAACTTGATTTAATACATAACGATAACTAACATACCCTATACTTAAATGTAATATGTTGTCAAATATAATTATTTTAACATTTTATTATGAAGTATTTAAATTTACATCCATCTCAATGTTAATCAATCATTCTTATCTAATATTATATATAACGAAATGTACCATTTGTACAAATTAATGAAATTATTTGCTATGTGACTTACATAGCTATACGAATGTAATTTAAATCATCTCAATATATATATATATATATATATATATATATATATACGGGGAAGAGACACATTCTTACGCGTGAATTTGTGGCTCCGCAGGTGACGTGAGATGTGGGCGGCGTTACTAGGCGTGAGGATCCTAGGTCATGATACAATAATAACAAGACATGATCTTGTGATGTCACGCGGTGGTAAATTTATATAACATCGGTTATAGACCGTTGTGGTTTGATAGTTTTGTTATGTGTTTTTGTATGCTGTTTTGTGTTTGATTTGAGACATATTATATAATGAGAATTAGCTGTTTTGTAGTGATATTTGTGAATTAATACACCTGCTTTTAGTGTGCAGGCTGTGCCTTTTAATAAAATACATTATCTTTAAAGACAAACCATAATTATATAATTCAGTTGTTAAAAATGCGTTGTGCTGTGGGCAATCTATATCATACCTAGCTACTATCTTACTCATTATAATCAAATACATTAAAATTTTCGTGTCACCTAAAATACATCCACTTTTATAACTTTGAACAACCACTTCTTATGAAATTGTGTTCAGAAAAGAGTTTTATTCAATAATTCTATAATCATAATCTGATTCTTATACTTAATTTCAATAAATGTCCAGTCCAGTTTTCAAAATTTGGACATTTTAATAAAAGGGAATATTTCTGTATGCAATTACAAAGTTTTATTAACGTTAAAACCCATATATAAACAAGTACATAATTAATAAGAGGGAACATATAATTATTTATATACTTAAAATCGTTGATATAATAAGACTAGCAAATCACATAAAACCTAGGTGACGCATCTGTTTCTTGCGAAGTTTAAATAAAATTTCATATCACAGGAGAACTCGTGTTTTTAGGGACGACGCATGTGGTGGCAGCACTACACAGTGGTTTAGTTTGTGAATAGCGGGGTGCAGGGCAATGATGCAAGTGAGATAGCCATATGGCACAATGTTTTACAAAATTACGTTGCGCCTCTTAATGATTTTTGCTCAATGGTTTGAGTTGATAGTTTTAATTTACTAAGTGACAAAAGTTGTGTTAGAATGTGTTGACGTTTCCATTAGAGAATTCCAATCCAAGATACTTAATTTATGATATATTTTTGCATTATTCACTAGTTGAGTTTTAGTTCCCATAAGTGTAAATAATTCAGTTAAATTTGGTTGCTTGCATTCCTCAGTCTATGTTGTGTTGTACACTGTTAGGAATTTCGTTAAATAATTTTCAAGAGTTCATAAAGATATTGAAGTTTCAATTTGACAAATTGACCATCTGTCATAACCTGACATAACTCAAACAAAAATTTGAAGCGTACAAAAGATTTTTCAGAAAATAAGCAAAATTTATTAGCCAATCGCTCGGGACTTAGTTTTTCTGAAGAATCAACTATATGTTTATACCATGAAGCACTGCTTCTAACCTAATTTGAATTTTTGCAAAGGTCCTGTTGTAATCCTTTTCCAAGAAAGGATCATCATGTGCAAAACAATTTTCGTTCAGTAACTCAACATCTTGCGAGTCAGCTGGAGAAACTTGGCAAAAATATTTCACAAGGACAAAAATTGTGCATTTCATGTCAAAAGAGCTAAGAAATAAAAACAAAGTTCCCACTGTGTTACCCTCATCTAGTTCTTCAGATGAAGATTTACAAATGGAAGTGTGTAAAAAGGCTTACACCAGCTCTTCTCTTGCTTCAAGTAAAGATTTAGAAATGGAAGTTTGTGAAAAGATCAACACTAGTTTAACTTCTCATGGGACATCGCCTCTAAAATTTAAAAGTGTGAGTAAACGTGACGAAAGGCTATGCCAATCGTAAAATAATCCAAACACAAGCCTTGGTTAGTAGTACAATTGCAGCTGTTGGTGGCCTTTCTTCTGCTGATATAGAACAACAACCCAGCCCAAGCCAATCCTGCCAAAATTGTCAAGATCTTTTAGGTGAGCTAAAGCAAAAAGTGCCAAATCCTTACAATAACAGATTTTTTAATTTAATTTTTAAGACCTTATTTCAAAAAACCCAAAAACGTAAACACAACTCTCTTATAAAGACGAGCTCTTTCTAATGGTTGTTGAACTGAGCTGGTATCAGGCGTCTGACCTGAGATATAGGCGTTTAAAAATAGGCTGAATTTCAAAAAATTCTTTTTTGGTTAGATTGACTACAATGTATCTTCAAAACTATGCTATATTAAAGAGTAAAAATTTCAGGGTTTGATTACATCTGTGAGAGAAACATCCACAAGAAAAATTACCTTGTTTAAGGCATTTCCCTGAAATCTATAGCTACCTGAAATTAAGCTAATTTTTGTCGCGACGACATTGCAATAAATATTTTACCAACTTTGAGCCGTAGGTGCGCCCGGTATAACTAACTACTTGTATCATTTCATACTTTTAGGAATTGTACCATCCTAAAAGTTGAGCAGACACAGAAATTTTCAGAACTGCAGCCCTTTTATTTATTTCACAGTAGGATGTCAAACATGACAAAATATATCAATGGATCGGTCAACGATTTTACCCCCTTTTTTCGATGGGCTCCTGCTACCCAGATATTGGGGGCTGAAATTTTGCATAATTCTATTTGAGTGACTAAGGAACATATGTGCAAAATTTGATCCAAATCTGAAATGGCCAACTAGGGACCACTGTACCAGTTGACAATATTATGTTTACTATTTAAAACACTATAATAATGGTATTTATTTGTAAAAGTGAAAAATTATTTCAGCTTTACATCACTTCTGTTAAAATTTTCAAGTCCTAATTTTAATATTTCTGAAAAACAAAATAACAAATGCAAAAATGCTTAAAAAATAGAGTTAGGAAGTAAGTGTTTTACTAACAAATACAGTAATATGGGTTAGTTAAGGTAGATTGTTAAATTTTTTTTATTTGACGAAAACAATGAAAAAATAAAATTCATTGTAAGTGGCTCAGACTTTGTACATGGATATAACATTGGATTAAAAACAAATTTTTTTGGAATGCCCCCAAATAATGACATTTATGAAAAATGTCAATTTTGAGAGATAACACATGTAATTTTAGCAAGCGAGTCTGCATTTTTATCGAATTTGAAGCACAAACTCATGTCAAACTCAAATTTTATTTAAATTTAATAATAAAAATTCCCATATGAAGCGGACTTTTTGAAACGTGCCATAGACAATGGTTATATTTCGCTTGTGAAATATCTTTATTGCATTCGAATGCGTGTCTTATTCGTTCTCATACCACGCCCTAATGCCAAAGTATCAATTTTATCGAAATAGCTGAGAATGATGCACCAAAATATATTCTTTACAAAATTTCAATCCAAATTGAAATTTTTGGCCCCATATGATACACATCAATGAAAAGGAAAAAAAACGCGCTGTTTAAAAATGACAAAGCCAACTATGATTTCTATTAATAAAAAATTCAACTTTATGTTAAAAAAAATGGTTAAAGATTTTTAAACTCTAATAATGCCTTGAATTCTCCACTAAAAAGTACCTTAAGAAAGTAATAGTCTTTTTCATAACTTCACGTACAAAAGAAATAATGGAGTAAATCGAAATCTTAACAAGTTCAGTTTTTGACTATAACTCAAGAACAATACACAATATTAAATTTTTGTTTTCACCATTGAGTTTGTCTTGAAAAAAAGAAAACATCAAAAATGTATTACAACATTTTTTCTATCTTTCTTAATTACCGAGATTCCCTATAAAAACATAAAATTTGCTTACCATGTATATACTCAGCACCTAAAACCACATGTGAACAATAGAGATTATATTAAATCTGCAAGTTGGGAAACGTGATACTCTGTAATTACACACTTACCACTATTTCTCACTGGGGTTATGTATTGTAGCTGAAAGTTATTTACATCTCTTTGTAAACTTCATGTGTAAGTATATACTTAGCAGTACTTCGAATGCAGTAGTCTTTATCAATTCATAACACTGTACATGACATGAGTAGATGTACTAGTTCAAAACCTATATACATAAATGTAAGATTTGTCAACTGTCACACAATCGCAACATTCAAACTTATAATCTACCTTATTTCTGTTTTATGGCTAAAAAGATTATGACTTAATATCTTTGTACCATTGACAAATTATTTAATAAAAGAAATATTTTTATCATTTGCAAAAGTAAAACAATAGCACTTTAGTAAGTAGTAGTATACAAAACTAGTATCTATTTTACAAAATAAAAAATAAGAAGAAATAAAATTCTAAGCATAAGTTATTAACTATTGAAGTACACAATTACAAAACATGTTATTTTAATTATCATCTAACATGATAGCTTTTAAAATTCAAAATTAAATTTGTTCTGCTATAACAAACCCCCACCTTACGTACTTCAAATGCATAGTTATTTAGATGGGTCACAAAGTCGCCCAATTGTATGAGAATGTTGAAAATTGACACTGTCTATGTGTAATGCAATTAACACATTGAAATAATTCTGAATTAATACATCAATGTCGAGTTGCTTCAAGTAAAGAACATAAATTTACAATTCTACATCAGAGTATAATTCATTTATTAATTTATTCATTTACCTCGGAGCATACTAATTGGAATAATTCCATATTCACAGTTCTTTTCAAAGAAAGTAGATACCAGCGCTTCTAAGCAAACATGAAAATGGGATGTAGGAATAATAGTGCTGACTACATTCTGGTGCATTAACAATAATAATATAATAATAAATTGAGATCCTAATTGTTAAAAACAGAACAGTTTGTTTTTACTAACAAAACAATAAATAAGTAAAAATTTAACCACAGTATCAGTAATCATTAAAGTCGAGTGACCATAACAAGAAATCAAATTTACATTTCAGCTTGTAACTTTGAACGAGAACATCAAAACTATTAATATAAAAACAATCACTACTATGCTAAAGAAATTCACTGCATTCATCAATATTCCACTACATTTTTTATAATGTTTCTTGCTTCTGAATGCACAGTTTTCTTCGACATGTTACCAAAAATTAAATCTAAAAACATATAAACTGTAAATGACACACAATGACTTTGATGTTAAGTTTGAACAAAATGTTTTAAAAAAGATTACATACCATTTTTATCAAACGAAACAAACAATCCCAGATTTAAACAAGACGATTTTTTATAAAGACAATTGAAATGCAAGTGAAAACGAACGAGATGGCAACAGTGACAATAAAGAAGTACTGTCACAGAATGTACATACTAAACGTCATTGGACGCTGTTTTGCCACCACGATACTTGAAAGTTAGTTGACACATATCATGTTTGCTTAGGCGCTCTAAGAGTTGGATAGAATTAGCAAACTTGCTTCCATTTTTTTTAATATTGTCAATCGTAGTAGTTATGTTTAATATCTTAATATATTCTATTTTCATTCTTCTCAATAATGTGGCCATCATTATTCCATAATTTATATTTGCAAAATTTTCTAGTGCAGTGTTTTTTCATTAAAATTATTATATCAAACATTACCTTTTAAATAGAAACTAAATATGTAATAGGTATAAATACTAATTTGTGTATCACTGCATAAGCAAATGATAACTAATGGTCATTTGCATCATAAAATACTATAAATAATCTGGTTTACTTTATAACATATATATGCAATCACAATTTCCCAATATTTCAAGCACACAATTTGTAAGCAAATACGTTTTTACGTATCAACTAAAAACTTACCAATGCAATAAATTCAAGTCTTGAATGTATACTTAAATAGTCCAGAAATGTATTTATTCCTTGAATAGCTAAGTATTTCCTCGAAATTTCAAGATTTTCAGATATTTGTACAGGCCTTATCATAGACAAGGAAACATCTAATAATAGTACGGTAGGCATTGATATGTTCAATTATAATTCGCTAAAAAGTAATCAGAATATTATTATTTAAACTTTCAAAGTGCAAATTTAATTATTATGAGGTTATATTGAGATTTAAAATTTCTGTAATGTTCATTACTTATACAAAAGGTCATTTTTCATATGTGCTGATTCTAATACGAAATTGCAAGATCAATTTAAATATTTTGAAAACTATTGAATTTATTAATAAAATAACCTTTTTGCGCCACTATGCTCTATTTGGTTGTTTACCTCGTCTGTTTTCACGATAGTAAGTTTTGTTTACGACGGTAAGTATTTTAGCGCTCTAGAACGGTAAGTAAATTTACTCAATTTTAAATAATAACAATTTTTATAATTTACCTATTAACATAAATATTGAAAGTACAATTATTGCAATTTAATAATAATAATAATAATAATAAAAGGAAGATGCAGTTAAGGTAGCTATATTACCAAGTGCTATGGGTGAAGATGGTATTGATGTTTACAATTCTTTAAAATTAATTGATACTGAGAAACAGAATCATAAAAAAGTTATAGATGAATTTGAAAAATATATGAATCCGAAGAGAAACATAATTTATGAGAGATTTGTGTTTTTTAAAAAAAGTAATAGAAGGGGAATCCTTTGATCATTTCCTACAAGACATTAAAAAGTCAGTTAAGAGGTGTGAATTCGGAGACAAAGATGAAATGTTAAGAGACAAAATTGTGTTGTGCATAAAAGATGCTGGGTTGCAGGAGAGGTTGTTAAATGTTGAAGACTTAAAGTTAGAAAAGTGTATAGAAGTATGCAGAGCCAGCAATGTTACAAAAGGGCTGTTGCAAATTATCCAAGGGAAACAAATGAATTAGAAGAGGGGGAAAATATAATTATAAGGAAAGGAAAAGAATGGGAGCCAGGAGTAGGTGTTGAAAAACACTATTCACCTAGATCATATATTGTGAAAGACGCTAAAGGCGAAATAATTTGTAGAAATAAAGTTGACTTATGAAAATCATTAAATAGGTATGAAATGAATAAATCAGAATTAGTACAAAATGAAAGTAGTAATAGTGATAATGTTAAATAAAGTAAGAGAATCTAAAAGACAAATTAAATTACCAGTTAAGTATAAAGATTATGTAGTAGGATAAGATTCTTAAAATTATTAGGAAAGGAGGATGTTGCATAGTATGTAGGTTGGTAACACGGTGTGGCCATTATGACTAGTGGCAACTAGGCAGGTGGTTGAAAGTGTAATGTCATGTAAGAATAAAGTATTGTTTTAAAAAATAAAAAAAAGACACACCACTAAACATTAACTTTATTATGTGCAATGTTAATAACAACAAATGATTGCTGAATATTTGTCTTCGATTGGGATATTTTTAAAATAATTAATCCATCACGTTCCCCAAAGTCTTCTATTTTTATACTATATAACTCTTCTCGTCTACATGCCCCAGCTATCCCTAATACCATTCCTACCTATAAAAAATATAATAATTTACTAATGTATCTTTATTTTAATATGTAATCTACTAACACCTGTCTATTAATGATTAGAAGCTGACGTCATGTCAAATCTAGAAAATTTCTTTGCATAGTATTTGCAACACAGAATTATATTGTAAAATCAATCGGTTTCTACTTTTTTGCCATAGTCGCACGTGTCTGTTTTTCATTAGTTTTTATTATAATTTTTCCCTTCATTCTTCATTCCTGTATTAATTTTTCGTTATGTTCACAATCAGTTATTTCCATAACCCCAGATCACTTTTTGTGTGGAAAAATTAAAGACAATATTTATAGAAATAGATTGCATAACTTCTATGAATTAATGGAAGCAGTTGAACACGAGATTCAGGCTATTACACGGGAAGAACTACAACATGTTTTTGAAAACATGAAGCGGAGAATTAATTTATGTCTACAGCATCATGGTCATAATTTTCAACATTTTTTGTAATTATATTAATTTATTGAAGAATGTTTGTTTGTATTTTGTCATAACAATAATTCTAAAATTTATTTTGTTGAATAATTGTAATCAGCAAATATTGGCAACAAACATTTCCAAAAGTAGGGGTATTATGTTTAATTTTAACAATGTTTATAATTAATCAAAGGTGATTACCCGATGGGACGCTACTGTCAATCGTTGCGACCGAAATGAAGTGCAGTGGTACCAACCTAACCAAAATTTTTTACATCACGTCAGCTTCAATCACTAATAGACACCCGTTACCTTGTGTGCAATAAATTTTTCAGGTTCACTTAAAATATTCATTCTAGTTATCAATGTTATTTCACAAAAAAAACTGTAAAGGCTGCAGTTATTCACAAATTGTTACAGCAACGAAATACACATTTTTACACTAAGACAAATTGATATAACGAGACTAATATACATATGTACAGATCGTTATTTATTAAGTACATATTTAAATCTTTTTAATAAATTTAGTCGCGCAAAACGTCATAACTCATAAGCATCTCGAACATTAAGGACTACCGATCTCAGACAATAATTGGAGCCGTCGCTTCGCTCCTCCTCCAAACAATTGTCTTCGATCGGTAAAATCTCCTTACTGTTCTAGATACTTAATATACTATTTTGTAATCGTTACTTTTAATACATAAACAAAAAAGTGGTATATAACCAAATATATAAACTTTTTGTTTATGTATTTAATTTGGCATTTGTCATCAAATGTTTCAAAATTTAATTTTTTCCTAATTTTATGTAAATGATTACAAAAAATTTTATTCGCAACACGTGCGCTGTCACATTTTTGGTGCTCGGCCTTATATTTTATCCCTCGGCTACGCTTCGGGTAAAAAAGAACGACCTCGCACCAAGAAATGTGTAAACAGCGCACTAGTTACGAAAATAACTATATTCCTCTCCATGACTTTATGCACAACTTAAAAGATTTGATGTGGTCAGCACATAACTTTCTTATGTCTGTGTTGTGTTATATTAAGATATGTGGACACGAGTTAATTAGTCTCAATGGAGACATTTTTAACTTATTCATAATTTCTCTTAAACTAAACTGTAACCAGTGACTTCGTACCCAGGAAGCTCACAATAGATTCAGATAACATTTTTTTACCCCCTTAAACGATGAATTTTCTAATATCCTTTCTTAGCAGATGTATACACCCTATAAAGAAACGTATACAGTGCGTCCGAGATTCATCATACATGTATTGCTATATTCGTTAATATTGAAGATAGAATGTCGGTTAAATGGGGAAAGTTTTAGAGAATTTTATGGCTATCATCATGGTAAAGTCAGATTTGAAGTAACTTTTTTTTTTTGAAATAATTGAAGAAAACAAAAATTGTGCATTTTCTACTACCCCCTGTAGCTCTTTTATTTGAAGTCTGACAACATTTTGATTTGTACATTATTATGACACTTTTAAAAGACAATTTTAAAAAAAGTACCAAAATTTATCTACAGTCATTTGTTTTTGAAATACATACACTAACTATTGTTTTTCATATGGACGCCATCTTGGATTTTTACATTATCGAATAGTATATTTTATCACCTTTTCAGCGATGTATCACATGATACGAGAATTTACTTTAAACCCTTGCTAATTTATCTGTTTTTACTTAAAAAAATTAATACATTTCTAACTTTTGTTTTTGGTTGTTTTTATCGAATAGTTTAACATCTACAATGTATTTGATGAATGGAGTGGAGGACATATCGAGCCTGTTTTATGATAGTTACTATTATCGGTTTTGTTTTTATTTTAGTTACCTATTAGAAATTACAATAATTAGGAATCTAATTGTATAAATTTTTCATTTATTAATCCACTTAGGCCCTTTTCATTTTATATTTTTAAATTTGATAGTTGAAGTAAATTCTCGTATCATGTGATACATCGCTGAAAAGGTGATAAAGAATACTATTCGATAATGTAAAATCCAATAGTTAGTGTATGTATTTCAAAAACAAATGACTGTAGATAAATTTTGGTACTTTTTTAAAATTGTCTTTTAAAAGTGTCATAATAATGTACAAATCAAAATGTTGTCAGACTTCAAATAAAAGAGCTACAGGGGTAGTAGAAATGCACAATTTTGTTTTCTTCAATTATTTCAAAACAAAAAAGTTACTTCAGATCTGACTTTACCATGATGATAGCCATAAAATTCTCTAAAACTTTCCCCATTTAACCGACATTCTATCTTCAATATTAACGAATATAGTAATACATGCATGCTGAATCTCGGGCACACTGTATACCAAATTTCATATTTGTACGCTTCGTAGTTCTTTTCATCCCTTCAGGGACAGAAACTCAAAAAAACTTTCCTTCAACCACAGGGCACACAAAGGGTATTTTCTCCAAATTTCAAATCTGTGGATCCATGGGGTTAGGTTGTGCGATATCTGTCAGTCAGTCAGTAAATCACGCTACTATTTTAAGTGTATAGTATAGAAAAAAATAGATGTACTAAACAAACATATGTAATCAATTTATAAATGGTAAATATATACACGTACGCAAATTTCTTTGTCAAAAAGTAAAGAATATTACACCCTACCTGGTAAGAATATTTATTAGCTATTTTTTCTTCATACATAATACAAATACAATATACAATTGGTTTAACATCCAATTCAAAAGGATACACCCAATTCCATTCAAATTTGATTTTTCATTTCTCATATGTCAAATATGGAAGTCAAAGCCTTATTAAAAATTAATTTACGTTTTCGCTTTGATATAACAACGTGCAGATGTTTAAACAAATTTTTAAAATTTTATTAGTTTCCTACAAAAAAAACTTGTATAATAGCGGTTTTAGTGTTTGATATAAAGTTAAGAGTATTGCAATATAGCAGAAGTTATTTTGTAAGGCCTTAATTATATAATGATGTGGTAGAAGAGGTTTAAAAAATTTAATAAAGTATTGGGTGTTATAAATGTTCTCAAAACAAATCGTTAAACTAACTCGAGATACAACCCTTTCACCAAAAATAATGCCTTTGGCTCAGTCGGTAGTTTAAAATAGACCGGTTCATGTTTTTGTTTTGCTTAATTACCACAATTTATGCTGTGTTATTTCCACTTAACAATCAATAGAAAAAAACTGCAATGTAACACTAATAAAAATTATCTCGGACCCCAAGTTATTTTTTAATTATGCTCGGAATAACTAAACCGAGGTTTACAATAAAAAATTTACCAAAATGTAAAAAAATAAAAAAAATATACAGACTATGTTTATTAACAGTTAAATTTAGGGTTATATAAAATATATCTTGAAATTAGCCTTATACTAAGAAATCATTAAACTTATAAATA
Organism: Vesta saturnalis; assembly: GCA_036346205.1. Taxonomy (NCBI): domain Eukaryota; kingdom Metazoa; phylum Arthropoda; class Insecta; order Coleoptera; family Lampyridae; genus Vesta; species Vesta saturnalis. The sequence goes on along the minus strand of JARFJB010002109.1, from coordinate 1,098,626 downwards.
CGTGTTACAAAATATAATACATCTTCTTGAGAACCCCTGGTATTATAAAAAAATGCGGAAATGCAAACCAAGGTGATGTAATCCTTGTACCAATGTTGCGCAACATATCGTAATAACAATGCTTTACGTTGTAAACCACACCAAAATGGAACTTAACTTCTTATAAATTTCTCTTCATGAAATTTTGGGTAATCCAATGTTTTTTGCATTCTCTCGAAAGTTCAGATAAAAACTGGGATCTACATTTAAATCTACAATAAATGCAAAACGCAATCATAAAATGAAAGCGTACGAAAAAGTAGAATTAATTGTGCAATTAAAGTAGTAAAAGTAAAAGTGTAAAAGTACTACGCAAATGTTTTAGATTTTAATATTACCAGTTAAATATTTTTTACCATTAAATCAATGGCACTTTTCACAAACTTCAGTGGAAACCCAAAATGGCTTCCTGCATCAAACATCGTACCACAAGAAAAAATTGACGCTTAGGAAGTCACATGATGACGCCTTGCGCGAAAACATGAGCAGAAAAAAAATAATTTAAAGAAGTGGGAGAATAGACCCTTAAGAAGATATGCACTTAAGTTAGGCCAAAATACTTGCCTAACACACTCCTATTAATTCACTAATAATTAACATTTTTTCTCATATTTACAACTAAATAAACGAAGACCATAAATTACGGTATATTTTAATACAACTCAAAACGGGTTGTCACAATTATTACCTTAATAAAACTTTCGTCAAAAGACTTGTGTAAAACTTAAATATCTTGAATACAGATCACAACACATCCACCCACACCCACGCATATGCACACGCACACGCACACGCACACGCACACGCACACGCACACGCACACGCACACGCACACGCACACACACACACACACACACACACGCACACACTCACATACTCACACACGCACACACGCATACACTCAAACATGCACACTCGGACACATGCATACATACACCCATGCACACACACACGCACATCGCACACACACGCACCACACACACACACGCAGACGCACATGGGCACAGATGCGAACAACACGCACACGACCACACACCATGCCACACGACATGATCCACACACACCAAACACCACCATACAACACACACACAGCAAACACACACACACACACACACACACACACACACACACACACACAGACACACACACACACACACACACCACACACCGCACATGGGCACAGATGCAACCACACATGCGCACACACGCACACGATGAAGTGCCCACACGCACATATACACACAAACACAGCACGAACACACCACAGCACACGCACACACACACACACACACACACACACGTCACATACACTAACACACACGCACACAACCACTCACACACATGCACTCGACACACTGCAACATACACCCATGCACACACACACGCACATCGCAAACACGCGCACACACACACGCACACGCACATGGGCACAGATGCGAACACGCACACACGCACACGCACACACGACTGCACACATGCACACACGCACATAACACACCACACACACACACACACACACACACAACACACGCACACGCACAACGCACCTACACACACACACACACAACACACACACAGACGCACGCACACATACGCATCACACACGCACAAACCACGCACACAGCAAAACGCACACCACGCACACGCACACGCACACATGCACACGCACACGCACACACGCACACACACACTGCTACAGCACAACACGCACGCACACGCACAGCACACCACGCAATCGCACACACGACACAACACACGCAGTATCGCAACACGCACACATGCGCACACACGCACACGCGTACACGTACACACACACATGCACTCTCTCTCTCACACACACACACACACATACGACACGCAACACGCAACGCACACGCACACAGCACACGAACACGCACAGCACAACGCACACGCACCACACGCACACGCACAGCACACGCACACGCACAGCACACGCACGCACAAGTCCATCCGCACACACGCACAAACACGAGACAGACACAGCACACATGCGCACACACGCACGACGCGAACGCACACACAACACATTCTTCACACACACACACACTCATCACCACGCGCCAACGCACACACGCACAGCACGCACCACCACATGCACCACGCACTCACAATACACGCACACACGCAAAACAACACAACACTGACACCACACCAATGCACATCGCACACTTCACACACGCCACATCACCGCATACACACGACACGCACACACTGCACAACGCACACTACAACGCACACACACACCGCACATACGCACACGCACACGCACACACACACACCAACACACACACACACCACCATACACACACACACACGACACACATCACACACACACACTGGACACACACACATCACATCACACACACATGACACACACACTACACAGCATCAGCACACACACACGCACATGCGCACACTTGCAAACGCGCACATACGTACACACGAAAACATGGACACACGCACACAAACGCAGACGCACATTCGCACAGATACGCAAACCCACACATGCGCGAACGCATACACGCTGGCAAGCGCCTACACGCACATATACACACGAACACATGCACATGCGCACTCATGACACGCTTACACGTACGCACACAATATGCTTACTCTCTCTCACACACACACACACACACACACACACACACACACACACACACACACATACGCACGCACACAGACACGCATACGCACACGCACACGCGCACGCACACTCACACGCACACGCTCACGCACACGCACAAATCCATTCTTACACACACACACACACACGCACACATGCGCACACGCGACCCACGACACACGCACACAGCACATAAACACACACGCACAACGCACAGCAACACACACACACGTACCACGACGAACACGCACACGCCACACCACGCAACACAGCACACACGCAACATGCAACACGCACACACACGCACAACAACGACACACCACACGCACACGCACACACATGCACAGCAGCAACACACATGCACACGCACCACGACACGCAACCCACAACCACAACACACCACACAACACACAGCACATACACACACACACACACATGCACACACACACACAACAACACAGCACAACACACACCACACGCACACACGCACAGCAACACACACAGAACATGCACAACACACACCACACCACAAGTCCACACACCACACACAACAACCACACACACACAACACACACACACACACACCACACACATCACACAACACACACACACACCACACCACGCACAAACACACATACCACACGCACAGTACACCACACACAGCACTCACACACACAGCATCACGCACGACACACGCACACACGACACACGCACACGCAGCACACATAACACACACACACACACACACACACACACACACACACACACACCACAACGACACACGACACACACACACACACCACATCACACACACACATACACCACACATCACACACACACACACACACACAGCACACACACACAACACACACGCACACACACATGCACACGACACACACACACACACGCACACCACACCACGCACCACGACATACGCACACACACAGCAACGCACACAGCACAACACACGCACAACACGCAACGCACACAACACACATACGCACAACGCACACACACACAGCCAACGCAGACACACACGACAGCGACAACATCACGCACACGACCACACGCACCACACACACACACACACACACACACACACACACACGCAAGCACGCACACATCACACACACTCACGCACACACACGCGCCACACGCACACACGCACACACGCACACACCCACACACGCACACTCGGACACAAGCATTCACGCACACATGCACACACACACGCACATGCGCACACTTGAAACCGCGCATATACGCACACACGCAAACACGCACACACGCACACACGCACACACGCACACACTCACGCACACACAACGCACTCGCAGACACATACGCACAGATGCGCACACGCACACATGGGCGCACGCGTACACGCTTGCAAGCGCCTACACGCATATTTACACACGCACACACGCACACGCGCACTCATGCACACGCGTGCACGTTCACACACATGCTTGC